>JARJEI010000002.1:4495000-5121299 GCA_029955415.1 Lottia scabra | reverse complement strand
CCCTGCATCAGTACTGTTAACTGAACAGTTCTAGTTTGTTATTGTATTCATCTACAACTTCTGGCAATATTTTAAGCCATTTTTGAGATTTCAATTCCGTGAACTTTTTGAATAATTTATTTTTTAGAGTTCTATTGAATCTCTCAATGACTACAGCCTTACCTTCATCATGAGTACTGTAAATTTCAAATCCTATCGACTTCATATTTCTATTATAAAATTCACTCCCTTTATCTACCCATAACTTTTGAGGTCGTCTGTCGGATTGATTCATTATTGTTTCAAATGCATGTTTGACAGATAACCCTGTTTTGTTTTTCAGAGTAATAACCCATGCATATCGAGTATATAGATCTATGACTGTTAAACAATATTTATATCCCCTTTCAACTGGTATATTAATTAAATCTGCTAACCATATATCATCTTAAGCATATACTTTCACTTTTAAATTTTTTTTAGTTTTTCTAAATTCTTTATGAATCTCACCTGCTAAACCCATACCCAATTTCAGCTTTGCTTTCAAGAGTTTGATGATAAGGGCTCGTTCAACCTTTTCCCTAAATGTAGGATTTGGACTATTTTCAAGTTTGATTATCATTTGTTTGTCTGCTTCGTGTCTAAATTTAATGTCTTTTTTTCTATATAAGATGTCATGTTTGAGTGTTGCAGAATCAAATCAATTCACATGCTCCTCTCCTGGTTTTTGTGCCTGGACCAGTGCAATTATGACCTGGAAGATGTTTTTCTCCGGGGTATATTGCTCGTGAAAAACCGGGAAGAGAACCTGACTTTTTTTTAATGTCAGAACCGAAATGAGTTTTGGGACTTTGAGCAATTATCATAGACAATTTCATTAATAGAATTTTTTTTTTAAAACACCCGTTGTGGTCTGGTTTTATTTAACTCGACAGACTTATTTCCCGTTGACTGTGTTACATAATTACCAACTGCCTCTGTGTTTTTCACATATTTGATTACGGTATTGAAGTAATATCCTCCTAAACTAACCTAAAATCACTTTGTGCTGAAGAAATTCAGTTACAAATAAAAGATTTTGATAATTATATAATAAACGGGTAAAAAGTATTAATAGAATATAACCGTTGCTAATGAATCGTTTTTCAGTCTGTATTCCATGTCAACCAATATTAACTAGTTTGTTTATAAACAAAATGGCTGCTAAACTATGTATGACTATACAGATGGAGCTATATTACTTTTTGAAAGGAAATGACTATTCTCATTGATATGTTATATTGTAAATCGATTATTGTAAAAAATACTAAATTTGTATCCGATAATTTTAAAAACCTTGTCCTTTCTCTAATACCCGCTTTTGGGATTGATTGATTAATGGTCGAATCTGGAATCCCACAAGTGAGTGAAACGAATCTTGTGGGATTCCAGATTCGACTAGTACCACTCAGGCCTTTTGCAGAGGAAGATTTGTCTGGCGTGGCTCATTCATTTACCAGTTCATTTCCACTTACTTTCGTACCTCCAATATTTAATCCAGCCCTTTAATGGCCCCTTCTTTATATTTTTTTGGGGGGGGGGGGCGGCTAGGGGCCACACACAGCACAGGCTCAATACTCTGGGCTGCTGGTCTATTGCCGAAATCTTGAATATGCTATTACTCTCTTAATTTTCAACCGATTGGACCTAAAGTTTTGAGAAAGTTTAGTTTAATTCTGATTAAATTTAAGGCTTTTGCGTTTTACCAACCACGTTCCGTGGTGTGCGTTTATGACTGTGGTCCACTATTTTTGTCTATATTTTATGAAAGGCTTCCGGGATGACGCGCTGCTCAGTGCCGTTTTGGTACTGCTCTAGTTTTAATTAATTTCAATGTGTATTTCATAAACTAGATATGTAGCCAATACTTCATGTAATATACTTTATATTTCAGCCAATATCTTTGTGGATGATGCTATGGAAGTAAATGAAAAAGGTGAATGGATGCCAAATACCTTTGTTACACAGCTGGTTGATTTGGTCGATGAGGCTGCAAGGTAAATTCGTTTGACTTTATTAAAACTCCAGGCTTTAAGTCGGCTCAGAATCTTGTATATTTGACTTTTGCAAACTGTCAGTAGAAAAAAAGAAAAAAGTTGGTCCTTGGCCATACCTCTTGGAATTGATCAGCTGGTTTGACTAGAATTTTGAGTGAAGATGACTTATTCAAGGTCATCGGACTTCCACACCCCAGTCGAGAACCGAACTCTCCAACATAACAACCTTCATTTCCTCGTGTCCAAGATATGACGTCATGTTTGTTAAGAACGACGCAGTAACCGACAAGCGGTCTCCGTTAGCGCTCAATCTCTCATACAGAGTTGTTTCCCCTGCGGTCCAGATTGAATCTGGACTGCCAAGGCAAGGGAAGACAACTCTGTATAAGAGACTACATCTGGTAGTTCAAACATCAGAGACTGGTCATTAGAGACTACAAGTATTTGTAATCAAAACAAACAGTTTTTTTAGATATGTATTTAACATAGCTTGCCAGGTAATATTCGCCCATTGGCAACTTTGACTTGAAAGGGACATTCTGCTTTTTGAAAAAGGTTTCCATTATCAAAAACATCGCAAGTTACTTGAGAGTATGCTTATTATATTTATGTATCTTCTTGATCAAACTGAATTCGTTTTCAAAGCGTTAATTACAAACAGGGAGTACTTATTGTTAATTATGCAGTTTGACCTAGTTTTTGTGTTTGGCTTAATAATGGCTGATATTTATAGCTGAAACCTTTACAATACATAGTCAAGACATTTCTGTACAATTAGGCGTTTATCAAAGAAAACCAACACAAAAATGAATTTAAAATATTTTTTATTTGGCGTAATTTTGCCACGGCTTAATATAACGGTTACCGACCCAACTCAGGCGATTGGGCAACCATACAATAAACTATAAATTCAATTCATTAAATCAACTGTAAAAATTCATGAACACAATAAAAGGTTACCGACCCAACTCGGGCAACCCTACAAGAATTTTTTTCCATTAAATTAAATCAACTGTAAGATATGCAATTCATTAACACAAATCAGATCATTCATTCTCAAATATGATAATTACAATTTAACTGACACTTGAACTGGTTTAGATAATAAAATAATCTGTAGATAGTGAACCAGGGGTTCCAATGCTCACTCCCAAAATGCAATTACTTTTAAATTCAGATAGATAGATAATTATATACTAAAATTTGTAGATCTATAAATATGCGGAATTTGTGTAAAATTAACGTCACTAGACAAATTTTCGCCCAAGGAGACAAAATTTTATCAACGCCGGGATATAAATACTCATAAACACTAGAGAAGCTTTTATCCAACTGTTCAAATCCTCAACCAGCTTACCATCCACAAATGCAATATTCGATTTGACATTACGAAGATTCTTATTCAAAAGACTTGATAACTCTATGAATTCTCCATTTTGAATTTTTATACGCCCACATGAATTGATCGTGTAATGTCGTCGCCCCTGTCCGTCGGTCAACATTTATTGTGAGCACTATAGAAACTACAGTGTTCATCTGATTTTGATGAGACTTGCTATGTTCCTTTACATTGATTAGATCTCGGTCAAGTTCGATTGTGACGTATTTCAGATTGTGACTTGATAACTCTATGAATTCTCCATTTTGAATTTTTATACGCCCACTTGAATTGATCGTGTATTGTCGTCGCCCCTGTCCGTCGGTCAACATTTATTGTGAGCACTATAGAAACTACAGTGTTCATCTGATTTTGATGAGACTTGCTATGTTCCTTTACATTGATTAGATCTCGGTCAAGTTCGATTGTGACGTAATGAATGGTTTTTGAGTTATTTCCCTTGACTTTGTAAAAAACGCGTCAAATATAGTTTGTGAGCACTCTAGAAACTACAGTTTTCATCTGATTTTGATGAGACTCGCTATGTTCCTTTACATCCGTGGTTCTCAAATGCGGGGTCGCGACCCCAAGTGGGGTCGCAGAGACGAAATCGTGGGGTCGCGGGACCGACTTGGGGTCGCTGGGGTCGCGGGGTCAATTTCCTGATTGTTTTTTTTTCAATCTATTATTCCCTAGCACCGCCTTGAATCAGTGGCTATATACTATCTACCAAGATTTTCTATTTTGTTTTCTATGAAAACTATTGTCTATGATATTGTTTACGAAAGTTACGAATTACAAGTTCGTGCAAGAAATATTCTTTGCAGCATGATTATCGCACGGGGTCACATGGGTAGATATATTGCATCATTCAGGGGCGGATTT
This sequence comes from Lottia scabra, assembly GCA_029955415.1. Classification (NCBI taxonomy): domain Eukaryota; kingdom Metazoa; phylum Mollusca; class Gastropoda; family Lottiidae; genus Lottia; species Lottia scabra. Next base: position 5,117,021 of record JARJEI010000002.1, on the reverse strand, counting down.
AGGCGGGGGCGTGGCGGGTGTGCAAAGCATGGGTTGTCCGCACCATTTTACCACAAATGTTTCTCGCCACACTTCGCTAGGCAAGATATCTATCTACATTGCACCCACTCTAGAAGAATATTTCAATAACTTTGATTATTTTAACCTCAAATAATTTTTAGACTCCCTCCGCTCGTCGAAATTTTATTCTACGCCCCCCCCCCCCCCCCCTCCCTAACGTCAAATCCTGTATCCGCCCCTGTCATTATTAATTCCGTATTACGGACAATCATTTGTGTGACTGTTTGGTATGTTCTCTTACCATGTACGAACCTCGCTATGACCGTTTGGTGCAAGGAATTTCATAATAAAATCCGAAGACTTTCAAAACACAGATAATGATGCTGGCATAGTACTTTATTAATGGTACTAATATATATGTACATTTTTAGATTAAATTATATGTAAATGGTTGCTTTGTAACTAAAAGGGTTTGGCATGGGGTCGCAACAAGACGCTCGCTGGTGGAAATGGGGTCGCGGGAAAAAATCGATGAGAACCACGGCTTTACATTGATGCGATCTCGGTCAAGTTCGAATTTGACGTATTTTCGATGAACGGTTTTTGAAGGGGACCAGTCTTCATTTTTATTGGTTGATTTGGGTCTTGAATATATTTAAGTATCCTTCAGAAGCACTAGAAATGTATGAAAATTGCATATTTCCTTCAAATATATCTTATATTAGACATTTCTCCTTCTATTTCTATAGATGACTTTTCTATATATTGCATAGTATCGCTAATGTGTAGTAGGGCATTATAACTTTCAAATGCTAATAATTATGGATGCACATGGATTTGAAGACTCAAATTTCGGAAGGAACTTCCTCCCGGGCGCTCCTCTACGTGCATAGTGGCTAGCTCGACAAGTAAAAGTTTTGATATGATTTCGAATTAATTCTTTCTTGACATCATATTCCCCCGATTTTCTTGGGCCACATCTATTTTCTGGACGAGATCTTCCAGTCTCCAGCCAATATCGTGCAAGACTTTGCACCCTGTATTCTCCCACACCTGAAATGAAAATAAATTAGATTTTCTTTACTGGGGGCTCATATAATAAAACAAGAACACATACTTAAAATTCGCAGATTAAAATACCCCCCCCCCCCCCCTCCTGTCGGAAATATAGGCCAACAGAAGGTGACCATTCTTCACTTGGTTTTAAAATAAAACTAATCACTTGTCTCAATAATTAATGGTGTTATCCTTACCAAAAATACTCCTGAATGATGCCTGGCAAACTGGAATTCGGCTTTTGTCTTCCTTTAAAATATTGTATTTGATTGATAAACCTCTTTTCTTTTGTTGGTCATCATCCAGACGTTGCCTCCGGCGTTTAACCTGTCTGATATACATGTGGGAAACCAGCATTGCATCCTGCTTAACCTTATCTGCATCCTGATATAACTGTCCCTTGACGTAAGCCAGGTCATTTTCTGTCAGTGTTGCAGCTTTGCACTGGCCATTCTCATGTTTACATGTAAACATGAGAATGGCCAGTGCAAAGTATACCACGCGAGGCACAACATCTTGTCCGCTATGACGCTCGGCTTTGGCTTTTGCACGGGCTGACTGACCCGGTTTCTTTCGTCTGCCCTTTCCAGTCGGAGATTCTAAAACAGGTTCGTCGATGTCATCGAACATATCCATCGAAAAAATGTCTTTTGTACGGAAATTATAATAAACATCGAACTGCAAGCATTGTTTTACTGGGCGCCGCCATTTTGTGTCACGTGTCCAATATCCACTTACGTGATTGGCGAAATATCCATTACGTAGTTTTGTACACAAATAGGTATGGCGCAATTTTCATGGGATTAAAGTGGTTTTGTGAAAAAAATGATTTTGTCGTCTGCTACAAGCATCGATAAGGTATCGTATTATGAGGTTATTTAATTTTCTCTCGAAGTGGCGTTTACGGGGTTTTGCGTCTTGGCTCTTCATTTGTATAACACGTGGAGGACGAAGCAATCTTCAGTGCAACACGTGGACAGGCTGGGTGAAGGTCGAATCAACCATTAGTTTATCACGTGGACAGACCGAATGGCTCAACATTAGGACAGTTCTATGCTAAGGCATATAAAAAATGGGGTTGTGTTTCCCCGAACATCCTATACTTCTCTCAACCTTATCAGAAACAGACTTCGTTACCGAAATAAAAATTCTTTGTCCACCAACATGAGATCAACATTAAATTGAAAAGGCCGCGAAATTAAGGGAGACAACTCTCTTCAACATAATGTAAGGTACCCATCCCAAAACGTAAGCAACCAAAGCGCACCTTCTTGGACCTAGTTACAATAATTGTGATCAACACAACTCAGTAGCTGAATAAAAGTTAAAGACACGGTCCAGCGCTCAACGATTTTTTAAACTGTAAAGCATTGGACCGGTGTCTTAGTTTCTGCGACAGAGTCCGACACTCCGACACTCCGACAAGACATTTGAGACTTGATTTTCGTGAATTGAAAAGCACGTTTTTATCACGCAGGCTGCTATAAAAAGTTGGAATGTTTTTTTATTACGTATGAAGAAACGACACAATAAATAAATCATTTTTCAACATCTTTCGTATGTCTTTTGACAGAAAATATTTAGCTATATCACTGTGGCGAGTTTTAACGGGAATAAAAGAAGCTGGTCGTGGTAGTGATAACGTAGGCTCACTGAAAGTTTTTTTCAGTGACAGGAAATCAAGTTAAGAACGATAACTCTGCTCCGTGCTTTGAGAGGTCAGAATAGTCTCAAACATACTATAGCCTACCTATGCCAACCATGGGCGCAGATCGGGGGGGCGTATCCAGGGGACACGTCCACTCCCCCCCCCCCCCTCCCGTCAGAAAACCTGGGGGCATGATATCCTGTTTTCCCCCACAAATAGACAAGCTTGGCTGAGTAGAGTGTCTGCAATGGACGTAAAATAGGCACAATTTGGCATCAGAGAACATTAAATTCCCGAAATGTTCCGGCTACGGCGTTTTGCGACACATCTCCACTCACAGAAGCATCGGCATCATGGGGCAAATTCTATCGTTCGCATATTTTCGCTGGAAATTTAAATATAGGTCATATAGGCCTAGGCTATCTCACCTTTAGGCCTAACCGTTTATTATTTTAGTCTGTTATATATCATGTATCTCATACTACACTTGATCGATATAAGGACCAGTGTTTATAAAAAAAAACTCTGCGGAAATATGAATTCCACGTTTTAATAGTAAATTTGAAAATGCAGTCGCCGACAAAATCTCAACTCACAAGTAAAATCAATAAAAAATAAAAACATGACACGCTTACTTTTATTCCCGTTAAAACCCACCACAGTGGGATAGCTAAATATCAAATCCATGTGCATCCATAATTATTAGCATTTGAAAGTTATAATGCCCTACTACACATTAGCGATACTATGCAATATATAGAAAAGTCATCTATAGAAATAGAAGGAGAAATGTCCAATTTAAGGTATATTTGAAGTGCTTTCGTGCATTTCTAGTGCTTCTGAAGGATACTTAAATATATTCAAGACCTAAATCAACCAATAAAAATGAAGACTGGTCCCCTTTAATTTAGGCCCCGATTCAGGAGAAAAACACATGGAAAGTCGTAGTGTTGTTGATTGACCTACATTACATAGTCATAGAGTATGATGATAGGCCGGCCTCTCAACCTTCACGTCCATAACAGCTCATACCAGAATCCATAAAATTGACAGCAAACCAGGTCATACATTGTTAAAAGCGGAACTAAATCAGCTTTTTACCGATATCTATGAATAATTTTTATAGGCATGTGTTTACGAGAAACGGCAATTTGAAGTCCAATTTTCGGCAGTCGGTCATTGTGCGCAGACAGAAACATCCAGACATCTATCATCATTGTGGGCTTATTGACTTACGTCTTGTTGATCAAGAAACACATTACATAAACATATAGGCAAGTTTGGTCACTTTTTGACGGGAAAAGTTTTTTCATATCAATTTTCTCGCGATTTGGCTCAACGGATGTATTTAAAAATTAAAGGTCAATTCTGAAAGTATACCAGGATTATAATTTCAGTGCAACAATGTCTTATAGTGCCTTGCAATATGGAAATATTTAGCGAACTAGGACAAAGCTTTCATTTCAATGTAGGCCGCCAAAATTACCGCAGCATGAAGGTCGTAGATATTCCACGCTATTTTGTGCAATATGTATCCAGCAAAATTCTTTAGAATTAGAATTTTGTTTTTACAGTTCGACATCGGTATATCAATCAGCGGGCAACGGGCAACGGGCTTCGAAGACGAAGGAGAAAATGGAATGACCCGCGGCAAGCGAAATGTCAACTTCAAACTGAAAAATCTCGGCAATGCGTTCAGATAAAAAATATTTGAAAATATCTCTAAATAGCTGATTCATTTCCCCTTTTATGATCAGTAACATGCTTTAATGAGAATGTTTGGATTAAAAGTAGGAGTTTTAAAATACGTGATGGTAAAGTAGCGATCTCGCCATTTTACTTTGACTTTAGTTTTAGACCATCTAGACTTCAATCGAATAAATTCGCAATTATATTGCTAGTAAATAAGTTTATATTTAGTGATATGTATACCCACTGCACTTAAATTTAATTTATGGCAACAATCACGCCTTTGATACCGATTAATGATCATGTTTTCATTGTCTCATCGACAGTGAATTGACGGATCGCCAGAGCTTGATTAGGCCCCGCCCCCTAAAACAAAGGGGGATAATTTGAGAAAGGCCCGTCACAAATGTCAACAAATATGGCGGCACTTCTACGACTGATTTACCGTCGAGTAATTTATCATCGCGATACTTGCCGTATATGCTTTCTTTGAGACCAAGGCAGGTAGCGTTGTTCGCGAGTTGTACTTCAAATCTATGACGATATCGGCTGGGAAAGATGAGATTACCATTCAACACTTCGCTCGAGTTTATCGCAGTTAAGTCAAAAGAACCCCACCACAACAGGCTGCAGGACTACGAAGCTGATAGTAGCTGTTATTACAGTAAAGCAGAATAAATACTCATTTATCACCTTAATCCAACCAGTCTGCTTGTATTTCAATTTCATTTGACTTTTGAAACATATAAGCTTAGTTTTCTTTTAATTGAAAGTGAAGTATCAGTATCAAGGCTAGGCCGTTTTAGACATATTACATAGGCCTATAAATGTCACAAAAATTAGCCTATCATTCATTCTAGGCTAGGCCTAAGTAATGGACAATTGTAGGTTATGTAGACTTTCCTTCCTAGCCATCATCCACCAGTCTGCCACAGCAATGCGATAAACCAAGGGGGTCAAAGATAGTACCATAACCCTTTTCTATGCCTACTGAAGGGGCGAGATTGGTGTTATAAATCACATTATTGACCCATTTTAAGTTTTCTTCACACTAAGCAAATGTATTCGATTTATCTCAATATTGTAGTGTCAGAGGGAAAAAATGTGTTCACTGTGCACATTCCATTAAACACACCATCCAGAATATTATGGAAGACGAAACAGTCCATAATTAAGACTTCTTAATCCTTATTCCTTAGTTCTTAATGCTTAATTCCTATTTCTTCATTTGTAGGCCATTTTCAACATTTGTTCACCAAAATCTACATTTGTTCACCAAAATCATCATTTGTTCATCAAATCGATAATTTGTCAACTTATAATTTGTATAAGCATATTCTACTTTTATCAAATATTAAATACTTTTTATTTATGTCCTTCTACATTTATTATAAATTTAAACTCAAGTTTCACTTTACATTTCTTCAATATCAAATCATCAGAAACAAATTTTCATATACAAATCTTGCCCAACAAATCTTGCGAAACATTTCATCAAATACATTTCATGAATATAAAAAAGCGCCACCTGTCTTCAAAATTGTGTGCATTGAAATTATGACGACAAGCGGCGCTGATGGTTGTAAGCCGGAGTCAAGCTAGCAGACACAGTATATCAGCCACAAACGAAAAGATTACTTGGCGGACACTAGAAAAGCTGAAGAAATTGGTCGGTCAAATAAGCAGACTCGAAATCTAACGGACATTTTTAGATTAAACTATTTGATACACTCATCGCGAGAAGGCCAACAACGACATCGATACTAGGAAATTTACAGGGATTTTCTTATGGGAATAATTTATGATATGGCGTGGCATGGCATGGCGTGAACATTTTTAAGAAAAAATTGGATACATTTTTTTTAACATAAATAAGACAAGTTAAACTATGGAAAACGTTCATTATTAATAAAACAGTAACAAGATACAGGCCCGTAGCCTGCCAAGTACTTTTTGGAGGAAAACACCCAGTCAATTGGGGATGTTTAAGTACCACACAGATACCCCTCCCTGGAAATTTAGTGCATTTTTATGCATTGTGTTGTGTCCTCTTTAGAGTTATTATTACTACGTACCTTTATTGTTGCCAACTGGTAGCCTGGAAATACGATTTTCTGAAGTCTGAAGGGACAGACTACAATTTTTTTTTTGATAATTTTACTGCGTGAAATGCATTTTCCTGACATATCCTAGCCAACATTTGTTTCAAGATTATTAGCATAAGGTCTGAGGGATCTTGCCTAGAAATTCAAGATTATACGGGTTATCTGTTGTAGGTTCATGACACCAGATAATGTCCCCCAATGAAGGTAAACTCTTATGGACCAATTTTGAGATTCTTTTTGTTTGCATTCCTGTAAGAGTCAGGATTATTTATCTTAAAAGACTGCCCTTGACTAATTTAAATATAGATTGTAATTAGGGAGAGGGGGCAAAAAACCATCCCGTTTCGGTTTTGGGCCTGACAAGGAAGGAAAAGGTTTTTTTTATATATATTTAAATATAGGTCAGTAGACCAGTCATAGTTACAATAGATTAAACATGTTAAATCATGTATTGCGATATGAAACTTAGATCATAATATTACTCAGTTATACTGTTTTACAATAATAATATATTTAAATATAGGTCAGTTATACTGTTTTACAATAATAATTTATTTAAATATAGGTCAGTAGACCAGTTGTAGTCACTATGGATTAAACATATTAAATCATGTATTGTGATATAAAACTTAGATCATGATATTACTCTGTTATACTGTTTTACAATAATAATATATTTAAATATAGGTCAGTATACCAGTTATAGTCACTATAGATTAAACATATTAAATCATGTATTGTGATATAAAACTTAGATCATGATATTACTCTGTTATACTGTTTTACAATAATAATATATTTATATATAGGTCAGTAGACCAGTTATAGTTACTATAATTTAAACATATTAAATCATGTATTGTGATATAAAACTTAGATCATGATATTACTCTGTTATATTGTTTTACAATAATAATATATTTAAATATAGGTCAGTAGACCAGTTATAGTTACTATAATTTAAACATATTAAATCATGTATTGTGATATGATACTAAGATCATGATATTACTCAGTTATACTGTTTTACAATAATAATATATTTAAATATAGGTCAGTAGACCAGTCATAGTTATGTAGCGGGTTTGTTTTAATTACGTCACTCACGTCAGTGATATTTACAAGGGGTTTCCTTGCTGGCTATTTTTAGACTTGGTCGAGCTTGATTTACATTGCCGGGCTTGACTATTTAACATCGCATGATATTTTACGTGGCAGAGCCTCTCATTCAAACTTGTTATGAATCCTTATCCATTGGGAGCCGATGTTTGGCACGTGCATGTGCAAGATCGAAGTGTATAAAAGCTCTTCTGTAACGTTTGTTAATCAGTCGGTCGGAGCGTTGCACAACGGTAGGTTGTATCCGAAAGGTGTATGGGAGTTTTCTTGACTCCGCTCATGGACTCGTAGGAAATAACATACCGTGGACTGGCTATGCCTGAGTTGCGTGATAGGGAGTTTTAAGAACTCCGCTCTATTCTCGCCACTCATGGAACTTTGTTAGGGTGTAGGTTTGCGTTATGGTGTAGTGTTCTGTTTTGTAGTTTTGTATGTGTATTATTATGTTTGTTTAAAAATAAAACGTCTTTAAACTTCTTCTCTCTTATTTCGTCGCAAATCACAGCATTCTGAACCTGGAACGTACGTAGGTGGGATTGAGTTGTGCGGGAGCAGCGCCGCCCCTTTCCCTCCTGCTACAGTTACAATAATTTAAACATGTTAAATCATGTATTGTGATATGATACTTAGATCATGATATTACTCTGTTATACTGTTTTACAATAATAATATATTTAAATATAGGTCAGTAGACCAGTCATAGTTACTATAATTTAAACATGTTAAATCATGTATTGTGATATAAAACTTAGATCATGACACTACTCTGTTATACTGTTTTACAATAATAATATATCTAAATATAGGTCAGTAAACCAGTCATAGTTACAATAGATTAAACATTTTATATCATTTAATGTGATATAAAACTTAGATCATAATATTACTCAGTTATACTGTTTTACAATAATAATATATTTAAATATAGGTCAGTTATACTGTTTTACAATAATAATATATTTAAATATAGGTCAGTAGACCAGTCATAGTTACTATAATTTAAACATTTTATATCATTTAATGTGATATGAAACTTAGATCATGATATTACTCTGTTATACTGTTTTACAATAATAATATATTTAAATATAGGTCAGTAGACCAGTCAGAGTTACAATAATTTAAACATTTTATATCATTTAATGTGATATGAAACTTAGATGATGATATTACTCTGTTATACTGTATTACAATAATAATATATTTAAATATAGGTCAGTAGACCAGTCATAGTTACAATAGATTAAACATTTTATATCATTTAATGTGATATAAAACTAAGATCATGTTATTACTCTGTTATACTGTTTTACAATAATAATATATTTAAATATAGGTCAGTAGACCAGTCATAGTTACTATAATTTAAACATTTTATATCATTTAATGTGATATGAAACTTAGATCATGATATTACTCTGTTATACTGTTTTACAATAATAATATATTTATATATAGGTCAGTAGACCAGTCATAGTTACAATAGATTAAACATTTTATATCATTTAATGTGATATAAAACTTAGATCATGATATTACTCTGTTATACTGTTTTACAATAATAATATATTTAAATATAGGTCAGTAGACCAGTCATAGTTACTATAATTTAAACATTTTATACCATTTAATGTGATATGAAACTTAGATCATGATATTACTCTGTTATACTTTTTTACAATAATAATATATTTAAATATAGGTCAGTTATACTGTTTTACAATAATAATATATTTAAATATAGGTCAGTAGACCAGTCATAGTTACTATAATTTAAACATTTTATATCATTTAATGTGATATGAAACTTAGATCATGATATTACTCTGTTATACTGTTTTACAATAATAATATATTTAAATATAGGTCAGTAGACCAGTCATAGTTACAATAGATTAAACATTTTATATCATTTAATGTGATATAAAACTAAGATCATGTTATTACTCTGTTATACTGTTTTACAATAATAATATATTTAAATATAGGTCAGTAGACCAGTCATAGTTACTATAATTTAAACATTTTATATCATTTAATGTGATATGAAACTTAGATCATGATATTACTCTGTTATACTGTTTTACAATAATAATATATTTAAATATAGGTCAGTAGACCAGTCATAGTTACTATAATTTAAACATTTTATATCATTTAATGTGATATGAAACTTAGATCATGATATTACTCTGTTATACTGTTTTACAATAATAATATATTTAAATATAGGTCAGTAGACCAGTCATAGTTACAATAGATTAAACATTTTATATCATTTAATGTGATATAAAACTTAGATCATGACACTACTCTATTATACTGTTTTAAATAATAATATATTTAAATATAGGTCAGTAGACCAGTCATAGTTACAATAGATTAAACATTTTATATCATTTAATGTGATATGAAACTTAGATCATGACACTACTCTGTTATACTGTTTTACAATAATAATATATTTAAATATAGGTCAGTTATACTGTTTTACAATAATAATATATTTAAATATAGGTCAGTAGACCAGTTATAGTTACCATAATTTAAACATGTTAAATCATGTATTGTGATATAAAACTTAGATCATGTTATTACTCTGTTATACTGTTTTACAATAATAATATATTTATATATAGGTCAGTAAACCAGTCATAGTTACTATAATTTAAACATATTAAATCATGTATTGTGATATAAAACTTAGATCATGATATTACTCTGTTATACTGTTTTACAATAATAATATATTTAAATATAGGTCAGTAGACCAGTTATAGTCACTATAGATTAAACATTTGATATCATTTAATGTGATATAAAATTTAGATCACGACATTACTCTGTTATACTGTTTTACAATAATAATTTATTTAAATATAGGTCAGTAGACCAGTTGTAGTCACTATGGATTAAACATATTAAATCATGTATTGTGATATAAAACTTAGATCATGATATTACTCTGTTATACTGCTTTACAATAATAATATATTTAAATATAGGTCAGTATACCAGTTATAGTCACTATAGATTAAACATATTAAATCATGTATTGTGATATAAAACTTAGATCATGATATTACTCTGTTATTTACAATAATAATATATTTAAATATAGGTCAGTAGACCAGTTATAGTTACTATAATTTAAACATATTAAATCATGTATTGTGATATGATACTAAGATCATGATATTACTCAGTTATACTGTTTTACAATAATAATATATTTAAATATAGGTCAGTTATACTGTTTTACAATAATATATTTAAATATAGGTCAGTAGACCAGTTATAGTTACTATAATTTAAACATATTAAATCATGTATTGTGATATGATCTTAAGATCATGATATTACTCTGTTATACTATTTACAGCATCAATATATCTAAATATAGGTCAGTAGACCAGTTATAGTTACAACAGATATATTAAATCATGTATTGTGATATGATACTTAGATCATGATATAACTAAATCATGTATTGTTATACGGTCATATTATTAGCTGAAAATTTGGTCGCGAGTTCAATTTAACCATGTTTATACTTTCATTCCTTTTTTTATTTATATTTACTGCAAAGATTTTACAATTGCTTGTTTCAAGCTTAATATGATCTGGATTAGATACCCACTTTTTCAAATTTATTAACTAACCTAACGCTTGCTGTACTGATTTGTGTATATATGTTTATTTTCCATTTAATTTATAGCGCTACATCCATTATCGATTTCCTATATTTCTCTATAATTATATTTTTGATTTCTGGAAATGTACATCCTAATCCTGGACCTGCGCGAAATGTATCATTTGTGCATCTGAATGTAAGGAGCTTGCGAAAAAATATTTCAAAAAACCTCACTGCCTTAGATATAATTATAGCTGAATACTCCGAAAAATATGATTTTATCCTTTTGACTGAGACATGGCTTGACACCAATGCATCTTCTGACACTCTTTCTATCCCTTGTTTTCATGCACCAATTAGGAAGGACAGACATGACGGGTATGGTGGGGTTGCTTTATATATTCGCAATACCTTTTTCTTTAAACGGAGATCTGATCTTGAGATTGGCAATACAGAGGGCATCTGGATTGAAACGATTATTAATGAAACATACTTTTTGATAGGGACCTTTTACCGACCACCAAACTCCAATGCGGAAACAAATAAGTATATTTTTGATTCTTTTTCTCAGGCAACAGTCTCCAACATCCAAAATATTCTCATCTTCGGCGATTTTAATATAGATTTTCTAAAAAAACGTACCTCTTTTATACATGATGCAATCCAACTTTTTGACTTGAATCTTATCATAAAAAATCCTACACGCTACAACTCAAATGGTACAAATTCTTTAATCGACCTTATACTCTGTAATTGTGCTCATTACATAAAATCATCGGGCTGTTTAGCCAACGTATGTAGTGACCACTGCCCTGTGTATTGCCAACTCTCTTTCAGATCTCCTAAACTCATTTCTTATACACGAACAATATGGGATTATTCTAAGGCTAATTTTGAATTACTAAGACGTGACATCAGGAGTACAAGATGGGATGCCATAAGAGACGATTCAAATATTGACACTTAAGCTGTTTCCTTTACATCTGAGTTAATAAGAATTGCCAAAAGAAACATACCTAATAAAACCGCGACCATTAGACCACGTGATAAACCTTGGATGAATAATACTATTAGAAAAATGAGCAGAAAGAAAAATAAACTTCATCGGAAAGCTACAAGATCGAATTCTTGTGACGATTGGCACAATTTTAAGACATTTAGAAACGCATATATCAAACTAATAAGGAACTGTAAGAGCGAATATTTTGAAAATTTGGACAATAACATTAACCAGAATAACAATTTTGGGAAAAAGAGCTGGTGGCAACTACACCGACTCATATGTAAAGAAGACAAAAAATCCAAAAGGGCAACTACCGCCACTAGTCAAAAATGGTATCCCGTCTTTTACTCCAAAGGACAAAGCAAACTGTTTGAATGATTTTTTCATCACCCAGTCACAAATAGAAAGCACTGATGCACCCTTCCCTCCTGTCAAGCAAAATTCAAATTCACTAAATCACATTGAACTCACTCCTCAGGAAGTTAAAGACATAATATTAACACTTGATACCTCAAAATCTAACTGTCCTGACCAAATAAGTGCTAAATTATTAAAATCTATCAGTTCAGAAATTTGTTTCCCTCTTTGTAACCTTTTCAACCTCAGTCTGTCATTAAAACAAGTACCTTTTATCTGGAAATCTGCAAATGTTACTGCAATACTTAAAAAAGGCGACCCATCAAATTGTACTAATTATAGACCAGTATCTCTTTTAAGTATTGTAGTAAAAATATTTGAGAAATGTATCTACAAACATGTCTTTAACTTCTTGCAGGAACACTCAGTTATTACTAACGTACAAAGCGGTTTCTTGCACGGACACTCAACAGTCTATCAACTAATCGATCTTTCACACTTTTTCTGTCAAGCCATTGATCGGCAACAATATACCAGGGCAGTATTCTGCGACATCAGTAAAGCTTTTGACAGAGTCTGGCATGCTGGGCTCTGTCATAAGCTGGAGGCCGTCGGTATCAGAGGAGACCTCCAGGAATGGTTCCAAAACTATCTTAAAAATAGACAACAATGTGTCGTGGTAAATGGTGTCTCCTCTGAACTCAAGACGGTCCCAGCTGGTGTTCCGCAGGGTTCTGTCCTGGGACCTCTACTATTTTTAATTTATATTAATGACATCGTTGAAAACATCCGATCGAACATACGTTTATTTGCTGACGAAACTAGTCTTTATCTAAAAATTTATGACCCGAATGCTTCTGCCGACGTGCTAAATCATGATCTTGAAACCATCAATAATTGGGCTAAAGCGTGGCTGGTGACTTTCAATCCGCTGAAAACTGAATCACTAGCACTACATACTAAAAATACTCCAACTATGCCCACTTTAAAATTAGATAATGTACCTATTCAGGAAGTTGCACACCACAAACACTTAGGCCTTACTTTTCAAAGAAACTGTCATTGGGATTGTCATATTAATTGTATTTTATTGAAAACTGGTAGGCTCATCAACTGTCTCAGGGGTTTAAAGTACCGTTTAAGTAGGAAATCACTTCAAACTATTTATACCTTTTAAATTCTTCCTCATTTCGACTATTGTGATATTATATGGGATGGGTGCACCGACGAACTAACATCTGCATTAGAAAATCTTCAGTTAGATGCACTCAGGACTATGTGTGGTGCTGTTAAGGGAACTAGTCACGCTTTACTTTACAAAGAAACTGGTTTCATTACACTGCAGGAAAGACGACGGCGGCATAAGCTGATAATGATGTACACAATTTTAAATAACCTCACACCAACCTATTTATCAGACCTTCTCCCAACTAAAAATACTAATTACAATCTGAGGAATAACAACGATGTACCTTTTCTAAATTGCAGAACAAATATCTTTTACAATTCGTTTATTCCATCAGCCATCAGGGAATGGAACAAACAACCAATTTTTCAAAAAACTGCATCTATCAATTTCATCTTTTAAAAAGTCGCTTAAATCTAATGATACCAACCCACCTGATACATACAACTTTGGCTCTCGAAAGATTCAAATTTACCACTGCCGCCTTCGTCTTTCCTGCAGTGACCTCAATGGTCATAAATTTCTTCGACACATCAGTGACAACCCTACATGCCTTTGTGGTCATCAATTTGAGGATTCAGAACACTTTCTATTAAACTGCTCCTTACATTTGGATGCACGAAGGAGATCAATAAACCTTTTACCAAACCATTTTAAAAATATATTCAACTTGTTATATGGTGTCCCAAATGACCCTTTTCAGTCTAACTCAATTTTTATTAAAGTTCATGACTTCCTTTTATTTTCAAAACGTTTTTAAAATTTTAGAATGTACCTTTCTCTCTTTCTCTGTAAATATAAAATAATGATCTAGTGGATGTAGCACTGTTTGTATATATGTTTGTATATTATCACTGATTATACATTACGTTATATTTTGTACATATGAAAATTCTGTATTAGGAGAGGGGTTATATAGGCGAAAGCCTGTTCCCCAATCCTTTTCATATTACTGTGAATAAAATATTGTTTAAAAAAAAAGAAAAAAAAAAGGTTTGTTTGAGACCCCATCAACAATGCCACTTTTAGACTAAACTTAATATCGATATAAGCTTCATATTTTCCAGATTCTACTAGGTGTAGAATTTGTGCTTTTGAAAATATAACCCCCGTCCCAATCATTCTTTATTTGTTAACATTTGCACGATGTCGGTGCTTTTGTATATTTGTAAGAAGAAAAAAACCGGAACTCCACTTTGTTTTCTAATTTACGTTAGCATTATAGTATTTTCTTGAAAATGTACGTTCACAGAAACCATTCCCTGGAGGAAATCCCTGTAAATTTCCATGTAGTGTCCGCCAAGTAATGTGGCTGATACACTATGTCTGCTAACTTGACTCCGGCTTACAACCATCAGCGCCGCTTGTCGTCATAATTTCAATGCACACAATTTTGAAGACAGGTGGCGCTTTTTTATCTTCAAGAAATGTATTTGATGAAATGTTTCGCAAGATTTGTTGGGCAAGATTTGTATATGAAAATTTGTTTCTGATGATTTGATATTGAAGAAATGTAAAGTGAAACTTGAGTTTAAATTTATAATAAATGTAGAAGGACATAAATAAAAAGTAAGCTATTTAATATTTGATAAAAGTAGAATATGCTTATACAAATTATAAGTTGACAAATTATCGATTTGATGAACAAATGATGATTATGGTGAACAAATATAGATTTTGGTGAACAAATGTTGCAAATGGCCTACAAATGAAGGAATAGGAATTAAGCATTAAGAACTAAGGAACTAAGGAATAAGGATTAAGAAGTCTTAATTATGGACTGTTTTGTCTTCCATAGAATATATTATAAATTTTGAGAAAGACTTGTGTTTTGGACGAGAGAATATCTAATGTATTTTCTGCAAAATATAGATATGATATCGAGGGGTTAGAACATAAATGTGATAAGTCCAAAATCATGTTTGCGAGAAAAATCAATTTTAAGTTTTTGAATGTGTATCAAAATATTACTTTAAGAGATGATTGGTAGAAATTTTCAGACATTATACCTTAGTATGATACTAACACACACTAATGAACTAAAATTGGATAAATACACAAATTATGGAAATATTAGCATAAATGGACTTATCATATTAATGCACCAATTTTTTTTTCATCTTTTCGGATTTAACATTAATATGCATTGGTTTGATTTTATTTATTTCGAACAGAATTAAAATTTAACACAAACAATTAATCTAAAATGGAAATTTTCTCAATTATCGTCTTCTTCTTCATGGGAGCTGGTGCTATCATCTTTTGTTCGGGATGAAGATGGTAGATTTTGATAAAAATGCAAATATTCCTTGGGAATCACTCCGGATTTTAATAGACTCAAAAGATCAGCTTTTTTGTTAACAGAAACAGGAAGTTGTTTACTGTAAGCCTTCTTCAGTTCAGTAGGCATAATTGATCTTCTATCACGCTGATCACAGACCTTTAAATTGTGGAAATGTTCGTCTGTTAATCTGTATTTATATTGTACTATGTTTGGATGTGTCTTTTCAAATCTTAACCATTTTATCTTTAACCAATTCACAGAATCTTTTTCGGTATTTTTAGTCCTGTTTCTGATTGTTCTTGCACATAAATCTTTAATATCAAGGAAATCAGGATGATAAAGCTGTTTGACAATATAGGGTCTTGGTTGTAGTCTAGATGCAGCAATAAGGACAACCCATTCTCTTGGAGTGAATATGCGTTGATGACGTTTAGCTTTTTCTATTGTAGCATGCATGGAATCTGCTTCAAGATAGCTATGCCCTGATTCCATATATTTCAAATCCACAATCTTCAAATGGGGTATATGCTGCACAGCGAACAGCATGGCGGCCATGATAAATTGGTTGCGGTTTTGCCCACCACATGTGTCAGAAAAACTTGTAAAATGTGAAATACTCTCAGGTAAACTGGACAAATAGTTCAACAGAATGGAACCTATTTCATTAGAACCTCTGCCACCTTCTGTCTCATCCCAAACAAAACAGTGTCCATTTGCTGTATGGTTTTCATACACTGTGAAGTTATAAACAGATAATTTGCGTTTATAATAGATCTGTGCATCACCTGCGTGTGGAGTGCTGAGAACTGCTTGAAGATCGAATGACACGGTGTGGAGTGTATTGTCTATCTTAGCCTTCTCTTTGTCTGCATTCTTTTCTTCTAATGCTTCTCTTTCTCTTGCTTTATGTTCATTCCAGTTTTCATTTAACTGACTTTTACCATCATCATCTGCTGCATAATATTGATTGCATATTGAACATTGATCTTTCTTAGGTACAAAACATTTCAAGTTAAACTGCGTTACAAAAATGTGGCGATACATAGACTCTTTAACAGGTTCCACCCCCCTATCTTTACAGAAATCAAGGTATAATCTATACATCTTTGAAATATTTAATTCTGGACTTAAATATTGACAAGTTGTGTCCTTTCGGCAGTAATGTGGTTCAATTCGTGGGAATGAATTTATGTGATCTTTGATAACAGTTACACTATTTTCTGGAATTCTATTTGGGGCTGCTCTATTAATACGCTTATCTCTTCCTATGTAGGTTCCAGTTACACCTTTATTATTGAGAGCATTTGTTACCATGGAATGACTTATACTGAGTGTTTTGGTGAAGAACAACTTACATACACGAACATTTTCTGTGTCCGTTACTGGAAGAAAATACTGATAGTTTTTGTCTCTTTTCTTGCTACTTGATTCCATTCTTTTTCGTCTCCTAGCTATATCCATTTCTAATGTTAATGCGCAAATGAAATCTTTCTGTCTTGTATCATCTCCCAACTTGTAATATTCATCACAAATATCCTTTCTTCTATCTTCTGAAATTTTAACTGAGCATTTATTTCTGCACCGTGTACAATCAACTTTTTTGGGCCCCTTTCTTGAAATTCTAACCCCTTTCTGACTAATATATTCATCTCCTATTTGACGCCTTCTCTTTCTGATGTTTCTTTGCCATAATTCTTCATTTCTTGTTCTTTTTCTGCCACGGGGTACTTCTACAACTATATCAGTAGTTTTACTTGGTGTATCACTCGTAGTTAAGTTTGGTTTAATTTGATCATCAGACTGATATTCGGGTCTTTCATCTACAACAATTTCTTCAGTATCAGTATTAGAATCACTGAGTTCAAAATCAGGATCACCGTCATCATTGTTAACTGAACCTGATTCATTACTGAAGTTGTCGACCGAATCTGTTGATTTATTCACCGACGTAAGCTCTCTGACTACTTCTTCAACACTCCTTGTATCCAAGAGTTCGACACAGTTTTCAGACTCATCTTCTGAGGATTCAATCACTTGCATCAGTACGTCTTCTAAATTAAACTTGGACTTGGACATCAAGATTCTGAAAATCAATATTGACAGTGAGACAAAGGAAAGCGAAGACAGATAACATGGCTGCTCAGTATCTCAAAATATACATCAAAATCATGTTGAGGTAGATCTACAGCAGTCTACAGAAATATTGTTTTAGTCTCTTAATTAGAACTCGACTGGCCACCAAACTTTGCATATTAACATTTTGAAATTTAAATTGAACAATCAGACAAGAAGCTAAGGAATGAGTAGTCAATATCACGAAAATTCACAGCAGGGTGGATATACAAGTATAGCAAAGGGACAACACGAATCACTATAGCATACTATAGGTCATCTTGAACACTGTAGTGTCTTAGTGATGAACAATGATTGAGACTAACAGTAAATGTTGTTACAATATCCATCAAAATTTAACATAAATAAATGAAAATTTCTATAGTCTGTGCTTGTTTTAATATTATATTAGGTTTAGTATAGACACAAATGAAACACTTACTTGTAGGTGTGTTATGATGTCAGATAAATGCACAAATAATTCTTGACCTAGGCCACATTGAGTTGTCTCCTTCTTCCTTCAATATCACATGACATGATTGTAAGGCATATTCTAGAATATTGTAGAATATTCTATTACTTCCTTTGTGCATAAAAAGTTTAAGTCCACAAATACTATAAAAATAGTTAACTGTTTGGTGCATAAATGTGATATGTGTGACTTATACCAATTATGCACCAAAAAAAAACCTTATCAGGCCTTGGTGCATACATGATTTAGAGCATTTTAAGGGTGTTTTCAAACGGAATAGGACTATGACCTTTTATTCAACAGACAGAGAATCAAATGTAGATTTTTTTTATATAAAAACATTTGTTTTGAAATTTTGGACTTAACACATTTATGTTCTAACCCCTCGATATGAGGAATGGCACCAAGCTTTTCAATTCAAGAGGAAAATGAATAATAAATCACTGTTAAGATACTTTATTTTATCTCCATGAAAATTAACAATGTCTATATTATGCAAAACATATTTAATATGATACACAATAGCACAACATAAATTCAGCATAAATAAAGTTTGTATGATTTTTTAAACAATAACTTTTAACAAAAAAAATAAGCTATGAAATAAAATATATACTCATAACTATTATTAGGAAATACAGTTTTAATCTATTATTCAGCTATAAATTAACCTCTGCTTAGATTTAAAATAAGTTATGCAATAATCTTTGTTAATAAATTTTCTCCTGTTCTTGTACACATTCTTCTTAAAAATGTGAATTCTGAAATTATAAATCAAGAATTTTTACATTCTGAAAAATATCACATAATTTCTTCATATTACACAATCAGGCCTACATTGTTGTATTAATGGTTAGACTTCACAAATCTAGCTAGGTCTAGACTAGGCATAGTTTAGCCAATGAAAAACCAAAACAAATAATATGTAGCCTAATATATTTGTAGTTGACATTTTCGTTAACCCACCAAGGACAATATACGGTAGTGGATATTTACCACGGGCCGTGGTAAATAGCCTGTCACTGCACATTCGGTTATTTGCCACAACGTGGTAAGTAATTTTTGTAATTTAGGCTACTCAGTATTTAGGAACGAATTTCATTCTAGATTTAATGATTTTCTTTTGAATCGCACACAAAAAACAAATGCCGGCGTCTAATTCGGGATTCATCGTTTTTTGTAACTGTAATTGTGTTTTTTCTAATCGAAGCGATAATTCATCTGTCCGCCATATTGTACGTATAGTAATAAACACCAGGCGAAAATGCCCAGCCTATGAAATATTGTATGCCTTTTAGATGCTCATTTAGAATCATTAATAGTGGAGAATACATGGATACGCGAAGATTTACACTATGAATTTCAAAATCAATGCTAATAAGTTTCAAGAAAATATTTTTATACACGGATCCGTGGTAAATAAGCAGTAAGTGTTTTATTCTAAAAAACTTTAAAATATGAATTATATGAATTATGCCCCTCATCAAAGGTGTCAGAATGCACCAAATCAATATTATTTTTGTAAAATCGTTCTTGATGGAAAACCCTCTATTAAAGATATGCGCCTATAGTGCTTCTGTAGCATTTCTGTGTTTGGAATCTGAACCCCGAAGTTGGGACTAGTTGTCAGGATGGGGAGTAGCTTTCGGAATTTCTTCCATGCAGATTTGCAGCGTGTTACAACTGCGAGCTCACAATCCCCGCCTGAGTTGAGTGTGTCACCTAGGTAGCAGTCGGCTACTGCAGCTTGTTCTCACCTACAGCTACTTCAACCATAGGTCTACCATCTATCGGCCTGGCTTGGCCCTTGCAGCGCTGGCATTTGGAGAAAAGATCAGGCTTGAGGGGGCAGCCTTCCCTATGCCGATCTTGCTGATAGCCTTTGAGATCATCTCAGTGGTGAGTGAAATTCTAAGGCCCTAGATTTCTAAGGTTGCTCTGAGAGGTCCTCTGGTTTCCACCACAGGGGCTCGTAGTTATATTTTTCTAAATATGGTGGTAAGAGAAATGAGAAGGGAGGACACTAATTTTGGGGTCAAAATTTAAATAGAAATTCGACGCTTTTCTTCGCCTTTTGGAACATGGTCCGGACAACTTCATTGTAGGTCATTTTCCGCTTGCTTCGAGACGAAATACCAGATGGGTTTTCATTGGTCCAAATTTGAGTTATTTATAGACTTGTATGACGTCCAGAAAAATAAAATTCTATTTTCATTTGGACCAATGAAAACTCACCTAGTATTTCGTCTCGAAGCAAGCGGAAAATGACCTACAATGAAGTTGTCCGGACCATGTTCGCTACGCTTGGAACTCATTTTTCTTATGACCGCATAACAATATTTAAAAAAAAAATAACTACGAGCCCCTGTGGGTTCCACGGGAATTCCACATTCAGCAAACGTTCATAGTGCTGTTTCTATGCTTCATTCTTCTCCTCGTCATCTAGTGATAACGCACCAGCATCATTCTTGATTGGTCCCTCCCCCCATTACATCTTGGTTGTCACGGCGCATTTGTTTGTCCCATTTGTTTGTTTTTGTCCAGATGTCACCTGTCTTTGGGTTGATTTTGTTCAAGGTCTCTCTCTCAGCTTCATTCATTGCATGGTAAACTGCTCTTTTGGCTATGCATTTTTGCTATCACCTGCTTTCCAGGCTTTGGAGCACCGTCTTTTCTACTTTACAGCTTCATCTACTGTGTCATTCCACCACCAGGTTTGTCGTCGCCATTGGTGCCTGGACGAAAGACCATATGCTTGCTTTAAACCACCCTTCAGGACTTTCCACCGTGTTCCACGCAAATATTTCAGTGAACTCTGTATGCGTGAGGGGGCATAGATGGCGAGACAATAGCCAATAGAGAATAGCCTTGCCCACAACTATGCGCAGCAGCAGTATCCTATCTGATACTCGTTTCACTTCAAAAACTTTCTCCCACCATTTTCGGCAACCAGTATGCCGACTGTAAATAAGATAAAACAAGTGGTAGGGGTTGTAAGCTAACTACTCGCTCGCAACCCCTACCACTTGTTTTATTTTATTTAACACCGGTCCGTGTATAGTAGTTTGCTCGCAATCCTTTCCACTTTTATCTTTTATCTTACTTACCTGGGTGTTGGAAGGGCTGACAAGGAAAAGCGTCTACGCTGTCTAGTCGTTCGGATGGCACAATAAATCGAGGTCCTGTTTGCTAACGGCTAACGTTGAAAATTGATAATAAGAGTAGGAAAATGTCACTGTCCTTCAACCTTTTTTATGGCGTTGCTCGTCAACAATTTACCTTCTCGACGGACATAAAACTCCATTTTATTTCATTGCAGTGCGTTCTAGCGAACGCACTGCTTTGTTTTCATAATGACTTTTTTTTTTTTTTTTTTTTTCTACTTCTGGTCACGCTAATTCGGTATGAAGGGAGCATGCCACACATTATCTCACATGTTTTCCTACAATCACTAACTGCTCGGTGTTGGGTGAATGTAAAATGGCGGTTTTTTGTCCAACCGGAAATGACAAATGAGAGAAAAACCCATTTGATGTTTTTTACAATTTTTACCTCTGTTTTTCAACCGATTTTGATAGAATTTTTTTTGTTTATTTCATTATTCTAATGTCTACATAATAGCTTTCAACAAAAATGCACTTTTAGACATTCGTTGCTGATTTTTTGGGGCACTTTTTTAACCCTTTTTTATACGCCCACACATTAATGTGGGCGTATATTGTAGTCGCCCCTGTCTGTCTGTCCGTCTGTCCGTCTGTCCGCCTGGCTGTCCACAATTGTTGTGGACACGATAGAGAGCTGGTTTCTTGATGGATTTTGATGAAACTTGCTGTGAGTGTTTGTTATCACCCAAGGAAGAACCCTATTGAAAATCAGACGAATCGAAAAATATTTCATGGGTTATTGCCCTTGCTTTTGAAAATATCTTGTGGACACGATAGAGAGCTGGTTTCTTGATGGATTTTGATGAAACTTGGTATGAGTGTTTGTATTGACATTGGGATAAACCCTAGTGAATATCAGAAACATCGAAAAAATATTTTATGAGTTATTGCCCTTGTTCTTTAAAATGTGTTAATTTTCTGCCGTTACACTCTCAAAGTTGTGGACACGATAGAAAGCTGGTTTCTTGGTGGATTTTTATGAAACTTGCTGTGAGTTTTTGTAATCACCCAAAGATGAACCTGATTGAAAATCAGATGAATCGAAAAATATTTCCTGGGTTATTGCCCTTGCTTTTGAAAATATGTTGTGGACACGATAGAGAGCTGGTTTCTTGATGGATTTTGATGAAACTTAGTATTAGTGTTTGTATTGACCTTTGGATAAACCCTATTGAAAATCAGAAACATCAAAAAATATTTGATGAGTTATTGCCCTTGTTCTTTAAAACGCGTTAATTTTTCAGCTTTAAACAAAGTTGTGGACATGATAGAGAGCTGGTTTCTTGATCGATTTTGATGAAACTTGCTGTGAGTGTTCATACGCACCCAAGGATGAATCCTATTGAAAATCAGACTAATCGAAAAATATTTCATGGGTTATTGCCCTTGCTTTTGAAAATATGTTGTGGACACGATAGAGAGCTGGTTTCTTGATGGATTTTGATGAAACTTGGTATGAGTGTTTGTATTAACCTTTGGGATAAACCCTATTGAAAATCAGAAACATCGAAAAATATTTGATGAGTTAATGCCCTTGTTCTTTAAAACGCGTTAATTTTTCAGCCTTTAAAAAATTGTGGACAAGATAGAGAGCTGGTTTCTTGATGGATTTTGATAAAATTTGCTGTGAGTGTTCATAAACACCCAAGGATAAACCCTATTGAAAATCAGACTAATCGAAAAATATGTCATGAGTTATTGCTCTTGCTTTTGAAAATATATTGTGGACACGATAGAGAGCTGGTTTCTTGATGGATTTTGATGAAACTTGGTATGAGTGTTTGTATTGACCTTGGGATAAACCCTATTGAAAATCAGAAACATCGAAAAATATGTGATGAGTTATTGCCCTTGTTCTTTAAAACGCATTAATTTTTCAGCTTTAAACAAAGTTGTGGACACGATAGAGAGCTGGTTTCTTGATGGATTTTGATGAAACTTGCTGTGAGTGTTTATAACCACCCAAGGATGAACCCTTTTGAATATCAGACTAATCGAAAAATATTTGATGGGTTATTGCCCTTGCTTTTGAAAATATGTTGTAGACACGATAGAGAGCTGATTTCTTGATGGATTTTGATGAAACTTGGTATGAGTGTTCATAATCACCTAAGAATGAACCCTATTGAAAATCAGATTAATCAAAAAATATTTCATGGGTTTTTCTTGCTTTTGAAAATATGTTGTGGACTCAATAGGGAGTTGGTGGATTTCGATTAAACGTGGTGTGAATGTTTGTAATCATCCATGGATAAACCCTTTTGAAATTCAGACCGATCAAAAAAATATTTAACATAATAAGGTTATTGCTCTTGAATTTAGAGAACATGTCATTCTCAGAATCTTTCATTTACTGACAACTCTTGTCAACCCCCCGGACGAATTGGCTGCCATTATAAAAGTGGGCGTATTACGATGGCCATCGCTATTTTTTTAACTTTTGCAATTTTATTTCGATCAATTTGAAAACTTACAGGTATATAAACATTTTGATTTCTAACTAAATGGTATTTTCAAAATTTTTATATCACTTCCGGTTTTGATGTCATTCGCTTGTAAAGTTGAAATTTCAAGTTCCGGAATAATTAAGATATTCAAAAAAATCTTTATGCGATGTGCTAGAAATGACCATTGACTAAATATGGAATGAAAAAATCTGACCCAGATATTTCATATCAGTCGCCATCTTGAAATGACCGATTTTTCTTAAAATCGAAATTCAGAATCAGGGAATCAGGGAGTCGATTGCTAACAAAACATGGAAAGCCGATTTTTTAATTTCGATTCAGAATTTTTTTTTATTTCAAAATTTTCAGAAATAGTCAAAACTTTTAAGGCTCATATCTTGTGACCTTGACCTTGAGTGACCTAGTGACCTGAACAAAAGTCATTGCCCATGATGAGATCTATCAACTGATGTATTCATTTTTGCTGTCCGATGTCTACTTCCGGTTTTATAGCCATTTGAAAATGTCGAGTTTTGACTTTAAACAGCTCTGTCACGTGACCTAATTCATGTACGTCACAAATTATCTTTTATTATTATCACGCTTTATCTCCTGTTTCCAAAAATGTATAACACTAGATATTTCGATCAAAATTGCTTTTTCGAATTTTGTTCTTTGTTCTATAGTAACTCTGCGTGGTTTTTTGGCGGGAAAAAACACGTGTTATCTGAATTACGTATTCCATAAGATAGGTAACAATTTCTTCTTAAGATATGGAAGAACATGACTAACAAAAAAAAATATGATAAAATCGTAACCGGAAGTAACACACTGGCCACCATCTTGAAATGAACATGTTTTCTTTAAATCGAGGGAAGTGAACAGGGAATCATCCGATTTGTATAATATTGATGTCTAGGGCATTTTCAATCTATGGCCAACAAAATGATGACAGCCAATTTGCAAATTTCGATTATGATGTTTGCCTATTTCCGGTAAAAGATATTCAGAAATGACAAAAATTTTCAAACCTCATTACACGTTACCTTGGATTTGGGTGACCTTATGACCTGAACAAAAGTTATTACCCGTGATGAGATCTACCCAACGGTGTATTCATTTTTGTTGTCCAATATTTACTTCCGGTTTTATAGCCATTTAAAAATTGTTAGTTTGAACTTTGAACAGCTCTGTCACGTGATGTCACGTCACAAAATATCCTCTTTTCTTATTACGCTTTATCTCCTCTTTCCAGTGATAAATAAAACTTGATATTTTGATCAAAATTGCTATTTGGAATTTTGTTCTTTGTTCTATAGTAACTCTGCGTGGTTTTTTGGCGGGAAAAAAACACGTGTTATCTGAATTACGGATTTCATAAGATAGGTAACAATTTCTTCTTAAGATATAATAGAACATGACTAACAAAGAAAAAAATATGACAAAATCGTTACCGGAAGTAACACGTTGGCCACCATCTTGAAATGAACATGTTTTCTTTAAATCGACACCCGATTTATATAATTTTGATTTTTATGGCATTTTCAATCTATTGCCAACAAAATGAGGGCAGCTGAATTGCTCATTTCGATTATGGTGTTTGTCTTTTTCCGGTATAAGATATTCAGCAATTATTGTAACACTTTTAAAGCTCATAACTTGTGACCTTGCCATTTGTTGACCTTATGATCCAAACAAAAGTGATTGCCCGAAATGAGATCTATCCAATGGTGAATTCATTTTTGTTGTCCAATATTTACTTCTTGTTTTATAGCCATTTGAAAATTGTCAATTTGAACCTAATTCACGTACGTTACAAAAAAATCGTCTTTTCTTATTATGCTTTATCTCCTCTTGATATATAATAGTAGATATTTTAATTATTTTGCTTTTTTTTTAATTTGGAAATTTTGTTCATTGTTTTAAAGTAACTGCGTGGCTTTTTTGGCGCGAAAAAACACGTGGTTCCTAAATTGTGGATTTTTAAAGAGAGTCGACACATTCTTTTGAAGTAACTAGTAGACCACCATCTTGAAATGACCAACTTTTCTTTAAATCGATATAAGTGATCAGGATATCATCTGATTTACATAATGTTGATGTCTATGTCATCTTCAATATATTACTAACAAAATGGTGACAGCCGATTTCCTAATTTCGATGAAAAGTTTTGTCTATTTTCAGTTAAAGAAATTCAGCAATAGCAAACACTTTCAAAGCTCAAAACTCGTGACCTTGACGTTTGATGACCTTTTGATCTGAACCAAAGCTATTGCCCTCGATAAAATCTATCAAATGATGTTTTACTTTGTGTTTTCCGATGTTTACTTTCGGTTTAATAGCCGATTGAAAATTGAGATTTTTAACTATAAACAGCTGTCACATGACCTAATTTATGTGCTGGACTAAAATGCAACCGTTCAAGGATGTTTAAATTGCGCACTGCTCAGTACCGTTATCACGGTTCTAGTTTTTTGCAGTGCGTTCTAGCGAACGCACTGCTTTGTTTTCATAATGACTGTTTTTTTTTTTTTTTTTCTACTTCTGGTCACGCTAATTCGGTATGAAGGGAGCATGCCACACATTATCTCGCATGTTTTCCTACGATAACTAACTGCTCGGTGTTGCGTGAATGTAAAATGACGGTTTTTTGTCTAACCGGAAATGACATATGACGGAAAACTCCATATTATGTTTTTTTACCATTTTTACCTCTGTTTTTCAACCGATTTTGATGAAAACTTTTTTGTTTATTTCTTTAAAACAGACCCGTAGGAAGCAATTTCATATTGGGGGGGGGGGGGGGGGCAAAATGTGAAAAAACTCATTCTCAAGGGGTTTGTGCAGAATTCAAGGATGCTCCTGCCTATATAAAGCAATTTTGCTTTCACTGGCCCTAAAAACATACCAGTAACTTCTTGTTTTATTTAAAAAAAAAATAAAATTGTATTGCTTCAGTCATTAATGTCAAAATTATTGGGGGGGGGGGGCGGATGCCCCCGCTGCCCCCCCCCTGTTCCTACGGGCCTGTAAACGTTTGTCTACAAGGTAAGACTTTAAAAATATGCATTTTGAGAACTTTGTTGCCGACTTTTTGAAGCACTTTTTTGACCATTTGTTCAACTTTTGCAATTTTATTTGTATCAATATGAAAACTTACAGGTATATAGATATTTTGATGGCGAACAAAATGACATTATCAAAAAATATATATCACTTCCGGTTTTGACATCATTCGCTTGCAAAGTTGAAATTTTAACTTCCGGAATAATGAAAATATTCAAAAAAATCTTTTTGCAATGTGCTAGAAATAATCATTGACAAAATATGAAATGATAAAGTTTGACCCAGATATTTCATATCGGCCGCCATCTGGAAATGAGTAATTTTTCTTTAAATCGAAATTCAGAATCAGGGAATCATCCGATTTGAATACAAATGATGTCTAGGGAATCTTTAGTCGATTGCTAACAAAACATGGCGAGCCGATTTTTAAATTTCGATTCAGAATTTTATTTATTTCCGGTTTAGAATTTTCAGAAATAGTCAAAACTTTTAAGGCTCATATCTTGTGACCTTGACCTTGAGTGACCTTGTGACCTGAACAAAAGTTGTTGCCCTTGACGAGATCTATCCAATGGCATAATCATTTTAGATGCCCAATGTTTACTTCCGGTTTTATGGCCGTCAGAAAATTGCAATTTTTAACTTTAAACAGCTCTGTCACGTGACCTAATTCATGTACGTCACAAATTATCTTCTATTAGTATCATGCTTTATCTCCTGTTTCCAAAAATGTATAACACTAGATATTTTGATCAAAATTGATTTTTGAAATTTTGTTCTTTGTTCTATAGTAACTCTGCGTGTTTTTTTTTACGCTTTATCTCCTCTTTCCAGTGATATATAACACTAGATATTTTGATCAAAATTGCTATTTGGAATTTTGTTCTTTGTTCTATAGTAACTCTGCATGTTTTTTTGGCGGGAAAAAACACGTGTTTTTTTAATTACGGATTTCATAAGATAAGTAACAATTTCTTCTTAAGATATGAAAGAACATGACTAACAAAGAAAAAAATATGAAAAAATCGGAACCGGAAGTAACACGTTGGCCACCATCTTGAAATGAACATGTTTTCTTTAAATCGACACCCGATTTATATAATTTTGATGTTTATGGCATTTTCAATCTATTGCCAACAAAATGAGGGCAGCTGAATTGCTCATTTCGATTATGGTGTTTGTCTATTTCCGGTATAAGATATTCAGCAATTATTGTAACACTTTTAAAGCTCATAACTTGTGACCTTGCCATTTGTTGAC
The DNA here is from genome assembly GCA_029955415.1 of Lottia scabra. Lineage (NCBI taxonomy): Eukaryota > Metazoa > Mollusca > Gastropoda > Lottiidae > Lottia > Lottia scabra. The sequence continues at coordinate 5,088,419 of JARJEI010000002.1, read as the reverse complement.
CTTATGATCCGAACAAAAGTGATTGCGCGAAATGAGATCTATCCAATGGTGAATTCATTTTTGTTGTCCAATATTTACTTCTTGTTTTATAGCCATTTGAAAATTGTCAGTTTGAACCTTATTCACGTACGTCACAAACAAATCGTCTTTTCTTATTATGCTTTATCTCCTCTTGATATATAATAGTAGATATTTTAATTATTTTGCTTTTTTTTTAATTTGTAAATTTTGTTCATTGTTCAAAAGAACTGCGTGGCTTTTTTGGCGCGAAAAAACACGTGGTTCCTAAATTGTGGATTTTTAAAGAGAGTCGACACATTCTTTTGAAGATATAAAATGACATAACATTCATAGAAAAAAAAGGATAAAATTGGACCCGGAAGTAACTAGTAGACCACCATCTTGAAATGACCAACTTTTCTTTAAATCGATATAAGTGATCAGGTTATCATCCGATTTACATAATGTTGATGTCTATGTCATCTTCAATATATTACTAACAAAATGGTGACAGCCGATTTCCTAATTTCGATTAAAAGTTTTGTCTATTTCCAGTTAAAGAAATTCAGCAATAGCAAACACTTTCAAAGCTCAAAATTCGTGACCTTGACGTTTGATGACCTTTTGATCTGAACCAAAGCTATTGCCCTCGATAAAATCTATCAAATGATGTTTTACTTTGTGTTTTCCGATGTTTACTTCCGGTTTAATAGCTGATTGAAAATTGAGATTTTTAACTATAAACAGATCTGTCACATGACCTAATTTATATGCAGGACTAAAATGCAACCGTTCAAGGATGTTTAAATTGCGCACTGCTCAGTACCGTTATCAGGGTTCTAGTTTTTTTTTTTGTCTACTTCTGGTCACGCTAATTCGGTATGAAGGGAGCATGCCACACATTATCTCACATGTTTTCCTACAATAACTAACTGCTCGGTGTTGCTTAAATGTAAAATGGCGTTTTTTTTGTCTAACCGGAAATGATATATGACAGAAAAACCCATTTTATGTTTTTTACAATTTTTACCTCTGTTTTTGAACCGATTTTGATAAAACGTGTTTTGTTTATTTCATTATTCTAATGTCTACATAATAGCTCTCAACATAAATGCACTTTTAGACATTCTCTGCTGACTTTTTGGAGCACTTTTTTAACCGTTTTTTTTAACTTTTCCAATTTTATTTCGATCAATCTGAAAACTTACAGGTGTATAAACATTTTGATTTCTAACAAAACGGTATTTTCAAAATTTTTATATCACTTCCGGTTTTGACGTCATTCGCTTGTAAAATTAAAATTTCAACTTCCGGAATAATTAAGATATTCAAAAAAATCTTTTTGAGATGTGCTAGAAATAACCATTGACTAAATATGAAATGAACAAATCTGACCCAGATATTTCATATCAGTCGCCATCTTGAAATGACTGATTTTTCTTTAAATCGAAATTCAGAATCAGGGATTCATTCGATTTAATAAAAATGATGTCTATGGAATCTTCAGTCGATTGCTAACAAAACATGGGAAGCCGATTTTTGAATTTCGATTCAGAATTTTTTTTATTTCCGGTTTAGAATTTTCGGAAATAGTCAAAACTTTTAAGGCTCATTTCTTGTGACCTTGACCTTGAGTGACCTTGTGACCTGAACAAAAGTTGTTGCCCTTGACGAGATCTATCCAAAGACATAATCATTTTAGATGCCCAATGTTTACTTCCGGTTTTATGGCCGTCAGAAAATTGCAATTTTTAACTTTAAACAGCTCTGTCACGTGACCTAATTCATGTACGTCACAAATTATCTTTTATTATTATCACGCTTTATCTCCTGTTTCCAAAAATGTATAACACTAGATATTTCGATCAAAATTGCTTTTTCGAATTTTGTTCTTTGTTCTATAGTAACTCTGCGTGTTTTTTTGGCGGAAAAAAACACGTGTTATCGGAATTACGGATTTCATAAGATAGGTAACAATTTCTTCTTAAGATATGGACGAACATGACTAACAAAGAAACAAAATTTGATAAAATCGTAACCGGAAGTAACACGCTGGCCACCATCTTGAAATGAACATGTTTTCTTTAAATCGAGAGAAGTTAACAGGGTATCATCCGATTTGTATAATATTGATGTCTAGGGCATTTTCAATCTATGGCCAACAAAATGATGACAGCCAATTTGCTAATTTCGATTATGATGTTTGCCTATTTCCGGTAAAAGATAATCAGAAATGACAACAATTTTCAAAGCTCATTACACGTTACCTTGGATTTGGGTGACCTTATAACCCGAACAAAAGTTATTGTCCATGATGAGATCTACCCAACGGTGTATTCATTTTTGTTGTCCAATATTTACTTCCGGTTTTATAGCCATTTAAAAATTGTTAGTTTGAACTTCGAACAGCTCTGTCACGTGACGTCACGTCACAAAATATCTTCTTTTCTTATTACGCTTTATCTCCTCTTTCCAGTGATATATAACACTAGATATTTTGATCAAAATTGCTATTTGGAATTTTGTTCTTTGTTCTATAGTAACTCTGCGTGGTTTTTGGCGGGAAAAAAACACGTGTTATCTGAATTACGGATTTCATAAGATAGGTAACAATTTCTTCTTAAGATATGAAAAAACATGATTAACAAAGAAAAAAATATGACAAAATCGTAACCGGAAGTAACACGTTGGCTGAACATGTTTTCTTTAAATCGACATCCGATTTATAAAATTTTGATGTTTATGGCATTTTCAATCTATTGCCAACAAAATGAGGGCAGCTGAATTGCTAATTTCGATTATGGTGTTTGTCTATTTCCGGTATAAGATATTCAGCAATTATTGTAACACTTTCAAAGCTCATAACATGTGACCTTGCCATTTGTTGACCTTATGATCCGAACAAAAGTGATTGCCCGAAATGAGATCTATCCAATGGTGAATTCATTTTTGTTGTCCAATATTTACTTCTTGTTTTATAGCCATTTGAAAATTGTCCGTTTGAACCTAATTCACGTACGTCACAAAAAAAATCGTCTTTTCTTATTATGCTTTCTTGATATATAATAGTAGATATTTTAACTATTTTGCTTTTAATTTTGTTCATTGTTCTAAACTGCGTGGCTTTTTTGGCGCGAAAGAACACGTGGTTCCTAAATTGTGGATTTTTAAAGAGAGTCGACACATTCTTTTGAAGATATAAAATGACATAACATTCATAGAAAAAAAAGGATAAAATTGGACCCAGAAGTAACTAGTAGACCACCATCTTGAAATGACCAACTTTTCTTTAAATCGATATAAGTGATCAGGATATCATCCGATTTACATAATGTTGATGTCTATGTCATCTTCAATATATTACTAACAAAATGGTGACAGCCGATTTCCTAATTTCGATTAAAAGTTTTGTCTATTTCCAGTTAAAGAAATTCAGCAATAGCAAACACTTTCAAAGCTCAAAACTCGTGACCTTGACGTTGAAGTTTCAACTTCCGGAATAATGAAGATATTCTAAAAAATGTTTTTGCAATGTGCTAGTAATCATTATTGACAAAATATGAAATGATGAAATCTGACCCAGCTGTTTCATATCGGCCGACATCTTGAAGTGACTGATGTTACTTTAAATCGAAATTCAGAATCAGGGAATCATCTTATTTGAATAAAAATGATGTGTATGGAATGTACAGTCGATTGCTAACAAAACATGGGAAGCCGATTTTTAAATTTCGATTTAGAATTTTTTTTATTTCCGGTTTGAAATTTTCAGTAATAGTCAAAACTTTTAAGGCTCATAACTTGTGACCTTGACCTTGACAAGATCTATCCAATGACATTATCAGTTTAGATGCCCAACGTCTACTTCCGGTTTTATGGCCGTCAGAAAATTGCATTTTTTTTATTTTAAAGTGGCACAGGCTCCATTTTCGTGGATCAATTTTTCCAAGTCTTAGAAAGTCTTAGTCTTTTAGTTCAGCAATTTAGTACTGGTTATCACAACTCACCATTGAAATTTGAGTCTTCAAATCCATGTGCATCCATAATTATTAGCATTTGAAAGTTATAATGCCCTACTACACATTAGCGATACTTATCTATAGAAATAGAAGGAGAAATGTCTAATTTAAGATATATTTGAAGGAAATATGCAATTTTCGTACATTTCTAGTGCCTCTGAAGGATACTTAAGTATATTCAAGACCCAAATCAACCAATAAAAATGAAGACTGGTCCCCTTTAAACAGCTGTCACGTGACCTTATTTACATACGACACAAATTATTTTTGATTCGTTTTATGCTTGATCTACGCTTGCCAATGATATATGACACTATGTATTTGAATCATAATTCTGCGTTTTAGAATTTGAAAATATTCTTCCAAATTCCATTGTAACTGTCCGTGTTTCGTTTGTCTATCTGCTGGTATTCCCGCATCCCTTTTAGTTAACCTGCCTGTATACTGGCAATCTAATTAAAATTAGATTACATTTCGTTTCGGTTATTTTTTGATTGTCAACTCCATGTAATCTAAAGACTTGTATAAGGAGGTCATCTTCTGGTTACGAATAAGCTATTTATAGCACGTGCCACCCCTCTGCCAATCAGAACACCGTTTATATTTGAATATTTTGTATTGCGTCATAATTTTCCCACAATGCATATCAATGCATAGACCCGCGATCTTGAAGGTAGTTTTTGATTGGCTGAAATTTTCGTCACTTGCAGATGACCTCCTTATACAAGTCTTTAGATTACATGGAGTCGACAATCAAAAAATAACCGAAACGAAATGTAATATAATTTTAATTAGATTGGTATACTGGTAGCCCGGCACCCCTTTTATTTGGTCTGATTAGTTATACTTCTGCACACATTTTATTTAGTCTGTCTGCTGGTTTTTCTGAATCCATTTTATCTGCATTCTTATACGCCCACATGAAAATATGGACGTATATTGCCGTCTTCATCTTGATACTATCTCGGATCAGTTCAAAATTGGCGCATTTTTAGTTGTCGGTTAATGAGTTATTGCCCTTGACTTAGTGAAAACGTTAAAATTAACTTGTGTATGTGTTAAAGGCCAGAGTTTTTATCCGATTTGAATGAAGCTTTGTATGTATATTTATCTTGATAATATCTCGGATGAGATCGAAAATGGAGCGATTCCAGTTGTCGGGTTAAGAGTTAGTAATCATCCCAAGTTCAATTGTAACTGTGCGTGCTGTGCGTGTTTTTTTTCAAATTTCATTTTGATCGTTACAGGTAAAGGTAGATGTTTCATTCGTCTGCTGGTATTCCCACATCCCTTTTAGTTAATCCTTAATTGGACCCCGTTTATTTAGTCTGACTGCTGGTAGTTCTGCATCTCTTATAGTCTGTCTGCCTGTTGGTATTTCTGCATCCTTTTTTTTAAGTCTGGCTTCTTGTAGTTGCAGATCCCTTTAATTATCCCTGCAAACATATCTTGCAGTGCACTTTCTACGGACACACGTATGAAATTAAGTGAGTATTTTTAATAGTGCGCTTTTATCTGTTAAACTCTTATCATTGGTTGAAATATGTGACATTCATCCATGTATCAGATGTGATGCGCACTGCTCGGTATCGTCTTCACGGTTCTAGTTTCATTTATTTACCACTTTTCCGTGTTTGGAAAGTTTATAAGGATTATTTTACTTTAACAAGCATATTCTAGCATATAAGCCTTTATTTCGACAGAAATTGTGTTAAATTCTCACCAATATTGGTATTCATACTGCAAATAATTATCGCTTATCGATGTATTCCCATTTGTAAATGAATAAATGATACAATATTTCATAGGTAGGACTTCTTTACTATGCGTGTGTTTGAATCAATACCGCCAACTTGTTAATCATTTGACTACCATTTACATTGTTTACGATAAAAAATGCTGTTTATTTTCGTAATTAATGATGTCAAAACATCTTTTATTTTCGTAATTAATGATGTCAAAATCGCTTCCATTTGATTAAATTATGTCTCCGTCATTCTTCAAAATGTGTTAGAATAATCATGATGTCCATCTTATTTGTAAAAATATCGTTTATTTCATAATTTATGACAAGTGGCAAATAATGAAAACCCGTGGCAAATAATTATTTACCACGCCGTGACAAATATCCTCAGCCACAATATAAACCTCTCAGTAGAAAACTCATATGAAAATGACTGATAATAGACAAGAATTGTCTAGGATAGGAGTAGGAATGGGCTTACTCTGTAACTTCGAAATGTTCATAATCGCAATTTTCGTGTTGGAGGCATATGAATTACTCGATTGCATTTGACAGTGCGTTCAACTTACTGCAGATGTTCTCGGGTCCATTAAAATTGGCTTTGAAAGCATGGTCTTACCTTGAAAAGTACTTTTTACACATAAATCTTCATCAACCTGTCACGCTTGCGTCCATTGCTATCAACCTTAATAGCCCGGATGAAAAATGACGACCTCTACCCCAATCTATTGACCTTCCTGCATGCGGAAGCAGGCCGATTATTATGGATACTCTAAAATTTATAAATTTATAAATACGACCAAAAAATGAAAATAGTTTTTTATATTCATACTTAATTTTAGAAAATATTGTTAAGGCATGACATTATTGTCATTTGACTTGAGTAATTTACCAGTTCTGTATTTTAAAAAATGTAAAGATTTTAATTAATCATTTAATTGGGTTTCGGTGGAGGGAGGGTTTGAATCTCCCAAATGTACAGGCCTAGGATGGAACAAATACTTTATTGAGAAAATGAGATTAAGGGTCTGGATTCAGGCTTTTCTTCTGTTGTGATCTGAAAGTAGAAAAGATAACTTGCCAGGCAAGGTAATATACGCCCACTGGAAGCTTTGTTTGAAAAAGAACATTTGGCAGAAAACAGCAACCATCAAATATTCAACCTGTAGTCAGAGGCCTACATTTCGTTCAGAACTTAAATTAGGTGTCGTCCAAACAATTTTTTTCTCGATTTCATTAAGGGTTAAGCATTCATCAAGTTTAGTCAAACAAAATCCTTCTCTGTTATGAGCCAAAAACTAAAACCTATTTTATACAAGAAGGGCAATAAGTCATATCAAATATTTTTTGATTTTCGATAGGGTTTGTCGTGTGATAATAAACAATTTCAATAGGTTTCATTAAAATCTAATCGTAAAAGAATTGTGCCTTCATATTAAATATTTTTCGATTCTTTTGATTTTCGAAAGGGTTCATCCTTGAGTGATAATAAACAATTTCAGCAAGTTTCATCAAAATCCGTAGAGAATTGTGACCTGAAGAGTGTTAACAAGCTAAAAATCGAACGCGTTTTAAAGAACAAGGGCAATAATTCATATCAAATATTTTTAGATTCTTTTGATTTTCAATAGGGTTCATCCTTGGGTGATAATAAACAATTTCAGTAAGTTTTGTCAAAATCTGTAAAGAATTGTGACTTGTAAAGTGTTAACAAGCTAAAAATCGAACGCGTTTTAAAGAAAAAGGGCAATAATTCAAGTTAAATATTTTACGATTCTTTTGATTTTCAATAGGGTTCATCCATGAGTGATAATAAACAATTTCAGCAAGTTTCATCAAAATCCATAAAGAATTGTGACCTGTAGAGTGTTAACAAGCTAAAAATCAAACGTGTTTTAAAGAACAAGGGCAATAATTCAAGTTAAATATTTTACGATTCTTTTGATTTTCGATAGGGTTCATCCTTGAGTGATAATAAACAATTTTAGCAAGTTTCATCAAAATCAAAGAGTGTTAACAAGATAAAAACCGAACGCGTTTTAAGAAACAAGGGCAATAATTCATATCTAATATTTTTCGATTCTTTTGATTTTCGACAGGGTTCATCCTTGGGCTATAATAAACAATTTCAGCAAGTTTCGTTAAAATCCGTAAAGAATTGTGACCTGTAGAGTGTTAACAAGCTAAAAATCGAACGCGTTTTAAAGAACAAGGGCAATAATTCATATCTAATATTTTTCGATTCTTTTGATTTTCAATAGGGTTCACCCTTGGGTTATAATAAACAATTTCAGTAAGTTTCATCATAATTCGTAAAGAATTGTAACTTGTAGAGTGTTAACAAGCTAAAAATCGAACGCGTTTTAAAGAAAAAGGGCAATAATTCATATAAAATATTTTTTGATTCTTTTGATTTTCAATAGGGTTCATCCTTGGGCTATAATAAACAATTTCAGGAAGTTTCGTTAAAATCCGTAAAGAATTGTGACCTGTAGAGTGTTAACAAGCTAAAAATCGAACGCGTTTTAAAGAACAAGGGCAATAATTCATATAAAATATTTTTCGATTCTTTTGATTTTCAATAGGGTTCTTCCTTGGGCTATAATAAACAATTTCAGCAAGTTTCGTTAAAATCCGTAAAGAATTGTGACTTGTAGAGTGTTAACAAGCAATTGTGGACGGACCGACGGACCGACAGACCGACGGACCGACGGACATGGGTGACGGCAATATACGCTCCACATTTCATGTGGGCGTATAAAAATAAGAACTCGCCCGTTGGGCGAGTGGTATAGTATCTGCTAATTAATGATTGGTTTTAGTTTGCTATGAACCAGATTGTCATTAAAGTTCTGATTTTTTGAGTAGGCAACTATCATTTTCTGCTTATAAACATGGGGAAATTTCTCTTGAAGACTCTTGTAGTGGGTATGAACTATCTTGCTTGCTCGATTACTTGTTGTATTAAACGGGACAACAAAGGGTGCTATGCCTGCATAATGATGAATATTGAGTCCTATAGGTCTTGCTGTATTCAATGTCTCAATCCAGTAGGCTTCTCTAGATTGTCGGTATTTGGTGGTTTCATCTTCCGGTAAATCAATTTCTATACGTTCAATTGGGGTTAGGGTGAGATCGTTTATTGAATGGTCATCGAGGTTGAAATGATTAGAAACGGGCTTGTCTTTCTTTAATTTTATATCTGATCTATGAGCATTGAAACGAGTGCGTAAATTATTCTTAGTTTCTCCTACATATTGTTTGGGGCATTTCTTACATGAAATTAAATAAATTACATTTGAGCTATCACATGATAAATGCTCCTGGATCGGATACCTTTTATTAGTAAAGCTACTCGTAAATTAATGAGTTTCAGATACAAAGGGACATGTTTTGCATCTACGTGAAAAACATGGAACACTTCTTAAACCTGGAGGAACTTCAGCATAGAGTCTAGTTTTAGCTGCTATTTGCGCTAAAGTAGAGTTTCGTAAAAATCGTTTTGAGTATCCACGCTCTTTCAGTTTTGAGAAAACAATTGTACAGGCTTGGTTGAAATCAGAGGATCTTGTACAAATTCGATGAAATCGTAAAACTTAATTTAATTATACCGGAAAAGGTATGTTTTGGGTGAAATGAGCTTTTGTGCAGGAGTTGATGAGTACAGTATCAGTTTCTTTGAAATATACCTTAATGTCTAGTTTATTGGTTTCTGCTATGGAATCTCCTTTGAAAACAGTGGTATCTAGAAAATCTATGCTTTTGTGACTCACGTTGGCGGTTAGTTTGATGGACGGATGGTGGTTGTTGAGAATTTCAAAGAATTCCCAGAACTGCTCAATGGAATAAGTCCAAACCATAAAAATGTCATCTAAAAATCGTCCGTAAAAAAGTGGATCAAAGGGACAAAGAGGTAATACCTCACGTTCCCACTCTGCCATGAAAAGATTTGCGTATGAAGGGGCGAATCGTTTACCCATAGCTGTTCCTGAAGTTTGAAGATACGTTTTACCATTAAATGTGAAATCGTTGCGACTGAGACAAATCTCTAAAAGCTGTAAAATTGCATCATCGGGTTTGTTTGGATCTGGGTTTCTACTAAAAGCTTTACGAACTGCCATTAACCCGGCAGTGTTATCAATATTAAAAAATTAAAAAATCGAAACTAAATTTGCGCCAAAAGTCGTGCACAAATTTTGGATCAGAACAATTTTACATCAAAAAACGAATATTTTAAAGCTCTATCTTTGGTCAAATCAAAATTTGTATTTTTTGTTTACGTGTACATAAATTCATAAGCTAATTCATAATAATATTGTCTACTGACTATGATTCGCTAATAGTCAATAAACACTTTTGGTTGTTTGTGACCGGGTGTGTCTTTTAATGAATACAAGACAACTCGGACCATAATACACACTATCACTTGACAAACTCGACAAAGTTTTAACTTAAAATTTTAAACTTTGATCAATTGCCTTGATGATCACAAACTCAGACCACTTTTCTTTCCGTGTTTATAGAAAAACAATCTATTATCGGTATTTATATTGTCGTCAAAATTCATATTAAGAATTGAAATTGCTCAATCATTTATTGAAATATTCCCAAATTCTTTTTTATATAAATAAAATCCGAAAAAAATATGGCTCGTATTGCATTCATAGGCCACATATCATGTTCCTTCAGCAACGTTAGATAGTGGCATTAATGTAATGAAATGAAATGATAGCCGTTGCTAAAGGAACATGGCCACATATGTGATCCTTTGTCGAACTTGCTTAAAATGGATATAAACCTTCACATATAATTTTATTCAGATCGGATATGAAATTTGGCCTCTATCGCATTCACATCTATCATTGTTTCAGTGAATCAAGAATTTCACAAGTCAGATTTAAAATTTCTGTGTATCAAGGGTTAAAACTACACATAAAATTTCATTAACATAGGATAAAAACTTTGACATTTATCTAATCCGAAACTTGCTCAGATATTAAAAACACTAAGATATATGGATATACTACTTCTTTACTTGGTAACGTTACCTGTATGTGTTTCGAAACGTAGTATGTAATAAATACAGAAATAGTAATTGTAAACAGTGGCTCGAGATTGTTTTGATCTGAGTTGTATTGACACATTCGGTTACAGATAACAAAAAGTGTTTATTTATATTGACTATAGTCAAACAGAGATATTTCGGCTCATCCGGGTACCGTCAAAACATATACACAACCAGTCCATTATATTTTCAAGGGTGTTGCTGTAACTTGCCAAACAAACAACCCTCTAAATAAAATACTTTTATACCCTTGAAAATATAATGGACTGGTTGTGTATATGTTTTGACCGAACCCGGATGAGCCGAAATATCTCTGTTTGACTATAACAGCGATTGTATACTAAAAATAAAATCATAATCAAAAGTCAGTATTGTTATGAATTAGCTCACTAAAGTTGAAGTAGACGAAAAATAGACTAGAGCTGTGAACAGCACTGAGCGTGGCCCGTGATACTTTGCCTGATAGCTGTAAGACTTTTTGAACTTCAAACCCCTAAAGTCTGGTATCCAAAATGGTCCCTGATAACTGGTCAAAATGGTCCTCAAAAAGGTCAAAATGGTCCTTCCAAAAAGTAAAAATGGTCTCAAAATAATATTTTTATTTATGATGTTACAAATTAACAAAACATAAAGCGCTACATAATATATTTTTTGTATAATCTTTTTGAGAACTGGAACTTCAAATTATATTGTAAGTCTTAGAATGTCTTTGACTTTTATTTTTTTGGCCATTCTAACCAATAAATTGGTTGAAATCAAAGAGGAAATTCAGAGGCCATTTTGACCAAAATAGGGTCCATGGTGACTGGCCATTTTGACCAAATTTAACTTTTATGGCCATTTTGACTTTGGCAAGATTAAACATTTACTTTTTATTGCAACGGATTAGCGCAGACGCTAATGGCCCCTCGTTTGGTCAAAATGGTCCCTGATAAATGGTCAAAATGGTCATCAAAAAAGGTTAAAATAGTCTTTCCAAAAAGACAAATGGTCTCAAAATAATATTTATATTACATAATACACAATACATTTTTTGTATAATCTTTTTGAGAACTGGAACTGGAACTTCAAATTAATATTGTAAGTCTTAGAATGTCTTTGCTTTGATGAAAATATAAATAGGAACACAATTTATGTCTTCAAAATTTGTTGTTACTGTTGTTACAGAGTACAAGTGACCTTTTTAGGGTTAAAATAGCTTCCAATTATTCCTTTGATTATCATCATATAAGCTACAATTTATCAAAAAATCAGGGACCATTTTGACTTTTATTTTTTTGGCCATTTTGCCCTCAAAAAAGGTCATTTTGACCAAAGAATTGGTTGAAATCAAAGCATAAATACAGAGTCCATTTTGACCAAAATACGGGCCATGGTGACCGGTCCATTTTGACCAAAATAGGGGCCACGGTGAATGGCCATTTTGACCAAATTTAACTGTTATGGCCATTTTGACTAGGGGCCATTTTTATACGCCCACATGAAATGTGGAGCGTATATTGTCGTCACCCATGTCCGTCGGTCCGTCGGTCTGTCCGTCCGTCCGTCGGTCCGTCCGTCCGTCCGTCCGTCCACAATTGCTTGTTAACACTCTACAGGTCACAATTCTTTACGGATTTTGATGAAACTTACTGAAATTGTTTATTATCACCCAAGGATGAACCCTATTGAAAATCAAAAGAATCGCAAAATATTTGATATGAATTATTGCCCTTGTTCTTTAAAACGCGTTCGATTTTGAGCTTATTAACACTCTACAGGTCACAATTCTTTATGGATTTTGACGAAACTTGCTGAAATTGTTTAATATCACACAAGGATGAACCCTATTGAAAATCGAAAAGATCGAAAAATATTTAATATGAATTATTGCCCTTGTTCTTTGAAACGCGTTCGATTTTTAGCTTGTTAACACTCTACAAGTCACAATTCTTTACGGATTTTGATGAAACTTGCTGAAATTGTTTATTATCACCCAAGGATGAACCCTATCGAAAATCAAAAGAATCGAAAAATATTTAACATGAATTATTGCCCTTGTTCTTCAAAACGCGTTTGATTTTAAGCTCGTTAACACTCTACAAGTCACAATTCTTTACTGATTTTGATTAAACTTGCTGAAATTCTTTATTATCACTCAAGGATGAACCCTATTCAAAATCAAAAGAATCGAAAAATATTTAACATGAATTATTGCCCTTGTTCTTCAAAGCGCGTTCGATTCTTAGCTTGTTAACACTCTACAAGTCACAATTCTTTACAGATTTTGATGAAACTTACTGAAATTGTTTATTATCACCCAAGGATGAACCCTATTCAAAATCAAAAGACTTTGAAAATATTTAATATGAATTATTGCCCTTGTTCTGTAAAACGCGTTCGATTTTTAGCTTGTTAACACTTTGCAAGTCACAATTCTTTACAGAATTTGATGAAACTTACTGTAATTGTTTATTATCACCCAAGGACGAACCCTATTGAAAATCAAAAGAATAAAAAAATATTTAATATAAATTATTGCCCTTGTTCTTTAAAACGCGTTGATTTTTAATTTGTAAATACTCTAGAAGGCACAATTCTTTTTCTATTAGATTTTAATGAAACCTATTGAAATAGTTTATTATCACACAATAAACCCTATTGAAAATCAAAAAAATATTTGATATGACTTATTGGCCTTCTTGTTCAAAATAGGTTTTAGTTTTTAGCTCATAAACAGAGACGGATTTTGACTAAACTTGATGAATGCTTAACCCTTGATAAAATTGAGAAAAAAATGTTTGGACGACACTTAATTTAAATTCTGAATGAATTGTAGACCTATGACTACAGGTTGAATATTTGATGGTTGCTATTTTCTGCCAAATTTTCAAACAAAGCTGCCAGTGGGCGTATATTACCTTGCCTGGCAAGCTATCTTGTATAGGGGATATACCCCCTTCCCCAACATTCGAACTGTGTACACGTCAATATTTCCCACTAAGGCTGAGTTGAAATACTGTCTTTTGTTTCAATGGATTGGAGCAGTCAGTAGCCAGTTGAATTGATGTACATGTTAATCAATTAAGTGCCGTGGGTAAGACTCAAAATAAGAAAAAATCTGATATTATATCAAATATAGCAAACACTCGAAAAAACATGTTAATTTTTATAAAGTTAAAACAATGTGTAATGAGATTAATATATTTTTGACCTATAATAATCTTAGCAGACGATAAAAAAACAATTTGAACACTTACTTTTTATTGCAACGGATTAGCGCAGACGCGTAAACAGTTTTAATTGCTGTCTGCTAGAGTCCAGCCCTAGAGTTAAAAGATTATGTAGTCTGACTAATTTGTTTATGACCTTTAATAACCTTAGCAGACGACAAAAAGAAAATTGGTGTTTATCTTGTAGAAAGAGTTCTGTCAGTGGTAGAGAAAAAATTCGAACAGGTTAATGTATCAAAAATTCACTGCTATAAATGATTGTATGTAAAATTAATATAAGTGAAAATTTTGCAAAAAAAATGAATAAATTTTTTATACTTTTTAGAGTGTTAAAAGATTACATAATCAGATTAATCTGTTTATGACCTAAAGTACTTCACACCTCCATGTGAAAAGTTCATGCCGATAGTTTTATTACTATATTATATAACCTGCTATAACCCTGTCAATCATTTTAATCCTCTCTACCTCTCTCTCTCTCTCTTCTCAGAAAAGGGGTATTCTATGCCTATTTTCACTTTAATGGATTTTGTATTAAACTGGTCATGTCATATGTCGTTGAAAAGAGAAAATTTAGTACATACTGACTATACACACCATATTGCTATCAGATAATTGCATTGTAAGTTAGAACCCTCAGTCGAAAAAAACGCAATATTTTGAAAACATATTTTAATGGGTTATTGTCATATATCGTTTAAAAGATAATCAAATCGGCATTACAAAATTGAAAAATTTAATTCTCTGTGTTGATTAGAGAATGCGATATAGATGTCCAAAGTTGACAAAAATGTCAATTTTCAAATGTTCATAAAACCAGAAGTTAATATTTTTCAATTAATATCAGCATACCTATGGATAGCTGAGGTCAAGGACATCCTTCATTTGAATTTTCAAGGTCATCAAAGGTCAAGGTCACATAATATGGCCTTTTGAATTTTCAAAAAATTCAAACGAACATAACAAAATTTCAAATTCGAAATTCAAAATTCTGTTCCAACAAACTGTAGACAAGGTTACAAGGTTTTGATAGACACCAAAATCATAAAAATCGGATAACAAATAGAGGACTTATTGATTTTTTGCTGAAATGTGTCAGTCTGTGACGGCAGCTTATGCATCACTTCCGGTTTGGATTTTTTATGCTAAGTGCATTCTAATTATGACTGACAGACAATATATATAGTTTTTGTCAATATCTGAAATTTATACCAGAAGTGAGGCTGCTAGGCGTGATTTTGAAAAACCGGAAGTTCTCGCGTCAAAACCGGAAGTGATGAAAAAATTTTGATTGATTAATTTTATTTCTATGGACATTCTGTACATGTCCTATGAATTTCAGGTCAATCGGATAATTTGCGGCTGAGTTAGAAATTTTGAGCTTTTTTGAAAATTTTGGTTTCAAATTTTTTGGACAAAAATATTTAAAAATTTAAATTTGTGTAGACCCACCTGATACTTCTTTTTACAATGAAGATATTAAAGAAAATTTCAGCCAAATCGGTCCATAAATAAACCCTACCGACTAAGTGCAAAATAATTGCATATTATGCAATAGCCCACTCCTGGTTCAGCAAAAATTGAGTTTCAGATATTCATTTTTGATTCCAGGTCATTTAATAATGTTTGGTGGATACAATTATGCTACACCATTTTCGATTTTCTCTAAAAAGTTTCCCAAAAATGTGATTTGACCAAAGAAATATTCTTTAAAAATATTCGTTTTTTTGGTGTAAAATGTTTAAATCTTGAATTTGTGCACGACATTTGGCACAAATCTAGTTTCGATATGTCAGTCTTTTCTAAACCAATTCGGAGAATTCGGGAATTCGGAATTTTACACCCAGCGTGCACCGAGAACATCTGCAGTAAGTTGAACGCACTGTCAAATGCAATCGAGTAATTCATATGCCTCCAACACGAAAATTGCGATTATGAAGAATGACGGAGACATAATTTAATCAAATGGAAGCGATTTTGACATCATTAATTACGAAAATAAACAGCATTTTTGATCGTAAACAATGTAAATGGTAGTCAAATGAGTAGTCGCGATTAACAAGTTGGCGGTATTGATTCAAACACACGCATAGTAAAGAAGTCCTACCTATGAAATATTGTATCATTTATTCATTTACAAATGGGAATACATCGATAAGCGATAATTATTCGCAGTATGAATACCAATATTGGTGAGAATTTAACACAATTTCTGTAGATAAAATGTAAACAAACACCCGCCATTTGTATTTTCCAAACAGTCGACCATACACTACAGACCAGAAAGATCAAACTGTTCTTTTAAAATCAATTACAACGACCCACGGTCTTGCCATAACGGTTACCCAACAAAACAAATTACATTACCTTGCGTTACAGCTTCAAAAAACAATATAAATCTCCAAAATCTTCGATCTTTATAGTGAAACTATCCATTATATTACGTAAAGTTGACGGGCCAAAATGACAGACACTAACTCAAGCTCAAGATGAATTTTTGATTGGCTGATGGAAGTATTACGTCATATTTGATTGACAGCTGGCGATCCGTCAGCTTACTCATAGGCTCTCACACAACTGACGTCATCGGTCAAAGGTCAAATTTCTGACTTTGTTGAATTAATAATGGTGAGTTTTGTAGTTTTTTGCTAATAACAGGAGAATGGTTCAACCGATTCACCTAAAAAAAAATTGTGAAGTTATTGATAGGTAAACACATCATTGTGGTTCCATATCGTTTTGCGCTGGACGCTGAGTTCAGATTGTGATTTAAACTGTGGCAAATATTAGTAGGCCTATAGAGTACAGGTGTAAAGACACACAATGTCTTCATCAAGCGAAAACGATATTTTTTTAACACAGTCAACCTACAGGAATACATCCGAGGATGATATTGTACACAATTCGTCAAATAGAGTATGAGCTTCCCGATTTTCAGATACGGTCAGACCTCTTTTCTGATATTTCATCGGATGATAGGCTAATGCTGGGGAAAAGAAAGAACAATGTGTTAGCGAAATTGAAATTTAGGATACATTGACCGCAAATACTACCACATCAAGGTTTGGCAAACCTTTACAAAAAGGTTACATAGATGAAATCGTTAGTAAAGGATTTTCAGAGAAAACAGAATTATTCCATTCATGGTACAAACACCGTAATCAATCTCAAAATGACATTAATCTGCTGGAATTAAGCAGGCCTGATTTAAACAACTACCTAACATATTTTATAGCAGAAGTGCGAAACGAAAAGGGAGGCGAATATAATCCAAATACCCTATATGAATTAATAATAGCCATACACATCATTTTCGACAAAATGGACTATTCATGAGCCTGTTGGATGACAAAGAATTCAGTGAAATGAGAAAAGTGCTTGATGGGAAGATGAAAGAACTGTCGAGGCAGGGCATAGGAATCAATCGAAAACAAGCTGATATATTAACAATGAATCAAGAAGATGAGCTGTGGGAAAGAGGTTTTCTTGGGACTGATGCACCTCAAAAGCTGTTAGATACCCTGCTGTATACTTTAGGATTTAATTTTGCTTTGAGGGCAGGCAGTGCGCATAGAGACTTGAGAATTGAACAGAAAGTTGACGAAAAAGGCAGGAAATATTTGGTATACACTGAAGATGTATCTAATAATAATAATAATCTTTATTCAAGATCTCATAGTGAGACATAGTATGATATAAATACAAAAACTTATTTACACAACAATGTACATGTTATATTAATTTCATTTCGAACACAGCTATATGATATATATTTCATTTCATACACAGCAGTATAATATAAATTTCATTTCGTACATAATACAAATTTAATCTAAATCTTAACTAATTTTACAATTTACTTAAATTCATTTATGATTACGTTCACTAATTTACATAGATTTTCTAATTCAGTTCCGTTACTATTAAATAAATTAAACATTTTCCAACATGACGGTAGACAGCAATAATAAGGGTGAAGGTATTTTGTCCTAGACCTTTCAAAATATGAACAATTAAAAACATAATGGAACTCATCTCCCACCTACCCTTTCTGACATAATTGACACAACCTTTGATCTCTGGGAATATTTTGAAAAACACCCTTTTCAATTGGCAATTTATGGTTTCTGCATCTTATGCGAGTAAAATTACGTCTCAGGTTTTCTGGTAAATAAATTAAATATTCTTCAAATTGAAAAGTAGTTTTAAATATTCGATAATTTAAACATTTGTTACTACTATTAATAGTACCAAACCAGCTTTGTACATACTGATCTTTTAATACAGAGAGTAAAGTTTCCTTTAGCCGAAAACAAACAGAGGGGGTTTGCAGCATAGGAAAGTTTCTCCAAAAACAACAAGAGCATATGAAGATACTTTTTAACCAGAAAGATGCCCTGTAATGCTGTACCAAAAATATCTCAGTCTATGGTTAGTATCTAATCCTCAGCAGATGCATTACAGATTTTGGTCAACATCGCATAGGCTAACTGTTGCCTTTAGAACATTGCAGAAACATCTCCCCAAAATGTTACATTTCCCCATCGCTGATGCTGCGTGTTTTCGCAAAATATAACACAAGCATTATAAATAATGTGCAAAATATATATTTTTTTATATATAATTGTTGCATTTTGATTTTTAGACCGAAAAATGGTAAATGTCAGGCACTGTATCTAAGGCCAAGAAAGTATACTACATCTGATGTATGGTACTGCTATTCACCCGTAGGTGTCCATTTGCTGCAAAAAACTATTAAATCAATGTGTGAGAGAGTAGGATTCACAGGATTGTATACAAATCATTCTCTGAGGTCAACGACAGCTACCCGAATGTATGCTAATAATTGCGATGAACAATTAATTGTTGAAAAGACAGGCCATAGATCAAACGCTGTCCGTTCCTACAAAAGAACAGTAGTGAACAACAAGCCGCAATTAGTTATATTTTACAAGGTTCAATTCCGTCCAAAAAATCCAAAACTGATTTCACTGACAGGTCTACCACATTGCAAAAAGGAGAAGGTAATACTAGCTCTGACTCAGTTTAAGCAAAAGATTTCTCCTTTCAATTGAAATTTTAATTCTTTGTGAAAATTGTAAATATGTTTTGTATGCTTGTTTCATGTAAATCCAACATTTCATATTCTGCATTTCATTTATAAAATTTGAATGATTACCAATTTAATTGTAGTGTATTTATATGTTGTTATTAAATTGCTTTAATGGTGAAAAAAAACCTACAAAAAAAAATAAAAAAATAATGGACACTTTTTTGAAAATAATGGACAATTAGTGAACAGTTTTTATCACATAATGGACAGTTCGTGCGTACTACTAAGAACACTCATACATTCTACTAGATAGTGGATTAATAGAACAAAGGATGACGTCATAGCTATTATTTAAACGACACATAGTTAGAGATTTTGGTGTATAGTTTTTATAAATTTGAGTAAAAAAATTGATCTAAAATATAGGTATAAATATTAAACCTTCAGTCATACACTTCTTCAAACGGTCTCCGTGAAAGTTACGCTGGCGCTCTGCAACATATCACGGTAATGAACGGCGGCCATTTGACCGGACTACATCAATGTTATCACGTAATCTCGTGATTCTGGTAGTTCAAACATCAGAGACGGGTCATTCGAGGCTACAAGTATTTGTAAACAAATAACACGAAAACAAACAGACATGTATTTAAAATGATGATAAAATGCGTAAATGGTGAACAGATAGTCACTACGTAGCATTAAATGCACGAGCAGGTGTCAGAAAATTCCTCCACAGATTCTATAGCTATGAACTATATCTATGTCACGACGTTACAAGCATGTGGTAAAGCGTCAAAGTAAAGAGTCTCGCGCATGAAAACACAACGAAAAACACCATTCATTACCGAGACAGACTATGGTTTACGGAAACTGCCGAGGATTGCCGATTGACACTTCTTTTGAACTTTTTGTGATAATACTGCAATTTCAAGAACTGAACAAAACAATATTCACAGTAAATATTTATCGATTTTGCTGATTTTCAATAGGGTTCATCCTTGGGTGGTAATAAACACTATCAGTAAGTTTCGTCAAAATCCGCTAAGAATTGTGACCTGTAGAGTGTTTATGAGCCAAAAATCGAACGCGTTTTCAAGAACAAGGGCAATAATTCAAAGTAAATATTTTTCGATTTTTTGATTTTCAATAGGGTTCCTCCTTGGGTGGTAATAAACATTATCAGTAAGTTTCGTCAAAATCATATAAGAATTGTGACCTGTAGAGTGTTTACAAGCCAAAAATCGAACGCGTTTTCAAGAACAAGGGCAATAATTCATAGTAAATATTTTTCGATTTTTTGATTTTCAATAGGGTTCATCCTTGGGTGGTAATAATCATTATCAGTAAGTTTCGTCAAAATCATTTAAGAATTGTGACCTGTAGAGTGTTTACAAGCCAAAAATCGAACGCGTTTTCAAGAACAAGGGCAATAATTCATAGTAAATATTTTTTGATTTTGCTGATTTTCAATAGGGTTCATCCTTGGGTGGTAATAAACACTATCAGTAAGTTTCGACAAAATCCGTTAAGAATTGTGACCTGTAGAGTGTTTACGAGCCAAAAATCGAACGCGTTTTCAAGAACAAGGGCAATAATTCGTCGTAAATGTTTTTCGATTTTGCTGATTTTCAATAGGGTTCATCCTTTATAGAAGGCGGAATGGCTTTTTATTCAATGTTCTTCATTGCTATTTCTTAATTCTTAATTTGCACGCTTAATCCAACATTTGTCATTGAAAATTTACATTCGTATACAAAAATCATAATTTGTATTGAAAATGTACATTTTTCGATTAACATTCGGTTTTCCAATTGTTGAATTAATGGAATTCTTGCCCAAAGTATCCTCTAAATCCTGGGTTTTCAACCTTTTTTTGGGTGGCGTCCCTTATTTTGATTTGGTTCAGTTCACCTACAGCAGAGATATACGAAGAGTCGATTAGTCGACAACCTCAGTTGTCTCGTCGACAAAGATTAATGAAATAAAAATGTTATATTTATATTTAAAACAAATTTATTTTAAAGAGACACATGCGGCATTTGCTTCGGACAATCATCCGACGGTCGCAAAGACGTGAAATCTTTAGCTTAGCTAATCAGAAATAGTCTACAGAGCTTACCGTTGAAATTTGAGCCTTCAAATCCATGTGTATCCGTGTTTGAAAGTCCCAATGGCCTACTACACATTGAGCGTCCCGCCATTTTGGAAAACGGTTTCCGTCTTGATAACCAAATAAGTTATCCTTCCCGTGGTGCAATAGCGCGGGTAGGTCACCCAGACTACTGCGCAGGCCCACACAAGCATACCGTATTTTCAATTGTAGACTTGGTCAACAAGACACACAATTTTCACACTGGCTGGAGACCAGCCGCGTACAGCAAGGGAAAAAAATAAAAGTGAATTTTTTAGTTTGAGGTATATTTTGAAGGTATTTTGCGATTTTCTTATAGCTTGAGTACTTCTGAAGACTGTTTACATAAAACAAAGGCCCAAAACGACCCTAAAAAATGCCGATTGTTCCCCTTTAACAACTTTCAAATATCGTGTTCTCTAGTGAGAAGGTTGGGCTTGCTTTTTATCGGCTAGCTGTGTGATGCCAGGGTCTGTTTCCGAAAGACACACCTGAATGTCATGTTGAATATTTAGTCGATTTCGACCAATTCAAGACAATGAAATAACTTCACAAAATGGAGTAATCATGCACCTCCACTTCCGGGTAATTTTCAAGGAAAGTGAATCTTGTGCCCGCATCATGCAAACATCGGTGTCTTTATTCCTCTGACAGCCCCCGACAGTTAATTTTGATTTTGTAATATTTTCTGGGAAAATCATACAAAAAGAAAAAATTTCTAAGGGACTTGGGACGAGTCCGCGTCCCACTTAAAATCGTCAAACGTCCCACGGGTGGGACGCGTCCCCCAGGCTCTAATCAAATCTACAAATACAAATCTAGCTCAACATATCTTCAAAAGCAAAACATCAAACACAAAACTCTACCAACAAATGTTCAAAAAACAAATGTTCAATAACAAGTCTCGCACAACAAATCATGCAAAACATTTCTCCAAATACATGTAGGATATATTTGAAGGTCGTGATTATGAAGACAAGCGGCGCTGATGGTTGGTAGCCGGAGTCAAGCTAGCAGACATTATATCGGCCACAAACGTAAAAAACTTGGCGGACACATCTTCTTTTCAACTGATTTTGATGGAATTTTTTTTTGTTTATTTCATTAATTGATTTTCTTTCAGAGAAAAGTTTCAAAACATGCACTTTAAGAATTTTGTCGCTGACTTTTGGAACACCTTTTTTATACAATTTTTTTTAACTTTTGCAATTTTATCTTGAGCAATCTAAAAAACTTACATGTTCATAGACATTTTGATTGCGAACAAAATGGTATTTTCAAAAATTTTATATCACTTCCGGTTTTGAAGTCATTCGCTTGCAAAGTTGAAATTTTAACTTCCGGGATAACGCAGATATTCAAAAAAATCTTTTTGAAATGTGCTTGAAATAAACATGTGCTCCAAATAATCTGGAAATCATCCGATTTGAATAAACATGACGTCTATGGATACTTTAATCGAATTTTTTTCATTTCCGGTTAAAAAAAATCCCTAATAGTCAAAACTCATATCTTGTGACCTTGACCTTGAGTGACCTGAACAAAAGATGCTGCCCTTGACAAGATCTATCCAAAGATATTATCATTTTAGATGCCCAATGTTTACTTCCGGTTTTATGGACGTCAGAAAATTACAATTTTTGACTTTAAACAGCTCTATCACGTGACCTAATTAACATACGACACAAATTATTTTTGATTCGTATTATGCTTGATCGATGCTTTCCAATGATATATGACACTATGTATTTGAATCAAGATTCCGCGTTTTAGAATTTGAAAATTTAAGTTGATGGTACTTCTCGTATGGGAAATCCACTACTATATAATTGTTGTACCCGATTTTGTCATGCTCTGGACGAGATTTTTGATTAACGGAATTGTTTTGCTTGTACGGATTTTTATTATTTCATTGTAACTGTCCGTGTTTCGTTTGTCTGTCTGCTGGTATTCCCGCATCCCTTTTAGTGAACCTACCTGTATACCGGTAGCCAGGCGCCCCTTTTATTTGGTCTGATTGCTTGTACTTCTGCACCCCTTTTATTTAGCCTGTCTGCTGGTATTTCTGAATCCATTTTATCTGTCTTTTTATACGCCCACACGAAAATATGGACGTATATTGCCGTCACTCCTGTCCGTCCGTCAACATTTGCTAGTAAACGCTCTAAAAACTAGAGTTTTTGATGGAATCAAATGAAATTCGGCAGGTGTATACATATTCATAAATTGAAGATCAATTTAGAATTTGATTTTTTTTCGATCATTAGAAGAAGAGTTATTGCCCTTGCCCCGAAATCTTGAATATGCTATTACTCTCTTAGTTTTCAACCGATTTTGATGAAACTTAAAATGGATGTTATTGGACCTAAATCGAAAGGTTTGATAAAGTTAAGTTGACTCCTGATTACAATTTAGACTTTTTCAAGATTTAGGCCTCTTTCATCAGTCTTTAACCTCTATTCAATAAGTACTTCTATCAACATCAATTCCTTGTAAACGCTCTTAAAACTAGAATTTTTGATGGAAATAAATGAAATTCGGTATTTGTATACATATTCAGAAAATGAAGATCAAGACCGTTAGAAGCAGAGTTATTGCCCTTGCCCCAAAGTCTTGAATATGCTATTACCATCTTAGTTTGTATACGCCCACATTAAAATGTGGTCGTATATTGCCGTCGCCCCTGTCCGTCCGTCGGTCCGTCTGTCCACCATTGGCTTGTGAACGCAATTGAGACCACAGTTTTGCTTGAATTTGAATACAATTTTATGTGTAGGATTATATTCAAAAGATCTCGGACAAATTCGAATTTGGGTTCGATTCGACAAAAATTCACGGAGTTTTACACCCAAAATACGTTGAAAATGGCTTGTGAACGCGATAGAGTCCACAGTTTTGGTTGGATTTGAATAAAATTTTGTATGTAGGATTATATTCATAAGATCTCGGACAAGTTCGAATTTGGGTTTGATTCGACTAAAATTCACGGAGTTTTACACCCAAAATATGTTAAAAATAGCTTGTGAACGCGATAGAGACCACAGTTTTGGTTGGATTTGAATAAAATTTTGTATGTAGGATTATATTCATAACATCTCGGACAAGTTCGAATTTGGGTTCGATTCGACAAAAATTCACGGAGTTTTACACCCAAAATGTGTTAAAAATGGCTTGTGAACGCAATAGAGACCACAGTTTTGGTTTGATTTGAATAAAATTTTGTGTGTAGGATTATATCCATAAGATCTTGGACAAGTGCGAATTCCGGATCGATTCAACAAATATTTACGGAGTTTTACACATAAAATATGTTAAAAATGACTTGTGAACGTGATAGAGACCACAGTTGTGGTAGGAATTTAATAAACTTTTGTGTGTAGGATAATGTCCATAAAATCTTGGACAAGTTTGAATTCCGGATCGATTCGACAAATATTTACGGAGTTTTATTAGTTATGAAATTAGATGCTTTATATTAACAAGATATTGGATGAATTCAAATCTGAACACCATCCAACAAAAATTAAGATAGTAACATTCCTTGATATATTGACAATTTATGTAGTAAGTGGGCGTATATTGCTAGGCAACCACTTGTTAAACAATTTTGATGAAACTTAAAATAGATGTTATTGGACCTAAATCGAAAGGTTTGAGAAAGTTTAGTTTACTCCTGATTAAATTTAAGGCTTTTTTATACGCCCTCATCTCTCTATGAGGACGTATATTGACGGCACCCCTGTCCGTCGGTCCGTCCGTCCGTCAACATTTGCTCGTAAACGCTCTAAAAACTAGAGTTTTTGACGGAATCAAATGAAATTTAATATGTGTATGACATATTCATAAAACGAAGATGAAGTTCGAATTTGAGCTATTTTCGATCGTTACAAGCAGAGTTATTGCCCTTGCCCCAAATCTTAAATATGCTATTACTCTCTTAGGTTTCAACCGATTTTGATCAAACTTAAAATGGATGTTATTGGACCTCAATCGAAAGGTTTGAGAAAGTTTAGTTTACTCCTGATTAAAATTAAAGCTTTTTCAAGATTTAGGCCTCTTTTATCAGTTTTGAGGAGTTTTCGTCCTTTAACCTCTATACAGTAAGTGCTTCTATCAACATCAATTGCTTGTAAACGCTCAAAAAACTAGAATTTTTGATGGAATCAAATGAAATTCGGTATGTATATACATTATCAGAAAACAAAGATCAAGTTCGAATTTCGAATTTTTTCGACCGTTAGTAGCAGAGTTATTGCCCTTGCCCCAAAGTCTTGAATATACTATTACTTTTCAACCAATTTTGTTGAAACTTAAAATGGATGTTCTTGGACCTAAATCGAAAGGTTTGAGTAAGTTTAGTTTTATCCTGATTAAATTTAAAACTTTTTCGTTAGGCGTATATGGCCGTGGTCCACTATCTTTTCGTTAGGCTGTGGTCCACTATCTTTCTGTCTGCTGGTATTAACGCATCCCTTTAGTTGATCTTTCTGTCTACTTTCTTTTTATACGCCTACATGAAAATGTGGACGTATATTGCAGTCACCCCTGTCCGTCCGTCCGTCAACAATTTCTTGTGTACGCGATAGAGACCGGAGTTTTTATCCGATTTGAATGAAACTTGATATGTGTATTCATCTGGATAATATCTCGGATGAGTTCGAAAATGGCGCGTTTCTAGTCGTCTGTTTATTGATAATTGCCCTTGACTTCGTGAAAAAAAGTTAAAATTAACTTGTGTACGCGATAAAGATCAGATTATCTGATTTGAATGAAACTTGGTATGTGTATTCATCTTGATAATATCTCGGATCAGTTCAAAATTAGACGATTTCAGTCGTCGGTTTATGGGTTATTGTCCTTGACTTGGTGAAAAAACGTTAAAATTAACTTGTGTACACAATAGAGACTAGAGTTTTCATCAGCTCAGATAAGTGCGATGATGGTGCAATCAACATGGAATATTTAAATTAGCTGAAGTGGGTGTATGTTACCTTGCCTGGCAAGCTATTTTTAACTTTAAAGGGCTCTGTCATGTTACCTAATTTACATATATACGACACAAATTATATCATACTCCATGTTCCTTCAGCAACGTTAGACATTGGCATTAGAACAAGACCATACTCTTACTATGCTTGATCTATACTTTCCAATGATATATAACACTAAATGTATTAGAATTTGAAAATGTTATGCCAAGTTCAATATTGTAATTGTAACTGCTGGTATTCCCGCATCCCTTTTAGTTAATCTGCCTGTATACTGGTAGCGCTGCGCCCCTTTTATTTAATCTGACTGCTGGTAGTTCTGTATTCCTTTTAGTCCGTCTGGCTGCTGGTATTTCTGCATCCATTTTTTTTATTAAGTTTGCTTTCTTGTAGTTCTACGTTCATTTTATTATCCCTGCAAACATATCTTTCAGTAAATTCTCTACTGACACAAATAATGTATGAAATTGAGAAAATACTTTATACGTGTGCTAGGAACTAAGAAGGTTATTGGAATGTTTTATTTCATATGTAAAACTCTTTTCATTGATTGAAAAATGCGAATTTCATCCATGTATCAGGTAGGATGTTTACTTCCGGTTTTATAGCCGCCTGGAAATTGCAATTTTAAACTTTAAAGGGTCCTGTAACGTGACCTTATTTACATACGACACAAATTATTTTATACTCTTACTATGCTTGATGTACGCCAGGCCTTCTCAATTAATTTTTGTAAAGGGCTAAATGTATTTATAAAAAGAATATGAGGGTCAAATAGAGCTTAGCTAGTATCGCGAGCATAGAGTTTTAGCGGACTATTGAGGCCGTATTTGGCCCGCGGGCAACCATTTGAGAAGGCCTGATCTACACTTTCCAATGATAAACAACACAATATATTTGAATCAAAATTCCGTGTTTTAGAATTTGAAACTATTATGCCAAGTTCCATTGTAACTGTGCGTGATTTTTTCGACTTTCATTTTGATCGTTACTGGTATAGGCAAACAGATGTTTCATTTGTCTGCTGGTATTCCCGCATCCCTTTTTGTTAATCTTTCTGTCTACTGGTAGTCCTGTATGGCGGGGGAAAGCGGCAAAAACCTAATGCTATGTAGAAATGTCTAATTCCAAACGCAAATGTAACACAATTTAATACCAAATACCTAAAACGTTTAATGCAAAAGACAAAATACAAGAAACCTCTAATACATAATACCTCATACGTCTAATTCAAAAGACAAAGTACAAGAAACCTCTATTACACAATACATTTAACTTCTTATGCATTATTGATTTTACAATGTGAAACACCGTTAGCATTAGACGACATATCTCGATAAACTTACTTACATTTCTACATTGCAATATCTTTATTTGGGTCAAAGTCAAGGCCAAAGTATTTGGCTATGTTTGTTTACTGTCTCCCCGTTGAGCTACCGTTATCAAAGTTGGCAAATATGTTCTATTATGTATCCTGAATAATTATTGAAAATTTCAGAAGATTCTGAAGCTTTTTTCCTCTATCTTCAGGGCCGTAGGAAGCGAATGAAAACTTTGTGGCTGATTTTTATTTCTTTCACAGACATCTAATCTTGTAAAGGATACGGCATCGAACATCAAAACGCTTGGCGCTGAAGGAACATTTAAGGGATTCTCCCATTCAGAAAATTTTGTAAGTCAGGATTGATTTCCTTGTGTTTAGGGGGTTTCCGAACAGAATTCTCGTTTAGGACACCCACCCACTTTTTGAATCTTTTCTTCGATGTCTTCCTAAACTCGTCAAAGATAATAGGACCGTCAGCCGAGCATCACATGAAAGGAAATTAACTTTAATTTTCAAAGTTTCCTTATAGGGTGCCAACTCCCCAAACCGCATGCAGTTTTAAAGGTCTAGGATGTAAGGACATTTTTCTTGGGCTACAATCCCCCAATAAAACCTATTACAGATGCAAGGAATCAAATTATATATTTTTTAATATTCTGAAGGTGCAATCCGTCAAAATCGCCTGCTATTTGGAAAGGCCTAATATGCAAGGAAATAAAATTTTATTTTCAAAATTTTCTTGCTGTATAGGCTATATGCCCAAAGTCTTATTCAAGAGGTAGATATTCTTTTAACGACAATTCTGTTTGGAAAGGTATCATAAAAAAAATGTCCTTCTTCAAAGGGGCAGAGCGGGTTGGTTCTTACAAGAATTTTGTTCGGAAAGGCATCGGATGCAAGGCACCGAGTCTAAAAATTTTAAAATTTCTTTGGGTGAAGTAAACCTTCTTCAATGTGGTCGTTTTCAAAGAAAAAAAAAGCCTGAGGAAATCAACAACTTTCAAAATTTTCAGAATCCCTTTTAAAGGTTCCTTCAACGTCAAGCGTTTTAATGTTCAATGCCGTATCCTTTATAGCAGTGGTTCCCAACCTGGGGGCCATGGCCACCTAGGAAGACATGGCGCATGAGGATATATATCGGGTGGGCCAAAAGTAATGTCCCAACTTTTGACCTTCACTATTTTCCAAAGCATTTACTCAAATGGACTGAAATTTTGCATATGATTAGTTTATGATATTATCTACCTTTGGCTCGAGTTTGAGTGATATCGCACCATTAATCTTTAAACGGCATACAAAACTAAATCAGAGGTCGAAAAATTTAATGCCGGAGTCTTCTGAAATTATCCCTCTATGTGCATGGTGTCACCAGCCAATCAAGGGTCATATGGGATGTTCCTGGGTTTGAGGTGCCAAAATGTCTAAACAGAAGGCCTAGATGATGTTAAAACATAAACTGCCCGGTTAGATTTAATACCCCCTAACTAACAACATCTGGGACTCACTCTCGGAAAAGGCATATTAAGGTCGCTCTTTATTCACATAGACAGAATTCAAGGTAAAAATTCGAACATGCTGGGATCACATTTCAACTGCTGAAGTCAGAAAATGTATTGCCTCGTGGAAAAAGCGACTGGGAGCTGTACTGAATGAAGATGGAGGTCATAATGAACACCTCTTATAGGAAACAAATGGTATGACAACATTCCGGCATTAAATTTTTCGACCTCTGATTTAGTTTTGTATGCCATTTAAAAGTTAATGATGCGATATCACTCAAACTCGTACCAAAGGTAGATAATATCATAGACTAATCATATGCAAAATTTCAGTCCATTTGAGTAAATGCCTTGGATAATAGTGAAGGTCAAAAGTTGGGACATTACTTTTGGCCCACCCGATATATCATTTTTTCTCTAGCCCAACTTTTATTTAACTACTAGTATATTTTGCTATGTATGGTCTGTAGTTGCTTGTGGTTAAATGCATCTGACAACAACCCTTGCACTATATTCCCTATTTTACCCTAGTTTAGGAATAGAAAAGGGGGCCATGGCTCTGGGAGTTTCGTGAATTTGGGCCACAGCCTGAAAAAGGTTGGGAACAACTGCTTTATAGGATTGGATGGCTGTTTTAGTCTGTCATTCCTTTAACTATCCCTGCAAACATATCTTCCAGTGCACTCTCTACTGACACATATAAAATTGAGTGAGTATTTGGACAAGTGCGCTTTTATCTAAAAAAAACTCTTATCATAGGTTGAAAAATGTGGTATTTCATCCATTTATCAGGTGGGTTGCGCACTGCTCGGTACCGTCTTCACGGTGAAGAGACATTTTGATTCGTAACAAAATTCTATTTTCATAACTTCGATATCACTTCCGGTTTTGACTTAATTTGCTCGTAAAGTTGAAATTTTAACTTGCGGAATTTTGAAGATATATTTGAATTTTTTTCTGCAATATGATTGTAATGACAATTGTAAAACAATGAATCAAACAAATTTGACCCGGAAGTAACAGATCAGCCGCCATATTGATATGACCAACTTTTGCAAAACTCAAAATAGGGCCTCAGGGTTATGAGCGGAATTTGTAATTGTAGTATTTTTAGACAGCTCAGTCGATTGCCCCAAAAAGTACGCAAATCGATTTTTGATTTTGTTTTTTGCTCATTGCCGGTATAACGTTTTAAAAAATTGTCACAATTGTAACTCGTGACCTTGACCTTTTATGACCTTTTGACCTGAACAAAAGGTATTGCCTTTGACTAGATCTATCCAATGATATATCTATTTTTGTTGTCCGATCTTTACCTCCGGTTCTATAGCCATTTGAAATTTGCGATTTTCATCTTTAAACAGCTATGTCACGTGACCTAATTTACATATGTCACAAATTCTTATATATTCTTAGTAAGCCTAATGTACTCTTTCTAGGGATATATAATACTCTATATGTTAATTGAAATTGCGTGATATAAAATTTGGGAATTTTGTGCAAAGTTTCATTGTAACTGTGCGTGGTTTTTTTTTCTTCAAATTTTATATTGAGCGTTCTGAAAACTTACAGGTAGATAGATATTCTGATAGATAAATCTGTTTTCAAAATTTCGATATCACTTCCGGTTTTAACGTTATTTGCTTTTTAAATTTAAATTCTAACTTCCGCAATTTTGAAGATATTAGAAATGATGCTTTATACACAATTAATCAATAAAATCTGACCCGGATGTAAAAGATCAGCTGCCATATTGATATGACAACTTTTGTAAAACTTAAAATGGGGCCTCAGGGTTATGAGCGATTTTCGTGAGTGTAGTATTTTTAGACAGCTCAGTCGATTGCCCCAAGGACAATCGAATTAAAATTAGATTACATTTCGTTTCGGTTATTTTTAGATTGTCGACTCCATGTAATCGAACTACTTATATAAAGCGAGCATCTTCTGGTGACGAATAAGCTATTTATAGCACGTGCCACCCCTCAGCCAATCAGAACAACGTTTATATTGGTATAGTTTGTATTACGTCATAATTTGGACTGCTGTGTCGCTTTACGTTCTGTTTTGTCTTCCCACAATGCATATCAATGCATAGATCCGCGATCTTGAAGGTAGTTTTTGATTGGCTGAAATTTTCTTCACCAGAAGATGCTAGCCTTATATAAGTGGTTAGATTACATGGAGTCGACACTCAAAAAATAACCGAAACGCAATGTAATCTAATCTTAATTAGATTGCCCCAAGGAGTACGCAATTCGATTTTTAAATTCGATGGTGCTTTCTTATTATTTCCGGTGTTTTTATGTAATTGCCAAAATTTCAAAGACTTGTAACTCGTGACTTTGACCTTTTTTGACCTTGTGATCTGAACAAAGGTTATTGCCCTTGACTAGATCTATCAAATGATATATCCATTTTAGTTGTCCGATTTTTACTACTATTTTTCCGGTTCTATAGCCATTTGAAATTTTTAACTTTAAACAGCTCTGTCACTTGACCTAATATACATTCGTCACAAATTCTTATATATTCTTAGTGTGCCTAATCTATTCTTTCCAATGATATATAACACTTTATGTATTTATGAAAATTTTGTGCAAAGTTCCATTGTAAATATGTGTGTTTTTTCAATTTTATTTGAACATTCTGAAAACTTGTGGATAGATAAATATTTTGATTGCAAACTCAAATCTATTTTCAAAATTTCGATATCACTACCGGTTTTGACGTTATTGGCTTGTAAACGATTAACAGGCCCGTAGGAAGCAATTTCATATTGGGGGGGCCAATTTTGCAAAAACTCATTTTGAAGGGTGGTGATACTGAATTCAATGTTGCTCCTGCATATGTAAAGCAATTTTTATTTTACTGACACTAACAGCATAGCAGAAACTTCTTGTTTTAATCTTGAATTTTTTTTTTATTGCTTCAATCATTAATGTCAAAATTATTGGGGGGGGGGGGGTGCAGATGCCCCCCCCCCCCCCCCTGTTCCTACGGGCCTGATTAACTAAAATAAAATGTTTGTTGTCTAAATGGTTAAATGATAGTGCTCTCCCTTATAATTGAATTGAGTTTGAGCTATCATGCTGTAATTACACTAGACACAATATATAAGATAGTGGACCACAGCTATATACGCCTAACGAAAAAGCTTTAAATTTAATCAGGAGTAAACTAAACTTTCTCAAACCTTACGATTTAGATCCAAGAACATTCATTTTAAGTTTCATCAAAATCGGTTGAAAACTAAGAGAGTAATAGCATATTCAAGATTTTGGGGCAAGGGCGATAACTATGCTTCTAATGATCGAAAATAGCTCAAATTGGAACTTGATCTTCGTTGTATGAATATGTATACACATACCAAATTTCATTTGATTCCATCAAAAACTCTATTTTTTAGAGCGTTTACAAGCAAATGTTGACGGACGGACGGACAGGGGTGACGACAATATACGTCCTCATAGAGAGATGAGGGCGTATAAAAAAAGGAAATTTCACTAGATTTAACTTTTCTAATGTTCATATTTTTATAACCATTTGGTTAGTGCCTTATGATTTACGTTTTGGTACGACTCTAGTTTTTTTTTTAATTTTCAATAAGGTAGAAGAGGGTTTTCGTGCACAAATTAATTATTAAAGATATTTTTAGTTTACTGATTTTCAAACACATGGGTAATAATTCATAGTCAATATATTTTGATTTGACTGATTTTTAAGCGCATGGGCAATAATTCATAGTAAATATTTTTCGATTTTGCTGATTGTTAATAGGGTTTATCCTTTGGTAATTACAAATACTCACACCATGTTTTGTCAAAATCCGTAAAGAATTTTGGACGGACGGGCCTAGGGACATGAGTGACGACAATATACGCCCCCATTTCATGTTGTCATAAACATAAAAGAATTATACACATTGATTGCCGTTTTATTTTCAGTGCCATTCACGAAAGTGAAATCAAGCTAATGGCTCCAGTTAAAATACCTACACCTTATGGTGGGCGACTCGTTTGGACCCTGCCTGGTGGTAATTTCCTTATTGCTCATATAAAAGATCGATTGAAGATAAGACATAAAAAGAGATGGTCACAGGTACGGTAGAATGAGCTTGCTTAATGGGAAAGCCCTCAACAAATTTGACTGTATGATGAAATGGCTGAACTTATTTATGATGATCATATATTATCATTTTCAACTTGTAACCTTTTGTGTGCCAAAATCTTGTTAACTCCCTTGAAAGTTAAACTTTAAAATTGATTTTGTGACAGAAATCATAAATCAATAACCTATTGAAGTAATATCATTGAGCAGCAGTGGCGGGGAGCAGGGTATGCTAACTCTTCCAGACACCTGATACCACTTATCATTATGAAATATTTACTTGATATACTTCATCAAATAAAATGTTCATTAGCTGCTACCATTGTATTGCCAATGTGTTTACATAGATTTTGAGATTTGTTTTGCGGTTGGGATCGTTCGTGCTTGGGTTTTATTATCATTATAAAATACATAAAATCAAAACTTTACATTTCAGGTTATGTACATGTACTACCTTCTTGGTTATCGACTACTTGGTCAACAGGATGATGCGATGCAAAGTAACTCTACTCTCGACAGAGAAGAAAAATGGAGAAATTCTGCTACCCATTTTGTAAAAGGAAACCTATTTAAATACATACCAGAAAAAGTTCTCGTTCAGGTTTGTGATCACTAGGTTTCTTCGTAGTTGATAACTCTGATAGCGTTGCTGTGCTGTGCTCCTGTATGAACGGTGGAATGGCTTTTTGTTCAATGTTCTTCAATGCTATTTCTTAATCCTAAATTCTTATCTCTTTATTTGCACCTTTAATTCAACATTTGTCATTGAAAATTGACATTTGTATACAAAAATCATAATTTGTACTGAAAATGAACATTCTTCGATAAACATTCAGTTTTCCAATTATTGAATTAATAGAATTCTTACAAAAAAAAAATTCAAATTTACAACTACAAATCTAGCTAAACATTTCTTCAAATGCAAAACGTCAAACAAAAAACTCTACCAACCAACATTTCTCCAAATACATGTCGAATATATTTGAAGGTCATGATTATGACGACAGAGATGTCGCTGTATAACCAACATTTTCAGTACAAATTATGATTTTTGTATACAAATGTCATTTTTCAATGATAAATTAAGAATTAAAAAATAGGATTGAAGAACATTGAATAAACAGCAATTCCGTCTTCCATACTACTCTAGATAAAATATCTCCTGACCAGAAAAATTAAGTGGATTATTTGGTAGATAAAACTGTTCTCTTGCAAAGAGGTTTACATAAAGCCATAAGGAGTGTTAAAAGTTATTACTCATAAACACGATTTGTATAGGGACAGCAATGCCACCAGAAGAAAATTTTGAGAATTTGACGCATGCTAATTCTGACTTTTTCCACGGAATTTAAGGTTCAAAATTATTTGTATAAGGTCTGAGGAATCTAGCCTTGAAAATGTTGAGAAATAGTCGCCCACAAAATATCCATTTTCCTGACGAACTCTTGGGTTTTGGGATCACCGGAAGAAAATTTAGAGAATTAGGCGCCTGGATACTCAAATTCCCACCGAATTTAAGATTCAAAATTATTTGTATATAGGGTCTCAGGTATGTGGCTTAAAAAAAGTTTGAAAATAAGATGCCCATAAACATTTCCTGACATTTCCCGTTGAATTTAAGTATCAGAATGAGGGTTGGAGAAAATGCACTTACGGGCGTCTAGTACTCAAAATTGTCAAGGTTAGGTCCCTCAGAAATTTCAGAATGTGTTTCCAATTCCTCCTTACATTGTCTTCTTGTAGTCCTGCAATATAGTCCCTATATAAATAAACATTAAATTCGTCAGGAAATAACGTTTCAGGGAGTCCATTCTTTAAATTTTCTAGAGGGGCTCCCCAGAAAATCTTATTTGTAGACTACCAATGGGCACCCTTGAAGCAATACAGATAGCAATAACCCAATTTGAAATAACACAGAGATATTTATCTTTAAAGGAAAACCAATCTTTAAATGTCAAAAAGAACTTGTATCAATGCGCATGCATATTAATTAATTTACGTACATTTCCGCCGTTTTTGACGTATGCAAATGAATACGTCATCATTCCATATAAGGTTTATGTTCTAATGTGTAGAAGTCTATTCTGCAAGGTTTGATAATACAGAGTGCGTAATGCAAAGTGAATAATGCAGAATGTATAATGCAAAAGTGCCTAATGCAAAATGCAAAGAGTAAATTGTTAGCTTCATTCGTGTGGCATTTCATTGGATTTTTTAATATACTTATACATTTTACATTTTTACACATCGACAATTGTACTTTGCATGCGCATACAAATTCAATGATGTACATGATGTTTCGAATCTGATTTTATACATACATATTAAATTTGAAGAAATTTGGGTAAGAAATGAGGAAGTTGATATTGCGCATGCGCAGAACTTAAATTAACATTCCCCCTGAATTTCTTAGAATACATGTAGAATATTTGATTCTAAATACTGCTTTGTTTTCGTTCCGATTATTTATGACCTTCAAATATATCCTACATGTATTTGGAGAAATGTTTTGCATGATTTGTTGTGCGAGACTTGTTACTGAACATTTGTTTTTGAACATTTGTTGGTAGAGTTTTGCTTTTGAAGATATGTTAAGCTAGATATGTGTTTGTAGATGTTGTATGTGAGGATATTTTGGCATGAATTCCATTAATTCAACAATTGGAAAACCGAATGTTCATAGAAGAATGTTCGTTTTAATTACAAATTATGATTTTTGTATAGGAAATTCAATTTTCAATGACAAATGTTGAATTAAGCGTGCAAAGTAAGAAATGAAAATAAAGAATTAAGAATTAAGAAATAGCAATGAAGAACATTAAATAAAAAGCCATTCCGCCTTCCATAAATATGACGTTATGCATCATTTGCTGTTCAAACAAGATGGTGTCATAGAAATATCAGTCTCGTTCTGACATGAGCTCTCTAGTTTTTATTATTACCTCTATAAAGATCTCTACTTGCATCTCGAATCATATACACGCTTCCAGTAAAGATGGCGGCTTGCCGCTGTGACGTCATAGGGGGAAAGATTCTGACAGGTCTCTCGCGTGTCATTGAAAACACACTGTATGCCTGTAAGGCTGTATTGACTAGTACACTGAAAAAACAATGGATCTAAACCAAGGCTCACAAGAGGTACGTGCACACTTTAATAGATATTTTATGTCAATCGTAAGAATCAAATATAATTGCTCACAATATTCTTGGTTTTAATTCGCGAAAATATTGTTTGTAAAATGTAAGCCCAGCGAAACTATCGTCGACTGACTTGTTTGTTATTGTAATTAGCCGATTTCAATGCTAAAATATAGAGGCAAATTTAAAAAAATTGGATTTATTTTTATTGTGAACGTTTAAAATATTTATCCATTGAGATGAATGTACAAAGAAAATAGCTGTAATTATAAACTTAAATGCGTCACAGACGCGTGAAGAACTACAAGAGAGGGACTTTTATACCGCTACTGGCGCTACACTGTATTTCGGCACCGATTTTATGACGTCATAGTCGGGGGGTCCCCTTCTTATTGGCTATTTCCACAAGAATTAAAAATAACGACCAATGAAATTAATATATTGGGATTCCCCGATCTCTGACCTTTCCATTGGTGCTTGACGGAAGATTTCACTATCATATGGTGTGATTTTTTTTTTAAAAAGTGACGTTTTTCACTAAAATTTAAGCTCAAAATAACTTGAATCACGTAATTTTATAATCAGCAGCCATTTCTACATCAGAAAAAGTATTTATTAGAATTATCTAAAGAATAGCAACCGTCGGAATTAACTTTGAGTAGAGCTAACACCCCGTAAATAATGTTCTCTTCTCTTCGATCAAATGTCGGCTTGAGTTAGTTGATCAAATTTATAGATTGTTTATCAAACATATTTTAATTTCGAACATGAATTGAATCAAAATAATAAGACCTGTGAGTGTAAGAAATCCCATGTTTTATAAAACAAGCGTAAACATTTCAAAGGCTACAATGCGAAGTGACATCAAAGATTTCACTGATCAAAATGGTGCCGTGGATCATAACATGACGTTATTTTCGAAAAAAATGTTCCAGTTAGCTACACAAATTTGCCATAACTCACTTAATTATGAACGGATTTTAAAAATTCAAAATGTTCCACATTCAATTAAAACTATTCCCATAAATAAAAAATCACCTGAACATCCTAAAGTTTGAGACGAATTCACCGAGTACAAATAAGTCAAAGATAAACAAAGAAGAGGAATGGTAAATTCGTCTCGTAATGCTACCGTTTCGAGTTTTATCATTCAGAACACTCTTCTTGGCACTAAATTTAATCATGAGAACTTACCATTATGTCTGAATACAGAATAAACAACCGTAAACTTCAAGTAGGCCTATGTAAGCTGTGAAGCTCCATCTATCTTTTTCCCCCTATGACGTCACCTTCTCGGAATTGCCGTCGAACAGCGCCACATTACTGGAAGCGTGTATAACACGCTTCCAGTAAAGATGGCGGCTTGCCGCTGTGACGTCATAGGGGGAAAGATTCTGACAGGTCTCTCGCGTGTCATTGAAAACACACTGTATGCCTGTAAGGCTGTATTGACTAGTACACTGAAAAAACAATGGATCTAAACCAAGGCTCACAAGAGGTACGTGCACACTTTAATAGATATTTTATGTCAATCGTAAGAATCAAATATAATTGCTCACAATATTCTTGGTTTTAATTCGCGAAAATATTGTTTGTAAAATGTAAGCCCAGCGAAACTATCGTCGACTGACTTGTTTGTTATTGTAATTAGCCGATTTCAATGCTAAAATATAGAGGCAAATTTAAAAAAATTGGATTTATTTTTATT
This sequence comes from Lottia scabra, assembly GCA_029955415.1. Taxonomy (NCBI): domain Eukaryota; kingdom Metazoa; phylum Mollusca; class Gastropoda; family Lottiidae; genus Lottia; species Lottia scabra. Next base: position 5,050,425 of record JARJEI010000002.1, on the reverse strand, counting down.
GTGAACGTTTAAAATATTTATCCATTGAGATGAATGTACAAAGAAAATAGCTGTAATTATAAACTTAAATGCGTCACAGACGCGTGAAGAACTACAAGAGAGGGACTTTTTTACCGCTACTGGCGCTACACTGTATTTCGGCACCGATTTTATGACGTCATAGTCGGGGGGTCCCCTTCTTATTGGCTATTTCCACAAGAATTAAAAATAACGACCAATGAAATTAATATATTGGGATTCCCCGATCTCTGACCTTTCCATTGGTGCTTGACGGAAGATTTCACTATCATATGGTGTGATTTTTTTTTTAAAAAGTGACGTTTTTCACTAAAATTTAAGCTCAAAATAACTTGAATCACGTAATTTTATAATCAGCAGCCATTTCTACATCAGAAAAAGTATTTATTAGAATTATCTAAAGAATAGCAACCGTCGGAATTAACTTTGAGTAGAGCTAACACCCCGTAAATAATGTTCTCTTCTCTTCGATCAAATGTCGGCTTGAGTTAGTTGATCAAATTTATAGATTGTTTATCAAACATATTTTAATTTCGAACATGAATTGAATCAAAATAATAAGACCTGTGAGTGTAAGAAATCCCATGTTTTATAAAACAAGCGTAAACATTTCAAAGGCTACAATGCGAAGTGACATCAAAGATTTCACTGATCAAAATGGTGCCGTGGATCATAACATGACGTTATTTTCGAAAAAAATGTTCCAGTTAGCTACACAAATTTGCCATAACTCACTTAATTATGAACGGATTTTAAAAATTCAAAATGTTCCACATTCAATTAAAACTATTCCCATAAATAAAAAATCACCTGAACATCCTAAAGTTTGAGACGAATTCACCGAGTACAAATAAGTCAAAGATAAACAAAGAAGAGGAATGGTAAATTCGTCTCGTAATGCTACCGTTTCGAGTTTTATCATTCAGAACACTCTTCTTGGCACTAAATTTAATCATGAGAACTTACCATTATGTCTGAATACAGAATAAACAACCGTAAACTTCAAGTAGGCCTATGTAAGCTGTGAAGCTCCATCTATCTTTTTCCCCCTATGACGTCACCTTCTCGGAATTGCCGTCGAACAGCGCCACATTACTGGAAGCGTGTATACACGCTTCCAGTAAAGATGGCGGCTTGCCGCTGTGACGTCATAGGGGGAAAGATTCTGACAGGTCTCTCGCGTGTCATTGAAAACACACTGTATGCCTGTAAGGCTGTATTGACTAGTACACTGAAAAAACAATGGATCTAAACCAAGGCTCACAAGAGGTACGTGCACACTTTAATAGATATTTTATGTCAATCGTAAGAATCAAATATAATTGCTCACAATATTCTTGGTTTTAATTCGCGAAAATATTGTTTGTAAAATGTAAGCCCAGCGAAACTATCGTCGACTGACTTGTTTGTTATTGTAATTAGCCGATTTCAATGCTAAAATATAGAGGCAAATTTAAAAAAATTGGATTTATTTTTATTGTGAACGTTTAAAATATTTATCCATTGAGATGAATGTACAAAGAAAATAGCTGTAATTATAAACTTAAATGCGTCACAGACGCGTGAAGAACTACAAGAGAGGGACTTTTTTACCGCTACTGGCGCTACACTGTATTTCGGCACCGATTTTATGACGTCATAGTCGGGGGGTCCCCTTCTTATTGGCTATTTCCACAAGAATTAAAAATAACGACCAATGAAATTAATATATTGGGATTCCCCGATCTCTGACCTTTCCATTGGTGCTTGACGGAAGATTTCACTATCATATGGTGTGATTTTTTTTTTAAAAAGTGACGTTTTTCACTAAAATTTAAGCTCAAAATAACTTGAATCACGTAATTTTATAATCAGCAGCCATTTCTACATCAGAAAAAGTATTTATTAGAATTATCTAAAGAATAGCAACCGTCGGAATTAACTTTGAGTAGAGCTAACACCCCGTAAATAATGTTCTCTTCTCTTCGATCAAATGTCGGCTTGAGTTAGTTGATCAAATTTATAGATTGTTTATCAAACATATTTTAATTTCGAACATGAATTGAATCAAAATAATAAGACCTGTGAGTGTAAGAAATCCCATGTTTTATAAAACAAGCGTAAACATTTCAAAGGCTACAATGCGAAGTGACATCAAAGATTTCACTGATCAAAATGGTGCCGTGGATCATAACATGACGTTATTTTCGAAAAAAATGTTCCAGTTAGCTACACAAATTTGCCATAACTCACTTAATTATGAACGGATTTTAAAAATTCAAAATGTTCCACATTCAATTAAAACTATTCCCATAAATAAAAAATCACCTGAACATCCTAAAGTTTGAGACGAATTCACCGAGTACAAATAAGTCAAAGATAAACAAAGAAGAGGAATGGTAAATTCGTCTCGTAATGCTACCGTTTCGAGTTTTATCATTCAGAACACTCTTCTTGGCACTAAATTTAATCATGAGAACTTACCATTATGTCTGAATACAGAATAAACAACCGTAAACTTCAAGTAGGCCTATGTAAGCTGTGAAGCTCCATCTATCTTTTTCCCCCTATGACGTCACCTTCTCGGAATTGCCGTCGAACAGCGCCACATTACTGGAAGCGTGTATACACGCTTCCAGTAAAGATGGCGGCTTGCCGCTGTGACGTCATAGGGGGAAAGATTCTGACAGGTCTCTCGCGTGTCATTGAAAACACACTGTATGCCTGTAAGGCTGTATTGACTAGTACACTGAAAAAACAATGGATCTAAACCAAGGCTCACAAGAGGTACGTGCACACTTTAATAGATATTTTATGTCAATCGTAAGAATCAAATATAATTGCTCACAATATTCTTGGTTTTAATTCGCGAAAATATTGTTTGTAAAATGTAAGCCCAGCGAAACTATCGTCGACTGACTTGTTTGTTATTGTAATTAGCCGATTTCAATGCTAAAATATAGAGGCAAATTTAAAAAAATTGGATTTATTTTTATTGTGAACGTTTAAAATATTTATCCATTGAGATGAATGTACAAAGAAAATAGCTGTAATTATAAACTTAAATGCGTCACAGACGCGTGAAGAACTACAAGAGAGGGACTTTTTTACCGCTACTGGCGCTACACTGTATTTCGGCACCGATTTTATGACGTCATAGTCGGGGGGTCCCCTTCTTATTGGCTATTTCCACAAGAATTAAAAATAACGACCAATGAAATTAATATATTGGGATTCCCCGATCTCTGACCTTTCCATTGGTGCTTGACGGAAGATTTCACTATCATATGGTGTGATTTTTTTTTTAAAAAGTGACGTTTTTCACTAAAATTTAAGCTCAAAATAACTTGAATCACGTAATTTTATAATCAGCAGCCATTTCTACATCAGAAAAAGTATTTATTAGAATTATCTAAAGAATAGCAACCGTCGGAATTAACTTTGAGTAGAGCTAACACCCCGTAAATAATGTTCTCTTCTCTTCGATCAAATGTCGGCTTGAGTTAGTTGATCAAATTTATAGATTGTTTATCAAACATATTTTAATTTCGAACATGAATTGAATCAAAATAATAAGACCTGTGAGTGTAAGAAATCCCATGTTTTATAAAACAAGCGTAAACATTTCAAAGGCTACAATGCGAAGTGACATCAAAGATTTCACTGATCAAAATGGTGCCGTGGATCATAACATGACGTTATTTTCGAAAAAAATGTTCCAGTTAGCTACACAAATTTGCCATAACTCACTTAATTATGAACGGATTTTAAAAATTCAAAATGTTCCACATTCAATTAAAACTATTCCCATAAATAAAAAATCACCTGAACATCCTAAAGTTTGAGACGAATTCACCGAGTACAAATAAGTCAAAGATAAACAAAGAAGAGGAATGGTAAATTCGTCTCGTAATGCTACCGTTTCGAGTTTTATCATTCAGAACACTCTTCTTGGCACTAAATTTAATCATGAGAACTTACCATTATGTCTGAATACAGAATAAACAACCGTAAACTTCAAGTAGGCCTATGTAAGCTGTGAAGCTCCATCTATCTTTTTCCCCCTATGACGTCACCTTCTCGGAATTGCCGTCGAACAGCGCCACATTACTGGAAGCGTGTATACACGCTTCCAGTAAAGATGGCGGCTTGCCGCTGTGACGTCATAGGGGGAAAGATTCTGACAGGTCTCTCGCGTGTCATTGAAAACACACTGTATGCCTGTAAGGCTGTATTGACTAGTACACTGAAAAAACAATGGATCTAAACCAAGGCTCACAAGAGGTACGTGCACACTTTAATAGATATTTTATGTCAATCGTAAGAATCAAATATAATTGCTCACAATATTCTTGGTTTTAATTCGCGAAAATATTGTTTGTAAAATGTAAGCCCAGCGAAACTATCGTCGACTGACTTGTTTGTTATTGTAATTAGCCGATTTCAATGCTAAAATATAGAGGCAAATTTAAAAAAATTGGATTTATTTTTATTGTGAACGTTTAAAATATTTATCCATTGAGATGAATGTACAAAGAAAATAGCTGTAATTATAAACTTAAATGCGTCACAGACGCGTGAAGAACTACAAGAGAGGGACTTTTTTACCGCTACTGGCGCTACACTGTATTTCGGCACCGATTTTATGACGTCATAGTCGGGGGGTCCCCTTCTTATTGGCTATTTCCACAAGAATTAAAAATAACGACCAATGAAATTAATATATTGGGATTCCCCGATCTCTGACCTTTCCATTGGTGCTTGACGGAAGATTTCACTATCATATGGTGTGATTTTTTTTTTAAAAAGTGACGTTTTTCACTAAAATTTAAGCTCAAAATAACTTGAATCACGTAATTTTATAATCAGCAGCCATTTCTACATCAGAAAAAGTATTTATTAGAATTATCTAAAGAATAGCAACCGTCGGAATTAACTTTGAGTAGAGCTAACACCCCGTAAATAATGTTCTCTTCTCTTCGATCAAATGTCGGCTTGAGTTAGTTGATCAAATTTATAGATTGTTTATCAAACATATTTTAATTTCGAACATGAATTGAATCAAAATAATAAGACCTGTGAGTGTAAGAAATCCCATGTTTTATAAAACAAGCGTAAACATTTCAAAGGCTACAATGCGAAGTGACATCAAAGATTTCACTGATCAAAATGGTGCCGTGGATCATAACATGACGTTATTTTCGAAAAAAATGTTCCAGTTAGCTACACAAATTTGCCATAACTCACTTAATTATGAACGGATTTTAAAAATTCAAAATGTTCCACATTCAATTAAAACTATTCCCATAAATAAAAAATCACCTGAACATCCTAAAGTTTGAGACGAATTCACCGAGTACAAATAAGTCAAAGATAAACAAAGAAGAGGAATGGTAAATTCGTCTCGTAATGCTACCGTTTCGAGTTTTATCATTCAGAACACTCTTCTTGGCACTAAATTTAATCATGAGAACTTACCATTATGTCTGAATACAGAATAAACAACCGTAAACTTCAAGTAGGCCTATGTAAGCTGTGAAGCTCCATCTATCTTTTTCCCCCTATGACGTCACCTTCTCGGAATTGCCGTCGAACAGCGCCACATTACTGGAAGCGTGTATACACGCTTCCAGTAAAGATGGCGGCTTGCCGCTGTGACTTCATAGGGGGAAAGATTCTGACAGGTCTCTCGCGTGTCATTGAAAACACACTGTATGCCTGTAAGGCTGTATTGACTAGTACACTGAAAAAACAATGGATCTAAACCAAGGCTCACAAGAGGTACGTGCACACTTTAATAGATATTTTATGTCAATCGTAAGAATCAAATATAATTGCTCACAATATTCTTGGTTTTAATTCGCGAAAATATTGTTTGTAAAATGTAAGCCCAGCGAAACTATCGTCGACTGACTTGTTTGTTATTGTAATTAGCCGATTTCAATGCTAAAATATAGAGGCAAATTTAAAAAAATTGGATTTATTTTTATTGTGAACGTTTAAAATATTTATCCATTGAGATGAATGTACAAAGAAAATAGCTGTAATTATAAACTTAAATGCGTCACAGACGCGTGAAGAACTACAAGAGAGGGACTTTTTTACCGCTACTGGCGCTACACTGTATTTCGGCACCGATTTTATGACGTCATAGTCGGGGGGTCCCCTTCTTATTGGCTATTTCCACAAGAATTAAAAATAACGACCAATGAAATTAATATATTGGGATTCCCCGATCTCTGACCTTTCCATTGGTGCTTGACGGAAGATTTCACTATCATATGGTGTGATTTTTTTTTTAAAAAGTGACGTTTTTCACTAAAATTTAAGCTCAAAATAACTTGAATCACGTAATTTTATAATCAGCAGCCATTTCTACATCAGAAAAAGTATTTATTAGAATTATCTAAAGAATAGCAACCGTCGGAATTAACTTTGAGTAGAGCTAACACCCCGTAAATAATGTTCTCTTCTCTTCGATCAAATGTCGGCTTGAGTTAGTTGATCAAATTTATAGATTGTTTATCAAACATATTTTAATTTCGAACATGAATTGAATCAAAATAATAAGACCTGTGAGTGTAAGAAATCCCATGTTTTATAAAACAAGCGTAAACATTTCAAAGGCTACAATGCGAAGTGACATCAAAGATTTCACTGATCAAAATGGTGCCGTGGATCATAACATGACGTTATTTTCGAAAAAAATGTTCCAGTTAGCTACACAAATTTGCCATAACTCACTTAATTATGAACGGATTTTAAAAATTCAAAATGTTCCACATTCAATTAAAACTATTCCCATAAATAAAAAATCACCTGAACATCCTAAAGTTTGAGACGAATTCACCGAGTACAAATAAGTCAAAGATAAACAAAGAAGAGGAATGGTAAATTCGTCTCGTAATGCTACCGTTTCGAGTTTTATCATTCAGAACACTCTTCTTGGCACTAAATTTAATCATGAGAACTTACCATTATGTCTGAATACAGAATAAACAACCGTAAACTTCAAGTAGGCCTATGTAAGCTGTGAAGCTCCATCTATCTTTTTCCCCCTATGACGTCACCTTCTCGGAATTGCCGTCGAACAGCGCCACATTACTGGAAGCGTGTATACGAGACAACCGAACCGTGCGCAGTGCATTCTGGTATACTGTAATAGCTGTAGGCTCCACATAATTTTGATTTTGCTTTCTTTTTACTTTCGTTTTATTTTTTAATTTTCCTTTTATTTTCAATTCATAACGATTTACTTTTTTAATTTGATTTAGATTAAATTTTGTTTTCATTGCAGTGCGTTCGATTTGGTTTGGTTTGCAAATGACTTTTTTTTTGTCTATTTCTGGTCACGCTACCCAGCCAAAACTACACATACCACACATAACCTGACATCATTTCATGCGATGATTAACTGCTCGGTGTTGCTTAAATGTAAAATGACGCATTTTTGCCTTACCGGAAATGACGTATATTAAAAAGTGGTATTTCAGGGTTTTCCCATTTTCAACTCATTTTTCCAACAAATTGTGATCGGTCGTTTTTGGTTCATTTGTTTAATTTAATAGCTACAGATTGCAATTTTGAAAAATTCATATTTTAACTTTTGTAGCTGACTTTAGGAGCACTTTTTTAAACTTTTTTTTTTTAACTTTGGCAATTTTATTTCGATTGATCTGAAACCTTTCAGTTACATAGTATATGAATTTCCAAAGAAAACCAATTTTCAAAGTTTCGATATCACTTCCGGTTTTGACGTCATTTCCTCCAACCCTCAATTTCAACTTCCGAAATATTGAAGGTATTTGAAAAAAATGTTTTGTGTTATCATAGATTTGGTCATACATAAAAAAATAAAATGATAAAATTTTAACCAGGTGTAAGGGATCAGCCGCCATCTTGAACTGGCCTATTTTTCTTAAAATTTTAATTCAGAACCAGGGGTTAATCGTATTTTTTTTTAATTTTGAAATCTACGGCTTCTGCAATTGATTGCAAAAAAAATGTAGGTTGTCGATATTTGAATTTCGATTTCAATTTCTTTATATTTCAGGAACAAGAATTTCAGTAATGACCGAAACTTCAAGGCTCATATCTAGTGACCTTGACCTTTGATGACCTTTCGACCTGTACAAAAGTTATTGCCCTTGACGAGATATATATCATATTATGTATTCATTTTCGATGTCTGATGTTTACTTCCGGTTTTACCGCCATTTGAAAATTGCAATTTTTAACTTTAAAGAGCTTTGTCACGTGACCTAATTAACATACGTCACAAATTTTTAGACATATTTACTATGCTAAATCTGCTCTTTCAAATGATATATAACACAATATATTTGAATCAAAATCGCGCTTTTTAAAACTTGCAAATATTGTGCCAACTTAAATTGTAACTGTGCCCATTTTTTTGAAATTTTATTTTGATCAATCTGAAAACTTACAGATAGATAAACAATTTGATAATGAACAAAAATATATTTTTTAAATTTTGATATCACTTCCGGTTTTGACGTAATTTGTTTGTAAACTTGAAATTTTAACTTCTGGAGTTTCGGAGTTATTTGAAAATTTCTTTTTGCATTATGTTAGAAATGGTCATCATAAAAGATATAAATGATAAAATCCGAACCGGAAGTACTTTGTCAGGTGCCATGTTGTTGTGACTAATTTTTATAAAACTCAGGGTCTTAGGGGATATTCAGATTTGCATAATATCAGTGTCTATGAAATCCTTAGTCTATGGCCAACAACCTTATGACAACTGATTTTTGAATTTCGATTTCTTTATATATCTGTAACAAGAATTTTAGTAATTACCAAAACTTTCAAGGCTCGTATCTAATGACCTTGACCGTTGATGACCTTTTGACCTGTACACAAGTTTTTGCCCTTGACGATATCTATGCACGGATACTTCATTTCGATGTTTACTTCCGATTTCATAGTGATTTGAAAATTAAAGTTTTTAACTTTAAAAAGCTCTGTTACTAGACCTACTTTACACACGCCACAAATTCTTTCAGTCTCACTGACTATGCTATTATATCAAAAGATACACAAAACAATGTATTTAAATGGAAATAGCGCCTTCTGCCTTTAAGTTATTGAATTCAAACTTTGTCAGTTGAAGGGAGAGAAGTACAGTATAAGTTAAAAATATATTTACATTCAAATGTGAGGTTCTCCCCCTGTTCTAAAAACGTTGAACATTAAAATGTTTTTTTTTTTTAAATAATAATATAGATTTTCTGCTAAGTTTATGTTAAAATGCTAATTTACGAGCTGTACTGCGAACATACTGGTATGGAGATTAGCACTCAATTTCCTGATGTTGAGATTTAATTTACTTTCATTTTAATTTAGATTCAATTATATTTAGGAGTTATATCCCATAATTTGACCCAATTATTACGGTGAACAAAAATATGTAATATCATTGGGCAGCGGTGGCGGATGTGGCGCCAAGCAGGGTATACTAACTCTTCTAGACACCTGATACTACTTTTCATTATGAAATATTTACTCATTTATTGATTTCATTCAAATGAAAGGTTCATTAGCTGCTACCAATATATTGTCAATGTGTTCGCATGGATTTCGAGATTTGTTTTACGGTTGGGAACGTTCGCGCTTGGTTTTATTATTCATTTGTTTTTTATTAAATATTCCATAATAATATTTTTTTTTTTTTTCAAAATTATGTTATTTTTTTTAATAATAGCGGTAGGCCACCATATACGTCCATATTTCGGTCTTGACGTAAAAAAAATGTTCAATAAAAAATATAGAGCTAAGATAATGTTTTATTTGGACAGTGGACTAATGTGAGATACTATGTTTAAATTTCAATACTGTTTCTTTAACATTTAAGAAATGCCGGTATTTTACATCGGGTCGATTTGACTCGTCCATACTACTTATTGAATGCTGTGTACTATATGCTATCTTCAACAATAACTGTATATTATATTTCTCGTGAGACTTTTCGAGACCTAGCAACGTGACGTCAGTATTAAAATGATTCTATGTTGTACCGTAACAATCTCTTACACAGAGTTGTCTTCCCTAGCTTTGGCAGTCCAGATTCAATCTCTGTCACTTACTCAAAAAATAGTCCTATTTTGTGTTGACAACTTCCAATCGGCAATCCTCGGCAGTTTCCGTAAACCATAATCTGTCTCGGTAATGAATGGTGTTTTTCGTTGTGTTTTCATGCGCGAGACTCTTTACTTTGACGCTTTACCACTTGCTTGTAACGTCGCGACATAGATATAGTTCATAGCAATAGAATCTGTGGAGAAATTTTCTGACACCTGCTCGTGCATTTAATGATACGTAGTGACTATCTGTTCACCATTTACGCATTTTATCATCATTTTAAATACATATCTGTTTGTTTTCGTGTTATTTGTTTACAAATACTTGTAGCCTCGAATGACCCGTCTCTGATGTTTGAACTACCAGAATCACGCGATTACGTGATAACATTGATGTAGTCCGGTCAAATGGCCGCCGTTCATTACCGTGATATGTTGCAGAGCGCCAGCGTAACTTTCACGGAGACCGTTTGGACAACTTCATCAAGACTGCATTTTCCTCTATGACGTCATCTAAATAATGACGTTTTCTCGGATGAATACCTATAACAAATTACTCAAACATGAGATAGCGTTACAAAAAAATATAGTCCTTACATGTAAACTGTTTGAAAATTGTATTTAATCTCAAATTAAATAATATTTCATGCTTTTACTAAAAACAATGTGGGAATAAAGACACGGAAAGCGTTTAAAAAGCAAAATATAGAGCATAAAGGTGTTTTACAAGAATCTTGTAAAACCGCCGAGACAGTGACAGAGGTGAAATCTGGACCGAAGGGGAAACAACTCTGTATGAGAGATTGGTACCGTAAGTGTAATGTAAAGATACAAAATTTATGTATCAAAGGGACAGTCTGAATTTTTTTAGGTCAAAAATTTTTATTGCTCAAATTTGTGAAAACTTTACACCAAAATCTGTAACTATGTGCCCTTTAATGTATCTGAAAGTTTTAACTAAAAAAAATCAGCCGTTAATTTTTAAACGCTAAAACATGCTATAGCATAGCATTTGCGTTTTTTTTGACAATGGAAACTTTTTTCAAAAAAGCAGAATGGCCCTTTAAGTTCAAAAGGTCAAATGTTTTATGGAAAGCGTTTGCAGACAAACTGATTATGTAAGAGGTTTAGTGTGAACATTTATTATTTGACTTTTGTTACTAGTGTTATATCTTTTTACATTAATCATGAAACATATGATTTTTGACTTATGTCTTGGGCATTACTAGTATTTTAACTTATAACACAGAATTTCTGCATTATCTACTTAACATTAGTGAATTAGATATTTCAATCCTTTATCTTATGTGATGTACACAGATTAACACAATTTGTTCAATTGTGCGAAAAGACCTAAAGTCTAAAGTAAATCTATTGAGTGAAAATTATGTAAAAAGTCTTCAATCTTGATAAAATCAGTTGAAATAATAGGCTCCAGTCGATTTCCGTCCGGTCATACGCCCACCGTGATCGTATTGTATTGTTTTTAGATCACGGCCTTGAATGGGAGCTTGCCGTCTGGATAATCGAAGCTAATTCTCTGGACTACTTTTACTACGTCATATTTCACGTGATATATTGCTCACGTGATAGTACTAAATGGCCGAAACACCGAAAGAAAACGGCTTTCGCTTTAGCGAAGAAACCACAAATAAATGTATTTTCTGCAGCACAGAGATACAGTCCCGCCCAGAATATAAATTTTCCAAATTTCCAGCTGTTTTTCTTTTAATTCAAAGCTGACACCAAGCATTTTCTTCGCATTTTCTAACCTAGTTGAAAAAATATTAACTTTGTCTGCCATCTTAGATAGTCTCGATTGTCCAAAAGCGTTTCATAAGAAGTAATGTTAGACAAATTAGTTATCTTCCCCTTTTTCTTCAGACCAAACGGACTCTTTAGCGCGAACTGATAATAGACAGTAATAAGGTATTCAACCAATCGGCAAACTTTGGAACAAATCCCTACGTCCATTCAATCCTGAGGCTAAATTGGAGTACGGAAATTTTTACGGAAATAGCCGAACGGTTACAGAATGCCGTCCGGTAAGGTCAACTGTAAAAGGGTATAAAAAATTAGTAGTAGGCCTTGATATTTTCGATATTTCGATCGATATTTTCAAAGGCAATTATTCCTATTAAATATTTTTCTGATTTCATCCTTGGATGGTAATAAACAATTTCATCTACTATAGTTTAATCAACATCTGTTCCGAATTGTTTTGAGCAAAAAAAGTGAACAAATTTTCAAGAACAAGGGCAATATCTTATATTTAATATTTTTTTTCGCTGATTTCCAACAGGGTTGAACTGGACCTAAACTGTTCCTTATCTTATGTGGTGTACACAGTTTAGCTCAATTTGTAAGTTCAATTGTACGAAAAGATCTAAAGTCTAAAGTAAACCTATTGGGTGAAAATTATGTAAAAAGTCCTCAATCTTGATAAAATCAGTTGAAATAATAGTCTCCAGTCGATTTCCGTCCGGTGGAACGATTTTTCCGCATCGTGTCCGGACGCCGTATATCGTGTGTTCGCTTCTGCTATTTTGCACTGTATCGATAATCCCGCATCGGACACCGGAAGTCCGTCTATTCGCTTCTGACATGCTAAACTGCTCACATGTCACTTATCGCCGTGTTCGGACCCGGATCGCGTGTATTTGGTTCTTCAGTTTCAGTATACGGAAAACGTGTCGCGCCTATTTGCACCTTTTTTGAGAAAATTATTCACTATATAAGGTCTTGCGAAGGTCAAGCAAAGGAAGTTGCATCGTTAATTTTGTCAGAAATAAGCCAATGAAACACGTATCCGATGATAGTAGAGGAATTCTTCGTTTGTTTCAGTTATGTGAAATTTATATTTGAGGATATTCCACAAATCAGTTTTAACATTGCGTTTCACAAGTCAAAACATCAATTTGCAATCAAACACCCCGAAACAAATGTCTGTATGCATTTGTATATTTGTTCTTGTTTGTTTGTATCTGTATCCAATGAACAGAGATACTCAAGGAAAAAAATAAACTTTGAACTATAAACTTGGGATATATTACAAGCTATTACTGCAGCTATTTTTATCCATCCTGAAACGGCCTAAAATTTGCCACCATTTTGTATATCGGCCATTTTGAAATTTCATGATAACAGTTTTCACACATTTACTCCTGTTGCTCCTATTAAGTTCACAAAGTCTAAAACTTCTTCCTGTATAAATGGAATAGGAATCAAATTATGCATGTACCACTGAAATTGAAATCTAGTCGATTTGATTTTATCGGAAACTTTGGAGGGGGTATAACGAGGAATCTGAAGGGTCAAATTAAAAAAAAAACGTTTCTGTTCCGTACTACAGTCTGATGTCTGTTTTAACGCAAACAGAAAACCAACCTTAGGCCTACTTTCAATTAGGTCTTAACTAACACGTATTGTATTTTATAGGCTGAAAATACTTTTGTCTTAGCACTTGATGGTGATGTCGATTTCAAACCTCACGCTGTTCAACTTCTGGTGGATAGAATGAGAAAAAGTAAAAAAGTAGGTGCGGCATGTGGTAGAATTCATCCCATAGGATCTGGTGAGCTTTATTTGATATATGAATACCCATTTGATTCAGACAATTTAATGATGTAGAGTTTTATATTTTATTCTAGAGTTGCATCAAACATCATGAATAAAAGGAACATTAACCCTATAATGCTTTTCCGATTACAATCCCTATGCCGATATCGAACAAAGGACTTGCAAGTAATTAGACGGTTAATAGAGAAATAAAAAACAAACTCTGGCATAGCGGGTTGGTTGTGAAATGTAGATGCCTTAAGCTGGTGATTGTGGTATTGAAAATTAACAATAGGAAAATATAAGTAGTCACGTTTGTCATAAAGATCGTGGTTGTTTACAATTTTGATTAGCAAATCCAAGTAGGATGATATAAGTTTTGTATAAGTGGTGTCTTTAATTTCTGACTCTCCTGGACTAGGTTGATACGTGACAAAACGTCATCTATGTATCGCTAAGTTGTTTACTGCCCTTGCTCCTTGAAACCTTGAATGTATTTTAGAATAAGAAGAGAGGAATATGTCAGCAGGTACAGGAGCTAAGATAAATATCACAAATAGTACCCATTTACCTATTGAAGTATTTCCCCGTCAAATGTTATTTATAAAAAAATTCAACATTTTAACATCCTCCTCATCTGTGTATTTTTTCATAACGTTAGTTATTTTTTGACGAAATAGGTGGTTTTAGATTCTAGTAAGAAGGCCTAGTTTATAATATCTTTCAATTTTAATTTAGAATGGAAATTGAATTGAATAGATAATTTTTGTTTGATAGGGTTCATTGGTTAAATTAAAATGCATTGCACACGTAATCATTGTTGAAAATGCAGCAAAGAATCTGCTCACTTTGGCTTTAAAACGAATCTGAGTAATCAAGAGGGAAAATGTTTACAAACAATATCAAGGAGAGTTACTTCACTTTATGAATCAATATTTATAAATCGCTTACAGATATTAAGCGACACTGGACAATGTCTTGATTTTTTGGATTTATCGAATCAAGTTTCTGGTGTATTGTTATGACACCAGGTAGGTCCAATGATTGGTATACACTCTTATAGGCCAGGGTTGGAGCGAAATTAAAATTGAATGTTCATCCTATAAGAGGCAGCATTCCTTTAAAAACAAAATCAGGTTGGTCAAGTTTATACATTGAAGTTGATTTTTTCTCGTACAATTGTTCACTTTTGTGTTCTTAAAAAAAGTCAGAAGTTTCCTTCTACTTGAAACATGCGGACTAACAAAACAAAAGAATGAACGATCTTTTTTGTTTTTTACAGGGCCTATGATATGGTATCAGATATTTGAGTATGCAGTTGGCCATTGGCTTCAAAAAGCTGCAGAACATATGTTGGGCTGCGTACTGTGCAGTCCCGGGTGTTTTTCATTATTTAGAGGATCAGCACTGATGGATGACAATGTTATGAGAACCTATGCGACTAGATCGTCTGAGGCGAGGCACTATCTACAATACGACCAAGGTGAAGACACTTTAACGAATTTACTGTCTGCAAATTTCTAACAGTGGTCGACTAAAAAGTATTCCTTTCCAGATATTTAAATTTAAGGCTGTAACTATGAAAGGGCAAACCAGTTATAACTAGAGCCACATGTGGCACAGAGTGGGAGTTTGCAAATGTGCAAATTGCTAAGGGAAATTTAGAAGAAAAAAATCGGCCCTAAACGTAAATCAGAAGTGCCAAAATATTTTTGTTTTTTTGAAAGGTTGTGAAACCGAAAGTAGTCACCAGACCTAACATTTGAACGTACCAGCTGAAAACCTTTATCAATAACCTTCAACCTACTGAAGGTCAAGGTCACTCAAGGTCAAGTTCACGAGAAACAAGTCTTTAAAATTTGGAAATGCATACAGTAATAACATCAGTATGACATCAAATATGAAAGTATAAATGAACAGCCAAAGTCAATGACCTTTGATCCTAAAAAGGTCAAGGTCAACAAAGGTCAAGGTCAAAAAACGAAAAAAATATTTTTTTAATCCTGTTCCCTTTTTTGAACTACAAAGCCGAAATCTATCAACCTTTAACATAAGCTGAATAAAGCAATGCTGTAACTGTATGTAAGGTCATTTTTTGAAAAATATTTCAACTTTACCTTTTATTTTGATAATTTTTTTTGGACAAAAACAAAATTTTACCCGGATGTACCACGCCCACGTCAGGTTATTTGATGGAACTTTATTCATTTTAATAATATCTTACTATGGCTAAATTACCAAGCCTTTACATCTATTAGTTAACGAGATATACAATCATAAATGTCAAAAAAGGTCAAAATTTATATTCGGAAATTTTAAAATTAATAAACCTTGTTCCCTTTTTTGAACTATACAGCCGAAATAGCTGAGATTTTGATATAATTAAGCTAAAGTAATGAGGTTGGTGTGTGCAGAGGCATTTTTCAAAAAAAATGTAGCCTATATGGATTTTTTCCAGACAACAAAATGTAAACAAAATTAAAATTTAACCCGGATGTGCCACACCCATGTCAATTTTGTTTTTGATGGATACATTTATATTGGGTATGTTTAATTATGTATCAATTTTAAAGCCTCTAAACTTAATAGATCATAAACTATGCATATATTAAGGTAAAAAAATTCAAAAAATCGGGTAAAGGTTTCCCAAATTGCAAAATATAAAAAAAATCAAATTTTATATTACAATCAACTGTGATATATCGTTCGAAAGAGCTCGGAAGGCACATTCAGAATCTGAAAAAAATAACTCCTTAAATGAATTAGGTCACGTGCTAGAGCAATCCAAAGTTGTCGATTTCGCTGTTTTCGGACAGCTATAAAACCGGAAGTTGATATCGGAGGTCAAATATTAAAGTATCACCTGGTAGCAAAGGTCGATGACCTTTGACCTACTTAAGGTCAAGGTCAACAAAGGTCAAGGTCACGAGATATGAGACTTCAAAAATTGAAAAAAAATCAACCGGAAGTTGCAAAAAAGGAAAATCGAAATTCAAAAATCGGCTTCCTAGAGATTGGTCGGAATCGACTATAGTTTCCAAAAATACAAACATCACACTTACCACCAAGGCCCCATTTTTCGTTTTATAAAAATGTATCAAATCAACATGGCGGCCAAAGTATTTTTTTCGGACTAACTTTTTTTTTTAAAATCAAGTGTAGAATTACAATTAATAACGATAAACATAATTTCGTTGAAATATTTCAATTACACCGGAAGTTATTCAACCGGAAGTGAAAATCGATTTTCCACTTTAACCGGAAGCGACGCAAAACTTTTGAATACGTCAAATTGTTTACTGTAGTGACTTGCATCTTTTATTAAAATTTCAGATTAATCCGAAAAAAACTAAAAAAATTCCAAAATTTCGAAATTCGGCCAAAAAATGTATGCTACAAATTTTCGAAATTTGATATTTTTTTTTAACTCATATGACATTGGAATTTAGTCATAGATGTCAAAAATGAAAACCCGAGCAAAATCGGCCCAAAAATGTAGCTTCCAGAGTCGAAAAACCTGTTTTTGCTAATGTTGCAATGTGCAAATTGCACTTTTGTAAAACTGTTTCAATTTATATTTATTAACGAGGTCGCCACTGGAGAAGGTCAACATAGATAGAAATGTTTCTAAAGAAGTTGAATCCTTAAGCCCAACGCAGACGACGAACATTTTAGGCGAACAATCGTAAAAAAATTGTTTCGATCATTTTTTTCGTCGTCTGCGGATTACAGAAACACGAACAAAAATGTTCGCGAGAATTGTTTGTGAAATCAAACATGTTTGATTTTTTTAAAATTGTTCGTCTCCCGAACAATTCATTGTTCGCCGTCTGCGTTAACGACGAATATTAGCACCGAACATTAATCGACGAAAGTCCAATCAGCGATCGAAGCCAGACCACATGACACTCAAAATGGATGGAGCAATTTTGAGGTCATGTGATTTTCCGTGGCGCTGGCGTATTGTTCGAGCTAAAAGTTCGTTCGTCTGCGGGGTTATGTTCGTCGTCTGCGGATAACGGAAAACAAAAATATTTGTCCGATGTTTCTGTTCGTCGACAGAAATGTTCCTCGTCTGCGTTGGGCTTTAGCTGTGTGCCCTGTGGAAAAATCGAAAAAAAACAACTAGAGCCACATGTGGCACAGAGTGGGACTTTGCGCATGCGCAAACGGGCTAAAGTAAAGTGAAAAGTACCTTGACCCTCAACTTATATCCCAATTATCAAAGAAGTCGACAACATACGAAATTTCTGTTTTTTAAAAGGTTGTGAAACTGGAAGTAGATACTAGACATGACCTATGAACATACCAGCTGATACCCTATGTCAATGACCTACAAACTACCGAAGGTTAAGGTCACTCAAGGTCAAAGTCACGAGATAAATTTTGAAAATGTACACACTTATACCACCGGAAGTTGACGCTAGACATCAAATAAGAAAGTATATTTGAATGGCCAAAGTCAATGACCTTTGATTCTACAAAGGTCAACAAAGGTCAATGTCAAAAACGGAAAAAAATAGTTTTTGTTAACCATGTTCCCTTTTTTGAACTACAAAGCTGAAATCAATGAGCCTTTAACATAAGCTGAATAAAGCAATGCTGTAACTGTAAGCAAGGTCATTTTTTGAAAAAAATTTAAACTTTAACTTTTTTTTGATAAACAAAATTTTGACAAAAGCAACATTTTACCCGGATGTGCCACGCCCACATCAGATTTTTTTTATGTGACTTTATTTATGTTAATAATAACTTACTATATCTAAATTATCAAGCCTTTGCATCTATTGGTTAACGAGATTTACAATCATAAATGTCAAAAAAGGTCAAAATATATAATCGGAAATTTTTAAATTAATAAACCTTGTTCCCTTTTTCGAACTATACAGCCGAAATAGCTGAGATTTTGATATAATATAAACTAATGCTCAAAAGAAAGTACCCACCTATATATTTTGCAGTAAAATCAACAAAAGTAAAAATTAAGTGATAAAACCACTGTGATGCATCTCACACGGTCAACACAATACTTTATGTGAAAAAATTATAAAAAAGTTAACGCATCAAGCAAACGGCGCAAAAAACAAAAAGCGACAAATTCTGATGTTGCACGAAATGCACATGAATGATGGTGGTTTAAAACAGCTTACTGGACACGTAAGCAACAGAGGCGCAAGAAAAACACAAAAAGCATGCCACGATTGAGCCAGATTGAAACAGAGAGAGCTGTGGAGATGGTGCAACAAGGAGCAAACAGCCCCTTGATTGCAATAATCCTCACTTGCAACAGCAAAACTGTAACAAGATTGATACAGCGTTTGAGGTACACAGGCAGTACATCAGACAAGCCTAGGAGTGACCGACTACGTGTCACAATACCAGTTGAGGACTGCAACATCAGGAACATTCATACGTGGAATCATTTTGTTCCTGCAATGTAACACTCATGTCCTGGCGACTAAGGGAATGTCATATTGGAGCATGTTGACCCAACTGCAGAGCGCATTCGACACCGACGTCAACGATTAACATGGGCCTGGAGAACTTGGCAATGCCAGATACGTGATTGGCAACGCCCTCAGTGCGATTCCATCACTTATTGTACTGTTCTTCACATAAAGTATTGTGTTGACCGTTTTCAGATGCATCAAAGCGGTTTTAACTCTTTATTGTTTGCTTTTGAAAATTTAACTGTAAGATGAATAAGTGGGTACTTTCTTTTGAGCATTAGTTTAGCTAAATTAATGAGGTTGGTGTGCGCAAAAGCATTTTTCAAAAAAATGTAGTCTATATGGTTTTTGTCCAGACAACAAAATGTAAACAAAATTAAAATTTAACCCGGATGTGCCACGCCCATGTCAATTTTTTTTTATGAATACATTTATATGGGTTATGTTCACTTATGTTCTAATTTTCAAGCCTCTAAACGTAATAGATCATAAACTATGCATATATTAAAGTCAAAAAATTCAAAAAATCGGGTAAAGGTTTTCAAAATTGCAAAATTTAAAAAAAAATAATTTTGCATTGCAATACATTGTGATATGTCGTTCGAAAGAGCCCATAAAGCCCATTCAGAATATGCAAAAATGAACTCTCTAGGTTAATTAAGGTCACCTGTAGGAGCAGTACAAAGTTACGAATTTGGCTGTTTTCAGACAGCTATAAAACCGGAAGTTGATATCGGAGGTCAAATATTAAAGTATTATCTGGTAGCTAAGGTCGATGACCTTTGAGCTACTTAAGGTCAAGGTCATCAAAGGTCAAGATCACGAGATATCAGCCTTCAAAAACTGAAAAAATTCAATTGCAAATTGCAAAAAAACAAAATCGAAATTAAAAAATCGGCTTCCTGAGAATTCCCACAATTTTTATGTTCTTTCATTTGACACCAAAATCATTCAATTCGTACCAGCCGTTATGTCGGAATAGCAAATGTGATGTTTCAAGAAAATCCAAATGGCGGCCAAAGTTGTACTTCCGGGTTGAATGTTATTTTAAAATCGGCTGTAGAATTATTTTGGCTACTGCTCAACAAAATTTCGTTTAAATTCATAAATATCACCGGAAGTTATTCAACCGGAAGTGAAATTCGATTTTCCCCTTTAACCGGAAGTGACGCAAAATTTTTGAATACGTCAAAGTGTTAACATTAGTAACATGCATCTTTTATTAAAATTTCAGATTAATCCGAAAAAAACTGAAAAGTAGTCCAACAAAGTTGCGAATTTGGCTATTTTCGGACAGCTGTAAAACCGAAAGTTGATATCGGAGGTCAAATATTAAAGTATCATCAGGTAGCCAAGGCCGATGACCTTTGACCTACTTAAGGTCAAGGTCATCAAAGGTCAAGGTCACGAGATATGAGCCTTCAAAAACTGAAAAAATTCAACCGGAAGTTGCAAAAAAGGAAAATCGAAATTCAAAATTCGGCTTCCCAGGTTTTGGTCGCACTCGACTATAGTTTCCAGAAATACAAACATCACACACGTCACACTTACCACGAAGGCCCTCAACATGGCGGCCAAAGTATTTTTTTCGGACTAAATTTTATTTTAAAATCGGCTGTAGAATTACGATTTATAACGATATACATAATTTCGTTGAAATATTTCAATTACACCGGAAGTTATTCAACCGGAAGTGAAAATCGATTTTGCATTTTAACCGGAAGTGACGCAAACATTTTGAATACGTCAAATTGTTTACATAAGTGACATGTATCTTTTATCAAAATTTCAGATTAATCCGAAAAAAAATGAAAAACGGTCCCAAAATTTCGAAAATCGGCCGAAAAATGTATGGTACGAATTTTCGAAATTTGAAATTTTTTAACTTTAGTCGGATTAGAATTTCGTCACAGATTTCAAAAATGAAAACCCGAGCAAGATCGGCCCATAATTGTAGCTTTCAAGGTCACAAAACCCGTTTTTGCTCATGTTGCAATGTGCAACTTGCACTTTTGCAAAAATGTTTCAATTTATATTCATTAAGTACATCGCCAAAAATGGACCTCAGAAGTTGTAAAAAAGTTGCTTCAGCTGTTGCAGTTTAGGCTGTGCAGTGCGCAATTTAAACATCTTTGAACGGTTGCATTTTAGTCCTGCATATAAATTAGGTCATGTGACAGAGCTGTTAATAGTTAAAAATCTCAATTTTCAATCGACTACTAAACCGGAAGTAAACATCGGAAAACACAAAGTAAAACATCATTTGATAGATTTTATCGAGGGCAATAGCTTTGGTTCAGATCAAAAGGTCATCAAACGTCAAGGTCACGAGTTTTGAGCTTTGAAAGTGTTTGCTATTGCTGAATTTCTTTAACCGGAAATAGACAAAACTTTTAATCGAAATTAGGAAATCGGCTGTCACCATTTTGTTAGTAATATATTGAAGATGACATAGACATCAACATTATGTAAATCGGATGATATCCTGATCACTTATATCGATTTAAAGAAAAGTTGGTCATTTCAAGATGGTGGTCTACTAGTTACTTCCGGGTCCAATTTTATCCCCTTTTTTTCTATGAATGTTATGTCATTTTATATCTTCAAAAGAATATGTCGACTCTCTTTAAAAATCTACAATTTAAGAACCACGTGTTTTTTCGCGCCAAAAAAGCCACGCAGTTACTTTAGAACAATGAACAAAATTTCCAAATTAAAAAAAAGCAAAATAATTAAAATATCTACTATTATATATCAAGCGGAGATAAAGCATAATAAGAAAAAACGATTTTTTTGTGACGTACGTGAATTAGGTTCAAACTGACAATTTTCAAATGGCTATAAAACAAGAAGTAAATATTGGACAACAAAAATGAATTCACCATTGGATAGATCTCATTTCGGGCAATAACTTTTGTTCGGATCATATGGTCAACAAATGGCAAGGTCACAAGTTATGAGCTTTAAAAGTGTTACAATAATTGCTGAATATCTTATACCGGAAATAGACAAACACCATAATCGAAATTAGCAATTCAGCTGCCCTCTATTGGCAATAGATTGAAAATGCCATAAACATCAAAATTATATAAATCGGATGTTGATTTAAAGAAAACATGTTCATTTCAAGATGGTGGCCAACGTGTTACTTCCGGTTACGATTTTGTCATATTTTTTTCTTTGTTAGTCCATATCTTAAGAAGAAATTGTTACCTATCTTATGAAATCCGTAATTCAGATAACATGTGTTTTTTCCCGCCAAAAAAACACGCTGAGTTACTATAGAACAACGAACAAAATTCCAAAAATCAATTTTGATCAAAATATCTAGTGTTATACATTTTTGGAAACAGGAGATAAAGCGTGATAATAATAGAAGATAATTTGTGACGTACATGAATTAGGTCACGTGACAGAGCTGTTTAAAGTTAAAAATTGCAATTTCCTAACGGCCATAAAACCGGAAATAAACATTGGGCATCTAAAATGATTATGCCATTGGATAGATCTCGTCAAGGGCAACATCTTTTGTTCAGGTCACAAGGTCACTCAAGGTCAAGGTCACAAGATATGAGCCTAAAAAGTTTTGACTATTTCCGAAAATTCTAAACCGGAAATAAAAAAAAATCTGAACCGAAAATCAAAAATCGGCTTCCCATGTTTTGTTAGCAATCGACTGTAGATTCCATACACATCATTTTTATTCAAATAAGATGATTCCCTGATTCTGAATTTCGATTTAAAGTAAAATCAGTCAGTTCAAGATGGCGGCCGATATGAAACAGCTGGGTCAGATTTTATCATTTCATATTTTGTCAATAATGATTACTAGCACATTGCAAAAACATTTTTATGAATATCTTCATTATTCCGGAAGTTGAAATTTCAACTTTACAAGCGAATGACGTCAAAACCGGAAGTGATATAAAATTTTTGAAAAAATCATTTTGTTTGTCATCCAAATGTCTATGCATATGTAAGTTTTCATATTGATCAAAATAAAATTGCAAAAGTTGAAAAAATTGTCAAAAAAGTGCTTCAAAAAGTCAGCGACAAAGTTTTAAAAATGCATGTTTTTAAACCCCCAATTTGAAAACAATCCATTAATAAAATAAACAAAAAAAATTCCATCAAAATCGGTTGAAAATCAGAGATGAAAATGGTAAAAACATTAAATTGGGCTTATTTGCCATACGTCATTTCCTGTTGGACGAAAATGCATCATTTTATATTCACCTAATACAGTGCAGTTAGGCATAGTAAAAAAATAAATGAGATAATGTGTGGCATGCTCCCTTCATACCGAATAAGCTTGACCAGAAGTAGACAAAAAAAACAAAACATACATTATGAAAACAAAGCAGTGCGTTCGCTAGAACGCACTGCAAAAAAAAGAATAGACATTTCAAAAACAAACTGGGACTTTGCGGTCGCAAAATTCCCACAATTAAATTCAATGCACATTTGTCCACGTCACTTGTAACATGTTCAATGACAAATGTTTCAAGTGAAAATTTCATTTAAGAATCAAACATTTAGCAACCATTGTCTAAGTTATAGACACTATAACAAGCGTTATTTCTCAAAAGACAATAGTGCAAAATATATAGGTGGGTACTTTCTTTCTTTTAAAATGTAAATTATTTTAACTTAAATATTGCTAAATAACTTTCGAAAATACCTATAGGGCTACCTCGCCTACTCTTTATACGGTGGCCCATTTAAGCCACATACTTTTTTTATACGCCCACATGAAATGGTCCGTCCGCTTACAAATGCTCGTAAACACAGGCTACAATTCTTGATGGATTTTGATAAAACTGGGTGTGAGTGTTCATTATCACCTAATCACAAGGCTGCTAATGGGCGTATCTTACCTTGCCTGGCAAGCTATCTTTTATGGAAGGTGCACCTAACAATAATTGAACAACAATTTAAAAGGCTTAGCCGTCATAGAAACTTTATGAAATTCAGATTGCCAACTACCTTTATTTAGACCCTTGCGCCGTCGCCATTAGCCGCCGCCGCCGTTTCTTTACAGCTATTCTCTGCCAGTTATGAAAAGAAAGCGCCACCGATTTAAGTCAGCCGGTTTCTGCCACTTTGTAAATGTAATCATCACATAACCCCAGTTAAGTTAACTCATTTATTTATGTAGTCTGTAAAAAAACATAGTCTATTTATACACCCACAACTGTCGGTATAAACTGCAACTTCGATCACGCGATAAATAAGTTAATGTATGATGTGTATCACGTGATTGATATTTTTAGTTACACACAGGTGCATCGCGCATGCAATAATTTAGATATGTTTAATGAAGGAAATTCGTTTTAGCCGCCGAAAACCGCCGATTTTTTTTTACCAGCCAATTGAGCTTTAATTAAAAGTCCATTAAAAAATTGGCTAACTGAAAAAAAAAAATGGCTAGCCAGTTGGTTTCATCTGCTAGCCAGTCACTTTTTACAAAATAAATCGGCGCAAAGGTCTACCTTTATCTTTATTAACTGTTGCTATTCTATTGTTTATTTCTTTATATATATATCTTCTTGTACTATATGTCCTCACTTCACCTAAAGATGACAATGTAGATCGTTGAAACGTTGTGTGTAATAAAACCGTTATTTAAAATGAAATTCGTGTAATCTCACACTATTCCTGATTCCAAATATGAAACTAGCAAGTTTTTGTCTCACGTAATTTATGTACGGTGGCTCATTAAAGACATACTATAACCGATATGTATATGACAGCAACTTGGTGATAGCAAATTTCGAATGAAGACTAGTTTGAGATTAAGCTAAGCCTCACAATTGCCAGAAAACTCTGCGTAATATTCTCAGGTAAGTCGATTGTAGGGTGTCTTTAATGAGCCAAAGACAATAGTTACATGCAATTTCTCTGATAAAAATTATCAAAATACTTATGAGAAAACTCAAAATGCAGTGATGAAACATAAAAAATTACAACTCTCATTTCTACTCTGTTTTAGCTACTTAAACATTTTGAAAAAGACGAAAGACAAATGACACGAAACGTCTGTAATGTTACACATGTTTTTTAAAGGGCCATTCTGCTTTTTTGAAAAAAGTTTCCATTGTCAAAAAAATCGCAAATGCTACCTGAGAGTATTTTTAAAGTATGCTTATTGTATCTCTACATCTTCTTGATCAAACTGAATTTGGTTTTAAAGGGTTAATTTCAAACATGGAGTACCTATTGTTAAATGATAATAATAATAAACTCTTTATTTTACATGGGTCAGAATTAGGCCCAATACCACGAGTGGTAACGGTCCTGTCTCACACCCAGCCCATGGGGACAAACATAGATACAATATACAACATATAGACACCAAAAAAAAAAAAAACAAAAAAAAAAAAATTAATGTACAGAGTTTGATGATTTAGAGATCATGTAGATGACCACAGGCTACTGGATATTTTTTAAGATAATATAGCAATATACATGTATACAAGTACATGTGTATTAAATGGACATATTAATTAATTAAGCAATTTGACCTAGTTTTGGTGTTTGCCCTTTAAATGGCTCAATATTTCTAGCTGAAACCATTTGAATACACAAGAGGGACATTTCTCTACAATTAAGCGTTTATTTTACTCAAATCCGTTCAGTAGTTTCCTATCAGCGTCCGAAAAACATAACACACTTAAAAACCTTACGTAAGGTTTTTAAAAAATTTAGCATATTTTTGGCGTTTAAAAATTAACGGCTGGATTTTTTTAGTTAATACTTTCAGATACATTAAAGGGCACATAGTTACAGATTTTGGTGTAAAGTTTTCACAAATTTGAGAAAAAAAAATTTTTGACCCAAAAAAAATTCAGACTGTCCCTTTAACAAATGTACGATGCATCTTCTCTTTAGTCATTTCACTTTTGTCATTTCGCTTTTGTCATATCTTTTTTTATGACCAACACGTGACAATCACGTGATTTGACATAATAAAAAAATGTTAGGAAGTTAGCATACAGATTCACAGGTTTGGGTCGAACAGCATAAACATTCGCGGAAAATCGACCCAATATAAAATGTAAATTATTTGAACTTAAATATTGCTAAATAACTTGAATTTTTTCTTTCAATTTCGAAAATACCTATAGGGCTACCTCGTCTACTCTTTATACGGTGGCCCATTTAAGCCCAATACTCTTTTTATACGCGAAAATAAAATGGTCCGTCCGCTCACAATTGCTCGTAAACACAGGCTACAATTCTTGGTGGATTTTTATGAAACTTAGTTTTCGGTGGAGGGAGGGTTTGAATCTCCCAAATGTACAGGCCTAGGATGGAACAAATACTTTATTGAGAAAATGGGATTAAGGGTCTGGATTCAGGCTTTTCTTCTGTTGTGATCTGAAAGTAGAAAAAATAAGAGTAGTATAGTATCTGCTAATTAATAATTGGTTTTAGTTTGCTATGAACCAGATTGTCATTAAAGTTCTGATTTTTTGAGTAGGCAACTATCATTCTCTGCTTATTAACATGGGGAAATTTCTCTTCAAGACTCTTGTAGTGGGTATGAACTATCCAGTCTATGAACTATCTTGCTTGCTCGATTACTGGTTGTATTAAACGGGACAACAAAGGGTGCTATGCCTGCAAAATGATGAATATTGAGTCCTATAGGTCTTGCTGTATTCAATGTCTCAATCCAGTAGGCTTCTCTGGATTGTCTGAATTTGGTGGTTTCATCTTCCGGTAAATCAATATCTATACGTTCAATTGGGGTTAGGGTGAGATCGTTTATTGAATGGTCATCGAGGTTGAAATAATTAGAAACGGGCTTGTCTTTCTTTTATTTTATATCTGATCTATGGGCATTGAAGCGAGTGCGTAAATTATTCTTAGTTTCTCCTACATATTGTTTGGGGCATTTCTTACATGAAATTAAATAAATTACATTTGAGCTATCACATGATAAATGCTCCTGGATCGAATACCTTTTATTAGTAAAGCTACTCATAAAATAATGTGTTTCAGATACAAAGGGACATGTTTTGCATCTATTTGACAAACATGGGGCACACCTTGAACCTGGAGGAACTTCGGCATATAATCTAGT
This sequence comes from Lottia scabra, assembly GCA_029955415.1. Lineage (NCBI taxonomy): Eukaryota > Metazoa > Mollusca > Gastropoda > Lottiidae > Lottia > Lottia scabra. The sequence continues at coordinate 5,023,228 of JARJEI010000002.1, read as the reverse complement.
CTTCGCTGCTATTTGCGCTAAAGTGGAGTTTTTTATGTTTCGTAAAAATCGTTTTGAGTATCCACGCTCTTTTGAGAAAACAATCGTACAGGCTTGGTTGAAATCAGAGGATCTTGTACAAATTCGGAGAAATCGTAAAACTTGTGATTTAATAATACAGAAAAGGTATGTTTTGGGTGAAATGAGCTTTTGTGCAGGAGTTGATGAGTATCAGTTTCTTTGAAATATACCTTAATGTCCAGTTTATTGGTTTCTGCTATGGAATCTCCTTTGAAAACAGTGGTATCGAGAAAATCTATGCTTTTATGACTGACGTTGGCGGTTAGTTTGATGGACGGATGGTGGTTGTTGAGAATTTCAAAGAATTCCCAGAACTGCTCAATGGAATAAGTCCAAACCATAAAAATGTCATCTAAAAATCGTCCATAAAAAAAGTGGATCAAATGGACAAAGGGGTAATACCTCACGTTCCCACTCTGCCATGAAAAGATTTGCGTATGAAGGAGCGAATCGTTTACCCATAGCTGTTCCTGAAGTTTGTAGATACGTTTTACCATTAAATGTGAAATCGTTGCGACTGAGACAAATCTCTAAAAGCTGTAAAATTGCATCGTCGAGTCTGTTCGGATCTGGGTTTCTACTAAAAGCTTTACGAACTGCCATTAACCCGGCAGTGTTATCAATATTGGTATACATAGAAGACACGTCAATAGAAATCAGAATGGCATTCGGAGGAACTCGAAGATTTTTAATTTTATTTACAAAATCAGTTGTGTCCTTAAGATAGGCTTTATGTTGACAAGCTAGAGGTAGTAAGAAATGGTCAATGTATTCTGACACCGCATATGACTCACTACCACAGTCAGATATGATCGGACGGCCTTTAGGTATTTTATTAGGGATGAACCACTCCTTTGTAGGATTCTTATGGATCTTAGGCAAAGTATATAAATGTCTTTCACGACAACCGGGTTTAGCAGATAGATAGTCATATTGTATCTGTTTGAGATAACTTTCTTTGACTAAATTTCCAAGAATATTGTTAATCATTTTAGAAGTTTCCTTAAAAATTGGGTCTGGCAAAATGGCATAATGTTTAGGATTATTCAATTGATTCTCTGCTTCTAAAATATAATCTTCCCTATTTAGAATGACACAACATGAACCTTTGTCACTTTTTTTTAATAATAATGCTATCGTCTTTCTTAAGTAAGTTTAAATACTTTTAAAATTTCAGGATGGATGGCGGTCTTGGGCGGTTTCCACGTGGATTTAGGAATAAACATTGTTCTAGCACCACGTGGGGGGGTGGTTTCGAAAAAAATAAGTGCAGCTGAGATTGCGTGGAAATCATTCAATAGATGGTCGAAGATAGTCAATGTTGGCTACCTTCGGGGTCGGGATAAATTTAAGTCCACGGTCTAAGATTGAATGCTGAAGGGGTGTGAGAATTTTACGGCTCAAGTTAACAACGGTTTGGCCTAGTGGTGGCCTCTCAGTATTTTTATCCCCAGTAATTAGTTTAAAGATAACTTACTCGATGCTTGAAGCTGGTGTATCCAAAATAAATAAATGCTGTTTGCTGTACTTGGAGACCAATGTAGATCATCAACTGGTTCGAATTCTTCTTCGTATGGAGGTAGGATTGTGGCGTCGTTGGTGTTGAAATCCATCATCATTTTGTTGAAGGTCTTAAGATTCTGTTGCGCGTTCTTCGTGATTTTATTGGATACTGGTATACATGTGAAGATAATCTTTGAATTTGGAAAGGTAAGTTTGGCGGTCGCGATTAATTTCTGGGCTTGTTCTAATGAGGACTTTGGTAACTGGTATCGGTTGTTGAGAATGACGGTAGCTGGTTTAAAATCTTGGTCGTAACTTTCAATGATGGAGTGAATGTGATGGATTTGGGCACCAGGGTACGAATGAATTTCGGTGTCTGAAGCAGTTTTGGTAATTCTGTTCAGGTTAGAGGATCCAATAATTAAGGGTGATTTCTGCAGAGCGGGTAGAGTCCATGATGATTTGTCAGTTGTTCGATGATAGAAGGGTTTGGTAACGGAGATAATGGTTGTCGATGGGGTGATTGGAACTGGTACACAAGTGGAAGATGGAAGATTAGATAGTGATCGGGACCTGGTACGAGGAGGGGATGGTTTGGATGTATGGCTTGACTTGGTCGGAGAATTCGGGGTTTCCTATTGGTCAAGATATTTGCATAAGGCAGATAGATTTACGGAACCGGAGTCCCTAGGTGAAGATTCAGATGGAGTGGTCGAGGAGGAATCTGAAAGAGAAAAGAGAAGAGGGGTGCCCTCTCTACGCGAACGTTTACCAACGTCTGCTGGACTAGGTGTAGGTGAACTTCGGGCACGTTTAGGGGTTTGGTTCAATACGGCGGTGACCCTAGTAGGTGCAGGTGTATTCAGGTCAACATCCATTACAGTTGGTATAGATATGGTGACTCTGGCCTTGGTATTGTTAATCGTTTGGTAAAATTGGGTAATTACGGATTGGGTAAGGCGTTTCCCATAGGACCGACGTGCCCAGGACAGGGCATGGAATATGATACGGTCGACGGCAGCTGGAGAAAAAGACTCTGCGCGGATAGTAGCTAAATACTCTTGAAGGGTGGTTTGGTAGTGGTCGATCAGGGCCTGCTTCACCTTAGAGAGCCATGTCCGATTGAGGGATCTAATATTTGTGTCAACAGCTGAAGTTCTCATTGCTGGACGAATAAAACTATCCAGCTCATGGATTTTGCGCTTAAAGGTAAAAGCAGGTTGACCTTCCTGTTGAAGTCTAAGGGTGGCCAAATGATGAAGACACTGCATAACTTGGAAGAACACCTTAACAAAGGGCTCTTCCTCCTTATGAGTGGGAACTGGTTGGCGTTTGTGGGCTGGTGGTCGTTTCTGTTGTTGGTTAGGTCGTTGATAATTTCTGGGTGGGTAGGAGTCGTTGTAGTTAGGTCGGTGATGGGGTGGAACATAACTGGTTGGATTGGTAGGCGGTCGGCGATTAGTAGGTGGTAGAGGTCGATGGAAAACAGGACCATTGTAGGGTACTTGATGTTGGTTTGGTTGACGATTAGTGTTACGATATCTGGCTTCTTGCCAGTGGTTGTTGTAGTTTCGGAACATAATGAAAATGAATGGAGGTTAGATGTGGAATGTTCAAGGAATGTAATTGGGTGAAAACTGTATATGCTAGCGTAAAGTGTGGGGATCCGGTTATGCGGATAAATCAAACTGGGCGGGAGAAATGATATAGAATAAAAGCTAGGTGATAATGCAAAAATATATATATTTGGTATTAAAAACGCTAACAATAATGTAAAAAATAAACAAAAAAGATAACAAAAACTTACACAATAGACACTGGACCTAACAAAAATTGAACAACAGTTTAAAAGGCTTAGCCCTCATAGAAACTTTACGAAATTCAGATTGCCAACTACCTTTATCTTTATTAACTGTTGCTATTCTATTGTTTATTTCTTTATATATATATCTTCTTGTACTATATGTTCTCATTTCACCTAAAGATGACAATGTAGATCAGGCCTTCTCAAGAAAATTTCCTAAAGCGTCATTTTGGTCAAAATAGTGAGCAAGAAGCGCCACAAATCGATTGGTACCTTAGGTACACCCCCCATTTCCTTGAATCGTTGCGAATTGTTATCCAATACAGTGCTGCTCTATATAGAGGACGCGGACGCCCAATGGAAGCCCACAAACACAATTTTCTGAAATTTGGGGACCTCCTCAAGAACATTTAGAGAATTTGACACCTTGAAGCTCGATTTACTGACATTTCCGGACAAATTTAAGGGCAATTTGTATATGTACTGCGGAACCAACACAAGAAAATTTGGAGAATAAGACGCCTGGAAACGCAATTTCCTGACAAATTTCAGGTTCAAAATTATGGTACAGGGTCGGTTTTTGGTATGTCGCTTAGAAAATTTGGACCACTCCTCGCTCATAGAAACGCGATTTCCTAACATTTCCCAGCGATTTTAAGGGTCTGAGGGCTCACATTAAAAAAAATTGAGAATTAGACTCCCGGAAACACAATTTACTGACATTTTACATGGAATTGAAGGTTAAACATTATTTGTCTAATATAAAAATGTAAAATGAATAAATGTATTTAAATAATAAAAATTGACATTGTTTTTTTTTAGGAGGTCAAGATTTGGGGCAGGGGCTTGGGCAAAGAGCTCGATGTTTAGTTATAGTGTGCAGTGAAAATACGAATAATGGATCGGAAGTTTGTTTTGGCAAGTTTCTTGTGGGGGCACTAATATTTTTTTATTTTTCACACAAACGTTTTTCACACAGTTGTGATGCGCCACAAGTGGCGCGCGCGCCGCCAGTTGAGAAGGCCTGAATGTAGATCGTTGAAACGTTGTGTGTAATAAAACTAAGGAGTAGTATACCATAAAACTGTGTTCCGTTATTTAATATGAAATTCATGTAATCTCACACTATTCCTGATTCCAAATATAAAACTATCACGTACGGTGGCTCATGTATATGACAGCAACTTGGTGATTGCAAATTTCGAATGAAGACTAGTTTGAGACGTCGCTAGATGGCGCTGCAGTATGAACCCCATAAAGGGCTCTGTTATTGTTCATACTGCAGCGCCATCTAGCGACGTCTTCTTGATGGTTGCTATGATAAATCTAAGAATGTAATCTCGTGTTTCCTATTTCTAAGACCGTATTACTTCATTTCAGTAAAGAAATATAATGTAACATTTGGGTCGCATTTTAATCCAATTAAACTTCTTGATTGCACGAAATAAACAAAGACAATAGATTTAGCATAGTTTTGTATCCGAGAGTTAGATGATCATCGGTACAAAGTATGATATTACATGGTTAGATGAATGAAGGTTAGACGAATGCACGGAACGAACGAAGTTAGATTTGTGGGCCTAATCAGCCGCCATAGACATCAACTTGGTGATTCAACATTTCGAATAGTGTGAGATTACATGGTATAAATTCAAAAAGTTTCTACGACGACTAAGCCTCACAAATTGCACGTAAACTCTGCGTAAAATTCTCAGATAAGTCATATACATGTATATATATAGATTGTAGCATGTCTTTAAAGGGCCACCGTACATAAAGTACGTGAGACAGCAACTTGCTGACTTCATATTTGAAATCAGGAATAGTGTGAGATTACATGGTATGAATTTCATAAAGTTTCTATGAATTTTAAATTGTTGTTTAATTTTTGTGAGGTACAACTTTCATAAAAAAAGAGTATATGGCTTCAATGGGTCACCGTACAAAGAGTAGCTAGGCGAGGTAGGTAGGTATTTGCGAATTTGAAAGAACACTTATTTCATTATTTCTCATAAAGTTTTAAAACAGTGGTTCTCAACCTTTTTCAAGCTGTGGCCCAAATTCACAAAGCTTCCAGAGCCATGGCCCCCTGTTCTATTCCAAATCGATTGTAGTATGTCTTTAATGAGTCACTGTACTTGCTAATTTCAAATTTGGAATCAGGAATAGTGTGAGATTACATGGTATAAATTTCATATGACGGCTAAGCCTTTTAAATTGTTGTTCAATTATTGTTAGACCAAGTTTCATAAAAATATCCATCAAGAATTGTAGCCTGTGTTTACGAGCAATTGTGTCCGGACGGACCGACGGACATGGGTTACGACAATATACGCCCCCATTTCATTTGGGCGTATAAAAAAGAGTATGTGGCTTAAATTGGCCACCGTGTAAAGAGTAGGCAAGGTAGCGCTATAGGTATTTTTATACGCCCACATGAAATGTGTAGCGTATATTGCCGTCACCCATGTCCGTCGGTCCGGCCGTCCGTCCGTCCGTCGGTCCGTCCGTCCACAATTGCTTGTTAACACTCTACAAGTCACAATTCTTTACGTATTTTGATGAAACTTGCTGAAATTGTTTATTATCACCCAAGGATGAACCCTATTGAAAATCAAAAGAATCGAAAAATATTTAATATGAATTATTGCCCTAGTTCTTTAAAACGCGTTCGATTTTTAGCTTGTTAACACTCTACAAGTCACAATTCTTTACGGATTTTGACAAAACTTACCGAAAATGTTTATTATCACCCAAGGATGAACCCTATTGAAAATCAAAAGAATCGAAAAATATTTAATATGAATTATTGCCCATGTTATTTAAAACGCGTTCGATTTTTAGCTTGTTAACAATCTACAAGTCACAATTCTTTACGGACTTTGACAAAACTTACCGAAAATGTTTATTATCACCCAAGGATGAACCCTATTGAAAATCAATAGAATCGAAAAATATTTAATATGAATTTTTGATCTTGTTCTTTAAAACGCGTTTGATTTTTAGCCTGTTAACACTCTACAAGTCACAATTCTTTAAAAAATTTGACTAAACTTACTGAAATTATTCATTATCACCCAAGGATGAACTCTATTGAAAATCAAAAGAATCGATAAATATTCAATATGAATTATTGCCCTTGTTCTTTAAAATGTGTTCGATTTTTAGCTTGTTAACACTCCACAAGTCACAATTCTTTACGGATTTTGACGAAACTTACTGAAATTGTTTATTATCACCCAAGGATGAACCCTATTGAAAACCAAAAGAATCGAAAATTATTTAATATGAATTATTGCCCATGTTATTTAAAACACGTTCGATTTTTAGCTTGTTAACACTCTGCAAGTCACAATTCTTGACAGGTTTTGACGAAACTTACTAAGATAGCTTGCCAGGCAAGGTAATATACGCCCACTGGAGGCTTTGTTTCATAAAGAACATTCGGCAGAAAACAGCAACCATCACAACCATGTAATATTCAACCAGTAGTCATAGGCCTACATTTTGTACAGAACTTGAATTAAGTGTTGTCTAAATATCTTTTTCTCGATTTCATCAAGGGTTCAACATTCATCAGATTTAGTCAAAATCCTTTTGCCTTGTAGAGTGTTTCTGAGCTTAAAACTGAATGTATTTCAAAGAAGCAGGCCATTAACTCATATCAAATATTTTTTGATTATCGATAGGGATTATCGTGTGATAATAAACTATTTCAATAGGTTTCTTTCAAATCGTTGTGCCTTCTAGAGTGTCAACGAGCTATATATCAAATGCGTTTTAAAGAACAAGGGCAATAATTCATATTTTATATTTTCAGAATTTTATTGATTTTAAATAGGGTTCATTCTTGGGTGATAATAAACAATTTCAGCAAATTTTGTCAAAATCTGTAAAAAATTATGACCTGTAGAGTGTTAACAATCTAGAAATCGAACGCGTTTTTAAGAACAAGGGCAATAATTCATATTAAATATTTTACGATACTTTTGATTTTAAATAGGGTTCATCCTTGGGTGATAATAAACAATTTCAGCAAGTTTCGTCAAATTCCGTAAAGAATTGTGACTTGTAGAGTGTTAACGAGCTAAAAATCGAACGCGTTTTAAAGAACAAGGGCAATAATTCATATTAAATATTTTCCGATTCTTTTGATTTTAAATAGGGTTCATTCTTGGGTAATAATAAACAATTTCATCCAGTTTTGTCAAAATCTGTAAAGAATTGTGACTTGTAGAGTGTTAACAAGCTAAATATTGAACGCGTTTTAAAGAACAAGGGCAATAATTCATATTAAATATTTTCCGATTCTTTTGATTTTAGAAAGGGTTCATACTTGGGTGATAATAAACAATTTCAGAAAGTTTCGTCAAAATCCGTAAAGAATTGTGACTTGTAGAGTGTTAACAAGCTAAAAATCGAACGCGTTTTACAGAACAAGGGCAATAATTCATATTAAATATTTTCCGATTCTTTTGATTTTAAATAATGTTCATCCTTGTGTGATAATAAACAATTTCAGCAAGTTTCGTCAAAATCCGTAAAGAATTGTGACTTGTAGAGTGTTAACAAGCTAAAAATCAAACGCGTTTTAAAGAACAAGGGCAATAATTCATATGAAATATTTTCCGATTCTTTTGAATTTAAATAGGGTTCATCCTTGTGTGATAATAAACAATTTCAGCAAGTTTCGTCAAAATCCGTAAAGAATTGTGACTTGTAGAGTGTTAACAAGCTAAAAATTGAACACGTTTTAAAGAACAAGGGCAATAATTCATATCAAATATTTTCCGATTCTTTTGATTTTAAATAGGGTTCATCCTTGGGTGATAATAAACAATTTCAGCAAGTTTCGTCAAAATCCGTAAATAATTGTGGCTTGTAGAGTGTTAACAAGCAATTGTGGACGGACGGACCGACGGACGGACGGCATGACCGACGGACGGACCGCCGGACCGACGGACATGGGTGACGGCAATATACGCTCCACATTTCATGTGGGCGTATAAAAATTGTTTATTATCACCCAAGGATGAACCCTATTGAAAATCAAAAGAATCAAAAATATTAAATATGAGTTATTGCCCTTGTTCTTTATAAACACATTTGATTTTTAACTCGTTAACATTCTACAAGTCACAATGTTTTACGAATTTTGACGAAACTTACTGAAATGAAAAATTTTCAAAATCCAACTCTTACCCCCACCCCCACCACCAAAACTCCTCGGATTTCGGCCACTCAATTTTCAGATTCCGGAAATTATAAAAAAAATATTATAAAAATGACAACAAATATTTTTCTATTAAAAAAATAATAATTCAGAGGCCAAAAAGTGGGGGGGGGGGGGGGGGGGGGCATGGCCTCCCCGGCCCCCCCGCTCCGCGTCCCCTGATTTTAGCAATATCAAAGTTAAAACAATTTACATTTTATATTGGATCGATTTGCCGCGAATGTTTATGCTGAGACCAATCGACCCGAACCTGTGTGCTAGTTGAATCTGTATGCTTCATAACATTTTTTATCATTTCAAATTACGTGATTGTCACGTGTTGGTCGTAAAAAAGATATGACAAAAGAACATTTGTAAAATTACAGACGTTTCGTGTCATTTGTCTTTTTCAAGATGTATAAGTAGCTAAAACAAAGTTGAAATGAGAGTTTAATTTTTTATGTTTCATCACTGCATTTTGAGTTTTCTCATAAGACTTAAGTATTTTGATCATTTTTATCAGAGAATTTGCATGTAACTATTGTCTTTTAAGACATAACGCTCGTTATAGTGTCTATAACTTAGACAATGTTTGCTAAATGTTTGTTTCGTAAATGAAATTTTCACTTGAAACATTTGTCATTGAACATGTTACAAGTTACATAGGGAAATGTGCATTGAATTTAATTGACGGGTTTGCCCTTCCATATGTTACCTCTTCTTATGCTTTTGAGGAAATAGGATGATCAAGCCATGGTTGTTATAGTTCAATAGCCATTTCAAACATTTTGGACAAAAATTAATTTTATGTTATAATTATTTTTCAGGTGAAGATAGATGGCTATGTACCCTACTGTTACAACAAGGTTATAGGGTAGAATATTGTGCTGCATCTGATGCTATGACACATGCCCCTGAACGATTCAAAGAGTTTTTTAATCAAAGACGAAGATGGATTCCTTCTACATTGGCTAACATAATGGATCTTTTACAGAGCTACAGAACAACTGTGAAAATAAACGATAATATATCCTATTTATACATGGCTTATCAAGGATTGCTAATGTTGTCTACTATACTCGGACCTGCTACTGTTTTGCTTATGATGGCTGGTGCCTTTAATGCAGTAATAAGGACAAGTCTTTGGCAGTCGTATTTACTGGCAGTTGGACCTTCGGTATTGTACCTAATTGTTTGTTTCATAGCCAAATCTGAAACGCAGTTGAATGTCGCAGCTATTCTGAGTGCTATATATTCTTTACTTATGATGGCAGTTGTTGTTGGCACATTAGTCCAGATTGCTGAAGATACAATTGTGAGTCCCAATGCTGTGTTCTTGTTGATGTTACTAGCCATTTTCATAATAGCTGCCTGTTTCCATCCACAGGAGTTCATATGTTTGCTACCAGGTGCTTTGTACTTTTTATGCATTCCTTCTGGCTACGTATTATTGATGCTGTATGCTATGTGTAATCTACACGTGGTGTCTTGGGGAACAAGAGAGACGGCACATTTGGCACATCTTAAGCCTATGCCTATGGAGCATATGCCAATAGGTCAAAAAAATCCGACTGGATGGATGGGTTGGATTGCACGACACGATGATGAAAACTCATGTTGTGGATTTTGGAGGATGGTAAGGAGATTATGTGGTCACAGGCATCCAGATTTGAACACAGAAATTTTACGCCAAGTGATGGAGAAATTGGACAAGGTCGAAGCTGGAATAAAAACCGTTTCAACAGGCACTTCAAGTTTTCAACAACAACGTCGGAGATCATCATCGCGTTCCAGACGATCTAAGCGGTCTAATATAAATGATATAGAAGAAGAAGAAGCTGAAAATGGAGATGCCTCCGAAACGAGTACATCATCTGATGAAGAAGAACACATGTTTGAAGAAGAACGTGATGAATTGATCAATCCAAAATGGGTAGAAGATGTTGGGTTACGGGGTGGTGAGGTTCAGTATCTTCCAGTGCGTGAGATTGAATTCTGGCAGAGATGTATTGCTAAATATCTTCATCCTATAGTCAAAGATAAAAATCACGAAGCCAAAGTCTCCGTTGATCTTAAATCGATGAGAAATAATGTAGCATTTGCCTTTTTCATGATGAACGCTTTTTGGATGATAATAATTTTCATGTTGCAAAGTGTCAAAGATAAAGTTAGCATCCCCATCCCAAGACCTAACAACAAAGACCTACCAATTGAACCACTTGGCCTAGTGTTCTTAATCGTGTTTGCCTTCATACTTCTATTGCAATTTGCCGCTATGTTGAGACATCGTTACGGAACTCTCTTACACATACTTGCCTCTACAGACCTACGATGCTGTCGGAAAAGATATGATCCAAAGAAACATATTCGCAGGGCTGTTGAATATGCCAGGGAGTTGCAAAGGCTACACGGTTTTGATGAAGATCTTACGGATCAAGATTATGATTATCTTAGTTCATGTGAAGGGAGACCAAATATGCCTAATAATTTTTACTCTACTCCAAATGGCTATCAAAGTCAAGGAAAGACTTTTGAAGACACAGATATTCCTAATGCATCCTCGACAGAAAATACTTATCCAATAATGCTAGACAACGAAGCTTTTACTGGCAGTAATTTGGATGTGAATTGTCATACTGGTGGTGCCTTGCGGAAACGCAGAAATGGAAAGCGCAGTCGGACTATGGTTGACAAGAATAACACTCTTCGTAGAGCATTTGTGAAACGTTATACTAAATTGCTCAGACAACATGGTGAACCGGGATCTGAGTCAAATTTAAATGCTTTTTTAAATAGCAATGGAGGTGCCCAAAATGGGTCGGTCAGAGTTTCACACAGAAATTCAGTTCCAAAGCGGGAAACTGCAGAAGACTTAGTAGCTAGATTTAATAAATTGAATAGGTGATAATTATACCTTGAAAAAAAGTTAAACATCAAATAATTTTAGTGCTCAAAATGGATATATATCATGTCAGTTTAATGTAAGTAAACACCAGAAATATTTGTACCGGTGTGTATCAATTTTGACGCAAGCTTTATCATTTATTAATTGGAGTCTTGACATTTCATTCTTCGATGTGTGTTTCATTTTAAGCTTAAAAAGTCAATTTCATATCAAATGTGAAGTTGTCGTGTATAGCTTATAATAATTTGTCTTAGAGCAGACGATAATTTATATACATGTATAAATCTGTTCATAAATCTCACGACTATTATTCTTCTTTCGCACCGAAATTGTTCCGTCAAGGACCAAAATTCGAACTGTAACTGTGGTGTTTTCCAATATTAGTCTCAAGTACGGGATAAGCAATACACAATATAAAAATATATCAGTATACACATCACGAATATAATATCTATCTGTAGTGCCGAAAACTAGACCGCCCTTGAAATGTTGAAGGAACACCGTTTTAATTCCACGAGTGGGCGGGGATCACTATGTTACCGTATATGCTGCCATCATCCACTTAATACAGCAATCCAAAACCAATGTTAAACTTAATTTAAAATAAAATACAAAAATACTAAATGGTACCACAAAGTGACAAAAGAGTTTCTATAAATACGAATGAAATCAAAAAATGAACTAAGATAATAAAATGGTATGCAATGTACTATTACACTTTTAGAAACATAAGAACGAAAAATATCATGCATAATTAATCTTATTATACACTTAAATACAAAACGAAGGTGTTTCTGTATTTATAAAAAATGACAAAGGTTTAAAAAATATAAAGAAATACATGTAATGCTAAAAATTAAAAAAAAATTATCACAGCAAATGGTTCATGGACTTGGTTTAAAAATATGAATTTTACCTTTGTATGTACACCTTGCCTTTGTCATATCTGCGCGTGCTAATTTAGACTCGAACTGACAGACATACTAATAATATACATTAATGAAGACTAGATAATAATATACATTAATGAAGACTAGAAACTTGCTACAGCCTACAAATATGTCTCTACATTCTTGTAGTCCCTTGGTTCCCAACCAGGAGTACTAGTACCCCTTGGGGATACCAGCGAGCACCACAAGGGGAAGCCTCTTAGACAATTTAAAAAAAGTAATGTACCTTATAATTTACATAATATGTAACTGACATATAACATCTAATATTTTACAATAAATGCATACGTCAATCATCTACAGCTGTAATAGTGGCTAAGAATGGATTAAATATCAAACTACATCAACAAACTAATATCCTTTGACTTTCATGTTTGCTCTTATAGTGGAGCGGCATAGCCCTCAAATATGATGAAATTGTGAATTTTTTGATACAAGCACCAAATTTGGCACAAAGATACTTTGATAAACTCTGAAAAGTTTTGGATATGGAGCCACTCGAAATTTTCTTCCGTAAGCCGCCATTTTGATTTTCAAATGGGCCACCCTCAGACATACATAATTGTTGATATTTTCGGACCTATGTCAACCATTAACTTGTTCAAAATGGCAAATTGTACATTTTTGTATCCGGGAATTCAACTATTCATGCTACAAGTGGCTACCCACGTTTAATTTCAAAATGGCGTCGTTCGTTTTTTTTTTAAATCCGGTTTTTTAACCACTATGGTTAAAAAACCGGATTTAAAAAAAAACGAGCGAAACGAAATTAGGGTCTGATTTTAATTAAGCTGAAAATGGCGTCTATAAAAATCCATAATTTGCAATATTTCTCGATCTATGTCAGAAATTTCTTTTTAACTCGGTTCTGGTTTCTATTTGTATGTTTTGGAAGCTTAATGATCGACTGGTTCAATTTACAAGTGGTAACAACTGCCGCCATATTGAATTTCAAAATGGCGGAAAAAAACACGGTATAAGTATCTTTTAATCTATGTCAGCTATAAAAGCATTCTTGATGGCTAATTCAGAATTCTGAAGGGAAGTCAATTATTCAAGCTGCAAGTGATAATTTGCTATATTTCTCGATATATGCCAGGAATTACCTGGTTTTTGGTGGGAAATTGTATGTTTGGGGTTCAGGGATCCCCTGGTTCAAGTTAAAAGTGGCAACAACTGGCGCCATATTGAATTTCAAAATGGCTTACCTTAAACTCAATAATTGTTAGTTTTCTAGATCTATGATAGCTGTAAAAACCTTTTATCAGTAACTAATTGTACATTTTTATGGCCAGGGAATCCAAGTGTTCATCTTACAAGAATTGAATTTCAAGATGGTGACACAGCAAAATCAATCTAATTAAAATTAGATTACATTTCGTTTCGGTTATCTTTTCAGTGTCGTCGACAATAAAAAAAATAGCCGAAACGAAATGTTATCTAATTTTAATTAGATTGCAGCAAAATATACATGCTTAAACCAATATCTTGTTATTTTTTACCTCAAAGGCGCATAGGAAATTGATGTATCAGATACGTCATAATAGTGATGTTTCAAATCGATTATTGACTGATTATCAATCGATTTATTACAGCTTTCGAGTTGCGCTCGAAACTGTATTGTTACCATTAATTTTTTAGATATTATTTTTTTTTTTTTTTTTGTAAATGTTGTCAGAGTACCCAGCAAAAGCTGTAATACTTATAAGATTTTTAACATTGGGTAAAAGATTTGAAACCGCGGAATTACCTAATGAATATATTTCCATACATCAAATTCCGACCGGAAGCGGTGTAGCGGAAAACTCCTTAAATTTTGGAAATCGGCCATAAATTGTTTAATATATGTTTGATTTTCGTGAAAAAATTTTTGTGCAATCCTGAGAGAACTTCTAAGCAGAAATCGGTTTTAGAAATTTGAAATTCGAAAATTTTGTTGATAACTTTTTGTTCCTAATTTTGGTCAAAATTCAAACTTTTTTAATTTTTATTCGATTTGCATGAAAATTGGTAGGTGGGTAGAAACCAAATCATCGATTAAGATTTCCCAAAAAAAAATTCCCCAATTTTTCCGAAACATTCAGAAATTTCCAAAAAATGTCGAAAATCACGAAAATTAGAGTTTTCGGATTATTTTTTGCAAAAACTTGAAAATTTGTTATTACATGATATTTGCACCATTAATATCTTCATTTTGTACATTTGCCGTATATGCAAATTCCTAACCGTTCAGCCGCCATCTTAAAAAAAACAAAATATCTAAAAAAATACTACTTGTCTCACATTTTTAATCCGATTTTTTTCAAATTTGTTTTAAATTATACATTTGAAAAATATCTAAGCCCTCTAGAAGCCCTTTTTGGAATTTCGAGTTTGTCTTTGCACAACCTCCAATCAAAGTTTTTTGTTATAGACCTTGAATACGTAGGCTGATAACTTTTGACCTTGACCTTCTGCAACCTTTATCTTTTGGCAAAAACATCTTCTTTGGATGCGCTTTCATTTGATACCACCCTTTTTAATTTCGGTAAATAACTTTTGATTTTATGGGGTTTTGAAAATGAACAATTTTAAATTTTCTGCTAATTATTCAATTTGATGATTCACGATTTTAATATTCATATTTTTTTCTATTCGAGTTACAGAAAAAATTCGAACAGTTTTATAATGTACAAATTCGTAGCTTTAAAACAATGTATAAATCATTATGCATTAACTCAATTCAACATATTTTTAAATAAAATATACTTCAATTAGGCAGGATTATGACAAGGTTATAAGGTGTTAAATGATTATATAACAAGTCAGTAAGTCACTTGCTTGTCATGCAGTTGAGGGTAATAAATTTGGGGTTGAACACAAAATAAGAACTGTCATTAGAGATTCTCAATCAATCAGGCTGACTGTGGGCGTGGTCACTGAAGATCTTCAGGGAAGGGCATTTATTGGTTATAGGTGTTATAGTTTAGAGTGGTTGAAAGCAACAAGTTACTATTCAACAGAAGGCACTGGGGCAGGGTTGAAGCAGTGTTCACAAAAAATGTTATGGTTATTATGTTAAAAAGTTAATTCAGAGTGTGACTATCACACTCTTAAAAATATATAACATTATCATAAAAATATATATTATCTGTAAGGTAATTCCTAAGCACTAGCACTGTAACTAGAAATTAATGATTAATAAATGAATTGAAATGACAAAAACAAAACGCTATAAAAGGTTTGAAAATAAACTGTCCAATGGTTGAAAAATGTTAAAGTGAAATTCTAGGTTTGAAACCTAGGTTTTCAACTTGGGGGACATGCCCATACTAGGGACATTTGAGCATTTTCCAGGGGAAATAAACTGACTGTGCGTAGTTAGTCTATCCAGAAATTTTACTTTGCAATAGCTTGGTTTTTGGTTTGATTGATATACGTTCTCTATAGGCATAACATCTTCAACGGATTGGTTGATTGATTTAAATGATTTGCAATTGTTCTATCTTTCTTGTGGAGTTAAGGCACTATTTTATGGAATACAATTACCATCTTGATTAAAAGCGACCTTTCAACTAGGTTTCCCTGGTCTTCTTCAGGCAATTATACAGACATTCAGAGAAATACTTATTTAAAAGTTAACAATAACAACAATCTATATTATTAACATGTCTTTGATAAGGTTAAATAATCCAGGATCTCTATTTATTGTCGGTTAGAATCTTTTATATTGATGCCGTCAAATAATTCCTTTCTTTTTGTTGTTGTGTTTATTGGTGGTCAACGTTTTCACTGTATTCCATTGTATCATATTTGACTGTTATTTGAAGCATGTTCCGCAATGGCTCATTGGTTGTTGCTGACTTTTCGGATGGGTCTGGTCTGCCCTGAAGTATAGTCTTCAATGTTTGGTTGGAGGTGAATGTTACATCAATTCCATTTTTTACAAGCAGTCTGATCTTGTAATTGGAGGTACCATTAAATAGTAGATTAATTCTTATAATTTTTATATCCTGCATGTTTATGTAGATTGTTAACCATTTATTATACATGTAACCCTTTGGATGTCTATTCTCCTTTATTTTACCTTTTTTTTTACTATCATAACATTGCAATTATTATGATCAGTTAGGTCCCTTGAATTGTCGAAGTTGGATATTTTCATCAGTTACGTCCCAGTTAGGTCCCTTGAATTGTCGAAGTTGGATATTTTCATCAGTTACGTCCCTTGAACTTTTACAATTTGTCGTCTGGTCACCGATTTCATTTCAAGCCTTTGTTTTGCGGTTTGTTGGCCTACTTACTATAAGTAAGTTTATTTTAAAATACAAATCGTCTGTTTGTGCTATGATTGTAAATGCTTTTGCTAAACGATTCTTTTAAAGGGACAGTCTAAATTTTTTTTAGGTCAAAATTTTTTTTTGCTCAAATGTGTGAAAACTTTACATCAAATTCTGTAACTATGTGCCCTTTAATGTGTCTGAAAGTTTTAACTAGAAAAATCCAGCCGTTAATTTTTAAATGCTAAAAACATGCTAAATTTTTTAAAAACCTTACGTAAGGTTTTTAAGTGTGTTATGTTTTTTGGACGCTAATAAGAAACTACTGAACGGATTTGAATAAAATAAACTCCTAATTGTAGAGAAATGTCCCTCTTGTGTATTTAAAAGGTTTCAGCTAGAAATATTTTTGTCATTTAAAGGGCAAACGCCAAAACTAGGTCAAATTGCTTAATTAACAATAAGTACTCCCTGTTTGTAATTAACTCTTTAAAATCAAATTAATTTTGATCAAGAAGATATAGAGATGCAATAAGCATACATAAAAATACTCTCAGGTAGCATTTGCGATTTTTTTGATAATGGAAACTTTTTTCCAAAAAACAGAATGGCCCTTTAAACTTATCCTCACTTAACTGTCGAGTTGTCACCTTATTATTTTATAAATTTACTAGATACTACTCTTTGTGTTGCCTCCCTCAATCTTTAGTATTAAGCGGCTATTACCGGTGTTGTTCTAGGCAGTATTTGCTTGCCCTTCTGATATCTTGGTGTCAGTTTTCGTAGTTGAATGCTTCTTCGTTGGTTGATTGATTGCGTTCTGATTGAGTTTATGGAAATTTGTCGTCAAGTCACGTTTTTTTTTTCATCTGACGCTTTTTCATGTTCTTGTTTTGTAGTTGTTGTTGTATTGTGTATGTTTAAAAGGCCATTCTGCATTTTTCAAAAAAGATTCCATTATTAAAAAAATCGCTAATGTTACCTGAGAATATTTCTAAAGTATGCTTATATCTATGCATCTTCTTTATCAAACTGATTTTGTTTTTAAAGGGTTAATTACAAACCGGGAGTACTTATTGTTAATTAGGAAATTTGACCTAGTTTTTTGGTTTTGTTTAATAAAGGCTCGATATCTTTATCTGAAACATTTAAAAATACATAGGAGACATTTCTCTACAATTAGGCGTTTATTTTACTCAAATCCGTTCACTAGTTTTATATCAGCGTCCAAAAAACATAACACACTTAAAAACCTTACGTAAGGTTTTTAAATATTTTAGCATGTTTTTAGCGTTTAAAAATTAACGACTGGTTTTTTTTAGCTGAAACTTTTAGATACTTTAAAGGGCACATAGTTAATGATTTTAACGTGTAGTTTTCACAAATTTGAGAAAAAAAAATGTGGATCTAGAAAAAATTCAGACAGCTAGGACGGGTGTGGCGCCAGGCAGGGTATGCTTACTCTTCTAGAAACCTGATACCACTTTTTATTATGATATACTTACTCATGATTGATTGATATAATTCCTCATGTGAAAAGTTCATAAGCTGTTACCTATGTTTCGTCAAAATGTTTTTTTTTTGGATTTCGAGTTTCGTTTTGCGTTCGGATCGTTACTACTTGGTTTCTTTATTTTTTCTTTATTATTACTCCGTGAATACATTAGACTGCTCTAAAATAGGAAGACCTGTGTCAGGAAAATTTAAAGTCATGGTTAATGGGATTCTGAAGCTAAAATTTCGTTATATTCTGAAAAATATAATGACTGTATTCAGAGAAATTCAAATTTGTCAGAGAATGGTTTCGCCAAAAAAGGGAAATAATCTGTATTCAATCCTGAAATCATGCTTATCTTTTACGCAAAATAAATATATCAAACGAAAACTACTCGGAAGCTGACAGATCTGTGTCGAACAGGTCTAGTATTATATAGGTTTCCAACCAATCCAAAACGTATATTACATAGCAGTCATGTCGAAAGCGTACAAGCTAGTTCATGTGACTAAGGCTAGAACCCCCGAAGCATCCACATAAGTTCACTTGTAACAAATCAGACCCACTCAAGCCCATATAATAATAATAATAATAATAATAATAAAATCTTTATTAGAGATCCAGTTACCAAAGGTAATCTTCCCTGGAATCTAGTTACTAACTACAAATAACATATATACATAGATGAGCATTAGTGATATAAAACAGGGTATAAGAAAATAATTAAAAAGTACGAGCTTGCCACCAAGAAAGCAGATGCACCACATGTCACCTGTGTCATACTTGATCGTGCAGCCATTGTTCAGATGCCGAAGCCATTTGACAGTAGAACATTGCTTGAATATGGAACAGTGGTGTTTGTTCCAAATATCTATCTCGCCTTGAGCTAGTTCGGGATTATAACACCAGTCTGATAGCTTCAAAGCGACTACACGGGCCACCAGGGGAAAGGAATCAAAAGGCGTGCCTCTGTGCTACACGGAAACTGGCAAAATTTTCTTCGAGTTGGTGAAAATAAGGATGAATTGTTCAGTTTCTTGTCGGTATTGCTTATGAGATCCATCGACACACAAGGCAAAGGGTTGGTAGCAACTGGCACAGAACAGATATTCACTTCCCCACCTCCTGATAACATTACCATCTTGGCCACATGCAAGCATGAAGATGTCGATACCTGAATGATGGTACTTGCAGCAAATACCATGGGATGTGGACATCGTAAAATACTTATCCCAAGCCATTACACTAGCCTAAGGCCGACAGAAACAACTAGATGAACTTTGGCTTCCATTCAGGACAGGCAAGAAAATCTGCTATGTAGTAGCACATGAAGTCCTTATAGGCCTCGGACCTGATAGGTATTTGATGCTGTTACAGGATGTGAGATGCGTTACAGCTGCCTTCTTCCAGTTGGCCTCTACACCAGTCTGAAGGCATCATGTCAACTATTGAAAGATCTCTCTTACTCTATGATCGTACAAGTACGTGTACATGACGTGTCAACCAAATAAGGAAGAAGTCGTTTTCAGCAGAAGTGGCGAGCGTGGCGCCAAGTAGGGTATGCTTACTCTTCTAGACAGCCTGATACCACTTTTCATTATGAAATATTTACTCATTTATTGATATACTTCCTCAAATGAAAAGTTCAGTAACTGCTACCAAAGTATTGCCAATTTGTCTTACGATTGGGATCGTTCGTGCTTGGGTTTATAATTTCAAGAAAAGGGAGATCCCTTGAAGCTCAACCTCAAACCCAGGCAGCTTAAGAGTACTGCTAAGACGTGGAAAGATAACATAGAATTCAAGATGCATTATTTGCAGATATCACGTGTATCTGTATCAGTTTGTCGCCATTTTGAAATTCAATATGGCAGCAGTTGTTACCACTTGTAAATAGAACCAGCCGAGCATTCAGCCCTCTAAAACATATAAATAGCAACCAAAACAGAGTTAAAACAAATTCGATCGAGAAATATCGCAAATTATGGATCTATATAGACGCCATTTTAAAACTAAATATGGCCGATTGTTGTAGCCACTTGTAGCATGAATAGTTGAATTCCCGGATACAAAAAAATGTACAATTAGCCATTTTGAACAAGTAAATGGCTGACATAGATCCGAAAATATCAACAATTATATATGCCTGAGGGTGGCTTATTTGGAATTCAAAATGGCGACTTACACAAGTGAATTTCCATATCCAAAAATGTTCACAATACTAGTATACCAAAGTATATGTGTGCCAAAGTTGGTGCTTGTATCAAAAAATGCACAAACAAGTTGCTATGCCGCTCCACTATTAATGTTACTAATGTTCATGGCGAAGGGGTACCAGGACATAGTGTAAAATATGTAGGGGTACGAAGAGTCCAAAAGGTTGGGAACCAAGGTTATAGTCTGTTGAATGGGATATTTTTTTTTTTTTTATTCATTGATTTTTTTTTTTTTTTGGAAGTTACTACAAATAAAGAACTATATGCAATAATTTAGATGATTGCGGTAGTTAACCTTTGCTTCCAGTGCATGCCGATATCTCAAACTAGGTAGTTTTTTGCTTGTTATAGTAGTTGGAAGTACAATTTATTTGCATACTCTTCGGCATACCCATTTAATACTGATCAGTGTGGGGTATGCATATATATGCTAAGACAGCACCTTAAGGGATAGTTGTAAATTTGTGATAGACTAGAATAAAATAAACATGTTCCAAAAGTGTTTATTGTTGTTCCTACTTTACTTCGTCTAATATCACAATTTAAAGTCAATAAATTACAAATCATGAAGGCCGCCATATTGGCTTGACGCGTCACGTGACATGACGTCACGTCGTAGATAGAACCAAAGCCCTATATATGTAAAGTTGCGACAACTCATTTACCAATCTCTTACACCAGTCTTCCCTAGCTTTGGCACTCCAGCTATTCAATCTCTGTCACCTACTCAAAAAATAGTGCTATTTTGTGTTGACAACTTCATCAAGACTGCATTCTCCTCTATGACGTCATCTAAATAATGACGTTTTCTCGGATGAATACCTATAACAAATTACTCAAACATGAGATAGCGTTACACAAAAATATAGTCCTTACATTTAAACTGTTTGAAAATTGTATTTAATCTCAAATGAAATAATATTTCATGCTATTACTAAAACAATGTGGGAATAAAGACACGGAAAGCGTTTAAAAAGCAAAATATAGAGCTTAAAGGTGTTTTACAAGAATCTTGTAAAAGAATCTTGTAAAACAGCTGAGACAGTGACAGTAGTGTAACCGAAGGGGAAACAACTCTGTATGAGAGATTGCCCCATAGATATCTTATAATAGACTAGATAGGAATGACGTCATCTAAACACGGCGTCATCGTCCGCCATCTTGCTAAGTTGATTCATCTACAAAGATGGCGGACGATGTGAATCAACAAAAGGCAGCCACGCTATGCATTTGGATGTTTCCAGCACAGAAACGACACAAAGGAAGGACAAAGGATTGTCATTTCACAAGTAAGCATTTGATATTTCCATAAATGTTATCTTTTACAAAAAATTATACCCACTTTCACGACATACTCGGCAAGCTAAGACCGTTCATATTTGTAAACAAAATGAAAGTAGAACGCTACAAATGTCAAGTTTTGATCCAAGTCACGGGAAAAAAATGTGCCGAGTGTGTCGTGAAAAGTTTGTAGTGAAAGATAATCATTTTACCGGTTTATTGTAGAAAATTTTGTGGTATACATGGCAGGTAAACAATTCATAGAAGTTGGGGGGTGGGGGGCTACTTAATGTGAATATCATTTAACAAAATTAATTTGTGTGCAAATCTAACATTGAAAAGAAGATTATATTTTTATGTGATAGGCCTACAGCTTAACAGATCAATTCAATCAAAAATGATTTCCTCTTAATGTTAATGTTTGTTTTTCCAGGATGGGTTATATGAAGGATATTGCTAAAGTCAATTGTTTGGAGTGTAAAGAATATTGTCTGTTGCAGAAATCATAGGGCCTAAAGGACCTTCAGTGTTGTTTTTATTTACTTATGAAAAAATAAAATGGTCGACCTATTCTGTCCTTAAATCGAGTGATTTCAAATGGTTCTGTGTGCTTAGAAACATGTCAGACGACTATCACTTGCTACTAATATTATGTCAGAGGTCAAAAACAATTTGAAATTGCTTAGAATTCAACAGAGAATTAAATAATAAACATTTTGTATTAATTTATCTGAAACTTTAATTCAATTCAATTGGCAAATAAAAACATCTTATCGCTGATCCTGAGCATGGATAAATCCTACCTCCCATTCCACTGATTATATAATGGAGTACTTGCAGTGTTTTTGGCATGAAGATTGTTTTTTTTATCCATATTAATTTCGTATCTAGTCATGTAAAGCAAATGTGCCTCTTCCTATGATGTATTATATATTGTGTTCATTTCATACATATTGAGTAAGGTCTTTTACACCTTTATATTATATTTTACGAGTTTGTACATCACATATTTGTGTCATTAAAACTATACATTATTATATATATATATGTCACAGTAGAGATTCTAATCCAGTAGGATTTGCAATCCTCCGTGTAGAGATTGCAATCACAATTGGCATCTCTACTAGGAGGATTGCAAATCCTACTGGATTAGAATCTCTACTGTGACATATACATTAAATCTGTGTCTCATTTGTCTGATGGATAGAAATCGATAGTCACTTTCATGAAATGGACCCTTTTCTCAGAGGCGGATTAACCTCTAGGAAAAGTAGGATTTTGACACAGCAAAAAAATAGCAAACAGTATCTGAAAATTAGTACAAGAAAAAACAAGTAACCAAGTTACACGTTATTGCTAATGCTCTTCGGTATAACCCCAGATCTAAAATACCCCCCTATTAAAAAAAAAACAACAACAAATGTCAAGAGGCGAGCGCTGCCAACGAAAATCTGTCGGAGATAGGACGCACTTTTTCAAATTTACGTGCGGTAGAATCCCGGAAACCTTCATTAAGAGACAAGCGCTGGTGCTAGGTACGTATTCCTCAAGAGGATATTCTGTTTTATCAGACACTGCCCATCCCCTCACATTGGAATGGCCTCAGAGACAAGAAAATTAATCCTGATTTTCAAAACTTTCTTACGGTCCTTGTCTCCCTGGAAACCTCAATCAAACGAATGGTACCAATAGTCGAGCGTCGCATGTCGTCCACGAGCGAGCTGTCAGGAATATATCCGATGCAAGGAAATCAATTTTCCTTTTCAAAATTTTCTTCGGGTGCAATCTATACCGCTTGATGTTTATGAATGGCCTCAGATGCAAGGAAAACACTCTTTTTTTCATGTTTTCTTGGGTTACAAGCCCCCAATAAATCTTTCTCAAGGGGCTAGATTAGGAAAAGCCTGCAATGCAAGGAATTCAATTCTATTTTTCAAAATTTTTATAAGGTGCAATCCATCCAAAATCACCTGCTGCGCAGAAAGGCATGATATGCAAGGAAATTAAGTCTTATTTCAAAATGTTCTTGTGATACAATGACCAAAACGAGGTGTGCGCTCCCATGAGAATTTTGTTCGGAAATGCATCAGAGGCAAGGAACTACCTAGTTTGAAAATGTTGTTGGATTACAATGAAACCCTCTTCAGTTTTCGCTGGGAAAGGCCTCAAACGCAAGGAATTCAACCCTGATATTCAAAATTTTAATAGGAGGAGAATTCCTGAATTTTTCTTAATCGGCAAGCGCAGATGTTTGATGCCGTATCTGCAAAGAATCTAGAGGAAAAAAATATTCAATTTTTTTGATACAGAAAGGAAAACAATTTTTTTTCGTTATTATAGGCCTAGATTTTTAATGTAAATTCACTATGCCTTGCCTATTCAACAACAACAGTGCAAAAAATTATGCCAATTTCAATGAAGATGCTGAATATCATTGATATAATTTTTCTAATTTGATATGTTCTGTCCCATGACATCATTTTCACACATCACTATAAAAATCATGTAAAAAATATCAATGAATATTTTTTGCCGAAATGAGCGAAAAAAAAATGTGCGTGTTAGTAAAATAATATACTACAGCGATATTAGGCCTATATCATACTAGACCGGGCGTCTCAGAAATTAAATATATTGTTCATTTCATTTTTTTTATGAGGTAAAATCATTAGAAATGCTTTGCGGCGTCCAAATACAAGAAAAGTAATGGTTTTTGGCATGTTACACACCCGTGCGCTAACCATACCTATAACGTTATATGATAGTCTAGCGAAGCAAATCAACTGTCCAATATGGCGGCCGGTGACGTCGTTTTGCTTATACGTCATCTATAGCGTAGGGCCTATCTAGTCTATTATATGATATCTCAATCTCTTACACAGAGTTGTCTTCCCTAGCTTTGGCAGTCCAGATTCAATCTCTGTCACCTACTCAAAAAATAGTCTTTTTTTGTGTTGACAACTTCATCAAGACTGCATTCTCCTCTATGACGTCATCTAAATAATGACGTTTTCTCGGATGAATACCTATAACAAATTACTCAAACATGAGATAGCGTTACACAAAAATATAGTCCTTACATTTAAACTGTTTGAAAATTGTATTTAATCTCAAATGAAATAATATTTCATGCTTTTACTAAAACAATGTGGGAATAAAGACACGGAAAGTGTTTAAAAAGCAAAATATAGAGCATAAAGGTGTTTTACAAGAATCTTGTAAAACCGCCGAGACAGGGACAGAGGTGAAATCTGGACCGAAGGGGAAACAACTCTGTATGAGAGATTGATGATATCTATGGATTGCCCATTTACAGGCGCCATTTTGGGTCCCAACGTCATAGGAAAGTATGACGTTATATAGCGCTAACTTCATTGTAAATGCTGCTTTTGAAGCACGGTCGTCGAATATCCATTACATTATATAGTGAATGCAAGAAATAAAAAATGAAACTACGCTATTTTTCAAAATTTTCAAACCCTACTCTAGACTAGAGTCAAAGTCTCATCGTGGCGGCTCCGCGGTCAATAAACTTCGTATTTTGGACACCTTTCTGGATTTTTTTCTAGCGCACGCCCCTGAAAAACTACCGCCAATATTTACATCAAAATATTTTTGTCATTTTTATCAGATAATTTCCTGAATCTGAAAATCGATTGTCCGAAATCCAAGAAGTTTTGGTGGCGCCTACCCCCCTCCACTTTCAGAAAAGCTTCTCAGTCCTTGCTATCTACATATAGTTATGCTAAGGGCAGACAAGCGCATTTTTTCGTCCAATCGCGGCGATTAATATCGCCAGCAAATTTTTACGTCCGATTATGAGGGGGCACACGTTGCGAATTTTATCGGCCGAATATTCAGTTGAACATGTGATGTGATCGGTACAAAATGACGGAAAACGAAGATGTAAATATTACGCCTGATTAGTTGAAAGATATCGATCGGCCGATAATAATAAAAATCCGTACCAGCAAAACAATTCCGTTAATCAAAAATCTCGTCCAGTTCTCCGTATCGACCATAAAATGTTCTTCAAAAATTTTTAAGTTTGTGTGTCAAGTAACCCTGTTTGAGTAATTTCACGGTTAATATTCGACCCCTTGCAAGAAAGTCCTTATGAAGAGAACAAGCTCTAGCATAGCGGATCAATTGTGAAATGAACGTGCCATAAGCAGGCGATTGTGGTATGTTACTGCACATAAATGGAAAATTAACAATAGGAAAATCAAAGTCGTCACGTTTGTCATACAATCTGACACAAAGATCATGGTTGTTTTCAATTTCGAGAAGCAAATCCAAATAGGACGCTTTAGTCTTAGAATCAGTAGTGTCTTTAAAATACACCGGGAAAAGGCACACGAGCGAATTTGCTGGCGATTTGTAGGCTACGGCCGTAAACACGCGTATTTTTTCGGGTGATTATAAAATTCGTTGCGATCGGGCGAAAAAATACGCTTGTCTGCCCCTAGCATTACATTTTTGATGTCGGCGATTCGTACCGCCCTAAAAATTCGCTGTTAATTATACCGTGCACACGAGCGTATTTTTTAATGGCAATTATAAAATTCGCCGCGATCGTGCGAAAAAATACGCTCGTGTGCCCCTAGCATGAGGGCCTTCATTTATTCTTGGATCAAGCAAATAGTTCTTGAAAAATCTTTTGGTTCGAACGCATAATCACATGTATTTAAAACGTAAAGCAATTATAAGCTGTTACTTTACTGCGTGCGTGGTCTAAGGTTGGCTGCAAAGTTAAACATAAAGCGCATAAGTCCAATTTTGTAGCCAACCTTATATATGAGACCATACACGCCAGAGAATGTGGAACTATACCGTAGCCTACAAAGAAAATACATAAATATTCAGAAATTGAAAGACAAATCTTAAGTTTGTGGTATATATTTATTTTTATTACACAACAGTCCATAATGGAACTTGGGACCCAAAATGGCGCCTGTAGACATTTTACGTCATATATTCATGACGTCATTAGAATTCCTTGCCTCACAGTAAGTTGTCGCAACTTATAGGGCTTTGGATAGAACCAAAGCCGCAAAGCCCTATATATGTAGGACGTCACATCGTAATCTAATGTCAACACGATGATTGGCAATGAGGGCGTGAAAAATACAGCCGTATAGTGAAGGTATACTCACTTTGAGTTATGGCACGCTGCATAGAAAGTTAGTTATTACTTTGATGAATTTAATCCTATGAAGCATGTATGAAATCGGGAATTTGTTTGTTTGGATTCTTCTTCAAATCATGTTAAAAGGCTTACTTCGTCTTTTGTTTACACCTATACCGTCATTTCCAGCTTAATTTATACTTGAATGAAACAAAAACAAGACGGTACAAGTTATTTTCTCGCGGCATGGCTGGGTCATTTCATTTTAATTCGTCTTATTTCTTTGTAAAAGTTGCAGGAAAAAATTGATTTATTCTGGTATGAACATTTGCAGACATAATCCCGATGAAACGCGCGTTTTTTTAAACTGAGAGTCTATATGAACTATTTTATAATCCCAGAAAACCACCCGTTCCTGTAAACTTAGCTGTTATAAACACGAAATACTTAGTTTTCTTAGCCCGTTATAAAAGCTAAAAAGGTTTAAACCGTGGACCGCACGGTATGTTTTTAGTGTGCTATGAAGGCTCCTAAAGGCTAAAAAAGGACAGAAAAACGAATACATAGGGAAATTATTAACCAATCACCGACCGATTTCCTAAGACTTTTACATCCAATCAAAAATTGTGCATTTCATTAAAATCTAAAAACGCGGAATTTTAGGTTTTCTCCGCATTTTTTAGCCTTTCAGAAGAGACCAACACTGGTATAGACACTTGTATCATAATATATATTTTTTTCATTTTATCAATTTTATTTTGGCCAAAATATCTACTTTCACTTTCGGCAAGGTCAAGGCCATTGGGTGTCAGTTCGTTCCATGCAGTTTGTCATCATGTGGACTCGATGTCATCGTGTGGACTCGATGAAACGGGACGATTATATGAATTTAATGCTTATAGACAAGCCCATTCTTCATTTATTGTTGGTCCCTCATTAAAAATCAATATGCCTTGTCCTTAGTCTTTGTAAACGGAAAAAATAATATTGATAAACCCCAGAAATTACGACTGGTTACCGGCGACTAAATGACCCACTTATAAAGCGCAATGTGGATTTCAGCACCATCTTTTTGCAGCACAAATGCCGTTTATTTTACCATTTTTCTCAGGTATTTTATGTTTCATTTGATCAGCATCATTTATTTTGTGATTACTTGGGCTAAATATTAAAATTATGCCTTAAAAGAGGATAAAAGAGAAGATATTCTCTTATCTTAGTAGAAGACCAATCTGGTGTCACAGGTGGGTGACATTGAGCCCAGACCAGTTCTCTGTTGCAATAAGCGTCCATGTTGGATTTTTTTCAAACTTATAGAATCTTATCAAAGGGATTGTAAACAGGTTTGTTAACTGTGTATGTGTATCGGGGACACTGATAGCATCAATTTGCGCCATTAAATTTCCATTCAGATGTCTGTTGTTCTTGCAATTCCACTAAAACTAATGTGTTTTATGACGTCATTACCCATGATCTACCAAAGCTTTATATGTGTGCTTTGTGATCTACCAGAGAGAAAAGCTAATATTGATATCTATGCAAATCACTGGTAAAGATGAAAATGAAGTGAATGGAGTTTTACGTCCTACTTTACTGCACCTGGGAGCCGCGGTGGCTCAGTGAGTTAGACGCTTGCTCGCTAACCTGAAGGTCCAGGGTTCAATCCCGGCATGGGTCGAGATGATACTTTTGAATTTTTCAACCCGGTTTCCCCCTGTCAGTGATGCAGGTCGGAGGGGCTGACATGGAAAAGCGTCTAGTCGTTCGGATGGTACAATAAACCGAGGCCCCGTGTGCTATTGGCTGTGCACGTTAAAGATCCCTCGACAGTTGGAAATCGAAAATAAGAGCAGGCTTATGCCGCTGTCCTGGCAAAATTTCCCTCATTGCACACTGCATGGCGTTTGCCCGTCCTCAATTAGCCCATATAAGGTACAGAAAAGTAGGACGTAAAACTCCATTCATTTCATTTTTCTGCACCTAAATGGGCTAATTGAGGACGGGCAAACGCCATTGAGTGTGCAATGAGGGAAATTTTGCCAGGACAGCGGCATTAGCCTGCTCTTATTTTCGATTAACAACTGTTGAGGGATCTTTAACGTGCACAGCCAATAGCACACGGGACCTCGGTATATTGTCCCATCCGAACGACTAGAGGCTTTTCCATGTCAGCCCCTCCGACCTGCATCACTGACAGGGGGAAACTGGGTTGAATAAACCAAAGGTATCAACTCGACCCATTCCGGGATTGAACCCTGGACCTTGAGGCTAGCGAGCAAGCGTTTAACTCACTGAGCTACCGCAGCTCCTACAGATCACTGGTAGTAACGTCATAAAACGCTTTAGTTTAAGGGTATTGATTGGGCTAGCGTTCGAGAAAAAAAACACGAGATGGAATTATTGCGAATTACTTATTATTTTTGGGCTCAGATTGTAGATAATTATTATTACTTTATTTGTAAACTATATAGAATGAAAAAAAAAAAAAGAAATTAGGTATTTCGTTAGTTTTTGCTAAAAAATTAGGAAAAAGTAGCAAAATGTGTCCCGGTTGGTACAAGATTTCTCAGCCATTTTTTATTGGAAAATTACGATCTTGGTCTTGAATGAAAGCTTATTCAATAAGGATGAAACGTACAGAGAGTTTTTTCGAAAATTCTAATCAGTTTGGCCCCTGAAAAATGTTTGCCGTACCTACAAATAAATTTTCGTAAATTTTCGTATTTCCATGGTAACCACCAAAATAATAATTTTTTTTGGAAAATCGCTCTGTACGTTTCTCGGCTATGTAATTGTCTACATTTATGCCAAGTTTGATGTAGATTGATCCATTCACATTTTTTTAAACTTGTATCAAAGGTTTGAAATGTCCAATTTTTATGACATGTTTGAAAGGGCTGTCAACTCATTAAAAAAAATCTGATTGACATGAAATCAACCTTAAACTATCGAGAAGGACCCCAAATCATCAACAAATGCACAACAAGTCTCAAGAAATCATTATAGCATATACTTATTCCATTTTTTCGTAACGTGAAATAGCCCAATTAACACCCTTAAGTGGAATGTTAAGAATGTTAAGACGTCAGAATGGAAATTGGAATGGTGTAAATTGATACTATCAGTGTCCCCGATACACATACCAGTACAAAGTTTAGAAAACCTTTCTACAATCCCTTTAAGATACATATTATTGTGGCAGTGATATTTCTGGATGGA
Source organism: Lottia scabra (assembly GCA_029955415.1). Taxonomy (NCBI): domain Eukaryota; kingdom Metazoa; phylum Mollusca; class Gastropoda; family Lottiidae; genus Lottia; species Lottia scabra. The sequence goes on along the minus strand of JARJEI010000002.1, from coordinate 4,993,196 downwards.
GAGTCTTCAATGTAGGGGCCATAAATTACTTTAATTTGGGAAAATTTTGTATTTGCAGAGAGGAGCACGGAAATGTAATGTTTCGATAGCTCTTGATAAGGTTACAGTAGCATTTTCACTAATTTAGAACTAAGGTTTATATGGAGGATTTATACAGTCAGGCCTTCAAAGCGTGATCTTTTTTTACTATTATTTAAATAAAAATTTAATATTTTAGAGAGACAAGGTAAAGATTTGGATCTAACTGAAAGAGAGACCTGCCTCCATGAAGAGATATTGAAAAAATGTTATGAATTCTTAATGGTAGAGTCAAATTATCCAAAAAAGGTAAAATTACTTTGTATACCGGGTAAGGGAGGGTCATATTAAATATTAATCCCTCTTCTACATTTTCTTACTTTCCTGATAATTATATCTCCGAATTATTTTTCTTTTATCCTAAAAAAATCAGCATCTCTCATGAGCATGAGGGTTTGTTCATCAGGTTGCCCTGTTCTCATTCTATTTGACTGAACTGTTCCACTTCACTTTTCTCTGTGCCACTGAGTCACTCTATAAAAAGAACAGGGTGGCACAGAGAAAAGTGAAGTGGAACAGTTCAGTCAAATAGAATGAGAACAGGGCAACCTGAAATAAAATTACATACCTCATTGATAAGATATGACGTCAAATGAATGACTAGGCTATCAATTGATGAGTGACATCAAATGTATGAATAGAATATGTGATGCCACTTAAAGGGTTAAGCATTTTCGAGGATCGATTTGGGCCTTGAATTTATGTAAATAGCCTTCAGATTTACTGGAACAGCCCAAAAATCTCACAAACCCTTAAATTATACCCATACCGGTACCTTAATAGTTATCTTTCATTTTCTGTATATGCGTTCTTCTATATTATGCAGTCTTACTAAACGACAAGTTGTATTTTTCAGACTTAAAATTTTTGGTCGAACAGTTTGTGAACATATCTCTTTAACACCCTACCAGTATCAACAGTGAGAAATATTTCAGTTGATGATAACATGCAAAACCACATATGGTTCTTACGTAGAAATAACACACACACAAACTTAGTGAACAAACATTTTGAATAATATTTCGAATTAATATAAGGCTCAGAAATGGCATAAATTGTGATTAGAAAGTTTAGATGAAATATTATTGAAAATAAAGTAAAATTCTGTTAATATAGCATTTTTTAATTTTCAATTCTTATGTCAAAGTATTATTTAAAATGGTTGGTTAATAAGTTTTGTGTATTATTTCCATGTAAAAATCATAAATAGTTAAACATGTGTAGACATTAAAAAAAAACTTAATTAAAAGACCAGAATTACATACTGCTACTGAAACCTTTAATTACAGTGTTTTTTTTTTTTTAATAATCTTTGAGATATTTGAGTGATTCTTGTTTGTTTACAACAAAAAAGTTATACCTTTTTCTGTCAAAATATTGTTGCAATAATTGTGACAGAAATGTTTACAAGAAATTTGATGACAGAAATGGTCATGGTAAATTTGGCACCAATAGCCAATAACTCTGTTACAGTAGTATTTTATTGTAATTATTTCAAGGTATAACTGTCATGTGTCATAGTTGTTAGATCACATTAATTTGGGCATAAAGTAAATTGGTTATTATTATTTAGTCACAGTAATTTTTAGCACAGTCATTATTTATTTCTGTCTATGGCCACATATCTTCTATTGGATTTGTGACCTTATTTCTATCATTAATGTACAGTGTTTACAAATTCCCGTCACCAATGTTCCTTGTGTGAATATATATAGTGACCAGATCATTTTTAAACATTTACCTTGTTAGTAAATATGTTGTCCAGTGTATTTTATGACCAAATCACTTTGACACATTTACTTTGACTGAATAATATTTACTGATCAAATCCTGAAACTAATGTTTTATGTACTATTTGAACATGATATATATATATATATATATATAACCTGTGCTCTCTTTGTATTTTTCAGGAGAAAGATGATTATTAAGATCCAGTTCATCAGCTGGTGGAAGAAGAAATGCCTTTGAAGTTTGTTTTTTTTAACCTTAATTCTTGTGAATTTAAGATTTTTTTTGGAAAAAAAATTGTTACATTTTGAAGAGAGTCTTTCATTCAAAGATCAATAGTCCATATTCCAAAAAATGCATAGTCAAAAAGCCAACCATTTGAATAGCCAATAGTCTCAACAACTGTAAAGACTATAGTCTCAACAGCTGTAAAGTCAATAGTTTCAACGACTGTGAAGTCAATAGTCTCAACGACTGTAAAGTCCATATTCACAACAGCTGTAAAGTCAATATTCACAACAGCTGTAAAGTCAATATTCACAACAACTGTAAAGTCAATATTCACAACAGCTGTAAAGTCAATATTCACAACAGCTGTAAAGTCAATAGTCACAACAACTATAAAGTCAATAGTCACAACAACTGTAAAGTCAATAGTCACAACAACTGTAAAGTCAATATTCACAACAACTGTAAAGTCAATATTCACAACAACTGTAAAGTCAATATTCTCAACAAACTGTAAAGACTATTGTCTCTCAACAACTCTAAAGTCAATAGTTTCAACAGATGTATAGTCTCCGGTCTTCACTAATTTTTCTTTTGCCAACCCAAGCTTCGTAACTGTCAAGTCATTAGTCAATAGTCCCCAACAACTGTCAAGTCAATAGTCTCAGTCAAGTCAATAGTCTCAGTCCCCAACAACTGTCATGTCAATAGTCTCAGTCCCCAACAACTGTCAAGACACCCAACAACTGTCAAGTCAATAGTCTTAACGACTATAAAGTTAATATTCCCAACAACTGTAAAGTCAGTAGTCTCAACAACAACTGTCCAAGTCAGTAGTCTCAACGACTATAAAGTTAATATTCCCAACAACTGTAAAGTCAGTAGTCTCAACAACAACTGTCCAAGTCAGTAGTCTCAACGACTATAAAGTTAATATTCCCAACAACTGTAAAGTCAAATGTTATCAGTGTGTACAGTTGCTGAATAAATACAAGTTTATTTTTGTTGTTGAGATGCAAATGATGTTGCTGAGTTTTATCCAATTAGAAATTGACTAAAAATTCCATGATCTGTCTGAAATCATGTGATGTAAATAAAAACGGAGTCACCACCAATGAATGATTACAATTTGTGCAACATGTTGTCGTGTGTATACTGAAACCAATATTTTGTTGGCCAACATATCAGAACTTAACACGACCCTGGACTATACCAGATCAAGAATATTATCAATATCGATTTCAAGTGTTGCTACTAAGCGCTAAGCAGACTGACTCACTTGATAATCCGGGGTTATTACACTGTACGATCCCATAAATGTGTTTGCGATCCTTTCGAGGTGTGCCAGGGACCAAGACCGGGAGTATATTCAATAAACAAGAGGTTTTCAACCTGAGATTAAATACCTCCTAAGGGGTTTAACACTTATATAGGAAAGAATGACATAAACTAGTGATGATATACAGAGGAAGGTGAGTAATACAATCGATCAATAATCTTGAAATGGGTAAAAAAAAAAGGCTGAAAACCTTGCAATAGACCGAACAAACAACTGCACAAGCTCAACAATTATTCAGCATACATGTATATACATGTAGGTCAATAGTGATAACTCAGTACTCAATAAAGTAGCTTTGACACAACTACGCTTTACTCACCGAGAGATTTTAGCACTATATTAGTATCTCTTGCCACATAAAAGGATTGGATTGGATTGGTCTGCAAACTTCGATCAAGATTTTAGCTTACTACCCGACCGATGGAAATAATTTGTACATTGAAACATTATATTAATTTTCCACCAAATTCAAGACCGATGCATTGCATTGGACATGGTCCGTCAGACTAACGGGGTAATTTTGTATTTACAAGAGCCAAATGCTTCATTCATTGCAATTAAATGTAGGCCAATACGTTGCCATGGACAAGATGGAGATATACCTGTGTATATTTTTTTATTTTTAAAGGTTTCTTTTCTATTAATCAATTCACGACTAATGTGATGCCTTGAACAAGATCTGTCAGACTAATGGAGACATGCTTTTAAGTTTCTTCCAAATTTTTACTATACATCACCTGTGTTTAGAACTGTCCAACGATTTACGAAATTTGTATAAATTTGAAAATAGAATGATTTATTTATTTCCATCAAATCAACACATTGCCTTGGACAATATCTGTCCGACCAATGGAGGTACGGTGTTAATGTAAAAAATTGAAATTTCACTTTCATCAATTCACCACAAATGCATTGACTCGGAAAATGTCAAATTCGACAATACAACGGCAGGTTTTATCCGACTAATTCGACAAATGCTTTATGTGCATGAAATTTGTATACTTGAAACTGAAATAATATCTTATTAAGATATTTTGGAAATAGTGATACCTCGGACCAGAATTCGCTGACCTATGCAATTAAGTACCGTATATTTGCGTGTTTAGTGCGGATGCAACAAAATATTTTTACAATTTCGTTGTATCCCCTGATAATATTGACGTTCCGCCTTTTGTGTAATAATTGAACGTTAATGGTTGAAGCTGTATGGAAGATTTGATCATATCATGCATGACAATTTCTTATGTTTTATATGTGTATTGTTAAGCGTGTCACGTCAATTTCAGACTGACCAGTGTCAAAATATGAATTAATCAAGTTATGGGAAACTGTGAAAAGATAGTATTTTTCTCTACGTTTGAAGTACTAAACATCTTAAGGAAAGAATATAGTACTTTTCAAGCGTATCTGATGCCACCCTGCCATCATCTAGTTTTTGTCCAACAAGCATCTTTGGATCTACAGTCCATATTATTATAAAGAGTGAATGATTTTTTGCATTAATGTGGTGTTGATTTTTATCAAGGGACGGCTATCATGGCTTTGGAGAGAAACAAAATGTTCCAGTTGAAAAGTTTGCGTTCATCAAAGAACTACCATGAACAAATTAATGTGTCTCTGAACTGAGACATCAGTGGTAGATTTTACTGGAAGCGAAACGAGGTGCTGGATAAAGTCTTGATTCAATCTTTCTATTATACATCTGGGTTATTTTGCCTGAGACATTTGAAAGTTGAGACATAACTGCCAATAACTTTAAAAGATAGTGGACCACGGCCATATACGCCTAACGAAAAAGTCGAAAAAGGAAAAAATTAAATCAGGAGAAAACTAAACTTTCTCAAACCTTTCGATTTAGGTCCAATAACATCCATTTTAAGTTTCATCAAAATCAGTTGAAAACTAAGAGAGTAATAGCATATTTAAGATTTGGGGCAAGGGCAATAACTCTGCTTGTAACGATCGAAAATAGCTCAAATTCGAACTTGATCTTCGTTTTCGGAATATATATACACATATCAAATTTCAATTGATTCCGTCAAAAACTCTAGTGTTTAGAGCGTTTACAAGGAAATGTTGATGGACGGACCGACGGATTTGGGACAAGGGCAATAACTCTGCTTCTAACGATCGAAAATAGCACAAATTCGAACTTGATCTTCGTTTTATGAATATGTATACACATATCAAATTTCATTTGATTCCGTCGAAAACTCTAGTTTTTAGAGCGTTTACAAGCAAATGTTGATGGGCGGACCGACGGATTTGGGGCAAGGGCAATAACTCTGCTTCTAACGATCGAAAATAGCTCAAATTCGAACTTGATCTTCGTTTTATGAATATGTATACACATATTAAATTTCATTTGATTCCGTCAAAAACTCTAGTTTTTAGAGCGTTTACGAGCAAATGTTGACGGACGGACGGACGGACGGACGGACGGACAGGGGTGACTACAATATACGTCCTCATAGAGAGATGAGGGCGTATAAAAACTGATTGTTAGAACTGTCAATTGGGGGAAAACTGGGAAACTGGACTGGACCCATACATAGAGCAAACTACTAACATTCAGGGATTTCTAAACTGTCTGATAGACCTAAACCAATACATAACAAGTCATAAATAGTCATTTTTGATAAAAATTAATTTTAATTCATTTACAAAATTTCAACCAAAAGCTTATTATTTGCCTCTTATTAAAGTGTCCCTGAACTTCAAGTGAGTGTATGCTTGAACCTGGTTGGTTAAAAAACAACAGAGATTTTGAGGTGTCTGAATTATGTCTAGGTCAAATATTTTTTTGGTCAAACTTGTGAAAACTATACATCATAATTTCTAACTACACTATGTGTCCTTTTATTTATCTGAAAGTTTAAACTTTCCTTATGTTTTTTTAACACTGTAAGAAACTACTTCCCAGTTCTCCCCTACATGTAAACTAAACTAAACTAAGTTTGTCATGAACAGAATAACAATTATTCAAGATTTTATTCTTCAAATTAAATAAAAACAACATAGTAAACTGAAATAATTTTGTCCAACAAATTCTACTCTCTCTCTGAAGGATTTCAACAGCTGTCACAAATTATCAGTAACTTTCTTCAACAGCAAGTTTTCTTTCTGAAAAAAAGAAGAAGAAAATATTGGATTTTGTTTTTATTTTTAAGAATTTGAATATGCATTATATTTTCCTAAAAAAATTTAAATTAAAACTGACAAAAGCAAATTTAAACTATTATAAAGATTATCTAAATCACAAGACAAATTGTTGATAAAAATTTCATCCAATCTAATCTTGGACACATACAAACAAATAAATGCACACCAAATTTCCTGTAACTCAAGACTATTCATCTAAATATCATTGCTTTGACACATATTAATCATAGATGTGCCTAGGCATACTTAGTTTCATCCACATCATATAAAACTGTAGCTAAAAGTCAAGTTAATTTCAAAATTTTACCCAGATCTAATCAATATCAACATCTATACTACTTACTAGTATATAATATAAATATTGAATATCTGTCAAAGAGCCAAATCATTGTAACCTTTTTCTAAAGCAAGGGCAATAACTGAAACACTATTTGCCCAATTACTACAAAATCTGAATCTGATCTTTTCAAAATACAATAAATTAATTAATTTCCATTTGTAGAAATAAGCTTTATAAATTTAATTGTAGCATCATCAACTAGACTTTTTGTTAATATCTGAAAATCTACACCATTGAAAACTTATTAAATTATTAAAATATTTGACAACAGAAATTTTTTAATGTCACCAATTTTCTTGACACTAATTTTCCAGTTACAGAGCTAACCAAACTTACCTATGTGTTGTTTAGATAATAATAACATTGTCATCTTCTTTAACATAGTTTTCTAGAAGAACATTTTGTTGTTGATCTCTTTGCCTATAATATAAATATTCCATATGTTTGAAATTAGCAAAAAACTTATTTAATGTTGACAATACAATGATCATACTTCTGATATTTGAAATAAATGATAACTTGCCAGTCAATTTTATATATTCTCACTGGCAGCTTTAAAAGCATAACCTAGAATAAGAAGAAGTGTAAATCATGGACAATAACTCGTATTACAATTTCTTCTGATTTTGGATAGGATTCATTCTTGAGTGATAAAAAAACAATACCATAAGATTTCAACAAAATTCATCAGAATTCTGCTTTCAAGGTAAAAATTAAATGTTTTCAGATAGAAATATTTTTCATTTTCAGTAGAATTCTTTGTGATTTTAGAGAATACAAGCTACAAACTGTTATTAAAATGTTTTTGAATTTCCATATTGTTCATCCATTGGTCATAAAAAAATTTAATAAAGATTCATCAAGAACCTTCTCAAGCATTTCTGAGCAATTGAGGACAGACTGACGGACATTGGTGACACAGCATATTTCATGACAGCAAATAAAAATGTTTAAATCTAAATGAGAGATTAGAAATTAAATAAATGTAGATGAGTGTTTGATAAACTTACATTAACCTTTCCTTTTCAACAAGGTCTCTCTTGGTATGACCAAAATCTTTTCCTATCAAATATAAAAAGATATGGTTTTATATATTTTACCTTCTAATTTCCTAAATAAAAACAAATTGTCCACAAAAATGGTTATTGCTGAATTTCATCAGTTTAAATAAAAAAAAACCAGATTCTGAGTTTCATTAGCACTTGCATTTGAAAAGAAAATATATTCAATGAGATGAAAAAGGTCATTGATGAAAAAAACAATGGGATCATCAAATATCATAACATTAAAGGTGCAATGACTTTTTAGTGAAGCAGGTTGAAGGGGCTGAAATAAAAAATAAGAGTGGACTAAAATTTCACCCATTGCGTTTGCCCATCCATATTAACCCATATACAGATACAAAAAGCAGAACATAAAGCTCCATTTCATTTCTAATAATCGAAAGAATTGAAGGCATGTCCAGAATTTTGTATTATTATAATAAGATAGTGGACCACAGCCATATACGCCCAACGAAAAAGCCTTAAATTTAATCAGGAGTAAACGAAACTTTCTCAAACCTTTTGATTTAGTTCCAATAACATGCATTTTAAGTTTCATAAAAATCGGTTGATTTTGGGGCAAGGGCAATAACTCTGCTTCTAACGGTCGAAAATAGCTCAAATTCAAACCTGATCTTTGTTTTCTGAATATGTATATACATATCGAATTTCGTTTGATTCTATCACAAATTCAAATTTTTTTAGAGCGTTTACAAGCAATCGATGTTGATCGAAGCACTCACTGTACAGAGGTTAAAGGGCGATAACTCCTCAACTCCTTAGTTTTCAACCGATTTTGATGAGAGTAATAGCAAATTCAAGATTATGGGCAATAACTCTAACAATTGAAAATAGCTCAAATTCGAACTTGATCTTCCTTTTATGAATATGTATACACATATCAAATTTCATTTGAATCCGTCAAAAACTCTAGTTTTTAGAGCGTTTACAAGCAAATGTTGACGGACGGACGGACAGACCGACAGACGGATTGACAGGGGTGCTGACAATATTCGTCCTCATAGAGAGATGAGGGCGTATAAAAATGATTCGTGACTTCTCTGATAAGCTTCTCTGATAAGCGTGTAGCAGATAATATTAAAACAAAATTTTACTATGAATTTTAATCCATAATCGAAATAAATAATTTGTAGCGTCGATTATTTCAATTATTAGACAAAGCCCTACTTTTTCATGTTCGTCTGATTAGTGTATGTTTTTGTACCTGAATGTTTGTTATTTATCAATATCTGATATTGAACACAAATAAAACTGAAATAATGTCAAGATTTTTGTATGATCATCATGATAAAATGGTGTAATCGATTAGGGAAATCTAAACTATATTTTTATGTTAAAATCTGGAATAAAATAAATACCAAGTAAAACGACCAGAACCGTAATTCAATTACCTAAATTAACATGGTGGTTTCCCAGGAATTAGTGGGAGCCGCGGTGGCTCAGTGAGTTAGACGCTTGCTCGCTAACCTGGAGGTCCAGGGTTCAATCCCGGCATGGGTCGAGATGATACCTTCGGATTTTTCAACCCGGTTTCCCCTTGTCAGTGATGCAGGTCGGAGGGGCTGACATGGAAAAGCGTCTAGTCGTTCGGATGGGACAATAAACCGAGGCCCCGTGTGCTATTGGCTGTGCACGTTAAAGATCCCTCGACAGTTGGAAATCGAAAATAAGAGCAGGCTAATGCCGCTGTCCTGGCAAAAATTTCCCTCATTGCACACTGCATGGCGTTTGCCCGTCCTCAATTAGCCCATATAGGTGCAGAAAGTAGGACGTAAAACTCCATTCATTTCATTTCATTTCATTTCCCAGGAATTAGTTTCAAAACTTTAGTTTCCTTTTCGTTTCAGTGCAGTTGGGCACGATGCGGCAAGTTTGGCAATGTGGCAAAATGGACCCACCATTATTCACTCGTAATGTTGCTATAAGCTTACCAAAAAAATTTAAATGAATGGACTTTTCCTGCTTTTCTGCACCTTTATGGGCTAATTGAGAACGGGCAAACACCATGCAGTGTGCAATGGGGAAATTTTTTCCAGGACAGCGGCATTAGCCTGATCTTATTTTCGATTTCCAACTGTCGAGTGATCTGTAATGTGCACAGCCAATAGCACACGGGACCTCGGTTTATTGTCCCATCCTAATGACTAGACGCTTTTTCCATGTCATCCCCTCCGACATGCATCACTCTGACACTGACAGGGGGAAACCTGGTTGAAAAATCCAAAGGTCGACTCACATGTAGGCCTATCAGTTTTGTCCTCAAACTCTAAGCAAAGAGTAGTCAGTATACCCAGATTCCTATATTAAATCTAAGCATACAGTACCAGAAAGCCTAACTGTGTGCTCACAAAAAAGTTGATGCTGATCGACTGAATAATAAAATAAGCTTAGAGTTAGGCCTACCGAAAAAGCAATCCCAATCCCTTTTTTTTCTGGATAGTCTCCGTTATCTGGTCGCAACTTCTGGAGTTCACCAATTATTTTTTCAAAAGGAAGGACAAGGCATATTGATTTTCAAACAATAAATGCAGAATGGGCTTGTTATTTAAGCATTAAATTCATATTGTCGTCCCATTTCATCGAGTCCACAATGACAAACTGAATGTCTTGAACTGACACCCAATGGCCTTGACCTTGCCGAAAGTGAAAGTAGATATTTTGGCCAAAATAAAATTGATAAAATGAAAAAAATAAATTAATATGATACAAGTGTCTATATCAGTGTTGGTCTCTTCTGAAAGGCTAAAAATTGCGGAGAAAACCTAAAATTCCGTTTTTTTAGATTTTAATGAAATGCAACAATTTTGATTGGATGTAAAAGTCTTAGGAAATCGGTCGGTGATTGGTTAATAATTTCCCTATGTATTCGCCTTTCTGTCCTTTTTTATCCTTTAGGAGCCTTCATAGCACACTAAAAACGTACCGTGCGGTCCACGGTTTAAACCTTTTTAGCTTTTATAACGGGCTAAGAATACTAGGTATTTCGTGTTTATAACGGCTAAGTTTACAGGAACGAGTGAGAAAACCATAATATGCAGGTTGATCCGCTGTTTTTCACGCTACACAACAAACACATTTTCGACACTCAGAAACTAGAAACTCAACGCCAAGTTTTAAATTCTCAGTAATATTAGGTCGAATTCATCAGGCGATCCTCTTTTTTATGTGTCATTTGTCATTGGATGGTCTTTCACTGTGAACCCAAGCGTTTGTGGCTCAAATCGATCGGCTGGCAGCAGCGTCATTCCCATGTCATTTACGCTTTAAAAAAGGAAATCCGTAGCCGTGAAGTGACCTATATTGACGATAATCGAGTTAACTGGGTCAAGGCGACCTATGATAAGGTAGCTACTAAACACTACACATTTACACTTTTCAAACTTTAAAATTTAAAGCAGAAAAATATCTATCTTTCGAAAATGGACATCCTATCACGCTTGGACATCTCAAACTGTATCGGTCACAGTTTGAGATGTCCACGACTAGTGCGCATGACACGATTGGACATCCTATCACGGTGGACATTTCAAACTGCTACACCGGCCATGCTTTGTTTATCTTTCTATCTACGACGTGACGTCTTCGTCTTGCATAATCACGAACCATAACGTCATCAATGGTGGCTTCCATGAAAAGTGAATTTTAGCCGAAAATCGTTAAAAACTTTATTTTGTGTAAGGATTTGTGATATTTTATCGCACTAGGGTAATATTTAATAGTCTATTTATTGGAAAATTCGGTTATCGTTATAAAACTTACTATCTCTTTAAGATTTTAACCGTTTACAGCTTAAAGACTGTAATATTAATTAATGTATTCGTCTCTGCCAACTCTGCCCAGTTTTGGAAATTGATCATTTCTCAGATTTTAGGTGAATGAGTTTTAATTTAGAAAGAATTTTCACTATTGATGCAGATTTTTTTTAAAAATCATTTGTTTACCTTGCAAGCCTTAATTTATTGCTATTTTCTATTGTACTACTTTTGTAATATTTTGTAATACTAATAGTTATTTGCAATTATCAATTGTGAAGACTATAAAGTCGAGTCATTTGCTTGTGTACGAGAAAAATTGATGTGAATTCGGCTCTCTATCGGGGTGACTTCATTAAGTCATCCTCACGCATTATTCCAGCTACCCCCAGCTGTAAATGGGTACGTATAATTTGGAAAATATCAATACCAAGAGGTTTGGACAAGGATCAGCTGGACTAAGTTGTTATCCTTGTAAAATATAGATGTTTCTTTTTTATCTTTTTCAATTGATATAAAGCAGTGTTCCTAATCTGGATGCATTGGTTAGGGGTCCACGAGGTTCTCTAAACTAAATTAAAAAATAAAATCACATTTTTGCAGAATTGCATCTTTAAAAATATGTGATTAGGCTATTGAATTCCTAATTTGGAAATGAACAGGTGCACAACGTTGGGAGTTTCGGTTTGAAAAAGGTTGCGAACAACTGATATAAAGCGAATGTTTGTTTACTGTGATCAGTATTTGAAGAAAAAGGTGATATTTTGTATTTTGATCTGGATCTAATTGCGAGTAAAACAAATTGTAAAAACAAGAAAAAGGCCATTATGCCGTTTTCAACTTTAGAATATTGTTTGGAATTTCAAATAACTTGCATGACATACAAGAGTCTTAGCATAATTTGTAACATAAATATATAATTTAAAATGCCAACTTGAAACCTTATCATTGGAATCTTTTTTTCTGTGTATTGAAATGAATCATTGTTGTAGTTTACACTATATGAATAATTCAGCGCGTATCATTTTTATTCTGTATTAAATAACAATATTTCCTGTCAGAATAAATCTATCCAAGTCAATCATAGTTTTGTTTCTTGCATGTTATCATTGAATAAGACATCTATTTATTTTTTAAATGAAAGGTGTTGACAATATTATTAATGTATGTTTCTCAAAGAGCTTTTCTTTTTATGTTAATTTATCTGTTGTATTAGTAACATGATTAATTTAAATTTTAGGCTAATTTGATATTTTATGTTGATAATGATTTTGTAAATATTAGTTCATTTACATATACTTTTATATATTTCATTCGCTGAACATAACCAGCTTATGCATTTTCTGAATTTGATTTCAATAAATTGTTTTGTAATCATAATTGACAGGTTTGTTCGTTAACTTAACCACTCTTACAAAGATAGTGGACCACGGCCATATACGCCTATCGAAAAAGTCTTAAATTTAATCAGGATAAAACTAAACTTTCTCAAACCTTTTGATTTAGGTCCAATAACATCCATTTTAAGTTTCAACAAAATTGGTTTAAAACTTAGATAGTAATAGCATATTCAAGACTTTGGGGCAAGGGCAATTACTCTGCTACTAACGGTCGAAAAAAGCTCAAATTCGAACTTGATCTTTATTTTGTGAATATGTATATACATATCGAATTTCATTTGATTCCATCAAAAATTCTAGTTTTTAGAGCGTTTACAAGCAATTGATGTTGATAGAAGCTCTTACTGTATAGAGGTTAAAGGGCGAAAACTCCTCAAAACTGATGAAAGAGGCCTAAATCTTAAAAAAGCTTTAATTTTAATCAGGAGTAAACTAAACTTTCTCAAACCTTTCGATTTAGGTCCAATAACATCCATTTTAAGTTTCATCAAAATCGATTGACAACTAAGCGAGTAATAGCATATTTAAGATTTGGGGCAAGGGCAATAACTCTGCTTGTAACGATCGAAAATAGCTCAAATTCGAACTTGATCTTCGTTTTATGAATATATATACACATATTAAATTTCATTTGATTCCGTCAAAAACTCTAGTTTTTAGAGCGTTTACAAGCAAATGATGATGGACAGATCAACGGGCAAGGGCAATAACTCTGCTTCTAACGATCGAAAATAGCTCAAATTAGAACTTGATCTTTGTTTTATGAATATGTATACAAATATCAAATTTCATTTGATTCCGTCAAAAACTCTAGTTTTTAGAGCGTTTACGAGCAAATGTTGACGGACGGACGGACAGACAGGGGTGCCGACAATATACGTCCTCATAGAGAGATGAGGGCGTATAAAAACCGCGAAGTCATAATGTGGTTGATATATTACCTGATTTTTCATTCCTTGAATGACAAGAGAGTGAGATCCATTCTTAAAATACTACAATTATCGAAAAAATAGCTTTGTTAACTAGGCAGTAGTAGGGGCCTAGGGCTAGGTAATTTGGTTGCTAGGCAACGGATGACGTCACAGGAAGTGACGTCACGTTGCGGTTGCTAAGGATGACGTCATATCCGGGCGGCCATGTTGGATGACGTCATAGGGTTGACGCATGCGCATGGCTTCTTGGGGAATCCCATCGGGAAATTCCATGGGGAAATCCCACTGGGGGAAATCCTCGAAGGAAATCCCATAGGGAGATCCCACTGACGTCACCCAGGGGGTATTCCTAACAAAGGGCAGGGAACTCTTTTCATTTGATAAGGTAGCCCTGAAAAGGGCTGTGTTTTCATTGGACTTGGGTCACTCACTAGTCAAAATACGACCGACGACACTTGCAAATTTCCTTTGGTTTTTTCGGACACGCATTGGCGTGCTTCGAAATCCTCCAGAATGTCGGTCTTACAATGGCATTACACCAGAGACATTGGATCCAGTCGTCCTCATGGTGGTGATAATACCCCATAGGTCTTGTCTTACGGCAAGTGTCGCATTCCTTAATGGAAGTACGTTGGCTGTCCATCGTGAATAAAAATTTCTTGGACGTCGCGCTATTTTATTAGTCATGTGATCACGTGTTTGATCACGTGACATATTTCTTACAGTTGATTGGCTAGAGTGCCAACCTGTCAAATCAATATAATATACATACACTAGAATATTTCACTAGACATGGATAAATATTTGTTGTTCGAGGATCGCCTTGACACGTTTGTCGATTGGCCTAAATCTAAACCTACACCAACATCTTTAGCCGAAGCCGGATTTCATTACCTTCAATACGAGGATACTGTAGAATGTTTCGTGTGCCGACAAACACTGAAAGAATGGCAATCTAACGACAATGCCTGGGATGAACATCGACGTCATTCGCCACACTGTCTTTACCTTAAAATGGTCAAATCTCAACACTACCGAAAAGGTTATGTTTACGAATGGAAAGGAATATTGAGAAACAAAACCAGTACCATGGCTACCAGTCATAAATCATATTCAGATTTGAAATCATGTTTGTCTGCAGCCAAAAAACACGACTTTGATTTCCCAGACTCTATGGGAATTTATTTGTGGATTATGAAAGTAGATGAAAATGGACAAGTTTTAGAAAAAATGGAGATTGACAAAATGAATCAGATTGTATTGTTGTTGAAATGTTTAAATATCAATTACTGTGTTCTTGTTGGTGAAATATAGAAATGTAAAAAAAAAAGTCTCTTTTATTTTGATTTGGGGCCCTATAAAGGGCCGTCAGGTGCTACCTGACATGATTGGGAAGTTAACCTTTCCCAGGGTTTTCCTTGTAATATGCCAACGCATACTCAAGGCATTTGCGTTCCCGAGACCATAGCCAGCGTTCCTCTCGCTGCCGCTCGAGAATACCTGACACAATAGCCTCCCACCTTTCTTGCTCAGCTACAACTGCTTTACTTCTACAATTACCCATTGTGGAAATGATGACAAGAATGACTAAGCCCTCTGTTAAATAGGCAGAAATGACGTCGAAGAACACGTGATGTTTTCAACCAATCAGATTATAACGTCATCCTTAGCAACGAGTATGATGACGTCAGATTTCCGAATAGCTGTGACGAATATCATAACAATTAATGTACATGCATAGAACTTTCTAGAATTTGTTAGAACACTGGAGAATGTGATAGAACCTTCTAGAAGAGAACTCACTAGAACCATAGAACTGTATCATAGGGAATGCCAGCTGATCACGTGACCGTCATATGTTATGAAGCGCATGCGCGAAAAAGCATCGGTAGTGTTTATTTCCGGTCTACTGTCAAAATGCCGGGAATGGTGAGTGGATGTTGGCGGTTTATCAGGGCCTGAATGCATAAAACTTAACACTGAGTTAAATCCATATTTAACCCTCAAATACATGGTTGAATTAATGGTTAATTTAACTCAAGAGTTTGATTTTAATCCGGAGTTATATTTTATGCATACAGACCCAGATTCGTCCAAATAAGCATGAATGGAAACATTACCAAGCCACAAAATACACGGGGATTAACCTCGTGAAGGGAATTTTTCTTGAAGAGTAAGTAAATATTAAGTGTAGACCTTCAATCTGACGACATTCATTGAATTCTAAATCGCAATTTTGAGAATATGAAACAAAGTGACAGTGACACGACACTGTCGACAGTCTTCTCCGACCGCATTTTATTTTTGATTCAGATCTGAATCTCTCAAGTTACAAAAATATTTGAAATAC
The DNA here is from genome assembly GCA_029955415.1 of Lottia scabra. Lineage (NCBI taxonomy): Eukaryota > Metazoa > Mollusca > Gastropoda > Lottiidae > Lottia > Lottia scabra. Next base: position 4,976,820 of record JARJEI010000002.1, on the reverse strand, counting down.
GATTTTGTGTATTTGCAAGCACAGGTTCGCGAGGTCAATTATAACAAATTATAACAAAATCGATCGCGATACTATCATAATAAACACAAGGTTAGTAACTCACAGCGGTTGTTGTGAAGCACTCACCTCCGGAATTCCACTGAATTTGTAATAAATAAAGCACTACCCTTTGTCACGGCGGCTGAATCCAGTCGTCCAATAATCCTTCTTCACGAATCAGTCATTTCTGTTAGAAATCACGTTCGATAAATCCAGTAATTTCAATTATTGTTCACAATAATTTCATATTTTTACCATTTTCTATTTCCATACACGGAAGTAGAGATTGCGCAGGTGCGAAACATGACGTCATCAGTCACTTCGTCTTTCCGTGGTCGATTCGTCTACAGTATTTTCATCTATACCAAAACCACCGGTTCGCGAGGTCAAATTATAACAAAATCGATCGCGATACTATCATAATATCGACCACGGAAAGACGAAGTTGGAAATTGAAAATAAGAGCAGTCTAATGCCACTGACCTGGCAAAATTTCTCTCATTGCACACTGCATGGCGTTTGCCCGTCCTAAATTAGACCTGGCCTGTTCCCCAATCCTTTTATTGAAATATACATCTTGAATATATTTATGAATAAAATATTGTTTAGGATACAATACAATTATTGCTATTTTAAAGATGTTATTGGGTATGGTCAAACGTTACACATAGTTATGTACTAATGTGCTGCCTAGTGCCTGTTGCATATTGTTTGTCATCTCCATGTACATCATGTGAAGTTTAAATGTTTCAAATATTTACCAGTAATAGGCCTATCATGTTTTGTTTCCCAAATGCCCTTTCAGAGTTGGTTTCATTGTATCAGTCACTCCTTTTTTTTTATCTTTCAGAGGTGACTTAATATACATAGTGGGAAGAAAGTGAGATAAGTTTACTTTTAAAGCCAAAAACATTTTTGAACAAAAATAAAGCTACAGTTGAGAAGAAAGCAGAATGACGATGTGAATTACAAACACTTACAATGTTCTTAAAGAATTGCCAAACACAGACTATGTACAATGTACTTTATGTTTTTTCAATGTTTTATGTTATTTTATGAAAAAAAACTCCTGAGGGGCTTAAAATAGGAAAATTACAACTTGTTACAAAATATCAACAAGACTTGTCATTTACTCCTTTTAATGAAAAAGAGCATTTCATTACTGACATAAATGTTCAATACATACTCATTTTAATATTTATGCAAATTTACATGCACATTAAAAAGTATCTCCCAATAATAACATGAAATTTCTGTTGATATCCAGCTATATGTCATTGAATGCCCTCGTGTTTTTCTGTTGTTGACCAGTATTTATTGACCATGTGGTTTGTCCCAAGAACCTCAGATGTCTGTTAATTCTAGCTCCAGAGAATTTTGCACTACAATGGAAAATGAAATGAACATTTACATCCCTACATAACAACATCATAAAGAAGATTATGCCAAGAGCTCTATATTTTTAAATCCCAACTGACAGGTGTTCTTATACGTATGCAAATAGGTTCATTGTCTTTGTTTGAGAATTTAAGTACTTTGTGATAAAATGTCTTTGCATTGATAAAAATAAATGTATAGATGCTTCCAACCAATATTTGTGTCTTTTTTGGTTGACATTTCTAAGACAAGAAAAGTTTTTTTTTGCATCTCACTTTTCTGCACCTATTAGGCTAATGAAGATAGGCAAACAACTTGTAATGTGCAATGAGGGAAATTTTGCCAGGACAGAAAGAACTGTGGAGGGATCTTTAACATGCACAGCCTGCTGCACACGGCCAAAATTTATTGTCCCATGCAACAAGAAGCTTTTTTGATGTCAGCCTTGATGTCTGCATCGTTGACAAGGGGGTAACGGGGTTAACAAATTTGAAGGTGACTTCGTGACACCCTGGACATTACTGACCAAACATCTAAATCGCTGAGCCACCCAACCCTGCTCAAGATAAATGTATGAAAAGTAACCTTTCCTGTTAATGTAAGGCCATTTTTCTACTAACAGTTCTATTGAGATTAATATTACACTTCTCATACAAATAATGGAAAAAATCACTTTTTATCCTGCTTAGAGAATAGAAGCAGGCTACAGTTTATTCGGCACCTGACCATAATGATTCAATTTTTTTTCAAAATGGGCCCATAACAGATGATAAAAAAATCTTGAAAACAATCCTAAGTGTTTTTTGGAATTTTTTTCACTGATATTTTCTGTTTTGATATCCTGTGTTTATAAAAGCCTTGTAATAAATGCTGCTACTTCAGATAAAATTGTAAGAAGGGCATTGGAAATATTTGAGTTCATAGGAATAAGACAACATTAATTAATGTTACCTTAACTTAACTTTTTTTTTTTTGCACACTTACCTGATTGTCCTGATACAAGTGGAAAGCATACTTCATACATCATGACACCTTTTGATCACCTTAAAAAAAAGTCAAATAAATCTCATTTGATGTAAGTAATAAAAAAAAAAACCAAAGGAATGTACACATTAACAAGGGCTTCAAGGTCCTTCTACATTTTACTTTTAGTGAGACCTACCCTACATATTGAATTGAATTGAATTATTTTCTGAAATGTCACAAATTTTCAACTTATGATTGTCAAATGCATACCTCCTGTCTAAGAATACCTTTATCTCCATGAGAATATTGCATTAGAACAAAAAATCACCCTTCCTCCTATAGGCTTAGTCCTAAAATTTTGTGAGAAAATGATCATATTTCATTATTTACTTTCACTTTCAGACTGCAAATTTCCTCCGGTAAAATGGTGTTTCCAATGATTTTTTTCCACCCCAAAGACAGTCTATGACGCTCACGAATACAAAATAATACGAAGAATGTCAATTCAGAATAGTGTGGCAAGAGTAAAAAAGAGATGAGTCAGAATTGACCATCGTAACGTCGCTTCGTAGAATCGTAGGCTAGGCCTACCCTACACGCTACACGACTACACGTACTTGTGACTGACGATAACATGTGCAAAACTTACGATAAGACGGGTAAAATTTAATCGGTTGACATCACATTTATAAAAAAAATTGTCATATTTAAAGATCTAAACTAAAAGAAAACCTTATTAAAAAATTACATTAAACAGTTTATCTAAATCAGAAAGTGAAGACTCGTAGACTTCTGCCATCTTGACAGTAGACCGGAAGTAAATACTACCGACGCTTTTTCGCGCATGCGCTGCAGAACATATTTCAATGACACAGTGCGGTCACGTGATCAGCTGGCATTCCCTGTGTTACAGTTCTATGCTGAACTAACAGAACAATTTAGAATTAGTAACAGTCGTGAATGCGCATGACTATAGGGCCTAACACAAGCTATTAAGCTGCTGATGTGGAAAGAAACCTTCGAAGATGGCATATCAACTAAGACTTGGAGATAGGAAATACAGCAGACGTTTTCATACCAACTCGGTGTATTGGACGTTGACTTTACTCAAAATTGGAATTATGTTTTACCAGCAGACGTTCCTCAACAGTTGGATGATACGTTTAACCAAATTATCCGGGACATTGGAAACTATTTGAGTTGCGAGCCAGACGATCAGGTTCGATTCAGTGTATCTTATCCGGGATTGAAATCACCAGCTTGGATTCCATTTAACAAATGGTCAAGGATTAGAGCTCAGGATATTTTGAACCCCGTGGCAAGAATTTTACAGTCAAATGAACAGTTTAGATTGGACGAACGAATGACACTTCATGTTTGTCACGTGAGTGTTCCACAAGGAGATGGTCAAGGAAGATGTCTTCTTAAACGGGAATCATTATCGTTGGAGGATTATTTGAAGAGAAAGAAAGCGATTGTAGTGGTAAAGAACATAGATAATTTGTGTTTCCAACGTGCCATTGTGATCGCCAAACACTATGCCAACAAAAACGGCACACCAGAATGGGAAGCAGAAAGGAATAAGTTAGTAAGGATATCAGGACCTTACAGTTGGCAAACAAAATGCACCGAACGCTTGATAAAACAAGTCGGAGCACGCCCCGAAGCTTGCATTGGACAAGAAACCTGGGAGTTATACCAAAAAACACTCGGACAACAAGGCTACCAACTGTTTGTGTATTCTAGACTTCTATTTGGAAAATTATTATACAAAGGCAAAGTTTCCGGTACACCAAAAAAACTTCATCTTTACCATCACGACCACCATTATGACGTCATTACATCCATGCCTGCCTTTCTAGAGAGGAATTATTATTATTGCGACTTGTGTGGAAAAGGTTACGATAATATCGAGACACATCCATGTACAAGTATGTGCAGTGCCTGTCGCCGCCAAGGAACAGATTGTCCCACTGATACACTTCGATCCTGTTTAGAATGTCATCGAACCTTTTTCAGTGAAGAATGTTTTAAAGCCGACAAAACTGGAGTCACCCCCAACGCCATCACCACCTGTAACAAATGGAAAAAATGCACCAAATGTTGTAAGGAATGGGACACAAGAAAACGAGGCCGACTATTGGAAGAACATATTTGTGGAGAATACGAATGTAAGATATGTCGGAAATGGCACGGTAAGGGTGATAAATGGTGTTACATACAGACCATAGACATTGACAAAACCAAAGTGGAAGAAAAACAAGAAAAAAATGTGACGAGATTTGTCTTTTATGATTTCGAGTGCCACCAAAATACAGGGGAACACATACCTAATTTATGTGTGGTACAGCTGTGCTGCCATTTCTGTATTGGTCAATCAACTCCATGTCAACATTGCGATTCAACTTGGAACCACCAAAAGGAAATCATCTTCTCAGGACCCAACACATTGGATGAAGTTGCCAAATTTTTTGTTCACTTATCGGCCAAGAAAGTTTCACCCGGAGGTTGTGTCACTACGAAAAGTCAGAACATCGTTGCTGTTGCACATAATTTCCGGGGATACGATGGTATGATCATCTTACAAGGCTTGCATAAACACGCCATGGATGCACCCAAAGTAATATTGAATGGTGGAAAAGTCATGACCATTCAACTTGGATGTGTCAAATTTGTGGACTCCTTAAACTTTTTAGCTATGCCACTTAGAGATTTACCAAAAACATTCGGCATCACCGAATTGAAGAAAGGATATTTCCCAAATTTTTTCAACAGACCCGAGAACGCACACAATGTTGGAGATTACCCAACCGTTACCGATTATGATCCAGAGTGTAGGAGAAAGAGACAAGTTTTATGCCTGGTACAAAGAACAACAAACCTAGACCTTTCATTTCCAGCAAGAACTTTTGAGTTACTGTCAGAGCGATGTGGATATTGTGAGGATGTGTTGTGGAGCATTTAGAACCATCTTCATGTCAGAAACCGGAATAGATCCCTTTTTAGATAGTTTGACGCTGGCCAGTGCTTGTAATAAGGTAAGTTTATTTTTTAAATACGGAAATCTTTTACATCATGAAATCTTTTACATTACAAAAATCAATGGCACATGAATAACGGAAAAAGATGACAAAAAAATAAGATAGAGTTTATCTTTTTCCAAAAAATTTAAAAAACAACATACTATTTGTCTTTCCAGGTTTTCCGCGCACATTACATGAAGCCCGACACCATTGTTATTATACCAAGAGCATTGATGGAAGCCCCAACACCTGGTGAAGATTGGAAAAAATTTCAACCGAGACAACAAAGCAACAAGGCTTTACGCTGGTTAGAATGGAAACAGCATGAGAAAACTATCGAGGCATTGAGTCAACACCAACCTACACCCAACATCAGACATGCCCGAAATGGTGGAGAAGTGAAAGTGGGACCCTATAGTTTAGATGGATACGATCTCAACGATAAGACTGCCTATGAATTCCATGTAAGTTATTTTTTGATACCATGAACAAATTATTCATCGAAACACAATTATTTTTGATACAAAGTTAAATTTTCCAAAAATCTTTTGAGTATTTTATTTTGAGTATTAATTATTGCATGTTATAATTATTTTGAACAATTATATTTTTCAGGGATGTTGTTATCACGGATGTGCTACATGTTACCCAGGACCCTTTGAAGATTTGAAACATCACCATCCTTATGATCCTTCAAGAACCATGCGAGACTTGAACCACCACACCATGGACCGAATAGAGAAATTGAAAACCTATGGATTAGATAAAATAGAAGTGATGTGGGAATGTGAATTTGATCGACAACGCCAACAAAATATGGAAATGGATGAATTCATCACTGGTTTAGAATTGAGAGGATGGCCGTGCCCTGATCCATTAATACCAAGAAATGCATTCTTTGGTGGACGAACTAATGCAATTCAACTGATGGCAGAACCCCAACAAGAAGGCGAAGAACTCCACTACGTCGACGTGGTATCACTTTATCCATACGTCTGCAAATATGGTAAATTTCCGATTCAAGAACCTGAAATTATCACACAACCTGAACCAGATCGCTGGCACGAATATGAAGGATTGATTCAATGTAGAGTTCTTCCACCCAAAAACCTCTACCACCCAGTCTTACCATTCAGAAATGGAAAACTCACTTTTCCCCTTTGTCGGACTTGTGTACAAGATCACATGAAACAAGACGATGTTGCCGTGTATCAGGAGTGTCATCACAGTGAGAAAGAAAGAGCTTGGGTAGGCACGTTTGTCACATTAGAATTGAAGAAAGCAGTGGAGATGGGTTACAAAATTCTGGAAATTTATGAAGTATGGCACTGGAATCAATGGAGCCAGTATGATCCCGTAACCAAGACTGGTCGATTATTTACTGATTATATCAACCGTTACTTGAAAATGAAAATGGAAAGCAGTGGATACCCAGACAACTGTCACACAGATGAAGAGAAACGTCATTTTGTAGAAGAAGTTTACAGAAAAGAGGGAATAACACTTGATCCAGACCAAATTAAACCGAATACAGGCCAACGCGCCTTTAGTAAATCAATATTGAACACCCTTTGGGGAAAATTTGGACAACGAGATAATTTTAGTCAGACTGAATACATCACGGATCCTTCAGAATATTTCCAACTGATGAACGATGCAACAGAAACAGTCAAAGATGTTCAAATCGTCAACGACAACATGGTCATGATTGAAAAATTGAAGAAAGAACAACACGTTCAACCATGCGCTATAACCAATGTGGTGATTGCAGCCTTGGTTACAGCCCAAGCACGTTTAAAACTATACAGTGTATTGGAACCTTTGGGAAACAGAGTGTGTTACTTTGACACCGACAGTATCATCTATCGACATCTACCACTACAATGGAATCCAACAGAAGGTTCATCGTTGGGAGAATGGAAAAATGAATTACCAGAAAATGTACACATCACGCAATTCGTCGCTGGAGGTCCTAAAAATTACGCTTACCAACTGAGCAACAGGGAAACAGTTTGTAAGGTGAGAGGATTTACATTGAACTACAGAGGAATGCAACAACTTAACTTTGAGACGGTAAAAAACATGGTATGCCACTTGGAAGAAAACATCAGTATACCTATAGATAACCCTCACAAGATTGTAAGATCACATGACAGAACATTATGGACTCGTCCAGAGCAGAAGTTATATAAGGATGTTTACACCAAACGAATGGTTCATTTCAAAACAAGAGGAGAACCTGATAATACCTTACCCTATGGATTCGCTCAAGCCAAAAATTAGACAGAGGTGGTTAAAATTTAGAGTCGAGAATTATTATCTACCCACAATTCAAAACCAGCAACACTCAAACTACATCGAATGTGAAACGGACCATCCCAGTCAAAAATATCACAGCTGTCTTTGAATCGGAATTTCATCCAGCGGGCGTAGCCATCCAGTCGACGATTACTTGTATTTGGCCTTGGAGGAAAAACCTAAAGACGAAGATATAGACGTTGTATTAGGAAGTTTAATCGAAGACCCAAGAGGTCACATGAGATTGTGGGAGAGTGAAGACGATTGGACGATTGACGTTGATCGGGAGTTGAGAAAATTCTGGAAAGTAAGTTCCTGGTTTACGAATGATATTACCAACATGGAGAAAAAAGACAGAGAATTGTTAAAAGACGTATTGTCAACCAAACATCAGATGTGGAATGAAATGAAGAAAAAATATCCTTTCCTGGCTCCTATGGTATGGTACGACAAAGACAGTGTGGTTTACCATTGTATAGAATATCTAGTGCAGCGTTATAGCCCACAAACCCTACAAGAAGCCTTGGACGATTTTTACAGCCAACAAATTCTTCAGCCAATCAGAATCCAGAAAATTTGGAAAACAGCAACACAGCAAACAGTGCGCATGTCTAAAAATCAACCAATGAAAACACAGCAAACAGTGCGCATGTCTAAAAACACCACGTGACCTGGAAGACGGTATATGTTTCGGAACAGAGTTGTCATTTATCATTTTCATTTGGACATCCGATCGAGATTGACCTATGTATAAGAAGAGAAGCTATGGAGAATGTTATAACTGTGGAGACAAAGGACACTGGGTTTCAGAGTGCCCTCTGCGGACAGGAGAAAAAACAAGACACAAGAAAAGACATCAGTCAAGACATCTGTTACAATTGTCAGCAAAGAGGACATTGGGCCAGTAACTGTCAGCAACCCAAACGCAAACAACTCAGAAAAGGAAAATGCTATCAATGCAAACAAGAAGGACACTGGAAATCAGAATGTACTCAAAAGAAAATCATCGACAAACAAGGAGAAAACCCCGAAGAAACTCAAGTTAACAAAAGTTCCTCCTGAAGATAACTTCAACAAACATGCCTCTGAAGATAACATCAGCAAACATTCTACTGAAGATAGTCACAACAAACGTTCCTCAGAAGAAAACCACCGATGTCTCAACTGCCACCAGCTCGGACATGGATTGTTTCATTGTGGACAGCCCATTGAAACCAGAGTCACCTTCGACGAACTCACAAACGCTTTGTTCAACAAACGAGGCTCCTTGTACAACGCCAGAATACAACGATATTGGTACTGGTGTGGAGAAGCTGCCGAATATTTCCGAAGATACCAAAGTTCCAAGTATTGAACCCACTGAACCAATCATCACTGACGATTTGGCCAGAGCTGTCATCATCCCACTAGGTCCCCGTGGATTTAGAAACTTGTACGCTTTACCAAGGGAACCATTTAAAAATGATGCCTGGACCTTAGTGATTATGTTACTTGGGGAGTTGCAAGATTGGATGCAGGATGACGCTTTACAAATGCTGTGTGGAAACATGTATTGGATTCCAAAAAGTCTGCGTTATACGTCCTGGACACACGACCAAATTATAAAGATGGAAAATGAAGCTGAATAGATTGCTGTGTTTGCTGTTTGAAGAATTTTTCCTGTTTGAAGAGGTTTACCTGTTTGAAGATTTTTCAAAACTTTGTTCTTTTTAAAATGTAAATACGTTTGTTATGTTTATAATATTGTTTGAAATGTTAAAATTGTAATGTTGTAAAACTTTGAAATGTTATATAAAATTTCTTAAAACAAACATTGGTATTTCTTAGAGGGTCTTTGTAGCAATTTGATTAGCCCAACCCACAACCTATAAAAGGTCCGACATCCTTTCACCATGCTTGTCTCAGGCCCAACAGGTGTTGGCAAGACCGTCTTTGTAAATATTGTTGGAGGCCAACATGTTTGATCCCACACCTGAACGAATCGTGTGGGCCTATGGCGAATGGCAACAGTCCTACGAGTCCTTTCCTTACACTTATGTCCATGGTTTGGCAGGCATTGATGATGTGATGGCCCAAGTGTCTGGGCCTCAAATTTTGGTGATTGATGACTTGATGGGTGAAGATACAACAGCCCTTGAACAGTGGTTTACTCGAAAGAGTCATCATAGAAACGCCAGTGTTATTTACATTGTGCAAAATTTGTTTGATAAAAAACAACGCACGATTAGCCTTAACGCCCATTATTTGGTCTTGTTTAAAAACCCTAGGGATGCTTCGCAGTTGGGTGTGTTAGCCCGACAAATGTATCCCGGACATTCACAATTATGCAACAAGCCTACACGGATGCCACTTTGACACCCCGAAGTTATTTATTAGTGGATCTGAAACCAGATACCCCAGAAGAGATGAGATTGCGAACCCGAATTTTACCCTCAGAAACCCCAGGTTATGTCTATCTCCGAAAGGTATAAAAGGGCCGACCGTTTTGTTGTCAATCATTCACGATGGCACGCACCAAGAACACCAAAAGACTTCACCAGCCACCCCCGGGTACAACCCTGTTGCCTAGAGCACAGTTTTCTCCTTTCACCTCACTGGCCCCTGATCTAAGAGATCCAACGGCTCGAGTACCTACCCGCCCTACCATTCCAGGAGCCGACGTAGAATCATTTCACCGAGGCCACTACCCTCTTTATCTCCGCCACCAAGACCCATATCGCCTTTACCACCAAGTCCACCCAGTTTGTTTGCTACGCTGGCCCCAGATTTACGTCCAGAGACACCCCCAATGCCCACACCAGCACAGGTCACCAGCACACCACTTCGAAGTTTGAAAAAAACACGTCAAACAAAACAACCTCGACCCCCAAAGAAGAAAAAAGCAGCACCCACCAGACCGCCATTCGATCCTCTGGCTCAAAGTCGACAAAGCAAACAAATGAAGGAAATGTCTGAATTCATCAAACGCTTGAAACGTCTGAATCCTGAAATGGTTTACACTGAATTGTTGAGAAATGTTGGTACTGTCCGAATTGGGTTGTTACAGTGGTTTAAACTTGCAGCCAATCATCTTCTGAAAGGTAATATTAAACCTCTACATGCTCAACACACCCAATGGGTAGCTAGAAATAAAGATGTCTTAAAACAATTGACTCAAAATATAGGCACCAAAGAAAAATTAGCTTTTGTCATGAAACCAGGCGGTCAAGGATTTTTCGGTGGGGTGTTGATACGTATTTTGGTACGTTGGAAAGAAAGATTAGAACAAGAGAAAAAGAAGAAAGAAAAAAGAGCTAAGAAGAGAAAAGTATAAAAAAGGCCTCTGCAAACATATATTATGATCATTTGACACCATGGCACCACGACGTAGCATCAAGTGTGTTTCTAACCAATGTAAAGCTATTTTAAACGGCAAGACTCGATTAACGACACAACAACGTCGTCTATTAACTCCACACAGAAGAGCCCTGCGAACCTTAGCCAACCCTCGAACCTCTGGTCAATCCAAAAGAAAATTGTTAAACCAAAAAGGTGGTTTTCTGGGTGCGTTGTTGGCTTCTTTAGCCTCTAGTGTCATTGGACCCATCATCGGGCCATTGGACAGTGATAGGGTATATAAAGGAGAAACCTAGGACTCTTGTCTCAGTCATGAAGCCTCAACAGACCCTGAACGATTTCTTGAAAACCCCTCACAGTTGGCGAAATCATATTTTGAACGATAAAAAAAGTCGTGGATTGTTTATGTGAATGTATTGGTAATTTGATCCGGGGCACCTTACCACTATCAGCTACAGAAACAAGACGTTTGCGATCAAAGGCAAACTTACTTAGAATTAAGAATTAAGTCAAGAAATGCAACGTTTACTCAAGTCCAATACTTCAGACGCTATTAAAATGGATCAATATGGTCAAATGTTGCAGCGATATCGAATACTTCAAAATAAAAGACACGCACCAATCATACCTGAGACAACAAAAAATAACAAACCTGACGACGTCGCTCCCATGGAAAAACCTGATATTTTAACTTCGGTAGCAGCATTTAGAAAAGATAACACCCTACTCTTGGAACGACAAATACGAATTGACTCATGATGGTCAAGTGATGAAAGGAACGAATGTAGTGGATATTGTCAATGATTTCATTCGAAACCGCAAAACAGTCAATGCTCCTTTTGGTTGGGAAGCCGTCATGAGAAGTTTGAGAGAATCAAACATACCACGAGAAGCCATTGGAAATGATCGTCGATGGGAATTGTTTTCGACACCCCAAACACAACCGTCTACCTCCACTTTTGAAACACCCAAGAAACGCACAAGTAAAAAGCAACAGAGGAAAGAAAGAAAATGGCTTTCTTTTGACAGCCTATAAAAGAAGCTCACAAACATTAACTGGTCAAAGATGGAGAAGCTAGCACAAGTTTATTATGATCCGGCGCATCCAGCAGGATTTAGTGGTGCTCAGAAACTAGCCAAGGCTACTGGGGTGCCATTGAAGAAAGTCAAAGCCTGGTTAGCGGGACAACGGACCTATACTTTACACAAACCTCTCAAGAAAAAATTCAAACGATCACCTACTTTAGTAGCGGGTATCGATCACCAGTGGCAAGCTTATTTGAGTGATCTGAGTAGCATATCCAAGAAAAACAATGGTTATCGCTTTTTGTTGTGTGTGATTAATGTGTTTTCCAAATATGCTTGGGTCGTACCCATGAAAGACAAGAAAGGTGAAACCTTGGTGCGAGCTTTCCAAAAAATTAAAAACAGAACACCTTTAAGATTGCAAACAGATAAAGGTACAGAATTTTTAAACAGAAAATGTCAAACTTATCTTAAGAAGAAAAAAATTCACCTTTTCGTGACACACAATGCCGAAACCAAAGCCAGTGTGGTGGAGAGATTTCAACGTACCTTAAAACAACGAATGTGGCGATATTTCACGTACAAGAAAACGGAACGTTACGTTGATGTTTTGGACAAGTTGGTAGAAGGTTACAATGCAGCCGTACATCGCACTATTAAAATGGCACCTAAAGATGTGACGGTTCAAAACGAATGGTTGGTTAGTCAACGATTACCTCGGGAAACATCCAAGAAAAAACGCGACATCACATCAACTGTGCGGTTAGCACTGGACAAACAGAAAGCTTTTGATAAGGGATACTGGCCAAATTGGACTTTAAAAACTTTTTAAGTCAAACCCAGTGTAGGATCCCGCTATAGATTGATTGATGGAAACGGTGAACCATTGGAAGGATCGTTTTATCCTGAAGAATTACAAGAAGTGAAGGAAGACACAGACGAAGCTTACGTGATTGAAAAAATCATTGAACGTCGAGGTAAAAACATACTCGTCAAATGGAAAGGTTATCCGGCTAGCTTCAATTCCTGGATTCCGGAATCGACCGTGGAGTATAAATAGAAGTAACCAACTACAGTGGAGATACATCATGCAAGACGAATCCACATCGACAACATCGGTTCGATCCAGATCCTGGGCGTGTTTAGGAACTCGGGTACCTCAAGCTGAAATTGTATTTTTCTGTCAAGTGATTTTGGTCTACATTGTCGCTGGTATTGCTTTGTCTCAACTCGCCCTGAAACCCGCAGGACCTCAAACCACATTGTGGACTGCTTTGTTATCCAGTAGTTTGGGTTATTTACTAGCAGCACCTCAACTGAAGAAAAATGAACGATTTTTATCTCACCCTGCCTAGTGACAGTTCCATGGGAATGTTTCCAGACAATAGCCTTTCGACGTATCGCACTCATTTAACGCCTCCCATTCATTTTAATCACCAAGAATGGGAAGTGGGTTTGGCAGCCTTGGCCTTCCCAACAGATTGGTACAACCTTACAGAGAAAGACAATAAACTCAGACTGAAAGTTTTTCCTTGGAAAATCGTCCCAGATATGGACACCATCAAGTGTGTGAGTGACAAATGGTTGGAACCTCCCGAGTGCAGCACTGTTCCGAACAATGATGAAGGTTCGACTGAAGTCGAAACGCATATGGAAACCAACACTTACAGAAATGTGGAACAGTTGCTAAATGTATTGAACGTGACCATGCATGGATTATGGAAATGCAATGAAATACAAGAAATCATTCATCGAAAACCATTTCGATTGGAGCCCAACATCAAAGAATTGACGCCTATAGAACAAAACGAGCAAGAAGAGTACGAAAATCGTATGAAATTATTCAATCAGGCCGAAAAACAACCATATGCATCCTTTAAATTGGATCCTTTAAGCAAAAGAATATATTTATCTTTCGACTCTCAAGACGCCGTCAACTTTCTACGTATGTTACCAGCAATCATTTTCAAAATTGAAGGACCCATGGTTGGTATGTTAGGATGGTCTGACTTTACGCAAGAATTTCGGTTGGATAAATTATGTCGACGAAACATTCGCGAAGCTAAAATCACTGCTCTCTTTCAACCAGCTGTGGATATGGCCTTTGATATGTTTTACTTCTATTCGGATATTGTGGAACCACAACGTGTAGGTGATGCGGTGACTCCGATCTTGGATGTGTTTCACAGTAAATCAGGATACTTACGTCCATCGGCCATACATTACGTTCCGATCAAGTACGACCGCCTGACGGCCATCGGCATGTATATAAGGACCGGACATGGAAGACCCGTACCATTTGTGAGAGGAAAAGTGGTGGCCAAGCTTCACTTTAGAAAGAGAAAATGACATTGTTGGGAAGAGGTAACATTCGAGTGTATCGTGGAGGTGTGCTCAGACAACGAGGGACTGGATTTTTGTCCGGTTTAGTGAACATGGTCAAAAAAGGTCCCGTGATGGCAGGCAAATCTTTATGGAGTGCGGGTAAACAGGCTATAAAAGATAATCTTCCACAAGTTGGAAACGAGGTGTTGAAATTTGTCCAAGGCAAAGAATCTGTCAGTCGAGGGTTGAAAAACTTGGTTCAAGATGCCGTCAAACCTGCTTTGAAATCCACAGTGTCGGAAACTTTGAAGAATGTGGTCGGAGGTATAAAAGACCGACAACCACCACGAAAGCGGACAAAACCATCTGCAGCTCGTTCTGTCAACATCAAACGAAAGAGAAGAAAGAAAGATATATTCGATCATGGCTTCAATGATGCGTAATGATTCCTGTCCTTGTGCTCCAGATGAATTACAACAACTCTTTACCGTTCCTGACACTCAAACAGCCGTTACCAAAGTAACCAAAGTCCGCAAATATCCACTGACCAGTGATCTGAACCATGATGGTCCCTTGGAATTTTTAATTCCTAATTCAAGTACGGATTTCATCGACTTGTCCAACATTAGTTTGTATCTCAAGTTGAAAGTTGTCAAAGACGATGGAACGAATGTTGGAGCGGATAAAAAAATCGGACCAGTCAACAATTTCTTTCACACTTTGTTTAAAGATGTAAAAATGCGTCTTGGAAAAGATTCCGATACGTTGGTGACCGCTTCGTTGCCCAATTATCCCTATAGAGCTTATTTGGAAAATCTCCTGAGTTTTGGTCGTGGAGCCAAAAACGATCAACTTAACCAACAAGTTATGTGGGAGAAAGATACGGCTGGTCAATTAGATAGTACACAGGCTGTTCAAACTGGAGCTGGTGATGCCATTGTGCCCATCGTTAACCATGGTTTGGGAGGAAGAAGAAAAAGGATGGGTGAAAGTTTAGAGTTTGAATTGCAGTCCCGACTACATGTGGATTTGTGTTTAAAAGATCGCTATTTAATAGATGGTGTGGATGTCCGCATCCAATTGGAAAGACAACAACCAAAATTGTATTTGATGTGGAACGAAAACAACGAAAGTTACAAAGTTGAAATGATCAAAGCCTATTTGGAAGTACCTTTTGTTACACTGGCACCATCAACATACACACGAATTGCTGAACAACTACAATCGAACAACGCCAAATATCCACATAAACGAGTAGTCGTCAAAGACATTAGTATACCCAGTCGTAGACGTTTTCACGTCTTGGATAATTTATTCATCAACGAAGTCTTGCCTAAACGTCTTATTTTGGGTTTGGTGGAGAACGATTCTTACAACGGTAATTCCATCAAGAATCCATTAAAGTTCCATCATCATCGATTAGAATACATCAAACTGATGAAAAATGGTGATGTTGTTGAGAAGTTAGCGAACATTAATGTGACGTCTTACGGACGTCGTCTAGCAGCTTAGACTATATAGAATATGTATTCTTTGAAGGTTTGCTAAATTAACACCTCTAAAACCAAAGGATCTTGTTTCTTTGTACCGCACATTTTGGTGCCGTGATTATGGCTACAGTTAAAGGAAGACGTTCGGGACACAAAAGCGCCCTCACAAAACTTATTAGAAGATTCGAAGAAGGAAAATCAAACGAAGATGTTGACATCGAAGAACTTTCAGCAATTTTGGACTTAATAATGAACAAACAGAACTTGTTGGAGGACTTGAACACTCAAATTATTAGTGTTTTATCGGATGAAGAGGAATTAAATACTGAGATTTCAGAAATAGATGAGTATGATATTACTTAAGAGACACAAATACGCAAAATGCGCAATTTCTTAAAGCCACAGCCAGCTGTCCCTAATGTCAATATTCCATGCCCGTCGGTTCCGATAATACAGAGTTCCCTCAACTCGTTAAGTCAAAGTTTTGATGTCAATAGAAATCAAACATCGTCTATCTCACAACACATGTACGCTCCTACGCCAAGTTACAGTAGTCATTTTCACAAACTACCCAAGTTAGAATTGTCAAAATTCGATGGTGATGTCCTCAAGTGGCAGGAATTCTGGGAATCTTACGACACAGCAGTCCATAGTAACCCCTCATTAACAGAAGCCCAGAAATTCAATTACTTGAAATCACTACTTCAAAAGGAAGCTTTGACCACAGTATCAGGGTTTTCACTCACAAACGTGAATTACGGCAAAGCAATAGAGCTTTTACATCAAAGATTTGGCCAAGTACAAAAGATCACGCACACATATATGCAAACCTTATTAGATTTACCCGCACCGGAGAACACAGTTCACTCATGCCGCAAATTTTACGACAAATCAGAAACATTAATAAGAGGTCTTGAATCGATGGGGAAAAGCCAAGAATCATTTGGAACTTTCTTAATTCCAGTTATGCTAAACAAACTTCCAAATAGAATCATGGAAAACATTACACGTCAACATGGTCTAAAAGAATGGTCCCTTGACGAGCTCAGACAAAACTTGCTAAACGAAATATGTATATTGGAAGCTGGAAATAGAATACACCTAGACACTGATGAACCGTCAGTTAGTACCGTATATTTTACTAAAACAAACACTATGAAAGGTAAACGTAGAAACGATGTAAAGGTTGACACACGCAAAGCATGTATATATTGTGGAGATTCTCATAGTCCAAACGTGTGTGTTAACGTAAGCGATCATAAAGCTAGAGTTGACATACTTAAACAGAAGAAAGCTTGTTTCAATTGTCTTGGAAACCATAGGATAGCAAACTGTATGTCAAAGGGAACATGTAGAAATTGTAATAAGAAACACCACACCAGTATTTGCAACGAAGATAAACACCAGGCTTCGGTAAATACAAGTAATTGTACACATTTGAGTAATTCAGCATCAAATTCTTATCACGAAGACAGCACCTCTTCAGCCATGTATTGTACAACACATTCACAAATTTTGTTGAAAACCGCAGTAGCTACCGTACAATCGAACGAACATGTCAGTATGGACGCAAATGTACTTTTTGATGAAGGGGCCCAGCGCTCGTTCGTGACTGAAAATCTAGCCGAACAATTAGAACTAAAACCAGTCAGTACCGAAATCATTTCGATATCAGGATTTGGAGGAGGCAACAGCCCTGTACGTCACTTGAAAACTGCCATGATATCTGTACAAGCAGATGATGGAAAACACATACCAATCAATGTTCTTATCGTACCGGACTTAGCAACCCCATTACGAACACATACCGCAGACATTACTAAGTTATCACACTTACGAGGATTAAAATTAGCCCACCCGCTTCCAGGAAATGATGCATTCTCCATTGATATATTGATCGGCGCAGACCATTACTGGGATTTCATCGAAGACAAGGTTATACGAGGAGATGGCCCAACCGCAGTTAAGTCTAGAATAGGTTATTTGTTATCAGGACCAACACACACATCGGACAAAACAGGAACCGCCGCTATGATGAACGTTTTAATAAACCACAAAGAAGAGGAATATGATTTAGAGAAATTCTGGACAATCGAGTCTTTAGGAATTGCACCTCCGAGCAACAGAAACACCAACACGGAACACTTAGATAATTTCATATCGAAAAACATTTCATATGATGAGAAAGCACACAAATACAGTGTAAAACTTCCATGGAGAGAAGATCATGAACCACTACCAACGAACATAGAAATAGCTAGAAAGAGAACAGAAAACGTAGTACGCAGATTAAGCAATGATTCGTTTCCACTCAACAAATATGGAGGAATAATCGCCGACCAGGAAAGGAGGGGCTTCATAGAAAAGGTTGAACATTCAGAGTCAAATATAGAACAGACGCATTATATCCCGCACCACTCTGTCAGGAAAAAATTAAAAAGTGGTTAAAGTGACAAAGTGATAATATTTCATTAAAGTGACACTATAAATTCAAATGTAATTTCAATGCATGCATTCATTTTTGTGCCACTTTCTGAGGCCCCGGAAGATGTTGAGAAGTTAGCGAACATTAATGTGACGTCTTACGGACGTCGTCTAGCAGCTTAGACTCTTTTAACGTCATAACGTCATTCTTGACTCTTTTTTATGTTTGAATATGTATTCTTTGAAGGTTTGCTAAATTAACACCTCTAAAACCAAAGGATCTTGTTTCTTTGTACCGCACAGATGTAGTGGATGAATATTTCATGGATTTTCAAACAAACAAGCCACAACACCGTATTTAGATTTGATGAAAAGAGTAGGAGTACTCAACAGCAAAGAAGATTTGGATTTGTCTTACAACGACTATATTAATGGCTACACTCTATTTGGTTTTGATTTAACCAATGACCACGGAGCAGATCAAGTCAATTTTCATCCCAAGTCGTCTGGAAGTTTGTCTTTGGAATTGAGATTCGAAAACGCCCCACCGAATCCACTCAATTTGCTATTGTTTGCTGAATACGACAATGTCTTGGAAATCGACGTCAACCGCCAAATTTTGGTGGATTGGTAAACCTCTGTATACTGCCCAGTTGGAAGAAGGATTGGGATGTCATATCCCTGAACAATTTGGTGGTGTCCTGGCCAGAAATCAATTACAAACTTTAAAACCAACCCGCTATCCCATGGCATACGTCGTAAACACCGATGACGAAGACCAGCCTGGAAAACATTGGACCGTGTTTGTGTGCGAAGAAAACTATTGTGATTTCTTTCATTCGTACGGATGTCCCCCAGAACTGTATGGAAAAGATTTTGCCGACTTTGCACAACGTCAAGGACCAGTACGACACAGCTCCCAATGGATTCAAGGACTCCAAAGTTTTGTGTGTGGCCATTATTGCTTGTTTTACCTGTGTCATAGATTCCACGTACCCACACCAAAAGCCTTGTCGGTGTTTAAATCGAATCTGACTGAAAACGATCGTTTAGTACATGCTTGGACCCATGATCATTTTCCATGTTTAAGATTTGAAAAAGGCCAAACTTGTCGCAAATTTATGGATGTAAATACGTTATAGTTATTGTTAAAAGTTATTGTTAAATTCTTTAGTTTATTATGTTATTATTGTTCATTGTTCTGATGTTAATTGATTAAAGTTAAAAAATCATACCACGTTTTTTTTTTTCATCCAATCAAAACCCCTTCCCGGCTTACAGCCTATAAAACCGCAGCCATTTGTCTTTGGCCATTCATTTGCACCATGGCAGCCGAACCTATGATTGTTGTGCAACTAATGGAAGTGGATGACAGTCCTGTTAAGATTTTTTGCCGTAACGGTAAAACAGTCATCATCACACCAGATGACATTTACCTTATTGAAGAAACGACGATGAACGAATGTCAGACGCCTCGGCGGAGGAGAATCGCTCCCGAGGTGCTAGCTAACGTCCGTCAGAGGCTCCGTCACAGAGTTCGTCGAAGGCTCTTCTAAAAGGAGTTAGTCCAATGAAAAAACAGCCCTTTTCAAGGCTACCTAATCAAATGAAAAGAGTTCCCTGCCCTTTGTTAGGAATACCCCCTGGGTGACGTCAGTGGGATCTTCCTATGGGATTTCCTTCGCGGATTTCCCCCAGTGGGATTTCCCGATGGGATTCCCCAAGAAGCCATGCGCATAAGTCAACCCTATGACGTCATCCAACATGGCCGCCCGGATATGACGTCATCCTTAGCAACCGCTCTAGTGACGTCACTTCCTATGACGTCATCCGTTGCCTAGCAACCAAATTACCTAGCCCTAGGCCCCTACTACTACGGCAAACAAACTTATAATACGAATATATACATATTAGTAGGAAAGATAGGTTAAGTTTATAACCAGAACAACATTTTTATTATACGCCCTCATAATCTCTATTGTCGGCACCCCTGTCCGTCCGTCCGTTAAAATTTGCTCGTAAACCCTCTAAAAACTAGAGTTTTTGATGGAATCAAATGAAATTTGGTATGTGTATACATATTCATAAAACGAAGATCAAGTTCGAATTTGAGCCATTTTCGATCATTAGAAGCAGAGTTATTGCCCTTGCCCCAAAATCTTGAATATGATATTACTCGCTTAGTTGTCAACCGATTTTGATGAAACTTAAAATGGATGTTATTGGACCTAAATCGAAAGGTTTGAGGAAGTTTAGTTTACTCCTGATTAAATTTAAGGCTTTTTCGTTGGGCGTATATGGCTGTGGTCCACTATCTTTATGCTTAGTGTGCAATCACTAGTCAGGGATATCTGAATGGTGTTTCGTAAGTATCGCCTCAATTATGTTTGGCAGTACTATGCCTATGAGAAAGTAAATTTTTCAAGTGTGTCTAAAATCATATTTTAAGAAAGTTAGACCCCTTGTTTCCCCCAACTCCCCTCCAGAACGTCTCATTTCACCCCCGGGAAGCAACTTATTTTTATGGCACGTAATGAAAATACTATACCATCGTGATTATATATTGAGATAATTAATGTTAAAAGGCAATCCTAGAAAATGAACAAAATGAGGATGGACCCCAGCACCAACGAAGCAACAGTTTTACCACCCTACGAAAGAAGAATTCGAACCAGTTGATGATCTACATTGGTCTCCAGATACAGCAAGCAGCATTTTTTAGATACGCCAGCTTCAGGCATCGAGTAAGTCGTCTTTAAACTAATTACTGGGGATGAAAATACTGAGAGACCATCACTAAGCCAAACTGTAGTTAACTCGAGTCGTAAAATTCTCACACCCCTTCAGCATTCAATCTTAGACCGTGGTTTATCCCGACCCCGAAGGTATCTTAGACCATCTATTGATCGATTTCAACGCAATCTGCACTTATTATTTTCGAAACCACCCAACGTGGTGCTAGAACAATGTTTATTCCTAGCGAACGCACTGCTTTGTTTTCATAATGACTGTTTTTTTTGCAGTGCGTTCTAGCGAACGCACTGCATTGTTTTGCAAATGTCTTTTTTTTGCAGTGCGTTCGATTTCGAACGCACTGCTTTGTTTTCATAATGATTTTTTTTTTTTTTTCGAATTCTTCCCATCTCGCTCAGCCAAAACTACGCTTGCTACGTACTCACTGATGCGACTTCCAATTCACAAATGGTGGCCACCGTTACATGAATATAAATTGATGCATTTTAATCCAACCGGAAATGACGTACGACGTAAAAATGTATTTTAGGGTTTTTGAATTTACGTTTCTAATTTTTGTCCGATTTTGATCGGATTTTTTTGGGTTAATATCTATAATCTATCAGCTACAAGATGACTTCTTACTAAAATTAAAAATTTTTACTTTTGACACTGACTTTTTTAATTTGAAATTTTTTGAATTTTTCAACTTCTACAATTTTATTTTGTTCGATTTGAAAATTTACATGCAGATAGACATTTTAATTCTAAATACAACCCTGTCATTAAAATGTCGATATCACTTCCGGTTTTGACGTCATTTGCTCTCAAAGTTCAAAGTTCCACTTCCGGAATTTTGAAGATATTCGAAAACATTTTTTTGCAGTATGTTTATTATGTAGACAAAAAAGTAAACAAATGATCAAATTTGACTCGGAAGTAACAGATCAATCGCCATCTTGAAATGGTATATTTTCATAAAACGCAAAATGGGGCCTCAGGGTGTTATGGAATTTGTATAATTTTGATGTCTATACAATCTGCAGTTGATTGTTACCAAAATATGGGAAGCCGATTTTTGAATTTCAATTCTGATTTTTTCTAATTTCCGGTTAAAATAAATCAGTTATTGTCAAAACTTTCAAGGCCCATATTTCGTGACCTTGACCTTTTGTGACTTGGTGACCTGTACAAAAGTTATTGCCCTTGATGAGATGTATCCAATGACATATTTTTTTCAGATACCCAATGGCTACTTCCGGTTTAATGGCCGCTTGAAAATTACAATTTTTGACTTTAAACAGCCCTACCACGTGACCTAATTTACATATGTCTTATTTTCTTTCACCGTCTTACTATGCTCTGTCTGCTCTTTCCAGTGATATACAACACCATACGTTTGAATCAAAATTCCGTCTTTAAAAGTTTGAAAAATTTGAGCCAATTTCCATTGAAACTGTGCGTGTTTTTTTCAAATTTTATTTCGATCGTTCTGAAAACTTACAGATAGATAGACAATTTGATGGCGATCAAGAATATGTATTCAAAATTTCAATATCACTTCCGGTTGTGACGTCATCGGCTCTCAAAGTTGAAATTTTAACTTCCGGAAGTTTGAATATATTCGAAAAATACTTTTTGAAGTATGTTTTTATGTGGACACAAAAGTATCCAAATGATAAAATTTGAACCGAATGTAACATATCAGTCGCCATCTTGAAATGGTATATTTTTATAAAACGTAAAATGGTGCCTCAGGGTTCTATGGAATTTGCATAATTTAGATGTCTATGCAATCTACAGTCGATTGCTACCAAAACATGGGAAGCGGATTTTTGAATTTCAATTCTGAATTGTTCTTATTTCCGGTTAAAATAAATCAGTAATTGTCTAAACTTTCAAGGACCATATTTCGTGACCTGTATTATTTTCTTTAAATGTCTTACTATGCTCTGTCATCTCTTTCAAATGATATACAACACAATACATTTGAATCAAAATTTCACCATTTAAAGTTTGAAAAAAATTTCGCCAATTTCCATTCAAGTGTGCGTGTTTTTTTCCAAATTTTATTTCGATCGATCTTACAACTTACAGGTGGAAAGACATTAAATATCGAAGTAAGATCTATTTTCAAAATTTCAATATCACTTGCGGTTTAGACGTCATTCGGTTTTTAATTTGAAAATACAACTTCCGGAATTCTTAAGATATTTGATTTTTTCAAATCATTTTTACGATACAATACAAATGCAATCATAAAAACTTAGCCAAAAGTAACGGACCAGTCGCCATATTGAACTGACCTGTTTTTGTAAAACGAAAAATGGGGCATCCGGGTTAAATGGGATTCGTGTAAATTTGATGTTAACTTATTCAGCAAAGGACTACTTACAAAATATGGGAAACGGAATTTCGATTTTTTCATTTGCTTTTCTTTATTTCCTGTTTAATGTTTTCACAAATTCTTAAAAGTTTCAAGACCGATATATCGTAACCCTGATCTTTGTTGACCCACACAAAAGTTAATGCCCTTGTCAAGATCTATCAATTGATATATCCATTTTTGTTAGCCGATGTTTTCTTCTGGTTTTATAGCCATTAGAAAAATTGTGATTTTAAACTTAAAACAGCTCTGTCACGTGACATAATTCGTCTAAACACACACTAGGCGTTTTTGTGGGACGATTCGATTTGGTTTCGATTTGCTAGTACGATTTGGTGTAATTTGGTGTAATTTGGTGTGGTCCACAAATGTACTGGCGATTAGGTAGCCTTGACTGTCAACAAAAGAAGGTCACATGAATGTTATATATGACGTATTTGATATATCAGCCAATAGTATTACGAACTGGCACATTCCGCCATCTTATAACACCTAATCGAATCGCCTAACCACCTCTTGGGACGGTTAGGTCGATTAGCCTAATCAGTTTAGTTAAACAGTCCCACAAATGCTCCGATTAGCCTAATCGAACTGGCT
The DNA here is from genome assembly GCA_029955415.1 of Lottia scabra. NCBI lineage: Eukaryota > Metazoa > Mollusca > Gastropoda > Lottiidae > Lottia > Lottia scabra. Next base: position 4,952,800 of record JARJEI010000002.1, on the reverse strand, counting down.
CACAAATGCGCAAAATAGCTAATCGACCAAATCGAATCGTCCCACAAAAACGCCTACTATTGTCAACACAGTTGAAGGGAGAGAACTAACATATCGTAAATCTTTTAATTATTCAGACCACAAAAAGTTACCATTCATCTAAATAAGGAAATCTCAATTTAACTTTTCTAATGATCATTTTTCATAATCATTTGGTTAATGCCTTATGATTTATAAAATAAATTCAGGATGACGCACTGCTCAGCGCCGTTTTGGTACGGCTCTAGTTTTTTTTTTCCGTTTTCTGGTCAGAGCGCCCAGCCAAAACTATGCATGCCACACATCATCTCTCAAGATTTCCCACGATAATCTACTGCTCGGTATTGTTTAAATGTAAAATGGCGCATGCCCTACCAACCGGAAATGAGGTATGAGAACATATGGGTTTTGATGTTTTGGCCATTATCTCCTTTATTTTTCAACCGATTTCGATCGGACTGACTTTGCTTATTTCTATAATTGATTGTCCATGAGACAAAAGTTTAACAATATCATTTTGAGAAAAATCTTGCTGACTTTTGGAGCACCTTTTCTGGACCACTTTTTCAACTTTTGCAATTTTATATTGATCAACCTGAAAACTTACATATTTATAGACATTTTGATTGCAAACATTTAGCAATTTTCAAAATTTCGATATCACTTCCGGTTTTGACGTCATTCGCTCTCAAAGTTGAAATTTCAACTTCCGGAAATTTGAAGATATTCGAAAAAAATTTTTTGCAGTATGTTTGTTATGTAGACACAAAATTATACAATCATAAAATTTGACCCGGATGTAACGGATCATGCGCCATCTTGATATGGTATATTTTCATAAAACGCAAAATGGGGCCTCAGGGTGTTATGGAATTTGCATAATTTTTATGTCTATGTAATCAACAGTCGACTGCGACCAAAACATGGGAAGCCGATTTTTTAATTTAAATTTTGAATTTTTCTGATTTCCGGTACAAATAAATCAATAATTGTCAAAACTTTCAAGGCCCATATTTTGTGACCTTGACCTTTTGTGACTTTGTGACCTGTACAAAAGTTATTGCCCTTGATTAGATGTATCCAATGACATATTTTTTTCAGATGCCCAATGGTTACTTCCGGTTTTATAGCCGTTTGAAAATTGCAATTTTTAACTTTAAACAGCCCTACCACGTGACCTAATTTACATATGTCTTATTTTCTTTCACCGTCTTACTATGCTATGTCTGCTCTTTCCAATGATATACAACACAAAATATTTGAATCAAAATTCCGCCTTTTAAAGTTTGAACAATTTGGGTCAATTTCCATTGAAACTGTGCGTGTTTTTTTCAATTTTTATTTCGATCGTTCTGAAAACTTACAGGTAGATAGACATTTTGATGCCGAACAAAAATATGTTTTCAATATTTTGATATCACTTCCGGTTTTGAAGTTATTGGCTCTCAAAGTCGAAATTTCAACTTCCGGAATTTTGATGATATTCGAAAAATTCTTTTTGCAGTATGTTTGTAATGTAGACACAAAAGTATACAAATGATAAAATTTGACCCGGATGTAAGAGATCTGTCGTCATCTTGAAATGGTATATTTTGATAAAAGGCAAAATGGGGCCTCATGGTGTTATAGAATTTGCATGATTAAGATGGCTATGGAATCTACAGTCAATTGCTATCAAAACATGAGATGCCGATTTTTTAATTTCAATTCTGATTCATTTTAATTTCCGGTTAAAATAAATCAGTAATTGTCAAAATTTTAAAGGCTTATATCTCGTGACCTTGACCTTCGGTGATCATGTGACCTGAAAAAATTTATTGGCATTAATGTTACCTATGCACGGATACTTTCATTTAGGTTTTCCGATGTTTACTTCCGGTTTGATATCCATTAGAAAATTGCAGTTTTTAACTTTAAAGAGCTCTGACACGTTACCTAATTCAAGTACGTCACAAATTCTTTCACAATCTAATCATGCTAAATCTACTTTTTCAATTATATACAACACAATATTTTTAAATGAAAATAGCGCCTTTTGAATTTTGAAAATTAGTCATTCCATCTGCTTGTAAAATATTAAATTCAAATTTCAGTTGAAGGGAGAGTACTACATTTTGACATAAAGCTGCGTTTGGGCGATCGCCCTCTGCCATTAACTTGCGTTTGGGCGATACGTATATCATAAATGTACTTTTTTACATTGTAACAGTTTTAGAAGAAACATTAATATATATTTTCTTTGAACGAATTATGTATTGATAAATTTTGATCTGTATTTCAAACTACGAAGTCTGAATGCTTTGCAATCCGTTTCTAAATTGAGATTTGGCTCTTTCATGTGTCCTTTTTGCACTTTAGAACTTTTTTACAAATCTTCGAAATTTTGTGATATGCGTTTTCCACTGATGTATATCAAACTGTGATTACGCCTTTTTTTAATCAGATTACTTTTCACTACCGAACATGAAATGTTTATTTCACCCTTGACTACCGTGTGTGAACTGGTTATTCAACTTGTCACTACCGAATTCACAATTGTGCGTTTTAAAATTTGCTTTCTTCTGTAAACCTGACAACATGGATTGAAAGATGTCACTTTTCACCAATGGACGAAACCGGATGCGCACTGCATGGTACCATTCATGGTTCTAGTTTTTTTTGTCTACTTCTGGTCACGCTAATTCGGTATGAAGGGAGCATGCCACACATTATCTCGCATGTTTTCCTACGATAACTAACTGCTCGGTGTTGCGTGAATGTAAAATGACGGTTTTTTGTCTAACCGGAAATGACATGTGACGGAAAAATCCATATGTTTTTTACCATTTTTACCTCTGTTTTTCAACCGATTTTGATGGAACCTTTTTTGTTTATTTCTTTAAACGTTTGTCTACAAGGTAAGACTTTAAAAATATGCATTTTGAGAACTTTGTTGCTGACTTTTTGAAGCACTTTTTTGACCATTTGTTCAACTTTTGCAATTTTATTTGTATCAATATGAAAACTTACAGGTACATAGATATTTTTATGGCGAACAAAATGACATTATCAAAAAAAAAAAATATCACTTCCGGTTTTGACGTCATTCGCTTGCAAAGTTGAAATTTTAACTTCCGGAATAATGAAAATATTCAAAAAAATCTTTTTGCAATGTGCTAGAAATAATCATTGACAAAATATGAAATGATAAAATTTGACCGAGATAGTTCATATCAGCCGCCATCTTGAAATGAGTAATTTTTCTTTAAATCGAAATTCAGAATCAGGGAATAATCCGATTTGAATAAAAATGATGTGTATGGAATCTGCAGTCGATTGCTAACAAAACATGGCGAGCCGATTTTTAAATTTCCATTCAGAATTTTTTTTATTTCCGGTTTAGAATTTTTGGAAATAGTCAAAACTTTTAAGGCTCATATCTTGTGACCTTGACCTTGAGTGACCTTGTGACCTGAACAACAGTTGTTGCCCTTGACGAGATCTATCCAATGGCATAATCATTTTAGATGCCCAATGTTTACTTCCGGTTTTATGGCCGTCAGAAAATTGCAATTTTTAACTTTAAACAGCTCTGTCACGTGACCTAATTCATGTACGTCACAAATTATCTTCTATTATTATCACGCTTTATCTCCTGTTTCTAAAAATGTATAACACTAGATATTTTGATCAAAATTGATTTTTGGAATTTTGTTCTTTGTTCTATAGTAACTCTGCGTGTTTTTTTGGCGGGAAAAACACGTGTTATCTGAATTACGGATTTCATAAGATAGGTAACAATTTCTTCTTAAGATATGGAAGAACATGACTAACAAAGAAAAAAATATGATAAAATCGTTACCGGAAGTAACACGCTGGCCACCATCTTGAAATAACCATGTTTTCTTTAAATCGAGATAAGTGAACAGGGTATCATCTGATATGTATAATATTGATGTCCAGGGCATTTTCAATCTATGACCAACAAAATGATGACAGCCAATTTGCTAATTTCGATTATGATGTTTGCCTATTTCCGGTAAAAATTTTCAAAGCACATTACACGTTACCTTCGATTTGGTTGACCTTATGACCTGAACAAAAGTTATTGCCCATGATGAGATCTACCCAACGGTGTATTCATTTTTGTTGTCCAATATTTACTTCCGGTTATATAGCCATTTAAAAATTGTTAGTTTGAACTTTGAACAGCTCTGTCACGTCATAAAATATCTTCTTTTCTTATTACGCTTTATCTCCTCTTTCCAGTGATATATAACACTAGATATTTTGATCAAAATTACTATTTGGAATTTTGTTCTTTGTTCTATAGTAACTCTGCGTGTTTTTTTGGCGGAAAAAAAAACACGTGTTATCTGAATTACGGATTTCAGATTTCAAGATAGGTAACAATTTCTTCTTAAGATATGAAAGAACATGACTAACAAAGAAAAAAATATGACAAAATCGTAACCGGAAGTAACACGTTGGCCACCATCTTGAAATGAACATGTTTTCTTTAAATCGACATCCGATTTATATAATTTTGATGTTTATGGCATTTTCAATCTATTGCCAACAAAATGAGGGCAGCTGAATTGCTAATTTCGATTATGGTGTTTGTCTATTTCCGGTATAAGATATTCAGCAATTATTGTAACACTTTTAAAGCTCATAACTTGTGACCTTGCCATTTGTTGACCTTATGATCCGAACAAAAGTTATTGCCCGAAATGAGATCTATCCAATGGTGAATTCATTTTTGTTGTCCAATATTTACTTCTTGTTTTATAGCCAAATGAAAATTGTCAGTTTGAACCTAATTCACGTACGTCACAAAAAATCGTCTTTTCTTATTATGCTTTATCTCCGCTTGAAATTTAATAGTAGATATTTTAATCATTTTGCTTTTTTTTTAATTTGGAAATTTTGTTCATTGTTTTAAAGTAACTACGTGGCTTTTTTGGCGCGAAAAAACACGTGGTTCCTAAATTGTAGATTTTTAAAGAGAGTCGACACATTCTTTTGAAGATTTAAAATGACATAACATTCATAGAAAAAAAAGAAAAAATTTGACCCGGAAGTAACTAGTAGACCACAATCTTGAAATGACCAACCTTTCTTTAAATCGATATAAGTGATCAGGATATCATCCGATTTACATAATGTTGATGTCTATGGCATCTTCAATATATTACTAACAAAATTCTGACAGCCGATTTCCTAATTTCGATTAAAAGTTTTGTTTATTTCCGGTTAAAGAAATTCAGCAATAGCAAACACTTTCAAAGCTCAAAACTCGTGACCTTGACGTTTGATGCCCTTTTGATCTGAACCAAAGCTATTGCCCTCGATAAAATCTATCAAATGATGTTTTACTTTGTGTTTTCCGATGTTTACTTCCGGTTTAATAGCCGATTGAAAATTGAGATTTTTAACTATAAACAGCTCTGTCACTCTGTCTGTCAATTTATATGCAGGACTAAAATGCAACCGTTCAAGGATGTTTAAATTGCGCACTGCTCAGTACCGTTATCACGGTTCTATTTTTTTTTTTTTTTTTTTTTGTCTACTTCTGGTCACGCTAATTCGGTATGAAGGGAGCATGCCACACATTATCTCACATGTTTTCCTACAATAACTAACTGCTCGGTGTTGCTTTAATGTAAAATGGCGTTTTTTTGTCTAACCGGAAATGACATATGACAGAAAAACCCATTTTATGTTTTTTACCTTTTTTACCTCTGTTTTTGAACCGATTTAGATAAAACGTTTTTTGTTTAATTCATTATTCTAATGTCTACATAATAGCTCTCAACATAAATGCACTTTTAGACATTCTCTGCTGACTTTTTGGAGCACTTTTTTAACCGTTTTTTTAACTTTTGCAATTTTATTTCGATCAATTTGAAAACTTACAGGTGTATAAACATTTTAATTTCTAACTAAATGGTATTTTCAAAATTGTTATATCACTTCCGGTTTTGACGTCATTCGCTTGTAAAGTTGAAATTTCAACTTCCGAAATAATTAAGATATTCAAAAAAATCTTTTTGAGATGTGCTAGAAATAACCATTGACTAAATATGAAATGAAAAAATCTGACCTAGATATTTCATATCAGTCGCCATCTTGAAATGACTGATTTATCTTTAAATCGAAATTCAGAATCAGGGAATCATTCGATTTGAATAAAAATGATGTCTATGGAATCTACAGTCGATTGCTAACAAAACATGGGAAGCCGATTTTTGAATTTCGATTCAGAATTTTTTTTATTTCCGGTTTAGAATTTTCTGAAATAGTCAATAATTTTAAGGCTCATATCTTGTGACCTTGACCTTGAGTGACCTTGTGACCTGAACAAAACTTGTTGCCCTTGACGAGATTTATACAATGGCATAATCATTTTAGATGCCCAATGTTTACTTCCGGTTTTATGGCCTTCAGAAAATTGCAATTTTTGACTTTAAACAGCTCGGTCACGTGACCTAATTCATGTACGTCACAAATTATCTTATACTATTATCAAGCTTTATCTCCTGTTTCCAAAAATGTATAACACTAGATATTTCTATCAAAATTGCTTTTTCGAATTTTGTTCTTTGTTCTATAGTAACTCTGCGTGTTTTTTTTTTGGCGCGAATAAACACGTGTTATCTGAATTACGGATTTCATAAGATAAGTAACAATTTCTTCTTAAGATATGAAAGAACATGACTAACTAAGAAAAAAAATATGATAAAAGCGTAACCGGAAGTAACACGTGGCCACCATCTTGAAATGACCATGTTTTCTTGAAATCGAGATAAGTGAACAGGGTATCATCCGATTTGTATAATTTTGATGTGTATGACATTATCAATCTATGACCAACAAAATGATGACAGCCAATTTGCTAATTTCGATTATGATGTTTGCCTATTTCCGGTAAAAGATATTCAGAAATGGCCAAAATTTTCAAAGCTCATTACACGTTACCTTGGATTTGGGTGACCTTATGACCTGAACGAAAGTTATTGCCCATGATGAGATCTACCCAACGGCGTATTCATTTTTGTTGTCTGATATTTACTTCCGGTTTTAGAGCCTTTTAAATCTTGTTAGTTTGAACTTTGAACAGCTCTGTCATGTGACGTCACGTCACAAAATATCTTCTTTTCTTATTACGCTCTAGATATTTTGATCAAAATTGCTTTTTGGAATTTTGTTCTTTGTTCTATAGTAACTTTGCGTGTTTTTTTGGCGGGAAAAAAACACGTGTTATCTGAATTACGGATTTCATAAGATAGGTAACAATTTCTTCTTAAGATATGAAAGAACATGACTAACAAAGAAAAAAATATGACAAAATCGTAACCGGAAGTAATACGTTGATCTGAACCAAAGCTATTGCCTTCGATAAAATCTATCAAATGATGTTTTACTTTGTGTTTTCCGATGTTTACTTCCAGTTTAATTGCCGATTGAAAATTGAGATTTTTAACTATAAACAGCTCTGTCACATGACCTAATTTATATGCAGGACTAAAATGCAACCGTTCAAGGATGTTTAAATTGCGCACTGCTCAGTACCGTTATCACGGTTCTAGTTTTGTTTGTCATCAAAATGTCTATGCATATGTAAGTTTTCATATTGATCAAAATAAAATTGCAAAAGTTGAAAAAATTTGTCAAAAAAGTGCTTCAAAAAGTCAACGACAAAGTTTTAAAAATGCATGTTTTTAAACCTCCAATTTGAAGACAATCGATTAATAAAATAAACCAAAAACGTCATTTCCTGTTGGACGAAAATGCATCATTTTATATTCACCCAATACCGTGCAGTTAGGCATAGTAAAAAAATATATGAGATAATGTGTGGCATGCTCCCTTCATACCGAATTAGCGTGACCAGAAGTAGACAAAAAAAAAAAAACATACATTATGAAAACAAAGCAGTGCGTTCGCTAGATAACAGTTTAAATTCTGCGGTTTGTTAACTACTGGAGCGTCGAGCGCCCCACCATTTCACGTCTTGTCAGTCGTGTAACTTAACATTCATTTCATTTAGATCTATAGGACCATAGATATCTTATTAATCTATTATAATTAATTGTTGATAATTTTTATCAATAACCTGCGCTCTCTTCAAGGCTATGCCTTCATTCGTATTAACGGTAACAAATGCGTATCTTGTTATTATCATAACTCACTTTTACCGGAAGTGAAGCAACCGGAAGTATATCATTAAAACCGGAAGTGATGAAAACATTTTGAGTGTGCAGAATAATTTGCACTTGCCGGCGGTCTACATCATATAAATTTCAATGTGATCCGTTGAAAATAAATTAAAATATCATATTTCGATCAATTACGGCAAGAAAAAGTATCGAACGAATTTCATATAATCGAATATTTTCAAGTACAATTGTTTGTCCTTGATGAAGGAAATTCGAGCAAAATCGGTTGATAAATACTTTATCTACAGTCCATTTTATGTTTGTTGCTCATGTCGCTTGTCAGAAATATTCATGAAATCAGTTTTTCCGTACTTAGTACCATTGCCGAGAAATAAGCACTGCAGTGGACGAAAAAAAAAATTATCGATACGAAAACAAAGCAGGGCGTACATAGAACGCACTGCAACAAGTTATTTGGATGTTTTATTTCATGTGTAAAACTCTTATCATTGTTTAACTCTTATCATTGATTAAAAATGTGACGTTTCATCCAAGTAGGAATAGGATGCGCACTGCCTCGGATCGGTACCGTTCGTCACGGTTCTAGTCTTTTTTATTTATTCTACGTCTTAGAATGAACAAAAAAAAATTAATTTTCAAACTTGGTCAATAGGAGCACCCGATTCGTCTATTTTTAGCTGCTCAGAGCAAAAAATTGTTAGGGTTCTATTATCGTCCAGAGCAATAACAAAGGCGCCTTTCTGTCCTCAGGGACTAATGTTTCTAGCTACTAGCAGCTAACAAAGGCAAACGAAAGTATAATAATTTTCTGCTTGCAGCAGCTAACAAAGGTCTAACAATTATATTGCTGTGAACAGCTAACAAAAGTGAATTTAAAAAAAATTCAAAATCATATTTTAATTGCTATAATTACATCAAAACCTCCACTATTGAACCCGTCTTGTAAATGAGCCACTATTATATTATATTTTATGGTACAGTGAAAACCTTGAAGACCGCAGATTATAAATTTTCCACCAGGTCAATACTGGGCTACTATGCTGTTGTTACTATACAGGATATTGTTACGGGGGCACAAGTCGTAACTTTTATTATCGCTGGGCCACTATTATTATATGGCCAGTTGAATTCCTGGTCAGATTGAACCGGGAACCGATACAGATATCAGTTATTCGTTGCGGTGGTTGTAAAAGGGTCGTTGTCACTGGGTCACTGACAATACCAGGATATTTAACTAGGTTACTGGTGGTACCAGATTTTTGTTACTGGGCCGTAGCTAGTACCAGTTCGTTATTACGGGACAAGGACATTCATTATAAAGGGTATGGACCAGTTTATGGTTACTTTATAACGGGTTATTGTCAATAGACAGCTCTAGAAGGTCTACTAGGCTATCGTTCATTTAGCAGTATTCTAGGTCATCATAGCCGTAGGAGACAGGGGGGGGGGGGGAAATCCCAAAAATCGGGCAAAATATCATTAAAATTCGGGCAATAAGTCGTTCTGCCCCCCCCCCCCCCCCTCCTATGTAGGTCATTAATATCGGGCCATTGATAGTATTAGGGAACGTTGTTACTGGACCACTTGTAGTACTAGGTTTTGTTACGTATTCAATGGTGGTACTTGGTAATAATTACTGGATCACTGGTTATACCATACCGTTGTTACTGGGTTACTGGTAGTACTTGGTTAACGTACGTTACTGGGTCGACACTGGTTGTTCCAGGTAACGTTATTTGGTCACTGGCTTAGATAATGCATAAGAATGTTGATGTAAACGCCGTCCTACTCATATTACTTTGTGTATAGCCTGATTCTGTCATATGGAACGATTTGATTCAATGATTCAGCTACGGACCCTTTCATTCAACAATGGGCCCAAAATATATGCTGCTGTCAGTATGTCTTGTCTTTAGAATATCTTCATTTATTGACCATGACTTAGAGTGATTATCAGTAAATCATTAAATATTGAAAAACAGTTTAAGTAATTTTATTTCAAAATGTTTTTGGACATGCTATCGTTGATTTTCTTGGGGACTATTTACTATTTAGGCCTAGATAAATAGAAGTAATTTGACTGGAATATTCGCGCCAGATAAGTCTCGATGGTATCAGTCTCCTTGATAAATACGTTGTTGAATAGAGTCTTGAAATTCGAGTCTATTAATATCAATAAGATGACTGAGGCCGGTTGGTTCAAATTTACCGACGGATATCAATAATGGGGGCGGGGAATGCCCCCCCCCCCCTTTAGCTACGTCACTGGCTCAGTATAGCCTGGTGGTCAATTAAAAATATCCTGGTATCATAAACGTCGATCATTTACATGACTGGGTCACTAGTTGGGGTTTTGATTGTAGCTAAGGCATTAAATTATTATTTTTTATTTTTCTAAATTTACTTTTGTTAGCTTTTAGTCCCTGAGGACAGAAAGGCGCCTTTGTTATTTCTCTGGACGATAATAGAACCCTAACAATTTTTTGCTCTGAGCAACTAAAAATGGACGAATCGGGTGAATATTTCCTAAATTTTTCCTTCTCTTAGTTAGGCTTGCCAGTGTGTTTCGCCCGAACGCAAGTTGGGAGCGTTCATTATGTAAAAGAATGACGTAACACTGCTGAATATTTAATAGGGTCGTGACCTTGGTAATTTGCATAAAAGATATTACATTTGAGATAATACATAAGACATTTTACACGAAAGATGTTGTACTTATCATTTTGCAACCGACATTTTTCAATTTAGAAATGAGATTTTATAATTGACAATATACTTCTGTTATTAATCAAATATCCTAGTGGTTTATCAACAAAGTTTTTTGGCAAATGCTAAATGGATTATTTGAAAAGACATTAGTTAAGTTACATGTGAATAATAGCATTTGATTTAAACATTTCAATCATTATGTTGTATGTATTATAAGTATTAGGTATTGAGATATTTGACTTTTGTCTTTGAATTAGTGAATTAGACAAATCGGTAGAGAATTGATTAATGGCGTAAATTGACCTCCATAAAACTTATCCTCACGAAACTGTCGAGTTGTCACCTTATTATTTTATAATTTTACAAGACACTACTCTTGTTTTGCCTCCTTCCATCTAAAGTATTAAGCAGCTATTACTGGTGTTGTTCTACTTCTAGGCAGTATTTGCTTGCCCTTCTGATAATTTGATGTCACTAGTCGTCGTTGAATGCTTCCTCGTTGATTGATAGCGTACGGATTGAGTTTATGTAAATTTGTCGTCGAGTCATGTTTTTTTCATCCGACCCTTTTTCACGTTTTTGTTTTGTAGTTTTGTGTATGTTTAACAGCTAGGACGGGTATGATTACTCTTCTAGCTGATACCACTTTTCATTATGATATACTTACTCATGTATGATTGATATAATTTCTCATTTCAAAAGTTCATAAGCTGTTATCTATGTTTCGTCAAAATGTCCTTTTGGATTTCGAGTTTCGTTTTGCAGTTCGGATCGTCAGTACTTGGTTTCTTTATTAGTAGGACACAATTCTCCCCAAAAAATTTCATTGTTGTATTTTACTTTTATGATATTATAAAAAACATTTTAAAATACTGCGTTCGTTGTACATTATATCAAAACAGTGACCAGTGAGAAGCGTTAAAAGAAACAATATGGTATCTTGTAACTTTCTAGATGTCGATATTCGGATCATGAATCGTATGATGTGCTGAGGGGATGATACGTTGTAATATAACAACGCAGACTCTCACATATCGTCAGATATGGTAGCATAGAATGATCCTGGTGTGTTACACCTAAATGGAGATTAAAAGCTATTAAAACTCCCTGGTCATTTGAACTAATAGATTCAGATATATGAGCCTTGAAAGTTTCAGTCATTACTATAATTCTTGTTCCAGAAATATAAAGAAATATCAGTTGCCATAAGGTTGTTGGCCATTGACTAAGGGTTTCATAGACACGATATTATGCGATTCCGATTATCCCCTAAGGTCTCATTTTGAGTTTTATAAAAAATTAGTCACAACAACATGGCACCTGACATTGTACTTCCGGGTCAAATTTTATTATTAATATCTTTTATGATGACCAATTCTAACATAATGCAGAAATATTTTTTCAAATATCTCCAAAACTCCAGAAGTTAAAATTTCAAGTTTAAAAGCAAATGACGTCAAAACCGGAAGTGATATCAAAATTTAAGAAATATTTTTTTGTTCATTATCAAATTGTCTATCTACCTGTAAGTTTTCAGATCGATCAAAATAATATTTAAAAAAAACACGCACAGTTACAATGGAATTTGGCACAAAATTTTCAAGTTTTAAAAGGCGCAATTAAGATTCAAATATATTGTGTGATATATCATTTGTAAGAGCAGATTTAGCATAGCAAATATGTCAAAAAATTTGTGACGTATGTTAATTAGCTTACGTGACAAGGCTTTTTAAAGTTAAAAATTGCAATTTTCAAATGGCGATAAAACCGGAAGTAAACATCAGACATCGCAAATGAGTATATAATATAAAGATCTCGTCAAGGGCAATAACTTTTGTACAGGTCAAGAGGTCATCAAAGGTCAAGGTCACTAGATATGAGCCTTGAAAGTTTCGGTCATTACTGAAATTCTTGTTCCGGAAATGTAAAGAAATTGAAATCGAAATTCAAAAATCCGCTGTCATAAAGTTCTTGGAAATCGACTAAGGATATCATAGACACTAATATTATGCAAATCTGATTATCCCCTGAGGCCCCATTTTGAGTTTTGTAAAAATTAGTCAGAACAACATGGCGCCTGACATATTAAATACTTCCGGGTCAGATTTTATTATTTATCTTTTAAGACGGAACATTTTTAACATAATGCAAAAAGAATTTTCAAATATCTTCAAAACTCCGGAAGTTGAAATTTCAAGTTTACAAGCAAATGACCAATCTCTTACACAGAGTTGTCTTCCCTAGCTTTGGCAGTCCAGATTCAAATCTGGACCGAAGGGGAAACAACTCTGTATGAGAGATTGGCAAATGACGTCAAAACCGGAAGTGATATCAAAATTTTGAAAACACAGTTTTGTTCGCAATAACAATGTCTATAAGTTTTCATAGCGATCGAAATAAATTGTGAAAGTTGAACTCAGCGTCAAAAGTAAAAATTCGTACGTTTTTAAGTTTTTATCGTGCAGAAAAGACATAACTGAAATCTGAAATAAACAAAAAACATTCCAATCGGTTGAAAATTTTAGGTAAAGATAGCTTGCCAGGCAAGATAATATACGCCCGCTGGCAGCTTTGATTTTAAACAAAAACATTTGACAGTTACAACCTTCAGCCATACCCCCTTTTAATCTTTTTGGAATAATACTGAACAAAATTTAAAGTTTCTTCAAAATCCATAAAGAATTTTGCCTATTAGAGTATGGCGGGGGAAAGGGGCAAAAACCTAATGCTATGTAGAAATATCTAATTCAAAACGCAAATGTAACATAATTTAATACCAAATACCTAAACATCTAATGCAAAAGACAAAATACAAGAAACATCTACATAATAGAATATATTTGCCAACATATTTGCCAACATATTTGCATTAGACGTTTGAGGTATTTGGGTTTGCATTATGTTACATTTGCGTTTTGAAGTAGACATTTCTACATAGCATTAGGTTTTTGCCGCTTCCCCCCGCCATATTAGAACTAAAAATTTAACATGTTTCAAGAACAAGGGCAATTATTCATAGTAAATATTTTTCGATTGAGCTGATTTTTAATGAGGTTTATCCTTGGGTGATAATAAATGACTTCAGAAAGTTTTGTCAAAACCTTCAATAATTGTGACCTGTAGAAGAACTAAGGCAATAATTCTTAGTAAATATTTTTTGATTAAGCTGATTTTCAATAGGGTTCATCCTTGGGTGATTATAAACACTCGCAACAAGTTTCATCAAAATCCATAAAGAATTGTGACTTGTAGAGTGTTTACAAGCTAAAAATCGAAGGCATTTTGAAGAACAATGGCAATAATTCATATCAAATATTTTTCTATTTTTTTTATTTTCAATAGGGTTTATCTTTAGGTGATAATAAACGATTTCAGCAAGTTTCGTCAAAATCTGTCAAGAATTGTGCCCTGTAGAGTGTTAACAAGCAATTGTGGATGGACCATTAAACATCCTACAAGGCCCCAACCAATTCTTAAAGACCTTCAAAACCATTATTTCAGAAGTGTAGTCTAGCTCTAATTATATAAGGGATACTCTATGTTAGAACATAGTCAGAGGTCTGAATAATAAAAAAGAAACTGACTTAAAGTAATCATTATATATGTATTCTATACAAAAAACTTTACCAAATGAATTAAAATTATAAATATATTCTATAGAATGAATAAATGTCAAACAATGAATAACAGTGTATTTTTTTAACACAAATCTTCAACTTCTACATTTACATAAGAAAGTCTACTGGAATGTTGATTTGTTTAAAATTAAAAAAAAAACCTGAATTTCAATATGGAAAGTAGAGATCATTGAAAGAAAGACAACAAAGTTATTTTTGACCACCCTTTATATACACCTAATAAACCTTATACTAATACAAACAATAACAGCTGCTACCTTTATTGATAATTTCTTATTATTACACATCTCATAATCATTTCATTTCTCAACCTAATTCATCAATTTTATTCAATTTTTTTATTATTGCTAACTTAGGTCACCCAAAATGATGGAAATAATTAGTAATTCTAAAGATAGTGGACCACGGCCATATACGCCTAACGAAAAAGTCGAAGATGGAAAAAATTTAATCAGGAGAAAACTAAACTTTCTCAAACCTTTCGATTTGGGTCCAATAACATCCATTTTAAGTTTCATCAAAATCGGTCGAAAACTAAGAGAGTAATAGCATATTTAAGATTTGGGGCAAGGGCAATAACTCTGCTTGTAACGATCGAAAATAGCTCAAATTCGAACTTGATCTTCGTTTTCTGAATATATATACACATATCAAATTTCATTTGATTCCGTCAAAAACTCTAGTTTTTAGAGCGTTTACAAGCAAATGTTGATGGACGGACCGACGGATTTGGGGCAAGGGCAATAACTCTGCTTCTAACGATCGAAAATAGCTCAAATTCGAACTTGATCTTCGTTTTATGAATATGTATACACATATCAAATTTCATTTGATTCCGTCAAAAACTTTAGTTTTTAGAGCGTTTACGAGCAAATGTTGACGGACGGACGGACCGACGGACGGACGGACGGACCGACGGACAGGGGTGACTACAATATACGTCCTCATAGAGAGATGAGGGCGTATAAAAATGATAAAAAACCAAAAATACACGTTTTGTCATACCTCATTTCCGGATGGAAAAAGCTGCGTCATTTAAGCTGCTAAAGGGAATTTAAAAAAAAACTGACATATGAACGTACCAGCGAATACCCTATGTCAATGATCTTAAACCTACTCAAGGTCAAGGTCGCTTAAGGTCGAAGTCACGAGATACAAGTCTTTGAAATTTATAAACTTTCAAAATGCATACGGTTATGCATAGAAAGGTCAATATCAACAAAGGTCAAGGTCGAAAACGGTATTTTTTTGAAAAAAAAATTAAACTTTACCTTTTATTTGATAAACCAAATTTTGACAAAAACAAAATTTTACCCGGATGTGCCACGCCCATGTCAGATTTTTTTTTATGAGACTTTAATTTTGAAATTCTTAAACCTTGTTCCCTTTTTTGAACTATACAGCCGAAATAGCTGAGATTTTGATATAATTGAGCTAAAGTAATGAGCTTGGTGTGTGCAGAAGTATTTTTTTTTTAAATGTAGTCTATATGGGCGGAGTTTACATAAATAACCAGAGATAACCCGCTCACAACCTGTAAGCTCCGCCTTTATGGCAGCCATCACTGATAGAATTCTCGCTTGTTAACTTTCGATCAAAATAAAAGGTATTTATTGAGCTAGGAGAGAATTTAATTGCAGTGCGTTCGATTTCGAACGCACTGCTTTGTTTTCAAAATGTTTTTTTTTGCAGTGCGTTCGATTTCGAACGCACTGCTTTGTTTTCATAATGTTTTTTTTGCAGTGCGTTCGATTTCGAACGCACTGCTTTGTTTTCAGAATGTTTTTTTTTTTTTTTTTTTTTTTTTCTTCGAATTCTGGTCAGAGTACACAGCCAAAACTGCAAATGCCACATATACACTGATATGATTTCTTTTCTGTACTCGAAAAACTAAATTTTTTAAATGTAATTTGACGCATTTTTATCCAACCGGAAATGACGTAGGATACAGAAGTGTATTTTAGAATTTTCGATTTTCTTACTCTATTTTAAATTCCATTCTAATCGGATTTTTTGTGTTTAATTGCAAAAACCAAAGCTACAATTCGGCTTCTTGAAGACATTACAAATTTTGAATTTTGAAGCTAACTTTTTTGGTTTGAAATTGATGAATTTTTCAACTTCTACAATTTTATTTCGATCAATCTGAAAATAAACAAGCATATAGACCTTTTGATTGTTAAAAAAATACAATTTTCAAAATTTCGATATCACTTCCGGTTTTGACGTTATTGGCTCGTAAAGTTAAAATTTCAACTTCCGGAAATGTGAAGTTATTTGAAATTTTTTTTCAGCAATACGATTCAAATGATAATGCAAAAACAACAAATTAAAAAATTTTGACCCGGAAGTAACAGATAAGCCGCCATATTGATATGAGCAACTTTTGTAAAACTCAAAATGGGGCCTCAGGGTTATCGGCGGAATTCATATTTATAGTATTTTTGGACAGCTCAGTCGACTGCCCCCAAAAATACGCAAATCGATTTTTGATGTTTGATTGTGCTTTTTGCTCATTTCCGGTATAACGTTTTAAGAAAGTGCCAAAATTTCAAAGACTTGTAACTCGTGACCTTGACCTTTTTTGACCTTGTGACCTGAACAAAAGTTATTGCCCTTGACTAGATCTATCAAATGATATATCCATTTCGGTTGTCCGATATTTACTTCCGGTTCTATTGTCATTTGCAATTTGATATTTTCAACTTTAAACAGCTCTGTCACGTGACCTTATTTACATACGTCACAAATTCTTATATATTCTTAATGTGCCTAATGTACTCTTTCCAGAGATATATAATACGCTATATGTTTATTGAAATTGCGCGATTTAAAATTTAAAAATTTTGTTCAAAGTTCCATTGTAACTGTGCGTGTTTTTTTCAAATTTTATTTTGAGCGTTCTGAAAAGTTACAGGTAGATAGATGTTTTGATTGCAAACTCAAATCTGTTTTCAAAATTTCGATATCACTTCCGGTTTTGACGTTATTCACTTTTTAAATTTAAATTTAAACTTCCGGAATTTTGAAGATATTTGAAAATTTTTGACGGCAATATATTAGAAATGATGTAATAGAAACATTTAATAAATAAAATCTGACCCGGATGTAATAAATCAGCCGCCATATTGATATGACCAACTTTTGTAAAACTCAAAATCGGGCCTCAGGGATATGAGCGATTTTCGTGATTGTAGTATTTTTGGACAGCTCAGTCGATTGTCATAAAAAATACGCTATTTGATTTTTGATATTCGATATTGCTTTCTTGTTATTTCTCAGTATAATGTTTTAAGTAATTTCCAAAATTTCAAAGACTTGACTTTGACTTTTTTTACCTTGTGACCTGAAGAAAGGTTATTGTCCTTGATTAGATCTATCCAATGGTATGTACAATTTGTGCAATGTTTACTTCCTGTTCTATTGTCATTTGAAAATTGCGATTTTTAACTTTAAACGCATACATTTATCGTCAAAACAGTTGAAGGGAGAGAACTACTATTTTAATTGTAAATCTTTATTAAAGCTATCATGCTGTAATTAAACTAGAAATGTTGATAAAAAAAAGTCAAACCATCCGACACTAATCGACATATTTACTACTTTTAGTCTCCATACCGAAGAAATATGGCCGCCACCGACCCATTATAAAGCCGTGTAAGCCACGTCATTCAGTCAATTGATATACAAACATCGAACTGTAAACATCAGTAAATAAGCGATCACTATCATTATTATCAAGCCAACCCTGAAACTAGCAAAGTAGAAATTTTACTATAGTCGAAAACTAACCAACCGTCATTCTTTTAAGCATTCAGACCACAAACAGTTATTTTAATTCCTTAAAATAAGAAAATCTCTCTAGATATAACTTTTCTAATGTTCATAACCATTTGCCTTAGACTAGTGCCTCATGATTTATGAAATATTTCCAGGATGACGCACTGCCCAGCGCCGTTTTGGTACGGCTCTAGTTTTTTTTTTTTCTTCAAATACTGGTCAGAGCACCCAGCAAACACTGCTAATGTCACACATGCACTGATGCGATTTGCTTTTTTTTCTCGAAAAACTAAATTTTTTAAATGTTATTTGATGCATTTTTGTCTAACCGGAAATGACGTAGGACAAAAAGTGTTTTTTTAGAATTTTCCATTTCACGGCTCTATTTTTTATCCGATTTGAATCGGATTTTTTTAGGTTACTTCTTTGAACTAATGTCTACAATACGGCTTCTTCAAGCAATTTAAAAATTTTATTTTGTCGATAACTTTTTTTAGTTTTAATTATAAAATTTTTTCAAATTCTACAATTTTAATTCGAAGAATCTGAAAATAAAAATGCACATAGGCAATTCGATTGTGAACATAATACTAATTTCAAAATTTCGATATCACTTCCGGTTTTGACGAAAATATTTCAGATTTCAACTTCCGGAATTTCGAAGATATGTGAAATTTTTTTTTGGAAATATGATTGCAATGACAATTCGAAAACAATGAATGAAAAAAAATTGACCCGGAAGTTACAAATAAGCCGCCATATTGATATGACCAACTTTTGTAAAACTCAAAATGGGGCCTCAGGGTTATGAGCGGAATTCGTAATAGTAGTATTTTAGGACAGCCCAGTCGATTGCCAAAAAAAGTACGTTATTAGATTTTTGATTTTTAATACTGCCTTTTTGTTATTTCCGGTATAACGTTTAAAGTAATTGCTAAAATTTCAAAAACTTGTAACTCGTGACCTTGACCTTTTATGACCTTGCAACCTGAACAAAGGTTATTACCCTTGACTAGATCTATCCAATGAAATATCCATTTCCGTTGTCCGATGTTTACTTCCGGTTCTATTGCCATTTGAAATTTGCGATTTTTAACTTTAAACAGCTCTGTCACGTGACCCAACTAACATACGTCACAAACTCTTATATATTATTAGTGTGCTTATTTTAATCTTTCCAGTGATATATAACACTTTATGTTTGAATGACAATTGCGCGATTTAAAATTTGAAAATTCTGTGCAAAGTTTCATTGTAACTGTGCGTGTTTTTTTCAAATTTTATTTTGACCGTCCTGAAAACTTACAGGTAGATAGACATTTTGATTGCTAACCCAAATCTGTTTTCAAAATTTCGATAACACTTCCGGTTTTGACGTTATTCGCTTTTTAAATCTAAAATCTAACTTCCGGAATTTTGAAGTTATATGATTTTTTTTGTTTGCAATATATTTGAAATGATGCTATATAAACAATCAATCAATGAAATTTGACCCAGTTGTAATAGATCGGCTGCCATATTTATATGACTAACTTGTGTAAAACTCAAAATGGGGCCTCGGGGTTATGAGCGGAATTCGTAATTGTAGTATTTTTAGACAGCTTAGTCGATTGCCCCAAAAAGTACGTTATTCGATTTTGATATTCGATGATGCTTTTTTGTTATTTCCGGTATATTGTATTTAATGTAATTGCCAAAATTTCAAAGAATTGTAACTCGTGACCTTGAACTTTTTTGACCTTGTGACCTTAACAAAGGTTATTGCCCTTGACCAGATCTATGTATTGATGTATCCATTTTATTTGTCCGATGTTTACTTCCGGTTCTATGGCCATTTGATATTTGCGATTTTTAACTTTAAATACCTCTGTCACGTGACTTAACTTTAATACGTCACACATTCTTATATATTCTTATTGTGCCTAATCTATTCTTTTTAATGATATATAACACTTTATGTTTTAAATAAAATAGCGCGATATAATATTTGAAAGTTTTGTGCAAAGTTCTATTGTCACTGTGCGGGTTTTTTAAAATTTTATTTGAATATTCTGAAAACTTGTGGGTAGCTAAGCATTTTGATTGCGATCTCAAATATATTTTCAAAATTTCGATATTACTACCGGTTTTGACGTTATTGGCTAATTAACTAAAATAATATGTTTGTTGTCTAAATGGTTAAATGATAGTGCTCTCCCTTCAACTTGTAATTAACTTGAGTTTTGGCAATACTAAACCAAAAAAGTAAAAACTATCGCCAAAACGCTAACACATTTGATTTAATAACGCTTACAATTATCGTCAAAACAGTTGAAGGGAGAGAACTACTATTTTTTATTGTTAACCTTTATTAAAGCTGTAACAAGACTAGAAAAAATGTTTCTAACTTATTTGATATTAATATTTTCATAACCATTTGCTTAGTGCCTTGTGATTTATGAAAGATTTCCAGGATGACGCACTGCCCAGCGCCGTTTTGGTACGGCTCTAGTTTTTTTGTTTTTTTTTTTGTTTTTTTTTCTTCAAATACTGGTCAGAGCGCCCAGCAAAAACTGCTAATGTCACATATGCACTGATTCGACTTGCCTACTTTTCTCGAAAAACTAAATTTTTTAAATGTTATTTGATGCATTTTTGTCTAACCGGAAATGACGTAGGACAAAAAGGCGTATTTTAGAATTTTTCATTTCACGGCTCTATTTTTCATCCGATTTGACTCGGATTTTTTTAGGTTATTTCTTTAAACTAATGTCTACAATACGGCTTCTTCAAGCAATTTAAAATTTTACTTTTGTCGATAACTTTTTTTAGTTTTAATTATAATTGCAGTGCGTTCGATTCTCGAACGCACTGCATTGTTTTGCAATTGACTATTTTTTTTTTTTTTTTTTTTTTTTTCGTTTTCTGGTCTCGCTATTTCGGTATGAAGGGAACTTGTCACGCTTAATCTGACACGGTTTCTCATAATATATAGATGCTCGTTTTGCGGTGAATGTAAAATGACGCACGTTTGACCAACCGGAAATGATGTATGACAAAAAGTATATTTTAGGGTTTTAATCAATTTAACCTACACTTTTCAACTGATTTCGATGGAACTTTTTTCTTCAGCTAATTTTGCGCTTATCTGAAAGATAAATATTTTAAAACACTCGAATTTTGACTTTTGATGCTGAATTTTGGAACTTATTTTTTGACCCTTTTTTCAACTTTCACAATTTTATTTCGATCGATCTGAAAATTTACAGGATTATAGACATTGTTATTGCAAACAAAACGGTATTATCAAAATTTCGATATCACTTCCGGTTTTGACGTCATTTGCTTTTAAAATTGAAATTTTAACTTCCGGAGTTTTGGAGATATTTGAAAAAAAAAATCTGCGTTATGTTAGAATTTATCATCATGAAAGATATTTATAATAAAATTTGACCTGGAAGTAATATGTCAAGCGCCATGTTATTTTGACTAATTTTTATAAAACTCAAAATGGGGCCTCAGGGGATAATCGGATTTGCACAATATTGGTGTCTATGAAATCCTTAGTCGATTGCCACCAACCTTATGACAGCGGATTTTTGAATTTCGATTCAGAATTTTTTCTATTTCCGGACAAAGAATTTCAGTAATGACAGAAACTTTCAAGGCTCGTATCTGGTGACCTTGACTTTTGATGACCTTTTGACCTGTACAAAAGTTATTGCCCATAACGAGATCTATCAAATGATATAATCATTTCCGATTTCTGATGTTAACTTCCGGTGTTATCGCTATTTGAAAATTGCAATTTTTAACTTTAAAGAGCTTTGTCACGTGACCTAATTAACATACGTCACAAATTTTTAGACATATTTACTATGCTAAATCTGCTCTTTCAAATGATATATAACACAATATATTTGAATCAAAATTGCGCTTTTTAAAACTTGCAAATTTTGTGTCAAATTCGATTGAAACTGTGCGTGTTTTATGGAAATTTGATTCTGATCGATCTGAAAACTTACACGTAGATAGACAATTCCGGTTTTGACGTCATTTGTTTGTAAACTTGAAATTTTAATTGATGGAGTTACTTAGTCGACGGCCATCAACCTTACGACAACTGATTTTTTAATTTCGATTTCTATACATTTTTGGAACAAGAACTTTAGTAATGACCGAAACTTTCAAGACTTATATTTCTATATTTATTACTTGAAATGACCAGGAAGTACTAATAGCCTTTAACCTTCATTTAGGTGTAACACACATCAAGAAGATCATGCTAATCTCCCATATCTGATGATATGCGAGAGTCTACGTTGTTGAATTACAACGTTTCTTCCTCACGGTACATCATACGATTCATGATTAGTTTTGTAACATTAAGAAAGTTACAATTTACCATATTGTTTCCTTTAACGCTTCTCACTGGTCAATGTTTTGCATGTTTAAACACAGTTCTCTCCCTTCAACTGACAAATGTTTGTTGTCTGTATGTTTAAATGCAGTTTTCTCCCTTCAACTGACAATTGCTTAACATGACTTTCTTACATTGTAACTTGTATTTTTAACGTTTTAAATTGTGTACTAAAAAGATAAACAAAAAGACTAAAAGAAGTAGATAACGATCCAACACCAAAAAGAAGAAAATCCGTTCTAAAATTCTGGTTCTGGCATTTATTAAAATTGCATGTTTAAAAACGTTGACCATTAAAATGTTTTCTAAAAATATAATAATAAAGAATTTTTGCTACGTTCATGTTAAAATGATAATTAACGATCTGTGCTGCGAACTAACGCGTATGAAGGTTAGCACTCAGTAATCGGATGTCATTTTCATATCATATCAAGAATTGGCTCTATCATATGTAGGGAGCCGCGGTGGTACAGTGATATAGACGCTTCCTCGCTGCGCTGAAGGTCCAGGGTTCAATCTCTGCATGAGTCAAGATGATGCCTTTGGATTTTTCAATCCGGCTTCACCTTGTCGGAGGGGCTGACATAGAAAAAGCGCCTAGTCGTTCGGATGGGACAATAAACCAAAGTTCCGTATGTTATTGGCCGTGCACGTTCAAAACCCCTCGAAAGTTGGAAATCGAAAATAAGAGCAGGCTAATGCCGCTCTGCTGGCAAAATTTCCCTCATTGCACACTGTATGGCGTTTGCCCGTCCTCAGTTAGCCCATATAGATGCAGAAAAGTAGGAAGTAAACTTCATTCATTTCATTTCATTTCTTTCATATGTCTGATATAGCATATGAAAAATATTAATGAATATTCTTTAACTTTTCTACTTCCAATGATGTTTAAAAATGTACATAAATAAAAACAACGACTTTTTAATCAGATGACTTTTCACTACCGAACATACGCTGGTTATTCCATTTTTCACTCCCGAATATAAACAATTTATATGCCGATATTTATGTTCTGTAAATTTCGCAATATGGATTGAAAAAATGTAACTTTTCACCCATGGACGAAACCGGATGCGCACTGCTCGGTACCGTCGCACGGTTCTAGTTTTTTTTCAAATTCTACAATTTAAATTCGATGAATCTGAAAATAAAATGGCATATAGGCAATTCGATTGTGAACATAATGCTAATTTCAAAATTTCGATATCACTTCCGGTTTGGACGAAAATGGCTTTTAAATTTTTAGATTTCAACTTCCGGAATTTCGAAGATATGTGAAATTTTGTTTTGGAAATATGATTGCAATGACAATTCGAAAACAATGAATGAAAAAAAAATGACCCGGAAGTAACAAATAAGCCGCCATATTGATATGACCAACTTTTGTAAAACTCAAAATGGGGCCTCAGGGTTATGAGCGGAATTCGTAATAATAGTATTTTAGGACAGCCCAGTCGATTGCCAAAAAAAGTACGTGATTAGAATTTTGATTTTTAATACTGCCTTTTTGTTATTTCCGGTATAACGTTTAAAGTAATTGCGAAAATTTCAAAGACTAGTAACTCATGACCTTGACTTTTTATGACCTTGTAACCTGAACAAAGGTTATTGTCCTTGACTAGATCTATCCAATGACATATCCATTTTTGTTGTCCGATGTTTACTTCCGGTTCTATTGCCATTTGAAATTTGCGATTTTCAACTTTAAACAGCTCTGTCACGTGACCCAAATAACATACGTCACAAATTCTTATATATTATTAGTGTGCTTATTTTACTCTTTCCAGTGATATATAACACTTTATGTTTGAATGAAAATTGCGCGATTTAAAATTTGAAAATTTTGTGCAAAGTTTCATTGTAACTGTGCGTGTTTTTTTCAAGTTTTATTTTGACCGTCCTGAAAACTTACAGGTAGATAGACATTTTGATTGCAAACTCAAATCTGTTTTCAAAATGTCGATAACACTTCCGGTTTTGACGTTATTCGCTTTTTAAATATAAAATCTAACTTCCGGAATTTTGAAGATATATGATTTTTTTTTTTGCAATATATTTGAAATGATGCTATATAAACAATCAATCAATGAAATTTGACCCAATTGTAATAGATCGGCCGCCATATTTATATGACTAACTTTTGTAAAACTCAAAATGGGGCCTCGATGATATGAGCGGAATTCGTAACTGTAATATTTTTGGAGAGCTTAGTCGATTGCCCCAAAAAGTACGTGATTCGATTTTGATATTCGATGCTGCTTTTTTGTTATTTCCGGTATATTGTATTTAATGTAATTGCCAAAATTTCAAAGAATTGTAACTCGTGACCTTGAACTTTCTTATCTTGTGACCTGAACAAAGGTTATTGCCCTTGACCAGATCTATGTACTGATGTATCAATTTTAGTTGTCCGATGTTTACTTCCGGTTCTATGGCCATTTGAAATTTGCGATTTTTACTTTAAATAGCTCCGTCACGTGACTTAACTTTCATACGTCACAAATCATTATATATTCTTATTGTGCCTAATCTATTCTTTTTAATGATATACAACACTTTATGTTTTAAAGAAAATTGCGCGATATAATATTTGGAAGTTTTGTGCAAAGTTCTATTGTCACTGTGCGTGTTTTTTCAAATTTTATTTGAATGTTCTGAAAACTTTTGGGTAGCTAAGCATTTTGATTATGAACTCAAATCTATTTTCAAAATTTCGATATTACTACCGGTTTTGACGTTATTTGCTAATTACCTAAATAATATGTTTGTTGTCTAAATGGTTAAATGATAGTGCTCTCCCTTCAACCTGTAATTAACTTGAGTTTTGGCGATACTAAACGAAAGAAGTAAAAAACATCACCAAAACGCTAACACATTATATTAAATAACGCTAACAATTATCGTCAAAACAGTTGAAGGGAGAGAACTACTATTTTTATTGGTAATCTTTATTAAAGCTATAATGCTGTAACTAGACTAGAAAAAATGTTTCTAACTTTTTTAATATTAATATTTTCGTAACCATTTGCTTAGTGCCTTGTGATTTATGAAAGATTTCCAGGATGACGCACTGCCCAGCGCCGTTTTGGTACGGCTCTAGTTTACATTTTTATTTAAAGGGATTGTAAAGAGGTTTTCTAGCCTTTTTATGTGGACGAAGGACACTACCAACATCTATTTCGTACATACAAAATATTCATTGGGTGCCCGTGGTTCCTGTTATTCCAGAAAGAAAAATAGCGATGCCCCATCGTAATACGCCCACTTTTGTAATGGCAGCCAAGTCGTCCGGGAGGTCGACAAGAACTATCAGTAAATGAAACATCTGTCGAAAACCGTGCCATCAAGAATGTTTACAAAATTGAACGATTTTTGAGTGTTTACAACTACTAGTTAACAAGGGTAATAACCCATGAAATATTTTTCAATTCTTCTAATTTTCAATAGGGTTCATCCTTGGGTGATTATAAACACTCAAACCAAGTTTCATCAAAATCCATCAAGAAACCAGCTATTTATCGTGTTCACAAAGTATTTTCAAAAACAAGGGTAATAACCCATCAAATATTTTTTGATTTTTCTGATTTTCAATAGGCTTCTTCCTTGGATGATTATAAACACTCACAGCAAGTTTTATCAAAATCCATTAAGAAACCAGCTCTCTATTGTGTTCACAACTTTGAGAGTGTTACGGGCTATAAAATTAACACATTTTAAAGAACAAGGGCAATAACTCATAAAATATTTATCGATGTTTCTGATTTTCAATAGGGTTAATTCCAAGGTCATGACAAAAACTCACACCAAGTTTCATCAAAATCCACCAAGAAACCAGCTCTATATCGTGTTCACAAAGTATTTTCAAAAACAAGGGCAATAACCCATTAAATATTTTTCGATTTTTCTGATTTTCAATAGGCTTCTTCCTTGGATGATTATAAACACTCACAATAATTTTTATCAAATTCCATCGAGAAACCAGCTCTCTATTGTGTTCACAACTTTGAGAGTGTTATGGGCTATAAAACTAACACATTTAAGGAACAAGGGCAATAACTCATAAAATATTCATCGATGTTTCTGATTTTCAATAGGGTTAATTCCAAGGTCATGACAAACAATCACACCAAGTTCCATCAAAATCCATCAAGAAACCAGCTCTCTATCGTGTTCACAAAGTATTTTCAAAAACAAGGGCAATAACCCATCAAATATTTTTCGATTTTTCTGATTTTCCATAGGCTTCTTCCTTGGATGATTATAAACACTCACAGCAAGTTTTATCAAAATCCATTAAGAAACCAGCTCTCTATTGTGTTCACAAAGTATTTTCAAAAACAAGGGCAATAACCCATCAAATATTTTTTGATTTTTCTGATTTTCAATAGGCTTCTTCCTTGGATGATTATAAACACTCACAGCAAGTTTTATCAAAATCCATTAAGAAACCAGCGCTCTATTGTGTTCACAACTTTGAGAGTGTTACGGGCTATAAAATTAACATAATTTAAAGAACAAGGGCAATAACTCATAAAATATTTATCGATGTTTCTGATTTTCAATAGGGTTAATTCCAAGGTCATGACAAACACTCACACCAAGTTTTATCAAAATCCATCAAGAAGCCAGCTCTATATCGTGTACACAAAGTATTTTCAAAAACAAGGGCAATAACCCATTAAATATTTTTCGATTTGTCTGATTTTCAATAGGCTTCTTCCTTGTATGATTATAAACACTCACAATAATTTTTATCAAATTCCATCGAGAAACCAGCTCTCTATTGTGTTCACAACTTTAAGAGTGTTATGGGCTATAAAACTAACACATTTAAGGAACAAGGGCAATAACTCATAAAATATTTATCGATGTTTCTGATTTTCAATAGGCTTCTTCCTTGGATGATTATAAACACTCACAGCAAGTTTTATCAAAATCCATTAAGAAACCAGCTCTCTATTGTGTTCACAACTTTGAGAGTGTTATGGGCTATAAAACTAACACGTTTTAAGGAACAAGGGCAATAACTCATAAAATATTTATCGATGTTTCTGATTTTCAATAGGGTTAATTCCAAGGTCATGACAAACACTCACATCAAGTTTCATCAAAATCCATCAAGAAACCAGCTCTCTATCGTGTTCACAAAGTATTTTCAAAAACAAGGGCAATAACCATCAAATATTTTTCGATTTTTCTGATTTTCAATAGGCTTCTTCCTTGGATGATTATAAACACTCACAGTAAGTTTTATCAAAATCCATTAAGAAACCAGCTCTCTATTGTGTTCACAACTTTGGGAGTGTTACGGGCTATAAAATTAACACGTTTTAAGGAACACGGGCAATAACTCATAAAATATTTATCGATGTTTCTGATTTTCAATAGGGTTAATCCCAAGGTCATGACAAACACTCACACCAAGTTTCATCGAAATCCATCAAGAAACCAGCTCTATATCGTGTTCACAAAGTATTTTCAAAAACAAGGGCAATAACCCATTAAATATTTTTCGATTTTTCTGATTTTCAATAGACTTCTTCCTTGGATGATTATAAACACTCACAATAATTTTTATCAAATTCCATCGAGAAACCAGCTCTCTATTGTGTTCACAACTTTGAGAGTGTTATGGGCTATAAAACTAACACATTTAAGGAACAAGGGCAATAACTCATAAAATATTCATCGATGTTTCTGATTTTCAATAGGGTTAATTCCAAGGTCATGACAAACAATCACACCAAGTTCCATCAAAATCCATCAAGAAACCAGCTCTCTATCGTGTTCACAAAGTATTTTCAAAAACAAGGGCAATAACCCATCAAATATTTTTCGATTTTTCTGATTTTCCATAGGCTTCTTCCTTGGATGATTATAAACACTCACAGCAAGTTTTATCAAAATCCATTAAGAAACCAGCTCTCTATTGTGTTCACAAAGTATTTTCAAAAACAAGGGAAATAACCCATCAAATATTTTTTGATTTTTCTGATTTTCAATAGGGTTCTTCCTTGGATGATTATAAACACTCACAGCAAGTTTTATCAAAATCCATTAAGAAACCAGCGCTCTATTGTGTTCACAACTTTGAGAGTGTTACGGGCTATAAAATTAACATAATTTAAAGAACAAGGGCAATAACTCATAAAATATTTATCGATGTTTCTGATTTTCAATAGGGTTAATTCCAAGGTCATGACAAACACTCACACCAAGTTTTATCAAAATCCATCAAGAAGCCAGCTCTATATCGTGTACACAAAGTATTTTCAAAAACAAGGGCAATAACCCATTAAATATTTTTCGATTTGTCTGATTTTCAATAGGCTTCTTCCTTGTATGATTATAAACACTCACAATAATTTTTATCAAATTCCATCGAGAAACCAGCTCTCTATTGTGTTCACAACTTTAAGAGTGTTATGGGCTATAAAACTAACACATTTAAGGAACAAGGGCAATAACTCATAAAATATTTATCGATGTTTCTGATTTTCAATAGGGTTAATCCCAAGGTTATGACAAACACTCACACCAAGTTCCATCAAAATCCATCAAGAAACCAGCTCTCTATCGTGTTCACAAAGTATTTTCAAGAACAAGGGCAATAACCCATCAAATATTTTTCGATTTTTCTGATTTTCAATAGGCTTCTTCCATGGATGATTATAAACACTCACAGCAAGTTTTATCAAAATCCATTAAGAAACCAGCTCTCTATTGTGTTCACAACTTTGAGAGTGTTATGGGCTATAAAACTAACACGTTTTAAGGAACAAGGGCAATAACTCATAAAATATTTATCGATGTTTCTGATTTTCAATAGGGTTAATTCCAAGGTCATGACAAACACTCACATCAAGTTTCATCAAAATCCATCAAGAAACCAGCTCTCTATCGTGTTCACAAAGTATTTTCAAAAACAAGGGCAATAACCATCAAATATTTTTCGATTTTTCTGATTTTCAATAGGCTTCTTCCTTGGATGATTATAAACACTCACAGTAAGTTTTATCAAAATCCATTAAGAAACCAGCTCTCTATTGTGTTCACAACTTTGGGAGTGTTACGGGCTATAAAATTAACACGTTTTAAGGAACAAGGGCAATAACTCATAAAATATTTATCGATGTTTCTGATTTTCAATAGGGTTAATCCCAAGGTCATGACAAACACTCACACCAAGTTTCATCGAAATCCATCAAGAAACCAGCTCTCTATCGTGTTCACAAAGCATTTTCAAAAACAAGGGCAATAACCCATCAAATATTTTCCGATTTTTCTGATTTTCAATAGGCTTCTTCCTTGGATGATTATAAACACTCACAGCAAGTTTTATCAAAATCCATCAAGAAACCAGCTCTCTATCGTGTTCACAACAATGACGGACGGACGGACGGACGGACGGACGGACGGACGGACGGACGGACGGACGGACAGACATGGGCGACTACAATATACGCCCACATTAATGTGTGGGCGTATAAAAACAGGAAGTGACGTCACAATCTTGGAAAAAATCGGACAGGAAGGTCACGTGCTAGAGCAGTCCAAAGTTGTCAATTTTGCTGTTTTCGGACAGCTATAAAACCGGAAGTTGATATCGGTCAAATATTAAAGTATCATCTGGTAGCCAATGTTGATGACCTTTGACCTACTTAAGATCAAGGTCATCAAAGGTCAAGATCACTAGATACAAGTCTTCAAAAATTGAAAAAATTCAACCGGAAATTGCAAAAAAAGTGTAACGCACCAAAACCGGGCGCCAGGGAGTTGTAAAAAACATCTACTACTCTCGCTAACTAGGGTCTGTTAAAGGACCCAAATCTGTATCTGTTCTGTGAGAGACGTCTCTGCCACTTTTCAGCTTCACCTACAGTAAAACACAATATAATAATTTATATCGTTTATTTACATCCACATCAAGGTAACAACAAAACATCAACATCTGCCGACCTAAAGTCGGGCCGGTCTAGTCCGTTCTTTGTATGTCGAGACTTTCCAAGTCGAGCTCGGCCCATCCTTCATGAAGGTACCCACACTCCGATACCACGACTGGGGGAGGTACTCACCGTGTATGCTATCACACTCAGAAAAAAAAGTTAGACAAATGTGAGTAATTGCGACTCATTGGATGAGTCATATTCAAATACTCAACACATTGAGTCCATCGACTCGGTTTCTGTTTAAATTGAGTCGCAATTTAGTCATAAAATGACTCAGTTTACTAAACGAGTCAGATAGTTTTTGTATACTGCTTAAATGAGTCAATTGATCGTCAAAACAGAGTACATGGCTGGTACACTGTTAGTCTAATCTGAGTCACATAATAGAACAACAATATCAATCTACCTATAAGTTATATATTTTGATACTGATCAGTTTCAGTAATACAATATATTATAGTAAACGTCTAATTTTGGGAAAATTTGGTTCATGAAAGGTCGTCTGAACTCCATCCATTTCAATTATAATGAAATAGAGGTACACGTATCACTTATCTGCCCAGTAAAAGTTCGGGGAAAGTATTAGGTCGCTCTCACATACACAGGTAAAATACGATGCTGATGTATAGAAGGAGTTTTTTTTTATAGTCACCATTGCGAGCATGAATTTTATATAACGATATGTGAGTTGCTTTATTATGTTTTCTTGATTCTTATTTATGTATATTATACATTACAAGATAAACTATTTTGCATTAACACAACACAAAACTTCATCCACGTTAAACGATTTGACTTATGTCCGAATTGGATAAACTACAAAGAAATAAAAAATTACCAGTTTTTGACTACAAATAAAACTTGTTTGAGTCACATGTGAGTACTTTGTGGAGGGTGAGTCACAGATGAGTCCTTCCGGAATGAGGTATTGTGGGTAATAGTGACGTAATGTTAACGGTTAGGCTTATGTCGTCTGCAGAATTAGGTAAGCAAATAATTCAATCTAAGGCATCAGACGTGTTTGTTGGTCGGTCGAATTAATTGATCGCGTGCTTATTATAAGATGGTAACTCATTAAGTTTTTCAAATTGGCAAAGCATTTTTTAAATAATGTGAACTTATCGAAGACTAAAAAAAACGAGACCCTTCCACGTCTAATTAAAAATTATGCAACAAGTAGACGAAATTGTCAACCAGGCCTAAAAATTCGTCCGTATCAAGGAGAATCCTGAAGGATTCTCGCAAAAACAATCTGCAAGAGTCCTCCGAATACTGTAGGGTTTCCTAACATTTTTAAATACAATGCATTGTTCTGTTAATTAATCACATGGAAATCCTCTTTATTCAATCTTCACCATTCCATTAGTATTGCCATAAGAAATTTAAAATTTAAGGAAATTTGCCAAAGCCAACAGGACAAGTATTTTTTATTATCAAATGCTTCATATATCTAAAATATTTCAATTCATCTAAAAATGATGAGGGAAATCAAATGGCACAGGTATCGCTTTGCAATAGTGTAACACTACTCACCCGTTCCTGTAAACTTAGCTGTTATAAACACGAAATACTTAGTTTTCTTAGCCCGTTATAACCACTAATAAAGTGCAAACCGTGGACCGCACGGTATGTTTTTAGGGCGCTATGAAAGCTCTTAAAGGCTAAAAAAGGACAGAAAGGCGAATACTTAGGGAAATTATTAACCAATCACCGACCGATTTCCTAAGACTTTTACATCCAATCAAAAATTTTGCATTTCATTAAAATCTAAAAACGCGGAATTTTAGGTTTTTTCCGCAATTTTAGCCTTTCAGAAGAGACCAACACTGATATAGACACTTGTATCATAATATATATTTTTTTCATTTTATCAATTTTATTTTGGCCAAAATATCTACTTTCACTTTCGGTAAGGTCAAGGCCATTGAGAGTCAGTTCGTTCCATGCAGTTTGTCATTGTGGACTCGATGAAACGGGACGATTATATGAATTTAATGCTTATAGAACAAGCCCATTCTTCATTTATTTTTGGTCCCTCATTAAAAATCAATATGCCTTGTCCTTAGTCTTTGTAAACGGAAAAAATAATATTGATAAACCCAAGAAATTACGACTGGTTACCGGAGACTAAATGACCCACTTATAAAGCGCAATGTGGATTTCAGCACCATCTTTTTGCAGCACAAATGCCGTTTATTTTACCATTTTTCTCAGGTATTTTATGTTTCATTTGAACAGCATCATTTATTTTATAATTACTCAGGCTAAATATTAAAATTATGCCTTAAAAGAGGATAAAAGAGAAGATATTCTCTTATCTTAGTAAAAGAAGACCAATCTGGTGTCACAGGTGGATGACATTGAGCCCAGACCAGTTCTCTGTTGCAGTAAGCGTCCATGTTGTATTTTTTTCAAACTTATAGAATCTTATCAAAGGGATTGTAAACAGGTTTGCTTAACTGTGTATGTGTATCGGGGACACTGATAGCATCAATTTGCGCCATTAAATTTCCATTCAGATGTCTGTTGTTCTTGTAATTCCACTAAAACTAATGTGTTTTATGACGTCATTACCCATGATCTACCAAAGCTTTATGTGTGCTTCGTGATCTACCAGAGAGAAAAGCTAATATTGATATCTATGCAAATCACTGGTAAAGATGAAAATGGAGTTTTACGTCCTACTTTTCTGCACCTGGGAGCCGCGGTGGCTCAGTGAGTTAGACGCTTGCTTGCTAACCTGAAGTTCCAGGGTTCAGTCCCGGCATGGGTCGAGATGATACCTTCGAATTTTTCAACCCGGTTTCCCCTGTCAGTGATGCAGGTCGGAGGGGCTGACATGGAAAAGCGTCTAGTCGTTCGGATGGGACAATAAACCGAGGCCCCGTGTGCTATTGGCTGTGCACGTTAAAGATCCCTCGATAGTTGAAAATCGAAAATAAGAGCAGGCTAATGCCGCTGTCCTGGCAAAATTTCCCTCATTGCACACTGCATGGCTTTTGCTCGTCCTCAACACGGGACCTCGGTATATTGTCCCATTCGAACGACTAGAGGCTTTTCCATGTTAGCTCCTGACAGGGGGAAACTGGTATCATCTCGACCCATGCCTGGATCGAACCCTGGACCTTGAGGCTAGCGAGCAAGCGTCTAACTCACTGAGCTACCTCAGCTCCTACAGATCACTGGTAGTAACGTCATAAAACGCTTTAGTTTAAGTGGAATGTTAAGAACCACAGACGTCAGAATGGAAATTGGAATGGTGTAAATTGATACTATCAGTGTCCCCGATACACATACCAGTACAAAGTTTAGAAAACCTTTCTACAATCCCTTTAAGATACATATTATTGTGGCAGTGATATTTCTGGATGGAGAGTCTTAAATGTAGGGGCAATAAATTACCTTAATTTGGGAACATTTTGTATTTGCAGAGATGTAATGTTTCGATAGCTCTTGATAAGGTTACAGTAGCATTTTCACTAATTTAGAACTAAGGTTTATATGGAGGATTTATACAGGCAGGCCTTCAAAGCGTGATCTTTTTTTATTTTTATTTAAATAAAATTTAAATATTTTAGAGAGACAAGGTAAAGATTTGGATCTAACTGAAAGAGAGACCTGCCTCATGAAGAGATATTGAAAAATGTTATGAATTCTTAATGCTAGAGTCAAATTATCCAAAAAAGGTAAAATTACTTTGTATACCGGGTAAGGGAGGGTCATATTAAATATTAATCTCTCTTCTACATTTTCTTACTTTCCTGATAATTATATCTCCAAACTACTTTTCTTTTATTTTATCCTAAAAAATCAGCATCTCTCATGAGCATGAGGGTTTGTTCATCAGGTTGCCCTGTTCTGATTCTATTTGACTGAACTGCTCCACTTCACTTTTCTCTGTGCCACTGAGTCACTCTATAAAAAGAACAGGGTGGCACATAGAAAAGTGAAGTGGAACAGTTCAGTCAAATAGAATCAGAACAGGGCAACCTGAAATAAAATTACATACCTCATTGATAAGATATGACGTCAAATGAATGACTAGGCTATCAATTGATGAGTGACATTAAATGTTTGAATAGAATATGTGATGCCACTTAAAGGGTTAAGCATTTTCGAGGATCGATTTGGGCCTTGAATTTATGTAAATAGCCTTCAGATTTACTGGAACAGCCCAAAAATCTCAAAAACCCTTAAATTATATCCATACTGTACTTTAATAGTTATCTTTCATTTTCTGTATATGCGTTCTTCTATATTATGCAGTCTTACTAAACGACATATCCCTTTAACACCCTACCAGTATCAACAGTGAGAAATATTTCAATTGATGATAACATGCAAAACCACGTAGAAATAACACACACAAACTTAGTGAACAACCATTTTGAATAATATTTAGAATTAATAGAAGGCTCAGAAATGGCATAATTTGTGATTAGAAAGTTTAGATGAAATATTATTGAAAATAAAGTAAAAATCCGTAAAAACAAGACAATTCTGTTAAAATAGCATTTTTGAATTTTCAATTCTTATGTCAAAGGATTATTTAAAATGGTTGTTTAATAAGTTTGTGTGTGTGTTATTTTTACGTAAGAATCATAGATAAACTTATGTAGATTTAAAAAAACAAAAAAAACAAAAACTTGATTAGATGACCAGGTACTGAAACTTACAATTACAGTGTTTTTTTAAAATGATCTTTAAGAAGGCTAAGTGGTTCTTGTTTGT
Source organism: Lottia scabra (assembly GCA_029955415.1). NCBI lineage: Eukaryota > Metazoa > Mollusca > Gastropoda > Lottiidae > Lottia > Lottia scabra. The sequence goes on along the minus strand of JARJEI010000002.1, from coordinate 4,917,414 downwards.
TTATAAAAAAAAGAGATAAGATCTACCTTTTTTCTTAACAAAATACTGTTGCAATAATTGATGACAGGGAAATGGTCATATGGTAAATTTGGCACCTTTAACCCTGATATAGTAGTATTTTATTGTAAATTATTTCAAGGGTTAATTGTCAACGGTATGATTGTCATATGTCATAGTGTTTTGGTCACAATTTGTAAGTTGTAAGTTCACATTAATTTGGGCATAAAGTAAATTGGTCATTATTATATGATCACAGTAATTTCAGCAGTCATTATTCATTTCTATCTATGACCACATTTCTTCTATTGGATTTGTGACCATATTTCTATCATCAATGTTAAGTGTTTACAAATTGCTGTCACCAATGTGTCTTGTGACCATATTATCATGTCATAAATTAGTGATCAGATTATTTTTAAACATTCACATTGTCAATAAAATTTTTGTCCAGTGTATTTTATGACCAAATCACTTTGACACATTTACTTTGACTTACTGAAAAATATTTACTGACCAAATCCTGAAACTAATGTTTCATGTACTAGTTGAACATGATATATAATATAACCTGTGCTCTCTTTGTATTTTTCAGGAGAAAGATGATTATTAAGATCCAGTTCATCAGCTGGTGGAAGAAGAATTGCCTTTGAAGTTTTTTTTAACCTCAATTCTTGTACAATTAAGATTGTTTTTTGGAGAAAAAAAAGTTACATTTTGAAGAGAGTCTTTCATTCAAAGATCAATTATCAAAAAATGAAATTCAATAGTCCATATTCCAAAAAATGCATAATCAAAAAGCCAACCATTTGAATAGCCAATAGTCTCAACAACTGTAAAGACTATAGTCTCAACAATAGTGTCAATAAATATAAAGTCAATAGTCTCAACAACTGTTAAGCCAATAGTCACAACAACTGTAAAGTCAATAGTCTTAACGACTGTAAAGTCAATAGTCACAACAGCTGTAAAGTCAATAGTCTCAACGACTGTAAAGTCAATAGTCTCAACAACTGTTAAGTCAATAGTCACAACAACTGTAAAGTCAATAGTCTTAACGACTGTAAAGTCAATAGTCACAACAGCTGTAAAGTCAATAGTCTCAGCGACTGTAAAGTCAATAGTCTCAACAACTGATAAGCCAATAGTCACAACAACTGTAAAGTCAATAGTCTCAACAGCTGTAAAGACTATTGTCTCTCAACAACTCTAAAGTCAATAGTTTCAACAAATGTATAGTCTTCACTAATTTTTCTTTTGCCAACCCAAACCCAAGCTTCGTAACTGTCAAGTCATTAGTCTTAGTCCCCGACAACTGTCAAGTCAATAGTCTCAGTCCCCAACAACTGTCAAGTCAATAGTCTTAACGACTATAAAGTTAATATCCCCAACAACTGTCAAGTCAATAGTCTTAACGACTATAAAGTTAATATTCCCATCAACTGTAAAGTCAATAGTCTTAACAACAACTGTCAAGTCAATAGTCTTAACGACTGTAAAGTCAATAGTCTCAAAAACAACTGTAAAGTCAATAGTCTCAACGACTATAAAGTTAATATTCCCAACAACTGTAAAGTCAATAGTCTTAACGACTATAAAGTTAATTTTCCCAACAACTGTAAAGTCAATAGTCTTAACGACTATTTAGTCCCCTGGTCTTCCCTATTGTTTTCGCCGACCCAAACCCAAGCTTCGTAACTGTAAAGTCCTGTACACACTGACAACATTTTCGACGTTGCCGAAATGCCATGTTGTCGAAAATGTTATCAGTGTATACAGTTGCTGAATAAATACAAGTTTATTTTTGTTGTCGAGATGTAAATGATGTTGTCGAGTTTTATCCAATCAGTAATTGACTATAAATTCCATGATCTGTCTGAAATCATGTGATGTGAATAAAAACGGAGTCACCACCAATGAATGATAACAATTTGCGCAACAAGTTGTCGTGTGTATACTGAAACCAATATTTTGTTAGCCAACATGTTGTCAGAACTTAACACGACCCTGAACTATGCCAGATCAAGAATATTATCAATATCGATCTCAAGTGTTGCTACTAAGCGCTAAGCAGACCGACTCACTTGATAATCCGAGGTTATTACACTGTACGATCCCATAAATGTGTTTGCGATCCTTTCGAGGTGTGCCAGGGACCAAGACCGGGAGAAGTAAATCGATGAGGTTTTCAACCTGAGATTAAATACCTCCTAAGGGGTTTAAAACTTATATAGGAAAGAATGACATAAACTAGCGATGATATACAGAGGAAGGTGAGTAATACAATCGATCAATAATCTTGAAATCGGTAACAAAAAAGGCTGAAAACCTTGCAATAGACCGAACAACTGCACAAGCCCAACAATTATTCAGTATATAGAGGTCAATAGTGATTATAACTCAGTACTCAATAAAGTAGCTTTGACACAACTACGCTTTACTCACTGAGAGATTTTAGCACTATATTAGTATATTAGCATCACTTGCCACATAAAATGATTGGATTGGATTGGTTTGCAAACTTCGATCAATATTTTAGCTTACTCTACATGACCGATGGAAATAATTTGTACATTATATTAATTTTCCACCAAATTCAAGACGATGCATTGCATTTGACATGGTCTGTCAGACTAACGGGGTAATTTTGTATTTACAAGAGCCAAATGCTTCATTCATTGCAATTAAATGTAGGCCAATACGTTGCCATGGACAAGATGGAGATATACCTGTGTATTTTTTTTTTCTAAATGGTTTGTTTTCTATCCATCAATTCAAGACTAATGTGATGCCTTGAACAAGATCTGTCAGACTAATGGAGACATGCTTTTAAGTTTCTTCCAATTTTTTTTACTATACATCACCTGTGTTTAGGACTGTCCAACGATTTACGAAATATGTATAAATTTGAAAATAGAATGATTTATTTATTTGCATCAAATCAACACATTGCCTTGGACAAGATCTGTCCGACCAATGGAGGCACGGTGTTATGTAAAAAATTGACATTTCACTTTCATCAATTCACCACAAATACATTGACTCGGAAAATGTCAAATTCGACTATACCCGCTCAACGGCAGGTTTTATCTGACTAATAAACTTTTTTACTAATTTGACAAATGCTTAATGTGCAGGAAATTTGTATACTTGAAACTGAAATACTATCTTAATAAAGATATTTTGGAAATAGTGATATCTCGGACCAGAATTCGCTGACCTATGCAATTAAGTACTATATTATATTTGCGTGTTTAGTGTGGATGCAACAAAATATTTTTACCATTTCGTTGTATCCCCTGATAATATTGACGTTCCGCCTTTTGTGTAATAATTGATCATTAATGGTTGAAGCTGTATGGAAGAATTTATCATGCATGACAATTTCTTATGTTTTATATGTGTATTGTAAAGCGTGTCACGTCAATTTCACACTGACCAGTGTCAAAATATGAATTAAACAAGTTATGGGAAATTGTGAAAAGATAGTATTTATCTCTACGTTTGAAGTACTAAACATCTTAAGGACAGAATATAGTACTTTTGAAACGTATATGATGCCACCCTGCCATCACCTAGTTTTTGTCCAACAAGCATCTTTGGATCTACAGTCCATATTATTATAAAGAGTGAATGATTTTTTGCATTAAGGCTAGCGCACACGAGAGCTCCCAGCTGAGCAAAATTTCATTCGTGGCTGTCAGCTCAGCTCGTAGCTCTCGTGTGCGCGGAGTTTACGTAAGGTTTTTTTTATTCGAGGCGTTAAGGAAATTATCTATCGTGTTTGATAATTTTTTCCTCGAATGAAAAATACCTTACCGTGTGCGCAGTCGAAAGCTCTTAGCTTTCAACTTGAGCGCATGCGCTAGCACGTCATCAAACTAAAAATAACTGCGCCTATCGGTGAATGTGAGTTTGTATCTGAAGCAATTATCGCAAGGACGCAACAACAAAAGAAGAAGTATTTTTTTTCATATTCTGAATCATTCGAAGGGTTGTCGACGTCCGATATTTTGTTTAAGTCACGTTATAATGTCACGTGAGCTTGTTATTTTTAGATATTTGTGACTCGACACCAAGTCTATGAAAGCTCTAAGCTTAGCGTGTGCGCGGAAACCGACGAAAGCTACGAGCTGAGCTGACAGCCACGAATGAAATTTTGCTCAGCTGGGAGCTCTCGTGTGCGCTAGCCTTTAATGTGGTGTTGATTTTTATCAAGGGACGGCTATCATGGCTTTGGAGAGAAACAAATGTCCTAGTTGCGTTCATCAAAGAACTACCGTGAACAAATTAATGTGTTTCTGAACTGAGACATCAGTGGTAGATTTTACTGGAATGGAGGGGATGGAGAAAGTCTTGATTCAATCTTTCTATTATACATCTGGATTATTTTGCCTGAGACATCTGAAAATTGAGACATAACGGCCAATAACTTTAAAAAACTGATTTTGAGAACTGTCAATTGAGGGAGAACTGGGAAACTGGACTGGACCCATACATAGAGCAAACTACTTACATTCATGGATTTCTAAACTGTCTGTTAGACCTAAACAAATACATAACCAGTCATAAATAGTCATTTTTGATAAAAAAAAATTAACTTTAATTCATTTATTTTCCACCAAAAGCTTATTATTTGCCTCTTATAAAAGTGTCCCTGAACTTCAAGTGAGTGTATGCTTGAACCGGGTTGGTTAAAAAACAACAGAGATTTTGGGGTGTTAAAGGGACAGTCTGAATTTTTTCTAGGTCAAATATTTTTTTTGGTCAAACTTGTGAAAACTATATACCATAATTTCTAACTACACTATGTGTCCTTTTATTTATCTGAAAGTTTAAACTTTCCTTATGTTTTTTTTAACACTGTAAAAAAACTACTGAGTGAGTACTGATCGGATTTGAGTAGAATAAATGCCTATTTGTAGAAAAAATGTATCTTCTATGTCTTCCAAAAGTTTCAGCTAGAAATATTGAGCAATTATTGAGACAAACACCAAAACTAGATCAAACTGCTTAATTAATAATAAGTACTTCCTGTTTGTAATTAACCTTTCAAAAACAAATACTTTAGAATTACTTTCAGGTAACATTTGCGACATTTTTGTTAATGAACTTTCCCAGTTCTCCCCTACATGTAAACTAAACTAAGTTTGTCATGAACAGAATAACAATTATTCAAGATTTTATTCTTCAAATTTAATAAAAACAAAATAGTAAACTGAAATAATTTTGTCCAACAAATTCTACTCTCTCTGAAGGCTTTCAACAGCTGTCACAAATCATCAGTAACTTTCTTCAACAGCAAGTTTTCTTTCTGAAAAAAAAAGAAGAAAATATTAGATTTTTTTTTTATTTTTAAGAATTTGAATATGCATTATATTTTCCTAAAAAAAAATTCAAATTGAAACTGACAAAAGCAAATTTAAACTATTAAAAGATTATCTAAATCACAAGACAAATTGTTGATAAAAATTTCATCCAATCTAATCTTGAACACATACAAACAAATAAATGCACACCAAATTTCCTGTAACTGAAGACTATTCATCTAAATATCATTACTTTGACACATATTAGTCATAGATGTGCCTAGGCATACTTAGTTTCATCAACATCATATAAAACTGTAGCTAAAAGTCAAGTTAATTTCAAAATTTTACCCAGATCTAATCAATATCAACATCTATACTACTTACTAGTATATAATATAATAATATTGAATATCTGTCAAAGAGCCAAATCATTGTAACCTTTTTCTTAAGCAAGGGCAATAACTGAAACACTATTTGCCCAATTACTACAAAATTTGAATCTGATCTTTTCAAAATACAATAAATTAATCCATTGTAGCTTTATAAATTTAATTGTAGCATCATCAACTATTGTTAATATCTGAAAATCTGCACTATTGAAAAATTATTAAATTATTAAAATATTTGACAACAGAAATTTTTTAATGTCACCAATTTTCTTTTTCTTTTCCAGTTACAGAGCTTACCAAACTTACCTATGTGTTGTTTAGATAATAACATTGTCATCCTCTTTAACATAGTTTTCTACAAGAACATTTTGTTGTTGATCTCTTTGCCTATAATATAAATATTCCATATGTTTGAAATTAGCAAAAACTTATTTAATGTTGACAATACAATGATCATACTGCTGATATTTGAAATAAATGATAACTTATTTTATAGTCAATTTTATATATTCTCACTGGCAGCTTTAAGAGCATAACCTAGAAAAAGAATCAAGGACAATAACTCGTATTACAATTTCTTCTTATTTTGGATAGGATTCATTCTTGAGTGATAAAAAAACAATTCCATTAGGTTTCAACAAAATTCATCAGAATTCTGCTTTCAAGGTAAAAATTAAATGTTTTCAGATAGAAATATATTTTTCGAGATATTTCATTTTCAGTAGAATTCTTTGTGATTTTTAGAGATTACAAGCTAAAAACTGTTATTAAAATGTTTTTGAATTTCCATATTGTTCATCAAGAACCTTCTCAAGCATTTCTGAGCAATTGAGGACAGACTCACAGACATTGGTGACACAGCATATTTCATGACAGCAAATAAAAATGTTCAAATCTAAGCATATGAGAGATTAGAAATTAAATATACGGTATGTAGATGAGTGTTTGATAAACTTACATTAACCTTTCCTTTTCAACAAGGTCTCTCTTGGTATGACCCAAATCTTTTCCTATCAAATATAAAAAGATATATGGTATTATTATATATTTTACCTTCTAATTTCCTAATTATTAAAGACAAATTGTCCACAAAAATGGTTATTGCTGAATTTCATCAGTTTAAATAAAACTTTCATTAGCACTTGCATTTGAAAAGAAAATATATTCAATGAGATGAAAAAGGTCATTGATGATAAAAACAATGGGATCATCCAATATCATAACATTGAGGGTGCAATGTCTTTTTAGTGAAGCAGGTTGAAGGGACTGAAATAAAAAATAAGAGTGGACTAAAATTTCACCCATTGCGTTTGCCCATCCATATTAACATATATACGGTACTGTATACAGATACAAAAAGCATAACTTAAAGCTCCATTTCATTTCTAATAATCAAAAGTATCGAACACAAATGAAACTGAAGTAATGTCCAGAATTTTGTATGATTATGATGATAAAATGACTTCTCTGATAAGCTTCTCTGATATGCGTGTAGCAGATAATATTAAAACAGAATTTTACTATGAATTTTAATCGATAATCGAAATATGTTCGTCTGATTAGTGTACGTTTTTGTACCTGAATGTTTGTTATTTATCAATATCTCGTATTGAACACAAATAATGTAACTGAAATAATGTCAAGAATTTTGTATGATCATCATGATAAAATTGTGTAATCGATTATAAATATTATTATTGAAATATATATTTTGTAGCGTCGATAATCGATTATTTCAATTATTTGACCCAGCTCTATTGACGTATCATGCCCAACTGCACGAATACTAAAGGTTTCTGATAAAATCTGGAAAGACTATGAAATATTTTAATCTTAATTTTATTTTATCCACATCCATTTTCTTTTCATTTACAAATTGGACCGGTTAGGGAAATCTAAACTATATTTTTTTGTTAAAATCTGGAATAAAATAAATACTAAGTACAAACGACCAGAACCGTAATTCAGTTACCTGAACTACAGTACCGTGCAATATATATTCGTACGAAATGGCGTTTTCATTGAATTCACTCTACGACCCTATATATTTAGACATTGCTTGGAAATTATTACAAAGGGGGGAAACCAACAGCTATATATCAGAAACAGTGGACGTGTCCAGGGGTACAATAGCAAATTTTAAGAAGCGTGTAGAATGAATGGGGTACATATGATACAACCGAGGTGAAAAGGGCTACCTATTTCTTAGTACGAATATATATTTCACGGTACTGTAACATGACGGTTTCCCAGGAATTAGTTTCAAAACTTTAGTTTCGTTTTCGTTTTGGTGCAGTTGGGCACGATGCGGCAAGTTTGGCAATGCGGCAAAATGAACCCACTAACTTGTACTGTTGCTATAAGCTTACCAAAATTTTTTAAATGAATGGTCTTTTAAGTCCTGCTTTTCTGCACCTATATGGGCTAATTGAGAACAGGCAAACACCATGCAGTGTGCAATGAGGGAAATTTTTTCCAGGACAGCGGCATTAGCCTGCTCTTATTTTCGATTTCCAACTGTCGAGTGATCTTTAATGTGCACAGCAAATAGCACACGGGACCTCGGTTTATTGTCCCATCCGAACGACTAGACACTTTTTCCATGTCATCCCCTGCATCCACTGACAGGGGGAAACCTGGTTGAAAAATCCGAAGGTCGACCCACATGTATCAGTTTTGTCCTCAAACTTTAGCAAAGAGTAGTCAGTACCCAGACTCCTATATTAAATTTAAGCATACAGTACCAGTAAGCCTAACTGTGCGCTCACAAAAAAAGTTGATGCTGATCGACTGAATAATAAAATAAGCTTACCGAAAAAGCAATCCCAATCCCATTTTTTCTGGATAATCTTCGTTATCTGGTCGCAACTTCTGGAGTAGGCCTATTTCAATTATTTTCTCAAAGAGAAGGGCAAGGCATATTGATTTTCAAACAATAAATGCAGAATTGGATTGTTATTTAAGCATTAAATTCATATAGGCATCGAGTCCACGATGACAAACTGAATGTATCGAACTGACTCCCAATGGCCTTGACCTTGCCGAAAGTGAAAGTAGATATTTTGGTAAAAATAAAAGTGAAAAAATGAAAAAAAAAATTAATATGATACAAGTGTCTATATCAGTGTTAGTCTCTTCTGAAAGGCTAAAAATTGCGGAGAAAACCTAAAATTCCGCATTTTTAGATTTTTAATGAAATGCAAAAATTTTGATTGGATGTAAAAATCTTAGCAAATCGGTCGGTGATTGGTTAATAATTTCCCTATGTATTCGCCTTTCTGTCCTTTTTTAGCCTTTAGGAGCTTTCATAGCGCCCTAAAAACATACCGTGCGGTCCACGGTTTGCACTTTATTAGTGGTTATAACGGGCTAAGAAAACTAAGTATTTCGTGTTTATAACGGCTAAGTTTACAGGAACGGGTGCACTACTACGGCTACTGTAATTTCTGTCAATTGCGCAAATTGAAAATATTTTCCACATCGCATCGGTACCGGTAACCTACTAATTTTTCACTAGGTCATTTTCTTGTATTCATAATGTCAGTTGTGTAGTTAACACCGCTGGTCAAGTAATCATTTTAATCTATTGTGATCGTCAACCGAAAATGGTCGGGTGATCGGAATTGTCAGACATTTATTTGTTTACAATTTTTTTTATTGGATGTAGTGTAAGAAGCGCGTTTCCGGGTTTGTTCGATTTCTTGTTCCATACACCTCTAATATGATTTCAATAATAGAACACGACTCGGGTGAACTGAAAGCAACGTGAATCGAACACATCCCGCAATGATTTGCGACTTTCGAAAATGAAAGTTGAAATCATTTTGACAAGTCGGCAAAAATAAACCCGCTTCTAATAGAAAATAAACAACTAGAGCCACATGTGGCACAGAGTGGGACTTTGCAAGTGTGCAAATTGCTAAGGGAAATTTAAAAAAAATGGGCCCTGAACTTAAATCTGAAGTGTCAAAGAAGTCGAAAACTTTTACAATTTTTGAATTTTTGGAAAGGTTGTGAAACCGGAAGTAGTCACCAGACCTAACATTTGAACATAGCAGCTGAAAACCTTTATCAATAACCTTCAATTTACTGAAGGTCAAGGTCACTCAAGGTCAAATTCACGAGAAACAAGTCTTTAAAATTTGGAAATGCATACAGTAATAACACCGGAAGTTGACGCTAGACATTAAATATGAAAGTATAAATGAACAGCCAAAGTCAATGACCTTTGATACTAAAAAGGCCAAGGTCAACAAAGGTCAAGGTCAAAAACGAAATTTTTTTTTTTTTAACCTTGTTCCCTTTTTTGAACTACAAAGCCGAAATCAATGAGCCTTTAACATAAGCTGACTAAAGCAATGCTGTAACTGTATGCAATGTCATTTTTTGAAAAAAATTTAAACTTTACCTTTTTTGGGGATAAACAAAATTTTGACAAAAACAAAATTTTACCCGGATGTGCCACGCCCACATCAGATTTTTTATGTGACTTTATATATATTAAGCATATATGACTGTGGCTAAATTATCAAGCCTTTGCATCTATTGGTTAACGAGATATACATTCATAAATGTCAATAAAGGTCAAAATCTATAATCGGAAATTAATAAACCTTGTTCCCTTTTTTGAACTATACAGCAGAAATAGCTGAAATTTTGATATAATTGAGTTAAAGTAATGAGGTTGGTGTGTGCAAAAGAATTTTTCAAAAAAATGTAGTCTATATGGATTTTTTCCAGACGATAAAGTGTTAACAAAATTAAAATTTAACCCGGATGTGCCACACCCATGTCAATTTTTTTTTATGGATACATTTATATAGGCTATGTTCACTTGCGTTTTAATTTTCAAGCCTCTAAACGTAATGGATCATAAACTATGCATATATTAAAGTCAAAAAATTAAAAAAATCGGGTAAAGGTTTTCAAAATTGCAAATATTTAAAGAAAACTAATTTTGCATTACAATACATTGTGATATATCGTTCGAAAGAGCTCATGAAGCTCATTCAGAATATGCAAAAATGAACTCTCTAGGTTAATTAGGTCACCTGTAGGAGCAGTACAAAGTTTCGAATTTGGCTATTTTTGGACAGCTATAAAACCGGAAGTTGATATCCGAGGTCAAATATTAAAGTATCTTCAGGTAGCCAAAGTCGATGACCTTTGACCTACTAAAGGTCAAGGTCACGAGATATAAGACTTCAAATATTGAAAAAATTCAATTGCAAATTGCAAAAAAGCAAAATCGAAATTCAAAAATCGGCTTCCTGAGAATTCCCACAATTTTTATGTTCTTTCATTTAACACCAAAATCATTCAAATCGGACCGGCCGTTATGTCGGAATAGCAAATGTGATGTTTCAAGAAAATCAAAATGGAGGCCAAAGTTCTACTTCCGGGTTGAATTTTATTTTAAAATCGGCTGTAGAATTACTTTGGCTACAGCTCGACAAAATTTCGTTGAATTTCATAAATATCACCGGAAGTTATTCAACCGGAAGTGAAAATCGATTTTCCCCTTAAACCGGAAGTGACGCAAAAATTTTGAATACGTCAAATTGCTTACATTAATGACATGCATCTTGTATTAAAATTTCAGATCAATCCGAAAAAAACTAAAAAATGGTCTCAAAATTTCGAAAATCGGCCAAAAAATGTATGCTACGAATTTTCGAAATTTGAAATTTTTTAACTCATATGACATCGGAATTTAGTCACAGATTCCAAAAATGAAAACCCGAGCAAAATCGGAAAAAAAATGTAGCTTCCAGAGTCGAAAAACCTGTTTTTGCTCATGTTGCAATGTGCAATTTGCACTTTTGCAAAAATGTTCCAATTTATATTTATGCAATACCCTTCCACAAATGGACCTCAAAAGTTGTAAAAAGGTTGCTGCAGCTGTTGCAGTTTAGGCTGTGTGCCCTGTGTAAAAAACGAAAAAAAAAAAAAAATGGAAACATTTCGATAAAAAACTGGGACTTTGCGGTAGCAAAGTCCCACAATAAACCGGCGGTTAAGTAAAACTTTCACTCTAATGGGATCGGACAAAGCACCTTTTTATGAATTATTTTGCGCGAATCCAAAAAGACTCGGGCAATCGATGTTTATGCGAGTCTTGGCGCGAATGAGATTCGGAGACTCGCGTGAATTTTTAGGCCTGTCAACGTTTACGAGCGTACTTCGCTCGCATACCTTCAGCACGTTTTCAAAAACAAACACAATACAGTCGTTTCTGTTTAGATTATCTTTGTATTATCTGATGATTCCGTCGAATATGTGCTTTTGGTTTATTTTAATGCGAGTCATTAGAGAGTCCTTAGTGAGTCAAAGTACTCGATTATCCAGTTTGAATTTTGAACTAACATGACTGACAATGTAAACAAAAATAAACCAAGCAAGAAAGTCATATACTCCTCCCCCCACCCCCACTTCATTTGTATGGTCTGACATAAATTCATTAAACAATAAAACCCAAAGAACGTAAAATAATTGGTCATAATTAGCGGGATTCAATACGAATGTCACAACGAATATCTGATTTCATTTATTTCAGAAACCAGATAAAGTTACAATATCAGTGATTTTTTTTACGACGATGAAGCAGCGGAGAAATCAACCGAATTTTCGGTATTCAAATTAAATACCGCGAGGTTGGACAGAACAGGCATACAGTAAGTAAAAAAACTAAGAATATGCCAAGACAGAGATATAGCGATTAGTATAGTCAATATGGGGGCTTCTCAACGAAAGATAGTCAGAACCTTCAACAGCTTCCAGACCACCATCAGCAATTTGATAATCCAGTTCCAAAATACAGGACAGGCCCAAGACCGACCAAAAGACGAAGGGTTACAACACCAGCCAACGACCGCTACATCCGGTGAATTCATCTTCGAAACAGATGTGTGACGGCGGCTTCGACGACAGAAACAGTACTGAGTCATGTCATCAGCAGACGAACCATCGTTTGAAGACTTCATTCAGTTGATATACGAGCCTACGGACCTTCACTTTGGAATGGAGTTGACCCGTCTACATTGTCCACGTGCTGCCATGGGCACGAGTGTTCTTTACAGATGAAAGTAGGTTCAGGATCATCTTAATCGTCAGCTGAGAAGGTATGTGGCCAACCACCTTCAGTGAACCGAAGGACCTTGAACAGACTCTATTGAACTTATGGAACAGGATTTATGTTGGCGTTATCCGGCGCCTGACAACGTCAACGAGGAAACGTGTCATGGGATAAACTCTTTATGCACTTTCGCAATGAACTGGTTTGTGTAATTTTTAATTTTGACCCTTGACACTTCCTTTGTGTATTGTGGAGAATTAAATATCGTTTGCATGACTCATTTTTATTAATCATGTAATCAAAAACCCATTTATGACGTATGTAACAGTGACTCATTTAGTTTCGATACGACTCATTTTTATCATTTACTCAATATCGACTCAATAAATTGACTCAGTTGACATGAGTCACAAGACTCGCGTGATAGTCTTTTTACTCATTTATGACGCACGTAACAGTGACTCAAATAATTTCGTCATGACTCATTTGTATCAGTCAATTTACTCAATATTGACTCAATAAATTGACTCAGTTTACATGAGTCAAAAGACTTGTGAGTAAGTCCTTTGACTCATTTATGACGAACATAACAGTGACTCAAAAAATTTCGGGATGACTCAATTTTATTAGTCAATGTACTCAATATTGACATGAGTCATAATACTCATATGGTAGTCTTTTGACAAGAAAATGACTCAAATATGAGAGTCACAAGATAGTCGTTCTATGGACAAAGTCAATTACTCAGCGAAATGAGTCGATTGACTGGGAATTGTCTAACTTTTTTTTCTGAGTCAATGGAGAGTCAACTTTGTTTGTGGACAGAGTATCATCCTCTCAATACAGACAGTCTCAAAACTAAAGTCTAACTTCAGATTTAAAATAACATATGTCAAATTATACATGGTACCATCAATGGACAAAAACAATCTTTTACAATAAGACTAAGAATATGAAAAATATATAAAGACAATTAAAAGATATGCAATAGACTATTACATATTTAGAAAATAATAATGGAAAATAATATGCATCATTAATCTAATTATACACTAAAATACATGTACCAATAATCTAATCTAGAGTAAATAGTATAGTTGTCTGTCAGTGGCATATATGACCAGTGAAACCTGAGACAAATGACCTGATTGTCCAGATTATAGCAGTACTCTAACTGAAGTTTACATACAATATAAAAGGTTTTAAAAAACAAATAAATAATGTTACAAGACCTGACACAGAAAATGGAATATGGACTTGGCTTAAAATATTGTTTAGTGATTTAAGAAACTTATCAAATACAGTCAATGCAATAAACTTGATCTGCCAGACATACTAATAATATATATAAATAAAAATAAAAACTAGCTACAGCCTACAAATATTTCTCTACAAAAGCAAATTCGAAATTCAAAAATCCACTTCCGTTGTTTTTGTCTAATTTTTATGTTCTTTCATTTGACCCAAAATTTTGAAATTCGGTTCAGCCTACCTAAACATTTATCTTTCATTTTCAGTAAGTTGATTATTATAGTCATATTGTGTTTTCTATATAAGGCATTAGCTTAGTCTTACTAAACGAAGAGTCGAATTTTGATTTTCAAACACTCCTAATTATGGCTACACAGGAATTTGTAGGCTTAAGCTTATATTTTGAGGAAGTGAACATTATTATGGAATAGAAAAACTAAAAAAAAATTTATGGGTCAAACATATCCCTTAAAACCCTTAAAAATTATAATTTATATACATGTAACATATTGTAGTGTAAGCCTGCTATGTAGCCGAAATGTTCTGATTCTTGTCATTTAGTTCTATTGAGTGTATATGACATGTATATAAGCTTAATGTCAATGTCAAATGAATACAAGTGGTTGTCAATGATTCAGGTCAAGGGGTTGACATATAAAAAGCATTTATCGTTTGGATAGGACTGTCAGAGTATCACAGTTATCATAGTAAACAATACCTTTAACCCATATTCATTACAATCTATAAATAGATACTCTGGTATATCCTATGTTACTATTAATAGTGTATGACTCATTTTTTCCTACTCGATTCGAGTAGTCCGGTTCCAACATGGCTTATCAATAAAACTAACTAAACTTTCTTCTTCAATATATGATTCCCGAACCCGTACCAAAGAGTATGACAAGGACAATAAACCAAGGCCCTGTATGCTACAAACTGTACACGTTTAAGATCCCTCAACAGTTGGATTTTCAGTATGATAAAAAGTGTCAGATCAAGAATAGAAACTATGTAATCATTACTGAGTAAACTTATTGTCTGTGCAAGTTTTTGAATTTTGTCCAAATTTGGAATAATTGTTTTTGAGAACTGGAATAGAAGTTTCAAAATATTACTTGACTAGTTAGCCTTAGTCTTTGTTTTTCCTTTTAATAGAAACACATTTCTCTTCTAGAAATAATGAAAAACAGTACAAGCAAAACAATTACGTTAATCAAAAATCTCATCCAAAGCAAAAAGATACTAATTTTGGCTGAAAATTGTCCTTTATAATAGTAAAAATATGAATTTTTGAAGACATAAAATGTGTTCATATTTTTTTCAAAGCAACAACATTCTAAGACTAATAAACAATCGAAACTATTTAACAAAATCCATGAAATCCATGCATAGACATTACCATACATCTAACTTCCTGTAACATACTATTTTGTTTCCTTTCTAGGCATAGCCTTCCAGACGTGAAGTGCTTGATTGAGAGAAACATTATGTATAATGAACAATCAACAGATGTTAATTTGAAGGTAAGTTATATATTGTATGAATTTAGTCTATGTGACTGAGTTACTTTAAGTAGTCATGTGACATGTATTATGCATGTAAGAGTTATCTCTCTTTATGTAAGAAAAAAGATGGCTGATTAAACAATTCGTAAACCCTGCTGTTGAATGAATGATTCACCCACCACATTTGAATGAGTATACAGTCCTCACCTTTTGATTCGGAGCCTTTCTAGCATTTGAGAACCCAACGCCGGTAAACTTACCGCCCATTCCCTTAAATGGTCCGACGAGACGGATAATTAAGCCCACGAAGAATTTTCTAGAAACCTGGCAACTTGCCAACTCGTGTTGTCAGACGACCTTCACCTTTCACAGAGTTAAATATCACAAGAATTCGAAGACTTTCACACAACTTGATTCACTATGTCGGAAGACAACGGAAAGAAGAAACGGATTCGAGGTGGCCACAGATCTTCATTAAAGCGACTTCTTTCAATGTCAGAAGAAGTATTGACGACGTCTATTGAAAATGCAGATAATCCGAATATTCCGACTTTAAAGGAAAAGGCATCACAGTTGATTATAAGCCTAAAAGAAAAACTCACAGTTTTGAAGGAATTAGATGACGCAATTTTAGATGGTTTTAAGTCGGATGATGATTTTGAATCAGAGATCGAAGAAACAGATGTTTATAGAGAAACCTCACAACTTACAATTGTCAAATTGGAATCAAAATTATCAGAATTAGAGAATATATCAGATAGAAGAAGTGATGTCTCAACTGTTCTGGGAATTGAACCTAGCACACAACAGATACCTTTACAGAGCCAACCAATACTAGTTCCTGATATTTCTGCAGAACAGCCTGGATCGGATGATGACACAAGTTCAAACACACACTCCACACACCACACAGGAACTCGATCACGCACTGGCATTCATGTCAAGCTACCAAAACTCACTTTGAAAACATTTCATGGAGAATATTCCAAATGGCAAGAATTTTGGGATTCCTATAATTCAGCAATACATAGCAACTCATCTTTAACGGATATCGATAAATTTAATTACTTGAAATCATTGCTTGACGGATCTGCAGCTAACTCCATATCTGGTTTACCTCTCAGCTCTAGCAACTATGAAGAAGCAATTACAATCTTAAAGAAACGTTTTGGAAATCGCCAACAGATCATCAATAGACACATGAAACTTTTATTGAATTTAAACACTGTCACAGATATACATAATCTACGAGGTCTTAGACAAATGTATGATGTAATTGAGTCAAATGTTAGAAGTTTGCAAACACTGGGAGTTCCTTCAACCTCCTATGGAAATTTATTGTCAACCAGCTTTATGGATAGAATACCACACGAATTGAAGATTATTATTGGCAGAGACGTTGGAGATGACGATTGGGAGTTCGACAGAGTTCTTGGTATTATGCTAAGAGAATTAGAAGCTCGGGAAAGAACTGTCACATCTAGTAATAATTTTAGACAAAAACCGACCACACAACCGTCAACCAATAACTACAACTACAGGAATTCATCGAACACACAACAGCGACAATCTACTACTACAACATTGTACACATCGGATAATGGTTCATCGAGTAACACACATGGATGCACTTATTGTAGCAAGCCCCACACATCCAATTCTTGTAGAACAGTGAGTAATATTGCTGCTAGAAAAGAAATATTGAAGAAATCAGGGAGGTGTTTTATTTGTTTGAGAAGAAATCACATTGGAAGAAATTGTAGTGAACAGAAGACTTGCCCTTACTGTAATTACAGACACCACATCAGTATATGTCCTGTTATGAAGAGAGACTCTCCTTCATCACCTACGAATGATCAAGATACCAGAAATGGTGACCAAGCAGCAGTTTTATATACAGCCGAAACCTCATGTTCAGTACTCCTACCAACAGCCGTAGCAGAGATTTATAATCCGAACTCGTCTGAACTTAAAGCAAGACGTCGAAGTATTTTGGATACAGGAAGTCAGCGCACTTATATTACAAAACGTCTACAGATGTTATTGAAATTAGAGACAACTACTACAAGTACGGTCAAGATAAAGACGTTTGGATCAACTGATGAGTACTCACAAGATATAGAAGTTGTCAAATTTATGATAAGAAACTCATATGGTAACGACATTATGATGACAGCCTTTGTAGTACCAATTATATGTCAACCACTTAAAAGTCAAAACCTAGACGAAGTTAAGGCTAAATATCGAAGATACACAAATTTGAAGTTTGCAGATTCCACAACCAGTAACACAGACACTGAAATAGATATACTTATTGGATCCGACCAGTATTGGGATATTGTCACCGGACGTATATTACGGGGGGAGTCAGGCCCTACTGCAATGGAGACTAAACTTGGATGGGTATTCTCTGGTCCCTCAGGAGGCAACTTGAAAACGGCCGAGCACATTTTGGTGACAACCCTTCACATCTCTTTGGATGAGCAACTTAAGAAGTTATGGGAAATAGAATCGCTTGGACTGCAGAACAAAACAGCATATGATGATTTGACTGAGAGCATACGTTTCACCGACCAAAGGTACGAAGTCATGTTACCATGGAAACACCCACACCCAACTCTACCCGACAATTTCCAGCTATGCAACAGAAGATTGAACAATTTATTGAAAAGACTCAGAACAGATACAGATTTATTGAAGGAGTATGACAAGATAATAAGAGAGCAGGTTAAGGATGGAATATTAGAAGAAGTGGATTCCACAATCGGAGAGAAGGGAGCAGTACATTACCTACCTCATCACGCAGTAATCAGGAGAGACAAATTGACAACAAAGCTTCGCATTGTTTACGATGCTTCAGCGAAAACTTCAACTACGCCATCACTTAACGACTGTCTTTATTCCGGTCCACCACTTAATCAGAAGATCTTCGACATTATTCTAAGATTCAGAACCCACAGAATAGCACTTATAGCAGACATAGAAAAAGCTTTCCTTATGGTTTCGATGAAAGAAGAAGACAGAGATGTATTGAGGTTTTTATGGGTTGATGACATCAATAAGGATAATCCAGAATTAAAAACTTTCCGGTTTACCAGAGTTGTCTTTGGAGTATCATCTAGTCCATTTCTACTCAACGCCACCATAAAATATCACATGGAGAAGTATTACCACAATGATCCTGAATTCGTAGGGCTATTTATGAGATCAATTTACGTTGATGACCTAACTTCTGGAGCTCAAACTGAAGAAGATGCTTTTGATATCTACAAGAAATCGAAGTCAATATTATCTGAAGGAGGTTTTAACTTAAGGAAATTTGTATCCAATTCACCACGGCTTAGAGAGCGAATCACACTTGAAGAAGCACAGTCAGAATCGAAACACATTTTACCTATAGAAATTAGAACTGATCACATTTCAGAAGAAGATGAAACCTTTGCCAAGTGCACAGTTGGATCAAACACAGAACCAGAACATGGAGAACAGAAAATACTTGGAGTACGATGGAAGTATACCACAGATGAATTTATTTTCGATCTCCAGGATATTTACCACTCAGCGATAGAAGCAGAGCCTACCAAGAGGAATGTAGTTAGCATAGCCTCTAGATTTTTCGACCCACTTGGATTCATTTCACCTCTTACTATACGATTCAAGATACTTTTCCAAGAATTATGTAAATCAAAAATCGACTGGGATGAAGCACTAGATGGAGAACATTTAAACCAATGGAACGATTTAACTCACAGCATATCAGATATCAAAACCATCAACATTCCCAGATGTTATTTCACAGAAGATACTGAACTACAATCATGTAGACTTGTAGGATTTTGCGATGCATCACAAAAGGCGTATGCAGCAGTTGTTTATCTACACATCATTACAGAGTCATCGGAGTATGTAAAGTTCGTAGCGTCTAAAACCAGAGTAGCCCCTTTGATTCACCAAACTATCCCACGACTAGAACTTTTGTCTGCTCTGATTTTATCACGTCTTATATCAACGATCCAAACAGCTATCCAGTATGAAGTAAAATTAGAAGATCCCAGATGTTATACAGATTCGAAAGTAAGCTACTATTGGATAGTACAACAATCAAAGGAATGGAAACCTTTCATTCAAAACAGAGTCAACGAAATTAGAACTTTGGTACCAGTTACAGCATGGGCTCACTGTCATGGCTTAGATAATCCAGCAGATACTCCGTCACGGGGTAAACATCCTAAAGAATTCTTACACAATCGGCTATGGACAGAGGGACCTGAATGGATAATCAATAATGACACAAATCCTGAATCAACTATGGTACTAGAAGATACGCCAGTCGAATGTATTACAGAGATGAAGGCCAAGGACAAGGCAGAATATGATTCGGTATTATTAGTAGATCAGGAAGACACCCACAACTTAACTAGAATTATCAACGTAGAAGAATATAGCAACGTTGACAGACTCTACAGGATTACAGCTTATGTAATGAGATTTGTCTTTAAGCTGAAGGCACGTTTGAAACAGCACCCGGATGAAACAGACACTGGAAAATCTCCATCATTAGAAGAAATCAAACAAGCTGAAATTTTATGGATAAAAGAAATTCAGAGATCTTTAAGACAGAACAAGAACTTTGGTAATTGGAAACGACAATTTGATGTTTACGAAGATGAAGCACATATTTTGAGGTGTCGAGGAAGATTAGCCAATTCAAGTTTACCAGACAATACCAAATTTCCCATCTTATTAGATTCTCACCATCACCTGACATCACTGATAGTAAGAGATTGCCACAAACGAGTTATGCACAGTGGAACCAAAGCAACTTTGACAGAACTTAGATCTCGTTTTTGGATAGTAAAGGGACGTCAATTTATAAGAAGATTAATTCATGGTTGCGTCACATGTAGAAGATATGATTGTAAACCTTATGATCCAGCCCCAGCTCCACAACTACCCGAATTCAGAGTTACCGAAAATACACCATTTAGTCATATTGGTGTAGATTTTGCTGGCCCTCTTTATATAAAAACCACCGACAAAGAT
The DNA here is from genome assembly GCA_029955415.1 of Lottia scabra. Taxonomy (NCBI): domain Eukaryota; kingdom Metazoa; phylum Mollusca; class Gastropoda; family Lottiidae; genus Lottia; species Lottia scabra. The sequence goes on along the minus strand of JARJEI010000002.1, from coordinate 4,896,839 downwards.
TTACAACAGAAAGTATGGATATGCTTGTTTACCTGTTGTTCCAGTAGAGCAGTTCACTTAGAATTAGTTCCGGATTTGCACACATCTTCATTCCTGCGATGTTTTCAACGTTTTACGTCAAGAAGAGGCGTACCCGTGAAGATTTTATCGGATAATGGGAAAACCTTCATAGCAGCAGCTAAACATTTTGAGAAGCTTTCCAAGGATCCAGATTTTAATTATTACCTACAAGGCAAGGGAATTAATTGGTCTTTTAACCTTGAAAAGGCCCCATGGTGGGGTGGAATATTCGAACGACTAATTAAGTCCACCAAAAGATGTCTGAAGAAGACCGTCGGCGGAGCTAAACTTACTTACGAAGAATTAGAAACTGTCCTGATAGAAGCAGAAGCTGTACTCAACTCTCGACCCCTATCGTATGTCTCAACAGAGGATGTGGAAGAACCTCTGACCCCTTTTCATCTTTTGTATGGTCGTCACCAATTTGCCCGAAGTTAATTCGACTACCAATCAAGATCCAGACTACGAACCTACCCACAATGAAATAACCAGAAGAATGGTATATCTCCAAAACACAATTAATCACTTTTGGGAAAGATGGAAAACAGAATATCTTTTAGAACTGCGCTCAACTCACCGTCATGGTCCACATGGTACATCAATAGCCAATATCGGAGATGTAGTTATTATTCAAGATCAAGATCACCCAAGAGGCCAATGGAAATTGGGTAAAATAGAGCAATTGATCAAAGGCAACGACGATCAAACACGTGGAGCCATAGTTCGTGTTCACAGCAAAGATGGTAAAACCAAAACTCTTCGCAGACCTGTGCAACATTTATACCCTATGGAGATTCAACAAGCACCTGAATCCGAAGAATTGCAAGCTGATAATCGAGATGATGAAGCAGATGATTTAATTCCAAACGAAGAAGAGCCACAACAAGCGAGACCAAAACGAGCAGCAGCCGAGAAAGCAAATAAAAGGAGACAGTCATGGATGAAAGATCTTTAATTGTTTCAAATTAACAAAACTGACATTTAAAGCTACAATATGCTAGTATTAATTTTAAGTGATCTCAGTGCACTTTATAGACTTTATGTTTTAATCATTCCAAATTGGGTGATGGCCAGTTTATTCGTTAAATTACAGGACTTTAATTCATTCCACTGGTCATCAGAGGGGAGTGTGACTGAGTTACTTTAAGTAGTCATGTGACATGTATTATGCATGTAAGAGTTATCTCTCTTTATGTAAGAAAAAAGATGGCTGATTAAACAATTCGTAAACCCTGCTGTTGAATGAATGATTCACCCACCACATTTGAATGAGTATACAGTCCTCACCTTTTGATTCGGAGCCTTTCTAGCATTTGAGAACCCAACGCCGGTAAACTTACCGCCCATTCCCTTAAAGTCTATGAGTCTAGATATATATGAACTTTATGATTGGTTAAAAATTAGCAAATTTCACATAAAAAAAATAAGAAACCCGTTTTAATGAAACAAACCTAATTATTGTTTCACTTGCACAGAAAATGGTCAACCTATATAATATTCTTTGAAAATGATAAAATTACTCTTAATATATGACATATTAACTACTATGAAAAATTGATTCAGACTTATTTCAATATTGAAGATTATTTTGTTAAAATGTTATAACAAATATACAAACAGATATCTGTTTAAGGTTACAATCAATAGAATATCTTATGATACTTAAGTACAACTATCCAATGAAATATTCAACCAATTTCACCTGTAATCAATGGCAATCTTTTAATGCAACCAGTGTCTACCTGTATTTTATCTACACATTTCCTTTACTCAACAATTTAATTAAATTTTAAGAATTAAAAGATTAATACAATTATACTTGTATCAATTTGGTAGAAATTTTATATATTTTCTGGATTAACTTTCATGTAATAACTGGATAATAATAAAAATCCGTACAAGCAAAACAATTCCGTTAATCAAAAATCTCGTCCAGAGCATGACAAAATCGAGTGCAATAATTATAGTAGTGGACTTCCCATACGAAAAGTACCATCAGGATATCTGCAAATAATAGTTCATGCATTACAACTGATTACTTTATGAATCTTTTATCAAATATTACTGGTATCTATTTTTAGTATGGTCCATATACCAGATCAACATAGTTTATCAGTTTGTGTTTTCATTATTATATGGTACAAGAAGAAGATAAATTAAATTTTGTAACAATGGATTCTGTTTTATTTTTATGATATAAAAATGTGTAATTATGTAATGTGCCACTTTAAATTCACATAATATTGTTATAGGTAGACTATTACTTAAAATGAACATAAAAAAAATTCTCAAACTTGGCCAGTAAGAGTATATATTTATTTGTCTAACCTGGTGTCATAACAGAAAAACTTATATAAACATTTTTAAGCATTCCAATTGGTCATGCTTGGATGTTGCTTGATTCCTGATAATGTCCAAATAATTATTTGTTTGCATGGTAGCACTTTTCTACTTATAAAGATAAAATGATACAAAAATACAAAATGAATTTATTTTCTTGTAGGTTGTGATTAAGGGTTATGTGGTGATTTAACGTATGTGGTATATAAAGAAACCGGTAGAAAATCTAAAGGACACATGATTCAATAGCAAATTTAAATTCTTAATAGACCAAACATTTATTGTTTGAACTCTTGCAACTCATCATTACATAATAGTATACATATTTTAAATCATTACTTTGATACATGTATTACCTATATCCTAGTTTGATCAGGATATACAGACTGTGAGACTATAGCAATGAGTAACCAATTGATTTTGAGTGTAGGAAAACATTGATTTTGAGTTTTTCCCACAACAGATTTTACTTTATCTCTTACTCATTACCGGGAGCCGCGGTGGCTCAGTGAGTTAGACGCTTGCTCGCTAACCTGAAGGTCCAGGGTTCAATCCCGGCACGGGTCGAGATGATACCTTTGGATTTTTCAACCAGGTTTCCCCCTGTCAGTGATGCAGATCGGAGGGGCTGACGTGGAAAAGCGTCTAGTCGTTCGAGGCCCGGTGTGCTATCGAAAATAAAAGCAGGCTAATGCCGCAAAATTTCCCTCATTGCACACTGCATGGCGTTTGCCCGTCCTCAATTAGCCCACAAAGGTGCAGAAAAGTAGGACGTAAAACTCCATTCATTTCATTTCATTTCTTACTCATTACCAAAATGACATACATGCACACAGCTACAGATAATTTCGCTTGTTACAATGGTGGTTTGTGTTGTCAAAATTGCAAAGCTATCTTTGAAGAAGACTTCAAACTTCATCTAGACTATAACAGTAAACTCCTGGACAATAAGACTTTCCTGTATCATGATGTTAGCTTACATAGTAATGAACCTTTGATTTTGATGAAATCAAGTAATGAAATGCTATGTTATTATTTTAAATGTAAAATGAAAAAAAAGTGTAATAAATTATTATTAAAACTCTCTTCTGTGAAATGCTTATTAAAAATTTGCAACAAAATGGTTAGGTTACATTTGAGTGTTGATATCCCTACAAAAGCTACAGAATGTGCAATAGCCAGAATAAAACCGAATGTTGGTTGGTCGGATACACACATGGCGCAGATCCCCGAGGACAGGGGGGCACGTCCCCCATTACCCCTGTCAGACATGATAACCTGAATTGTGTTGGGTGTCTGTAATGGATGTAACTGGCAACAGAGAGCATTGAAGCTATATATTTTCCCTTGACGCCTGTTGCAAGATCCTATCCTTTTATCAGAAAGAAAGTATGCTCATGTTCGAAGAACCCTAAAATGCTCACTGGGCTTTGGCACAAAAATATTGACAGAATTGGGCAATAATAGCACGGCACAACAAAGGATAAATCATACATAGCTTTGTATACATATAAACACACTGTACATCTATCAAATGCAAAACAGGCAAAAAAATAATTATGTGGCAGAATAAATTCGTTTCTCAAATACACTTGTTATGAGAATGTACAATAATTAAATATGTAAAAACAGGAATGAAATGTACAGTGCTCATTGTGTACATCTATGTATCGACATATATACATAAGATTTTCCAACCCCTTGCTTTCAATGTCTGAAAATACGTTCAATTCGATACAATTTTCTCCTGTTCATTTGCATACAAGGACAAAGATAGTACATGCAGTATACATAAGGATGTATCTTGTGTACAATGCATTGAAATAATATATTAACCAAAGTAGATTATAGATTGTGCTCTTGTTATTATGTATACATGTATCTTAACATTTTCTTGAAATAGGCCTAATGTGCTCAATGTGTTAGGATATGCAACGTTTTTTTTTTTTATCTCTATCTTGTGTGCAAGGTTCGTGAAAATGCATGAACATATATGAAAGAATATACGTGGAGTCCTACTTATTTATATAATTCGTGAACGGTATATATTATATGCCCTATTTGCTATTATTCCGGTTTAAAATCGTTTTCTGGTATGGTATGCTCTAAAGTCTAAATTGTGTTATTTAATTATTACATTTCTAGTTAAATCGACTTTGGCTCTCCTAATCAAAATCACATCCTTATAGAATGACCTGGTGACCATCGAAATAACAGTTCCTTCTTGTGCAAAACGACAATGACACATAGCCACTTTCTTTGGAAAAAGACTATCGTGCATAAAATGGTTATGCTGGAGGGGCACTATAATTGATAGAATGGTCTGTTTCTGAAGCAGGAACTCATTTGGGATGAAATTAAGACTTTTTCAGTTCGTTTTGCTTATCAAAACGGTAAAGTCGGAATAGTGTATAATTGCGAGCATAATGCGCACTTTTTCTTACCTGAAACGTCATTTATTCTCAATATTCAAGTCGACGGTCGACCTTTGTTTAAATGGCTTTAGTTATGCTTTCAGTTAGTGCAAGGTGCAAAACAGTTTGAAAGCCTACATTCATTGTCTTACAAATCTGTTCTGGTTTGTATTTCCGAAATGTAGTTGGATTTGAGCATCAATATAAATTAAACCCTATGCCAGTGCTTTCTTTTGAAAAGTAAATTATTACCTTTCAAAAAACCTAACCTCTAATTTATTCAGTGCCAGATCTAACATGACTTCATATTTTTGTGAACACTGCTTCAACCTTGTGTCAGTGCCTTCTGTTGAATAGTAGCTTAATATCTTTCAATCACCCTTACCCTATTTGTATGTCACAATTGGGCATTTTTACTTATGAAAAATAAAAATGCTTATTGTACACAGCAAGCTCCTTTTTAAGTGCACTTGTTTAAAGATATTTTTTTTATTGTGGTTCATGATTTAAGAATCATAACATGGCAGTATTAATAAGTATCAAAAACATTGTAATAATCTATTAAACAGTTCTAATCTAAATTCCTGTAAACTGGTATAAGGTATTGTGTAAGATTGTTAGAGTCACGTTATGTATTTCACAGCCTCTCTAACATTTACTCATGGTCACTGTTTGCTGGTTGTGATCATAAACTTTGCATCTTGCCTAGCTCTGTATGTGTCGCAGATAAAAGACACGAACCTAATCAACAGCCATGACACCAAAGATATTGGTTGAACGATAAAGTATGCTTCAAATTTAATATTATAACGTCTATATCAGTTCTTAAGTTCTTAGATGCTAAAAATATTCACAATTTTAACAGTGCGCATTTACTGAAGAAGTTGCAGTTTAGAACTATTCTTGTATTTGAGTTACAAGACTAGAAACTGGAAAGACGATTAAATACATTTTGCACCATTATGAGTTATTTTGTCCTCAATAACATCATTCTGATTAAAATTTTATTTTTATTCATTTAGTATGGATCAAATAAAATACATTCTCTTCATAAGAGTTTGTATAAATTGGTTTGAGTGGTGTGGAATCCATCTTGATACTTTTGGTTTGTTTACATTAAGTCGATTTGTCTCACTTCTGATCTCCGAGAGAAAATGTCTATGTGTGAACTATTTAAAACATGGCTGGTCAATAGGTCAGAGTAATATCTCCGATAGGGTTGTGATGTGTCTCCAAATTTACACTTTATGTACACAGTTCCTACATCATCTGAAAAAAATAAGATAAGAAGTAAAATATTCAATATTTTGAGTAAATCTTTATACATATACATATAAAGCTATGGTACGCAACCACAAACACACCATTCATACATATGAACAAATCTGAGGGAAATGGACGTTAGCAGCATGTATACAAATATTGACAATGAATCCGGTTTGAACGCAGTTAAAAAATGTTTCGATAGAATACCTGATCCTAAACGGCCTGATTCTGAAATTCTTCAATTACTAGAAATTTGTTTAAAGCGGAATGATTTTTCTTTTAACGGTAAAGTTTTTCTTCAGACTTCAGGAACAGCAATGGGTAAGAGATTTGCCCCGAGCTATGCCAATATATTCATGGCTGAATGGGAACGCGAAATTGATTTAATCTCTCCTTTCAAACCACTTTTCTACGGACGTTTTCTGGATGACATATTTTTGATTTGGCAGCATACTATTCAGGAATTCTGGCAATACTTCGAAATTCTAAATAACCATCACCCGTCAATCAAATTAACTACTAATATAAGTGATCAAAGCATGGACTTTCTCGACACAACAGTATTCAAAGGACCGGATTTTGATGTAACCAGGAAGGCGGATATAAAAGTATTTTTCAAACCCACTGATACCCACCAACTTTTACTAAAAAGTTCCTTTCACCCTAAACATACATTTTCAGGCATAATAAAATCGCAAGTTTTACGATTTCGTAGAATTTGCACCCAAAAAGAGGACTTTGATAATGCGTGTCAATTGGTATTTAAGAAACTGCGAGAGCGGGGATATTCTAAACGATATCTCCGCAGCATTAAAAGCAAAACTCTTTCAGAAATTGAGAACCGGAATACAATCCTCGTTCCGGTTAACTCTAATCAATCTTTCGGATCTCGGCCGTGCAGTTCTACAAGATGTAGAACTTGCAAGCATATTTTAACAACCAATTCATTCTCTAATAAGCATAACAATAAACAATTCCCTATCAACGGTCAGCTTTCGTGTACCAGTACAAATATTATTTACCTAATTTCTTGCGACAAATGTCCTTTACAATACGTAGGTGAAACCAAAAATTCTTTGCGGGAAAGAATGGTCGGCCATCGTTTCGACATCTCCCATCATCTAGATAAACCGATTGGGAACCACTTCAACCTCATTAACCACTCCCTCGCAGATATGAAGGTGACACCAATTGAACAAGTCATATCTCAAGAAGACACCAACCCTAAAACTTCAAGACTATACAGGGAGAGCTTTTGGATGGATCAGCTTAAAACTATTTCACCTTCTGGACTTAACATACAGTTCGATTCTCAAATAATCCCATTTGTTACTCCGTTCAATAATATTGCTTGCCAAGCATCCCGAATTATCAAAAGATACTACACAGAGTTACAAAATAAATTTCCAACCATTTTCTACAAAAAATTAGTCTGTGCTTATTCCAAAAATAAAAACCTACATGATATACTTGTTCATGGACGGCTTGACCCAATCGACGATGTAGGTTGATTTAACAAATTAATTGAATATATCACTATATCTTATTTATTGATATGAAACATGTATTTTCTATAGTTATTAATCGATTTCTTTCTTATTCTACAGAATTTGGCTTACAATCAGCCTAATATTATTTTGTCCACAGTGAATTGCTTCAACAATGTTTTAGCTTTTACAGTAATAATCAGTATTTTAAATTTATTTATTAGGTTCAAGAAGATTTATAGGACAACCATTTATTATTTTTCTTCTTTGATTTTGTTTATTGCATATTAGCATCACAAAGTTTGTAAACATAACCTTAACCCTGTGCCAGTGCCTTCTATTTGAATAGCAACTTGTTGCTTTTCAATCACCCTAATCTATAATAAAAAAGAAAATCATAAGACTTAATATCTTGTAATTGGAAATGATACTTCAGTAATTTTAATTTTATGCTCATTCTTATCTTATCAGAGAGATACCTTAATATATCCTCAATATTACATTAATATACCCCCTTCCATGTAAAATCATATTTTACTTTCTATTTAAGTAATGGCTACCTACCTGCCCACTTAAAAGCCTAATTTGCCTGTCATTAAATGTAACTTCACCGATAATTTCCATAGGGTACTGAACTAATGTCTAAGCCTGAAGTCATGCTATTTGAATACTGAAAAAGAAAAAAAAATAGTCTATGAACTTAAATGATTATGTCAGGTGAAAGTTTACATATGAAATAACAAAACTAGTCCAAATTAACAAGGACAATATGGCCACTGACTGTTTCAATAACTAATTCTAATTTATGGCAACTTGTGAATATTCAATCAGCTTCAAATTGAACAGTAAGCTAACTTTAGATAACAATAATTTATATCATTAAAGAAATCATTCTTTGAATTTTCTATCAAAAATTTGGATAATTTCATAGACTACTCTCTGACCAAAACAAGAGTGTCAATTGCCTGCCATTTGTTGTAGAATGGCTTTGGAGCTATGAAAATTTTCAGGTTAATTTGTTTATTCATAAAAAAAATAATTGCTTCTTCAAATACAATTCTAGAGAGTAGGCTTAATTTTTCAAAAATATCACTGATATTTGGAATGATTTTTTCAAGTTTTTCTGTATCATGTCTTGTTTTGGGAGCCAAACAGATTCAGAAATAAGGCTAGCCTGTTAAGACCCTCCTATCCAACTAAATTTAGATTTCTCTTGGTGCTCTGAATGTGAGGTCCCTTAACAATTCCATGACCCTTACTCATGCACCTCTGACTCCACTGATTGAAATTTCCAGAAAATAGTCAAATAAATATTATTAAAATAAACAGAGCTCCCTTCCTCTGAGGCTCTGACCACATTGAGATCTGAATCCCGATTTGTGTATTATTTTAGTATGAATTAAAATATTAACCTGAAAATAATTCAGAGAGTCTTAGATTGTCATCAAAACTTCAAACAAAAAATATGTGTAAATATTACTTGGTAGTGGGTCAATTTTTTAATGAATTTTTGTACTCTAGTTATATTGCATATTTCAATTATCTGGAAATGTGTTTAACCGCACAAACAGGGAGTGTGTGCAAAACTACTTTAGAAAAAGGGTTCTACTAGAGGCCTATTTTCATGCTGTCTATGGGAAATTGGTAAAAACACAGTAGTCATATTCTTAAAAAAAATATTGTTATACGATGATTTTTCTTATCACTGATCACCGTATAACAATATTTAAAAAAAAAAAATATAACTACGAGCCCCTGTGGGTAAAAAGGGTGTTCCTAATCCTAGATAGGCCTTTGCCATGCCATTACAAGCATATTTTGAATATGTAAATGAAATGAAATGGTATTTCAAGTCTCACTTTTCTGCACCTAATTGGGCTAGAACTAATGACAAACATGCAGTGTGCAATGAGGGAAATTTTGTCAGGACAACAGCACTATATATAGCCTACCCGTGGTCCTACTCTAATGGATTTCTAACCTAACTATCGAAGGATCTTCAACATGCACAGCCTGTAGCAATGTATGACCCGCTCAACGGCAGGTTTTATCTGACTAGTACTAGTAGCAATGCAATTCACAACAGTACAACTAATTTGAAAAAATTAGCCCTAGGTCTAGCCTATTAACTATTTATAGCAAGTAAGCTAGGCCTACTCATCTACTGCAACATTCCCGTTGTAATGTAGCCTAGTGATGGTATTTTGTAAATATGTTTGTTACGATTAAGAATAGTAATATTATGTAACTTACCCAAACTAACCGGGCTGAAGATAGCATACACTAAGCCAGCATACAATAAGGAATATGGACGATTTGACGAGTCAAATCGACCCGATGTAAAAATACCGTTTTAAGTGCCTTAAATATTGAAGAAATCGTTTTAAATTTTGATAATAGTATCTCACACTAGTCCACTTTCCAAATAAAACACTATCTTAGCCCTATCTCAAATTTTCGTTATGTGGAGGCCCATAAAAGGAATACAACATTTTTTTTTCATATTCTAGCATTAACAGTCTCACATCATTTTTCGAACCTTAGCCATCATAGAAACGTTTCCAAATTTCAATCACACTATCTCACACTAGTCTACATTCGAAATCCGAAAAGAACTAAGTGCCACCTCGCTTACTTTTAGTATGGTGGCCCATCGAAGACACCCACCGAAATGCGCAAATTTTCGAATTTGGGTGTATTTTTAGCGCAAATTTGCGATGCTCAGAAATCATAGAAACGTTTCCAAATTTCAACCACACTACCCCACACTAGTCTAAATTCAAAATCCGAAAAAAACTAAGTGCCACCTCGCTTACTTTTTGTATGGTAGCCCATCGAAGACACCCACCGTAATGCGTACATTTTCGGATTTAAGTGAATTTTTAGTGCAAAATTTCGAAGCTCAGTCATCATAGAAACGTTTCCAAATTTTAACCACACTACCCCACACTAGTCTACATTCGAAATCCGAAAAGAACTAAGTGCCACCTCGCTTACTTTTTGTATGGTGGCCCATCGACGACACCCATTGTAATTCGTAAATTTACGGATATAAGTGAATTTTTAGCTCAAAATTTCGATGCTTAGCCATTATAGAAACGTTTCCAAATTTTAACCACACTATCCCACACTAGTCTACATTCAAAATCCGAAAAGAACTAAGTGCCACCTCGCTTACTTGTTGTATGGTAGCCCATCGAAGACACCCACCGTAATGCGTAAATTTTCGAATTTAAGTTAACTTTTAGTGCAAAATTTCAAAGCTTAGCCATTATAGAAACTTTTCGAAATTTCAACCACACTACCCCAATCTAGTCTACATTCGAAATCCAAAAAGAACTAAGTGCCACCTCGCTTACTTTTGTATGGTAGCCCATCGGAGACACCTACCCTATTTCGTATATACTCAGCATACAGTAAGAGTTTGACCATATATGGCCAGCATACAGTAAGGGTTTCTTGTAAATTCGATGCTTAGCCATCATAGAAACGTTTCCAAATTTCAACCACACTATCTCATACTAGTCTACATTCGAAATCCGAAAAGAACTAAGTGCCACCTCGCTTACTTTTTGTATGGTGGCCCATCAAAGATACTCACCGTAATGCGTGAATTTTCGAATTTAAGTGAATTTTTAGTGCAAAATTTCGAAGCTTAGCCATCATAGAAACTTTTCGAAATTTCAACCACACTACCCACACTAGTTTACATTCGAAATCCGAAAAGAACTAAGTGCCACCTCGCTTACTTTTTGTATGGTAGCCCATCGAAGACACCTACCCTATTTCGTATATACTCAGCATACAGTAAGAGTTTGACGCTATATGGCCAGTATACAGTAAGGTTTTCTTGTAAATTCGATGCTTAGCCATTATAGAAACGTTTCCAAATTTCAACCACACTACCCCACACTAGTCTACATTCGAAATCCGAAAAAAACTAAGTGCCACCTCGCTTATTTTTTGTATGGTGGCCCATCGAAGACACCCATCGTAATGCGTAAATTTACGGATTTAAGTGAATTTTTAGCTCAAAATTTCGATGCTTAGCCATTATAGAAACGTTTCCAAATTTCAACCACACTATCCCACACTAGTCTACATTCAAAATCCGAAAAAAACTAAGTGCCACCTCGCTTACTTTTGTATGGTAGCCCATCGAAGACACCCACCGTAATGCGTAAATTTTCGAATTTAAGTTAATTTTTAGTGTAAAATTTCAAAGCTTAGCCATTATAGAAACTTTTCGAAATTTCAACCACACTACCCCAATCTAGTCTACATTCGAAATCCAAAAAGAACTAGAATCGTGAGACGATACTGGGCAGTGCGCATCCGGTTTCGTCTATGGGTGAAAAGTGTCATTTTCAATCCATACATATAAATTGTTTATATTCGGTAGTGAAAAGTAGAATAACCAGTTCACGTTCGGTGAAAAATGGAATAACTAGCGTATGATCGGTAGTGAAAAGTCATCTGATTAAAAAGTCGTTGTTTTTATTTATGTACATTTTTATACATCATTGGAAGTAGAATAGTTAAAGAAAATTTATTAATATTTTTCATATGTAATATCATACATATGAAAGAAATGAAGTGAAATGAATGGAGTTTACGTCCTATTTTTTCTGCTCCTATATGGGCTAACTGAGGACGGGCAAACGCCATGCAGTGTGCAATGAGGGAAATTTTGCCAGGACAGCGGCAGTAGCCTGCTCTTTTTTTCGATTTGCAACTGTCGAGGGGTCTTTAACGTGCACAGCCGATAGCACACGGGACCATGGTTTATTGTCCCATCCGAACGACTAGGCGCTTTTTCCATGTCAGCCCCTTCGACCTGCATCACTGACGGGAATCAATCCTGGACGTTCAGGTTGGCGGAGCAAGCGTCTTACTCACTGAGCTACCGCGGCCCCCTTCATTTCATAACACCATTACTTGATATGATATATAAATAACATCAGAATTCTGAGTGCTAACTTTCATAAAAATTCGCAGTTCAGCTCGTAATTTATCATTTTAATATACTTAGCAAAATATTTATATTATTATTTTTTTAAAAAACTTTTTAATGGTCAACGTTTTTAGACATGCAGTTTTAAAACTTTTTTTTTAATAAATTACAGAACCAGATTTTTAGAACGAATTTTCTTCTTTTGGCATCGGATCGTTATCTTCTATATTTAGATTTTATTTTTCCATTTTTACTACATAATTTAAAACGTTAAAAGCGCAAGTGACAATGTAAGAAAGTAAGCACTTGCAATTGTCAGTTGAGGGGATAGAACTGCATTTGAACATATAGACAACAAACATTTGTCAGTTGAAGGGAGAGAACTGTATTTAAACATACAGAAAACAAACATGTAAGTTTTAATCTTATATTTTGCAAGCAAGTGTTTTTTCAGATCATTTGAAAAATTCTTAATATAGTTTAGTAGGATACAATTCTCCCTCAAAAATTTCATTGTTGTATTTTAGTTTTATGATATTAAAAAAAACATTTGTTGTACATTATATCAAAACATTAACCAGTGAGAAGCGTTAAATGAAACAATACACTGTACACAGTACACTGATCAAGAATTATTCGATGTGCTGAGGGGATGATACATTGTAACACAACAACGTAGACTCTCACATGCCATCAGGTATGGGAGGATTTAATGACCCTTCCTATGCGATTTTAAAAGGTAATGATATGAAGGTGGCTTAGTGAGTCAGACGCTTGCTCGCCAACCTGAACGTTCGTCAGTGATACAGATAGGGGGGCTGACATGGCAAGGGCGTTCAATCGTGGATGTAAATAAACCGATGTGCTAATTGGCTGTGCATGTTAAAGATCCCTCGACAAATGGAAATTGATAATAATATCAGGCTAATGCATAATTTTCCTCATTGCGCACTGCATGGCGTTTGCCCGTCCTCAATATAGGTGCAGAAAAGCAAAGCAGGACGTAAAACTCTATTCATTATATTTCATTTTTCAAAAATTGGAAATTTTTTTAATACTTCCACTGTAATATATTTTTTCCGGGTCGCATTACATTATTTTTTTTTTTTATGATGACCATTTTTAACATAATGCAAACAAACATTTTCAAATATCTCCAAATCTAAGGAAGTTAAAATTACAAGATTACAAGCAAATGACGTCAAAACCGGAAGTGATATAAAGATTCTAGAAATATTTTTTTGTTCAGAATCAAATTGTCTATCTACCTGGAAGTTTTTAGATCGATCGCAATTTTTATTCAAATATATTGTGTTATATATCATTTGAAAGAGCACATTTAGCATAGTAAAAATGAATTAGAATTTGTGACGTATGTAAATTAGGTCACGTGACAGAGCTCTTTAAAGTTAAAAATTGCAATTTTCAAATGGCGATAAAACCGGAAGTAAACATCAGAAATCGGAAATGAATATATCATCTGATAGATCTCGTCAAGGGCAATAATGTTTGTACAGGTCAAGAGGTCATCAAAGGTCATCAAAGGTCAAGGTCACTAGATATGAGCCTTGAAAGTTTCGGTCATTACTGAAATTCTTGTTCCGGAAATATAAAGAAATTGAAATCGAAATTCAAAAATCAACAACCTACATTTTTTTTTCCAATCGATTGCAGAAGTCGTAGATTTCAAAATTAAAAAAATCCGATTAACCCTCGGTTCTGAATTAAAATTTTAAGAAACATAGGTCAGTTCAAGATGGCGGCTGATCCCTTACACCTGGATAAAATTTCATCATTTTATTTTTTATGTATGACCAAATCTATGATAACACAAAACATTTTTTTCAAATATCTTCAATATTCCGGAAGTTGAAATTGGAAGTTTAGAAGCAAATGACGTCAAAACCGGAAGTGATATCGAAACTTTAAAAATTGATTTTCTTTGGAAATTCATATGTCTATGTTATTGAAAGGTTTCAGATCGATCGAAATAAAATTGCAAAAGTTAAAAAAAATCCTTTAAAAAGTGCTCCAAAAGTCAGCTACAAAAGTCAAAATATGAATTTTTCAAAATTGCAATTTGTAGCTATTGGGTTAAACAAATGAACTGAAAAAGACCGATCACAATCTGTTGGAAAAATGAGTTGAAAATGGAAAAACCCTGAAATACGACTTTTTAATATACGTCATTTCCGGTTAGGCAAAAATGCGCCATTTTACATTTAAGCAACACCGAGCAGTTAATCATCGCAGGAAATGATGTCAAGTTATGTGTGGTATGTGCAGTTTTGGCTGGGGAGCGTGACCAGAAATAGAAAAAAAAAAATAGTCAATTGCAAACCAAAGCAGTGCGTTCGACAAATCGAACGCACTGCAAAAATAGCTAATTGCAAACCAAAGCAGTGTGGTTGAAATTTGGAAACGTTTCTATGATGGTTAAGCATCGAAATTTTGAGCTAAAAATTCACTTAAATTCAAAAATTTACGCATTACGGTGGGTGTCTTCGATGGGCTACCATACAAAAAGTAAGCGAGGTGTCACTTAGTTCTTTTCGGATTTTGAATGTAGACTAGTGTGGGGTAGTGTGGTTGAAATTTGGAAACGTTTCTATGATGGCTAAGCATCGAAATTTTGAACTAAAAATTCACTTAAATTCGAAAATTTACGCATTACGGTGGGTGTCTTTGATGGGCCACCATACAAAAAGTAAGCAAGGTGGCACTTAGTTCTTTTCGGATTTCGAATGTAGACTAGTGTGAGATAGTTTGGTTGAAATTTGGAAACGTTTCTATGATGGCTAAGCATCGAATTTACAAGAAACCCTTACTGTATGCTGGCCATATAGCGTCAAACTCTTACTGTATGCTGAGTATATATACGAAATAGGGTAGGTGTCTCCGATGGGCTACCATACAAAAAGTAAGCGAGGTGGCACTTAGTTTTTTTCGGATTTCAAATGTAGACTAGTGTGGGGTAGTGTGGTTGAAATTTGGAAACGTTTCTATTATGGCTAAGCTTCGAAATTTTGCACTAAAAATTCACTTAAATTCGAAAATTTGCGCATTACGGTGGGTGTCTTCGATGGGCTACCATACAAAAAGTAAGCGAGGTGGCACTTAGTTTTTTTCGGATTTCGAATGTAGACTAGTGTGGGGTAGTGTGGTTGAAATTTGGAAACGTTTCTATTATGGCTAAGCTTCGAAATTTTGCACTAAAAATTCACTTAAATTCGAAAATTTGCGCATTACGGTGGGTGTCTTCGATGGGCTACCATACAAAAAGTAAGCGAGGTGGCACTTAGTTTTTTTCGGATTTCGAATGTAGACTAGTGTGAGATAGTGTGATTGAAATTTGGAAACGTTTCTATGATGGCTAAGGTTCGAAAAATGATGTGAGACTGTTAATGCTAGAATATGAAAAAAAAATGTTGTATTCCTTTTATGGGCCTCCACATAACGAAAATTTGAGATAGGTCTAAGATAGTGTTTTATTTGGAAAGTGGACTAGATACTATTATCAAAATTTAAAACGATTTCTTCAATATTTAAGGCACTTAAAACGGTATTTTACATCGGGTCGATTTGACTCTTCAAATCGTCCATATTGCTTATTGTATGCTGGCTTAGTGTATGCTATCTTCAGCCCTGTCCCAAACTACTGTCAATTTACGGCATCGGAAACAAAATAAAGAGTCGATCAAAAAAAAAAGATCTTCATATTGATATTAATAGACTCGAATTTCAAGACTCTAATTCAACAACGTTTTTATCAACGAGACTGATACAATCGAGACTTATCTGGCGCGAATATTCCAGTCAAATTACTTCTATTTATCTAGGCTTAAATAGTAAATAGTCCCCAAGAAAATCAACGCTAGCATGTCCAAAAACATTTTGAAATAAAATTACTTAAACTGTTTTTCAACATTTAATGATTTACTGATAATCACTCTAAGTCATGGTCAATAAATGAAGATATTCTAAATTTTCTTTATTTTCTTCCGCTTTCGGTCATTTCGCCCCCAAGACACACCTACAGCAGTATATATTTTGGGCCCATTGTTGAATGAAAGGGTCCGTAGCCGAATCATTGAATCAAATCGTTCCGATTCTATTCTATTCCAAATGACAGAATCAGGCTATATACAAAGTAATATGAGTAGGACGGCGTTTGCATCAACATTCTTATGCATTATATCAGCCAGTGACCAAGCAACGTTACCTGGAACAACCAGTGTCGACCCAGTAACGTACGTTAACCAAGTACTACCAGTAACCCAGTAACAACGGTATGGTATTGATCCAGTAATTATTACCAAGTACCGCCATTGAATAAGTAACAGTACTACAAGTGGTCCAGTAACAACGTTCCCTAATACTACCAATGGCCCGATATTAATTGCCTAGAATACTGCTACATGAACGATAGCCTAGTAGGCCTTCTAGAGCTGTCTATTGACAATAACCCGTTATAAAGTAACCATAGACTGGTCCATACCCTTTATAATGAATGCTCTTGTCCCGTAATAACGAACTGGTACTAGCTACGGCCCAGTAACAATAACCTGGTACAACCAGTAACCTAGTTAAATATCCTGGTATTGTCAGTGGCCCAGTGACAACGACCCTTTTACAACCAACGCAACGAATAACTGATATCTGTATCGGTACCCGGTACAACCTGACCAGGAATTCAACTGGCCATATAATAATAGTGGCCCAGCGATAATAAAAGTTACCCCGTAACAACATCCTGTATAGTAACAACAGCATAGTAGCCCAGTATCAATAGCCTTGTGGTCAATTAAATAAAATATAATATAATAGTGGCTCATTTACAAGACGGCTTCAATAGTGGAGGTTTGGTTGTAAATATAGCAATTAAAATATGATTTTCAATTTTTGTAAAATTCACCTTTGTTAGCTGTTCACAGCAATATGATTGTTAGACCTTTGTTAGCTTCATTTACCTTTAAATGGCATACAAAACAAAATCAGAGGCCAAAAAAATCAATGCCGGAGTCTTCTGAAATTATCCTTGCTTATGCATGGTGCCTTGGTGTCACCTGTCAATCAAGTTTCATATGGGATGTTCGTGGGTTAAAGGTTAATGATGCTATATCACTCAAACTCGCACCAAAGGTAGATATAATAAACTAATCATATGCAAAATTTCAGTCCATTTGAGTAAATGCTTTGGAAAATAGTGAAGGTCAAAAGTTGGGACATTACTTTAGGCCCACCCGATATATTCATCAGGGGACAAACCTAGTGGCTTAACTATAAAACAGATTACCTAAATAATCCGGTGCGTCTTTTTACAGCCGAAGACTACCGAAGACCACCGAAGACCACCGAATACTACCGAAGACCCAAATTTTAAAGATAAATCATTTATAACAGTTCTTTTTTGTCATATTTTCATCATATAAATACATAATTTCCATCTAAACAAGCTCAAAGGTATGCAACATTCCATGGCAATGAATAGCGATCATAGAAACCATGCTCAATCTACCGATGACCACCGAAGACCCCAATTTCATATATAAATCATTTCTTACAGTTCTTATGCAACTTATGGTCAATGTTTCATCACATAAATGCATAATATTCATCTAACCATGCAAAGGTGTGCAACACATCATGGCAATGAATAGCGACCAAATGAATTACACAGAAACCATGCTCAATATACATGATTGCAGATTAAGCAATATTCTGGTTGAGTATAGTTCTGTAAAATTGTTGTCTTACCTGAACACAATAACAGCATAACAATATTCTACAATTTGCCCGATCATATTCGCAGACGTATACAATAGGCTACATTTGATGGGTTCTATGATAATATCTATCCTGGGAAAAAAACATGCCACACTGGGATCATCGACGATTAGTTGATTAGGGATTAAGGTGTTGACATGCCATGTAATCAACCAAACCAAAGTTGACAGTGGATTGTCATACCCACTGAGAATCGATTTGGGGGATTGGGTAACTTTTGATAGTTACACTGATTAGGCACTTAAAGTATAAAAGATGGCAACAGCAACTTACGGTCACGAGAACTTTTCCTCATTGCTTCGAGTTCGGACCTGTATTCAGATGTGCCTCAACGAAGAAACGTACATAAGAAGATCAGATGCTGATGCTCTCCATCTTATATCTCCCGATTACCAACACATCTATTAACAACAAGAGCTACTGGACACCTAATCATTTTGTGAGCGTCATACCAAACATCTATTCTGCCTGTGATGAATTCAAGCCTCAGCTGAACAGTACCTTTGCAAATTGTCCAGACAGCCCACCGCCATCAACTTCCCCCAGTTGGTCCACCAATTCGCCACCATCTCCACTTGCTTCAATCTCACCAATGTCTTCTTCTCATGCATCTTCATTGAGCCTTCACATGTCCGATCCAGCCACCCCAATTGACGATAGTAGAAGAAGTGATTTATTTGACCAGGATAACATCCATACACAGCCTATAATGGAACTCAGTGTCGAATCTATGTCATCCACCAATGCCGCCCCCGATTTCGAATCTTTGCCGAATGGTAAATTTATGACTGCCAAGGAAGCTTTTCAACGTATAAAGGAATGCAAGCGTGTATTCGAGGAGTGTCCGGCTGGAAATAAATCAAATGCATGGCTAATAGTGAAAAATAAACTTAATGTGATCCGCTATTCAAAAGGCGAGAAACGCGAGTATTATGATGATTGTGGCACCTGGAACAGTAAGAACAGTCGTTCACATATTCAGGACTATTCCAGCAATGATTTCAGGTGTATTTTCAAGAGAGGTGACAGCTACTGTACACGACATGTTAAGTCCGGAAAAACTATTTATTTGCCGATTGAACCACAGCCAAGCGTCATTATGACAATGCATCGATACCAGACAGTTCTGAAAAGTGACGCTTCTTTTAAGAAACACGTCACGTACTTTACGTCCACCAATGACACCTGTTTAAGCGATATCGCACTGTACGAATATGAGGGAATCCATAATGTTAACGTATCTGAAAAGCTAAGAACTAACCCAAAAACATTTGAAAACATTAAAAAGAAGATAACAGTTCAACCTCCGAAAAATATTTATCTAGATTTAAATAGGGAAGATTCTCTCTTAGGACCAAAAGACACAAAACAAATTCGCAATTTAAAATATCGTGAAACTAAGCAAACAGCCGAACCAAGTGGTGCTAATGTGGCAGATGAGATTCTTTCGGTGCTTAAAATGCTAAATGATCATCCTTTTGTACAACATGTGTCACACCACAAGAACAAAGTGCCGTCGATTACGTGTTACACCGAGGAACAGATCGCCGATCTTAAGTTTTTCCTAAAGAACAGTAAATCCCCTATTATTGGCGTAGATAGGACGTTTAATTTGGGCCCTTTTTTCGTTACCTGTCTCGTATATAAAAATAACAGAGTTCTTAGAAGGGAAACTAATGAAAATCCAATATTTATTGGACCAATGCTCCTCCATAAAGATGCCACGTACTCTACTTACAAAGAATTTTTTTCGCATCTTGCAACAGAGGTGTCGATTCATGATTTTGAGCTTCGTTTCGACCAGAATGTCGAATTTGGTACCGACAACGAGAGAGCAATGACAAAAGCAATAGAACATTCTTTCCCCAATGCCACACGACGACTCTGTACAAAACATCTTAAAGACAACATCAAGTTTTACCTTCAAAACAAAGTTGGTGTTAAAACCAAACTTAGAAATGAAATTGTTGAACACATTTTCGGTGATTCTGGTTTAGTAAATGCCGAGGACTCGATAACATTTGAGAAGCAGTCTCTAGAACTAAAATCTTTATGTGGTGATTTTGGACAGTTTGTGAACTATTTTGAGAAAGTTCTCAAAGACAGGCTTGACACTTACGTGTTCCAGCCCCGAAGGGCAAGTAGCATTAAATCGGCGAAGTTATGGACCAACAATAATGCCGAGTCAATAAATAGGGTATTCAAATTTGCAATTAATTGGCAACCAAAGTCAACTCCTGAACTGATCAAAAAACTATTTGATTGCGTTGACTACCAATTCATGAACTTGAGAGCCGCTCTGCACAATCTGATAAATCCAGAAAACTATGGTTAAATACAATAATTGATAAATGCCTTAATCCAATTTAAGGCATTTATCAATAATAATCTGTAATTGTATGGAAAATTACATAGTTTTATGGGTTTATTTGATTCTGTATGTATACTTTGGACACTGTTGATGAATATATAGCCTACTCTTATTGACCAAGTTTGAAACTTATTTTTTTTTGTTCATTCTAAGAGGTTGTATCGCTTGCTATAATTTGAACCTGTAAATACATACACTTACTTAGCATTATCCCAGAAAATAGTGTCAAGACTTCAGAATCGTTTTACAAGTCGTTTTTGTGCAGTTGGGCGATGCAGGAAGTTGGGCAATGCAGCAAGTTGGGCAATGCGGCAAAACGAACTCAACGGTGTCCAAATAGCTATCAGAGATTGGGAATAGAGTCAGCAATTTCGACGTGTTTTTTTTTTTTAGCTAAGCCTCCCCACTATTAGCATTTCAAATTTACCCCTGGGGTGCTTATAGACCCTTTTTGAGTAGTACTGTCTTAGACGAACTAAGATATATGGTACAAAATAAAACTCCACATTCAATATTTACGCGATTTTAAGCTCGAGACAACATGGCCGATATTTATAAAGAATTGTATATCGGATTGGGGCCTAGTTTTTAACCCGTATTTTGATTAAGGTTAGTTGATATAGATTATTTTATGCAAATCGCTCTCTTAACGTTTTGAACCAAAAAGTCATTTTTGTATTATAATTTCACTAGGCCGAATTAATTGTGACCACAATAGTAGCCTAATAATATTATTAACGCCAACACAACGGTGTCTTGATAATGATTGAATCCTTCGTTAAAGGGCTGACCGCCATTCGTCCAAGGTATTTGAGACTTGGTATTCGCTAATTACACAGATTTTGCAGGACCATTTCTGGGTAAAATGTTCTTGCTTATACAAGATGCTCATTCTAAATGGTTGGATATACATGTTATAAATAGGGTACGGTACCGGTATATCGGTGTATTTTCGTTCACTTTGTTTTTCGAGTCGTCTCCCTTCAGTCAGTGCAGTTTTTTAGGCCTAGCCGCAGTTACGCATTTTCATGAAAGACTCGATTATCCTGGTCATATTTTACCATTCGTCTACGTCTTTTAATTGATAATAATGACAGTGCATCGACACAACACCGCTTGGTGTATTTTCGTCCAGCGCTTGGTGTCGTAAGGTATACTAGTAATCAGAGTTGAAAATAGAGAGCTAAGATCATTTTGTGAATACAGTGCCAGATGCTCGAAGTTGCTACACATATTTTAATCCTCGTCATCACCTATACCTGTGTACGGTTTTGGAAATCAGGGTACATACAATAATGTGCAGAATGATGAGACGTTGTATTGTAATGTTTAATATTTGTTATAACCATAGCCCACAATCCAATAATTTAAATAAATTACAATGATAACAATTGAAAGAAAACATGCGTATCAGATTTCTCAAAATTCCAGAATACAGACACCAAATAGACAATCTGATTAAAAACAAAAAAAGAAATCTAATTTTAAATACTGTACTGTACTGTTACTGACGGTACGGTCAATTTATTATAATTACGGTTCACTACAAAGTTATTTGAAATAAGCTTATATCAGTATTAACTGCAGAGAGCAATTTATTAAAACAAGATCAGCATTAACAACATTCATGGCAGTAAAAGTCAGAATAACAACTTCGTGCGCGACAGGGATGCAATTCATGTGCATCCATCGATTTCAGGAATCACACGCGACCCATTGTCCGTCAGTGGAATCAATTTCAAAATCAACGAAACAAATAAAACATTGATTGATAACTGTGTTTCCACTGACACAAAAAGCCGGCTTTAAGCTAGCTTTTTTGTGTTTCCACTGACAAATTGCCGAACCGGTTCGGCAATTTAAGCTTTTCGCGTTTTTCGCAATTTATCGGGGGCCAAATGAAAGCCAGCTTTCATTTTACTCAGTGGAAACACAAAAAGCCGGCTTTATCTCGTTCGGCAATAGG
The DNA here is from genome assembly GCA_029955415.1 of Lottia scabra. Classification (NCBI taxonomy): domain Eukaryota; kingdom Metazoa; phylum Mollusca; class Gastropoda; family Lottiidae; genus Lottia; species Lottia scabra. The sequence continues at coordinate 4,874,194 of JARJEI010000002.1, read as the reverse complement.
TGGCGTACTTGTATTTCCATAAGCGCGCGCAACTTTAAAAATGGCAGCCTCCTTAGTTAACGTGTGGGCAGACTCCGAGAGACTCTCTCCCTCTTGGAAATTTGGGGGAGAGAAGACATTCAAGCCTTGCTTGATGGGACCATCCGGGACAAGAAGGTATATCAAAAATGAGCAAAGAATTGGCTAATATGGGTCATTTCAAAATTAAACAACAGGTGAGTTTTATGCTAAAATTCACGGAATTTCTAAACTTTCACTTTAGTTTTCAGTCTCAGTCTTTGTGTTGAAAATCAATAATACCGGGATGCATTTGTATTTTTCATTACTTTCAAAAATTTGGTTAACTTGATTTTAAAGCGTGTCTTGTTTAGGCCTCAGTGTTCAGAAGTAGGCCTACCATATTTCTATTAGTATTATGACTATGAAGTACTACCGGCGCCGGTACTGTCTGTGCAAGTTGAAAAGTTTTTTGAATTTTTGCAATTATTTTTATAATTTTGTAAGCTTATTCATGCAAAATAAAATTTTGTGGTTGTTTTCATTGAATACATTACTGCAAAATCTTTTGGTCACACTGGTACTGAGTTCAAATTGAAATGTTAATGGAATACATTACAAAACAATGGGCTACATTTTACTTTCAATTTGTTTACATAAGTGTTCTGAGAATGACATGGTCAAAGCTAAAAATATTTTAGTTAAATCTTGGTCAAAGTTAAAAGTGATCCAAGTCTGTGAAGTTATGGTCCGAGTAAGTATTGGTCCTGATTCCAACACAGTGTACTGTTTGGCAAAGGTCTTTTGAATTCAGTAAAGTGATAATGTACTACTGAGTAAGTGTTTTCTATGTTAGATTTAGTGTGAAATATTATATTCTTATAGGTTCAAGATAAAATTAAAAGGTTCAGAAGAGATTACAAATTGGTACAAGACAATAAGAGAAAAACAGGCTGTGGTCGCAAAACTTGTGAATTCTATGACAAAATCAATGATATTCTTGGCCATAAACCATCCATCAACCCGCCAGAGGGTAGCATATTGGAATCGAGCGATCAAGATGAAGAATCGGAAGGTATTGTATTTATATAATTGATTTCAGGGTATTTGGTTGCCAAAAACTATATTAATAAATAACAGAATTTTAAGAAATGGGGAACACCTCATATATTTAGAACTTCTCATTTATACCTAGTCAATTTTAAAGAAAAAAATTCATATTATGTTCTGGATCGATGAAGTGTCAAATAATCATTGTTTTTTCAGGGAATTTATTGGAAAGTGATGACGAAATTGATTTAGGGGATGGAAGCCCAGACATATTGCCCCCAACTCCCCCTGCAGGACCATCCTTATCACACAGTGATGCTGAGAAAGGTGAGATTTATGACAGGAAGTATAAACAAAAGCTATACTTAGTATGACTTACAATCATTTAACTTGAACATTGTATAATATTAAATTAGGGAACCCCACTGAGCTTTCTTGAGCACAAGTAGATTTAATGTCATACACATCTGTTTTGTTTCCTTCATTCAATACAAATGATTTTTGTGGTGAAATTACTCTTTACTTTTTTCTTTGTAGCATTTTCATTTTTAAATAGGAAGAGGTCAACATCAACTAGTGATGACATTGATGTATCAATAGATACCCCGAAATCAACTACAAAATGCAAAGGTGTTGAATACGCTTACTTAAATTTGTGAAAAGATTTGTTTGATAAGTTTTAAGTTTATGAACATTTAAATGTTGATATTACTGAAATCCCAACAGTAGCCAAAATGCATAATGAACTTAAAAAACCTTATGTAATGGTTTTTAGTATTTTCAGCATATAAAATTAACAACTGGAGTTTATTTACATTAAGGTTTACATATCTCTAGATTTGGACGTATGATTTCACAGTCTAGTAAGACAGCTTTAAAAAATCATTCAAGAGGTCTTAAAGTCCCTCTAAACTTGAAAAAAGAGGCAGACTCATTCAAATATAATATTATTATTATACCCTTGTCTTAATATTATAATAATAATTTACATATTTTTTTAATATTTATTTATCTTTTTGCAGTTCGCCGCAAACCAAAAAAACAAGATGATGTGATGAGTAGTATTCATGATATAATTACATACCAGAAGGAATCAGATGCCTCTTTTTTAAAACTGTTCAAAGAGGGACAGCTTAGGGCTGAAGGAATAAGAAAAGAGGATTAAGACAGAGGGGAAAGGATTCGTGCTGAGGAAAGAGTGCACGAATTAGAAGTGTTGAAGATTTTAACCTCACAATCACAAATGAATAATACCCAGCAGCGAATGTCACAGCAGCAGTGTCCTGAATACATGTCGTATCAAAACCTCTACTAATGTTAGCAATCTGTTGAATCCAATTTACAGGTTTATGATGTAATTTGATTTTTTTGTTACCCGTCCATTTTTCCATACTTGTTTATACTCATTATCATAAAATGAAGTGCTAAAGAGAAGGTCTGAGTTTTTTTAGACCAAAATCTGAAGAATTGGGTCTATTATATAATCTGAAAGTTTTGATTTCAAGAATGTTTCAATTAATTTTTGAACTCCTATATAAAAGTTGAACCAACTGTTCAAGTTTGCTTTTAATCTTGTTGGTGTTGGAAAACTAAATAATTGCAAAAATGTAGGCAAATTATTTTATTCTGAAAATTTCATTTAAAAATATCAAAAAATTAATGCGCATTTTTTATCCATATATAGAGGTAAATTACATATTTCAGAAACCTTTTCACAAATAATTAACTCTTTTATACACAAAAATAAGCAGACCTTCCCTTAAGCTTTTAATTTCATCCGTCCACAAAATAACTTGTTTACCTTGACATGTATTTTATTTTTTAATGGCAAATTTATTACATTTCAATACAATTAAACAAGATCTGCCTTGAAGAGAATAGTCAAAATTGTATACAAATTACTAATTTTTTTGTTTTGTTTGTGAAATCTTTTATCTGCAAATAAAATATAATGAATGTCAATACATTTCAAACACTATTTTGTTTAAAATGTTCGCTGATAGCATTTCTAAATGATTGAGGAGTGTCATTATTGTTTATGATTTATAAGTGTCTGGTTGCATCCAAGCATCGTGGAAAGTTGCATTATATGTTTCACAAATATTGTGCAGTGTGACACAAGCAGAAACTGTGTTGTTTAAGTTTTTTATGTCCGAATCGTATCTCTTCATGAGACATCTCCATCTCCCTTTCAACCTACCATATGCATTTTCGACAACCATACCAGACTTGCTCAGCTTATAATTAAAACGCTTTTGATCCACAGAAAGAGCACCTGTATCTGCTTTTTTTGTTTTGTGAACTCATAAATATTAAAACTTTGAATGTTTTTCACGTTTTTTGCCCTATTTTTGTCATTTTGAGCTTTCAGTTTTCCGACCGTCAAACATTAGTTACAATGACGTCGTAAATGTCATGTTGACGTCATTTCACGCTTCGAAAATCTTACCGCAATTTTGAGGATAAGTCGTAAATTTCATCACTAAAGACTGTTTTAAAGTGTTTGCAGGACTCTAAAGTGGTATAATAAACTAATGCTCAAAAGAAAGTACCCACTTTTACATCTTACAGTTACATTTTCAAAAGCAAATAATAAAGAGTTAAATCACTTTGATGCATCTGAAAACGGTCAACACAATACTTTATGTGAAGAACAGTACAATAATTGATGGAATCGCACTGAGGGCGTTGCCAATCACGTATCTGGCATTGCCAAGTTCTCCAGGCCCATGTTAATTGTTGACGTCGGTGTCGAATGTGCTCTGCAGTTGGGTCAACATGCTCCAATATGATATTCCCTTAGTCGCCAGGACACTGAGTGTCAGCTGATATGGTGCCCCAATGTCGCTGGTGCCATTGACGTTGCAGGAACAAAATGATTCCACGTATGAATGTTCCTGATGTTGCAGTCCTCAACTGGTATTGTGACACGTAGTCGGTCACTCCTAGGCTTGTCTGATGTACTGCCTGTATACCTCAAACGCTGCATCAGTCTTGTTACATTTTTGCTGTTGCAACCGAGGATTCTTGCAATCAAGGGGCTGTTTGCTCCTTGTAGCACCATCTCCACAGCTCTCTCTGTTTCAATCTGGCTCAAACGTGGCATGCTTTTTGTGTTTTTCTTGCGCCTCTGTTGCTTACGTGTCCAGTAAGCCGTTTTAAACCACCATCATTCATGTGCATTTCGTGCAACATCAGAATTTGTCGCTTTTTGTTTTTTCCGCCGTTTGCTTGATGCGTTCACTTTTTCATTATTTTTTTACATAAAGTATTGTGTTGACCATGTGTGAGATGCATCTCAGTGGTTTTATCACTTAATTTTTACTTTTGTTGATTTTAATGCAAAATATATAGGTGGGTACTTTCTTTTGAGCATTAGTTTACATATTTCTTTTCTGTTTTTTTGATGAAATAAAGAGGTAAATTCGTCAAAACAATGTTGTCGCTTACGCGTGTGATAACTTGCGTAACTAAGAACTACGAAGTTGCTTAGTGAAATAGGCGTAAGATTTCATGTAAGATATGCGTAAGTCAAATTCTTTTGGGTAAACTTACGCACTTTAGTGGAACGGGTCCCTGGATTTTAAGATATAATTTGATTTGATGTATTATTTTCAGTATCTACAGTGATGTCGTTAAGTCCAAAATAATACATCAATTTATCTTTTTTGGATGCTTTATAACGATGAACGTAATTTACCAATTTCTTTTATGAGTATTTATACAACAATAACAGGATATCGCATCGCATCGCAGCGATTTTTTACGTCATAGTTGCGGGTTCACCTTCTTATTGACTATTTCCGCAAGAATATAAAAATAACGACCAATGAAATTAATATACTGGGATTCCCCAATCTCTGACCTTTCTATTGGTGTTTGACAGAGTATTCTATTATCATATGAGGGGGTAAAGGTGCGATACTGAGTGAATAAAGTAACATTTTTCAGAGACATTTCAACTACAAATAAACTAGTTCAAATTGGAAAACGGAAGCCATTTGTACGTCTGACAAATATATATTAGAATTATCTGAACATTAGCAACCGGCGGAATAACGACGTATTAGACTCTTCCTATGTCGATGTCGCATTTGAGTTTGTTGATCAAATTTGACTTGTAGATTTTATTACGGACAAATGAAATGAATAAGATCGATATGCACAGTTAAAGGGGCACAGGCTTCATTTTCGCGGTTCGATTTGGATAAGTCTCAGAAACGGGGATTTTTTAACTCAGCAATTTAGTACTGGTTATCACAACTCACCATTGAAATTTGAGTCTTCAAATCCATGTGCATCCATAATTATTAGCATTTGAAAGTTATAATGCCCTACTACACATTAGCAATAAAGAAACCAAGTACTGACGATCCGAACCGCAAAACGAAACTCGAAATCCAAAAAGACATTTTGACGAAACATAGGTAACAGCTTAAGAACTTTTCATATGAGGAATTATATCAATCATACATGAGTAAGTATATCATAATGAAAAGTGGTATCAGGTGTCTAGAAGAGTAAGCATACCCTGCCTGGCGCACACCCGTCCTAGCTGTTAAACATCCACAAAACTACAAAACAAAAACGTGAAAAAGCGTCGGATGAAACAAACATGACTCGACGACAAATTTACACAAACTCAATCCGTAAGCTATCAATCAACGAGGAACCATATTATCAGAAGGGCAAGCAAATACTGCCTAGAACACCACCAGTAATAGCTGCTTAATATTTAAGATAGAGGGAGGCAAAACAAGAGTAGTGTCTAGTAAAATTATGCAAACTATGCAATATATAGAAAAGTCATCTATAGAAATAGAAGGAGAAATGTCTAATTTAAGGTATATTTGAAGGAAATACGCAATTTTCGTGCATTTCTAGTTCTTCTAAAGGATACTTAAATATATTCAAGACCCAAATCAACCAATAAAAATGGATACTGGTCCCCTTTAAGTGCTTTTTTTCTCAAGAAACCCCAAGCCAATTCAAAGACTATAAAGTGAAACAACGTCAAAGATTTCACTGATGCCGTCCGTTGATAACAATTATCAGCCAACCACTGAATCTCCTACTTTCATTTTAAAGATACGGGTGGGTTTATTTTAGAAAATTTCAAGATGGTTATTTGGTTATTCTGATGATGATGCACTTTTTTTTAACTTGAACTGTGTATAGTGTTAGTAAATCAAACAGTTGAAACATGTAGGCTAATAAAAATTGGTATCTAATATCTATGCCCACATTTTACATTATGTAAAGTTCTATCGTATCGACTGGGAGGGATATTGAGCTGCCGACCGAATCAATCAATTCCGAGAAATCGATGGCCGTAAGAGCCGATTTTTATGTTTTCACGTTGCATCCTTATTTGATAAAAAATGAAACATATTTAAATACGATAAGCTTCAATTTCAGTAAGGAAATATGTAATGTAAATAACAGTGATAGTAAATTAGAATTTTGATAAATTTTCAGAATTTTAATGAAATATTTTCTTGAAATTTTGACATTGAATCAATAATCTGTATTAGAGACCAAAATATGCTGAGAATTGCCCTGAGGCCACCTGTTGACTTGTAGATTTTCGAAAAATATTGTATCGCAGAGGAGGGGGAACCCCCCTCTCGGACGCTCCCCCTCTCGTGTCTACGACACTCGGTTTGTGCCTACGGCACTCACATTTACCGTCTATAATTATTTTATAGCCACCTACTCTAAAGCTTAGTGACATCATGACATGTTATTAAACATCACTGACAATTAATTGTATAACATATCTGGCAGACTTGAGTATAAGTTGCTGTTTGGTTACACCAAAACCCATTTCGGCTGCATTTGACACTTTACCGACAGTCTCCTCTTCCACCTTGGCTGGTATTGCAGTAGGTGGGCCAGAGCGTGCTCTGGACAAAATGCATCCAGAAGCATGGTCCCGAATGGCCGGCTTTTCACTAATGACAGACCGGATTGAACGGCAGTTACAGACTCTAACTGCTTTATATCATCTTTACTGTAAATGTGTTTGCTTTTTCAAAGCATTCTATAATAACGTCTGTTTGATTTCAATTTTAATTTTATTAACGGAAAAGTAGATACTTATAATACTATGTTGTGAAAATGTTATAAATTTATTGATGCAAATATTTGTATCATTCAGAAAAGGAAGTGGACGAAAATACCCATAGTCTGTTTTGACCTTGGGGTATATTCGTCCACTGGTTTGTTTTCAATGTGTAGTATTTGTTTCTGGCAAGAAATACTCAGATTCTCGAAATTTAAGTAGTTTTTTTATACGCCCACACATTAATGTGGGCGTATATTGTAGTCGCCCCTGTCTGTCTGTCTGTCTGTCCGTCTGTCTGTCTGTCCACAATTGTTTACTGTCTTTCAAATTGTAACATGTCATCGTTCGTATGCATTTCACCTAACCACAATTTATAATCAGTCTCTTACGATAGAGAGCTGGTTTCTTGATGGATTTTGATGAAACTTGGTATGAGTGTTTGTATTGACATTGGGATAAACCCTATTGAATATCAGAAACACCGAAAAAATATTTTATGAGTTATTGCCCTTGTTCTTTAAAACACATTAATTTTTCAGCCGTTACACTCTCAAAATTGTGGACACGATAGAGAGCTGGTTTCTTGGTGGATTTTTATGAAACTTGCTGTGAGTGTTTGTAATCACCCAAGGATGAACCCTATTGAAAATCAGACGAATCAAAAAATATTTCCTGGGTTATTGCTCTTGCTTTTGAAAATATGTTGTGGACACCATAGAGAACTGGTTTCTTGATGGATTTTGATGAAACTTGGTATGAGAGTTTGTATTGACATTGGGATAAACCCTATTGAATATCAGAAACATCGAAAAAATATTTTATGAGTTATTGCCCTTGTTCTTAAAAACGCATTAATTTTTCAGCCGTTACACTCTCAAAATTGTGGACACGATAGAGATCTGGTTTCTTGGTGGATTTTTATGAAACTTGCTGTGAGTGTTTGTAATCACCCAAGGATGAACCCTATAAAAAATCAGGCGAATCGAAAAATAATTCCTGGGTTATTGCTCTTGCTTTTGAAAATATGTTGTGGACACCATAGAGAGCTGGTTTCTTGATGGATTTTGATGAAACTTGGTATGAGAGTTTGTACTGACATTAGGATAAACCCTATTGAATATCAGAAACATCGAACAAATATTTTATGAGTTATTGCCCTTGTTCTGTAAAACACGTTAATTTTTCAGCCGTTACACTCTCAAAGTTGTGGACAGGATAGAGAGCTGGTTTCTTGGTGGATTTTTATGAAACTTGCTGTGAGTGTTTGTAATCACCCAAGAATGAACCCTATTGAAAATCAGACGAATCGAAAAATATGTCCTGGGTTATTGCCCTTGCTTTTGAAAATATGTCGTGGACACCATAGAGAGCTGGTTTCTTGATGGATTTTGATGAAACTTGGTATGAGAGTTTGTACTGACATTAGGATAAACCCTATTGAATATCAGAAACATCGAAAACAAAATTTTATGAGTTATTGCCCTTGTTCTGTAAAACACGTTAATTTTTCAGCCGTTACACTCTCAAAGTTGTGGACAGGATAGAGAGCTGGTTTCTTGGTGGATTTTTATACGCCCACCCACACATTAATGTGGGCGTATATTGTAGTCGCCCCTGTCTGTCCGCCTGTCCGCCTGTCCGCCTGTCTGTCCGCCTGTATGTCCACAATTGTTGTGGACACGATAGAGAGCTGGTTTCTTGATGGATTTTGATGAAACTTGCTGTGAGTGTTTGTTATCACCCAAGGATGAACCCTATTGAAAATCAGACGAATCGAAAAATATTTCATGGGTTATTGCCCTTGCTTTTGAAAATATCTTGTGGACACCATAGAGAGCTCGTTTCTTGATGGATTTTGATGAAACTTGGTATGAGTGTTTGTATTGACATTAGGATAAACCCTATTGAAAATCAGAAACATCGAAAAAATATTCGATGAGTTATTGCCCTTGTTATTTAAAACGCGTTAATTTTTCAGCCTTTTACAAAGTTGCGGACACGTTAGAGAGCTGGTTTCTTGGTGGATTTTAAATGAAACTTGCTGTGAGTGTTTGTTATCACCCAAGGATGAACCCTATTGAAAATCAGACGAATCGGAAAATATTTCATGGGTTATTGCCCTTGCTTTTGAAAATATCTTGTGGACACCATAGAGAGCTCGTTTCTTGATGGATTTTGATGAATCTTGCTGTGAGTGTTTGTTATCACCCAAGGATGAACCCTATTGAAAATCAGACAAATCGAAAAATATTTCATGGGTTATTGCCCTTGCTTTTGAAAATATCTTGTGGACACCATAGAGAGCTCGTTTCTTGATGGATTTTGATGAAACTTGGTATGAATGTTTGTATTGACATTAGGATAAACCTTATTGAAAATCAGAAACATCGAAATAATATTTGATGAGTTATTGCTTTTGTTCTTTAAAACGCGTTAATTTTTCAGCCTTTAACTAAGTTGTGGACACGTTAGAGAGCTGGTTTCTTGGTGGATTTTTATGAAACTTGCTGTGAGTGTTTGTTATCACCCACGGATGAACCCTATTGAAAATCAGACTAATCGAAAAATATTTCACGGGTTATTGCCCTTGCTTTTGAAAATATCTTGTGGACACCATAGAGAGCTCGTTTCTTGATGGATTTTGATGAAACTTGGTATGAGTGTTTGTATTGACATTAGGATAAACTCTATTGAAAATCAGAAACATCGAAATAATATTTGATGAGTTATTGCCCTTGCTCTTTAAAACGCGTTAATTTTTCAGCCTTTAACAAAGTTGTGGTCACGTTAGAGAGCTGGTTTCTTGATGGATTTTTATGAAACTTGCTGTGAGTGTTTGTAATCACCCAAGGATGAACCCCATTGAAAATCAGACGAATCGACAAATATTTCCTGGGTTATTGCCCTTGCTTTTGAAAATATGTTGTGGACACCATAGAGAGCTGGTTTCTTGATGGATTTTGATGAAACTTGGTATGAGTGTTTGTATTGACATTAGGATAAACCCTATTGAATATCAGAAACCTCGAAAAAATATTTATGAGTTATTGCCCTTGTTCTTTAAAACACGTTAATTTTTCAGCCCGTTACTCTCTCGAAGTTGTGGACACGATAGAGAGCTGGTTTCTTGGTGGATTTTTATGAAACTTGCTGTGAGTGTTTGTAATCACCCAAGGATTCAAAGGAATTGAAAACTATTTCATGGGTTATTGTCCTTGTTAACTTGTAGTTGTAAACACTCAAAAATCGTTCAATTTTGTAAACATTCTTGATGGCACGGTTTTCGACAGATGTTTCATTTACTGATAGTTCTTGTCGACCTCCCGGACGACTTGGCTGCCATTACAAAAGTGGGCGTATTACGATGGGGCATCGCTATTTTTATGAAACTTGCTGTGAGTGTTTGTAATCACCCAAGAATGAACCCTATTGAAAATCAGACGAATCGAAAAATATTTCCTTGGTTATTGCCCTTGCTTTTGAAAATATGTCGTGGACACCATAGAGAGCTGGTTTCTTGATGGATTTTGATGAAACTTGGTATGAGAGTTTGTACTGACATTAGGATAAACCCTATTGAATATCAGAAACATCGAAAACAAAATTTTATGAGTTATTGCCCTTGTTCTTTAAAACACATTAGTTTTTCAGCCGTTACACTCTCAAAGTTGTGGACACGATAGAGAGCTGGTTTCTTGGTGGATTTTTATGAAACTTGCTGTGAGTGTTTGTAATCACCCAAGGATGAACCCTATTGAAAATCAGACGAATCGAAAAATATTTCCTGGGTTATTGCCCTTGCTTTTGAAAATATGTTGTGGACACCATAGATAGTTGGTTTCTTGATGGATTTTGATGAAACTTGGTATGAGTGTGTGTATTGACATTAGGATAAACCCTATTGAATATCAGAAACATCGAACATATTTTATGAGTTATTGCCCTTGTTCTTTAAAACACATTAATTTTTCAGCCGTTACACTCTGAAAGGGAGCCGCGGTGGCTCAGTGAGTTAGACGCTTGCTCGCTAACCTGGAGGTCCAGGGTTCAATCCCGGCATGGGTCGAGATGATACCTTCGGATTTTTCAACCCGGTTTCCCCCTGTCAGTGATGCAGGTCGGAGGGGCTGACATGGAAAAGCGTCTAGTCGTTCGGATGGGACAATAAACCGAGGCCCCGTGTGCTATTGGCTGTGCACGTTAAAGATCCCTCGACAGTTGGAAATCGAAAATAAGAGCAGGCTAATGCCGCTGTCCTGGCAAAATTTCCCTCATTGCACACTGCATGGCGTTTGCCCGTCCTCAATTAGCCCATATAGGTGCAGAAAGTAGGACGTAAAACTCCATTCATTTCATTTCATTTTTACACTCTGAAAGTTGTGGACACGATATAGAGCTGATTTCTTGGTGGGTTTTTATGAAACTTGCTGTGAGTGTTTGTATTCACCCAAGGATGAACCCTATTGAAAATCAGACGAATCGAAAAATATTTCCTGGGTTATTTCCCTTGCTTTTGAAAATATGTTGTGGACACCATAGAAAGCTGGTTTCTTCATGGATTTTGATGAAACTTGGTTTGATTGTTTGTATTGACATTAGGATAAACCCTGTTGAATATCAGAAACATCGAAAAAATATTTTATGAGTTATTGCCCCTTGTTCTTTAAAACACATTAATGTTTCAGCCGTTACACTCTCAAAGTTGTGGACACGATAGAGAGCTGGTTTCTTGGTGGATTTTTATGAAACTTGCTGTGAGTGTTTTTAATCACCCAAGGATGAACCCTATTGAATATCAGATGAATCGAAAAATATTTCCTGGGTTATTGCCCTTGCTTTTGAAAATATGTTGTGGACACCATAGAGAGCTGGTTTCTTGATGGATTTTGATGAAACTTGGTATGATTGTTTGTATTGACATTAGGATAAACCCTATTGAATATCAGAAACATCGAAAAAATATTTTATGAGTTATTGACCCTTGTTCTTTAAAACGCATTAATGTTTCAGCCGTTACACTCTCAAAGTTGTGGACACGATAGAGAGCTGGTTTCGTGGTGGATTTTTATGAAACTGGCTGTTGGTGTTTGTATTGACCTTCGGATACACCTTATTGAAAATCAGAAACATCATCAACTATGTGACTGCTCTTAATCATGGATGGATGGAACCTAAACGTTGGTTGCCCTTGTTTTATGCATATTTCAGTGACATATTTGTTTTTTCCAGGAAACTTGAACCCATGGTTTTACTCTTGTAAAAAGTGAAAATGTCATTCTCAGAATCTTTCATTTACTGACCACTCTTTTCAACACCCCGGACGAATTGGCTGCCATTATAAAAGTGGGCGTATTACGATGGCCATCGCTATTTTTTATCAATGAAATTTCCAATATGACGCAATTCTATCTTTCAATTACATTACATTATATAAGTCAACAATCTCGATAATCATACGAAATTCATCAAAATTTATTAAAATTAACAATGGGTAACGAGCGGAGTTAAAATGGTAAATTTTAGCGTAAAGGAAACATTTTCTCTATCGCTGACAATTTATTTATGACGTCGCGTGATAGTAGGGGTCATTTCATTGGTGTTTCCGGAAGTTGTTTACAAGGGAATCCACAGAAACAGCCAATCAGACAATAGATAAGATGTTCCTCTTCAATTTGAAACAGTATTCCGAGGTCACGGCCATTAGCAGACGAAGTTTTTTGTTTCCAATTGATTGAAAGTTCAGAAAAATGCGATTTTTAACAGGTAAAACTATAATTCTTATCATTTAAAATTGTCTTCTACAATATCCTTGGTAACTAAATATAACTAGAACCGTGTGACGGTACCGAGCAGTGCCCATTTCTTCTATGGGTGAAAAGTGGTTTTAATCCATAGTGCGAAATTTACAGAACATAAAAAACAGCATATAAATTGTTTATATTCAGGAGGAAAAAGTAGAATAACCAGCACATGTTCGGTAGTGAAAAGTCATTGTTTTTATTTATGTACATTTTTATACGCCCACATGAAATGTGGGTCCAATACAAAATAAAAAAACACTGTCATATTAAACCATTTAAATTCCAACGTTTCGCTCTAATAAAATAGAGCTTCCTCAGGGAGGACTAAAATACATTTTGTTTTGTATTGGACTCACTTTGTATCCTGTCATTAGAATCAAGTTTATCCAGTGATCACCATTATCTTCTTCATGACTGGTTTGGATGTTCAACTATTATTATTAGTTTGATTGTGCACATGAAATGTGGAGCGTATATTGCCGTCACCCATGTCCGTCGGTCGGTCCGTCCGTCCACAATTGCTCTGATAACTTACAGGGAATTGTTAAGTTAATGTTGTCTGGCTTAAGTTAACTGTTAAACGGAGTTACTTACCTTAGAGGAACTAGGGGGAACTGTATGACCTACTTTTAAGTAAAAGCATGGCTGACAAATAGTCAGTATCTTGTTATGTTAATAATATTAATATAGTTATATGTAGACATTGTGTCTTTATTGAACCTGGAACCCACAAGTGTGAGCAAACTATTAATGGTAGCAGAGCGTGGTTTAAACTTAAAGTAATCAGAACTGTTAATAAGAAGCAATGGCTCAATCAAATAGTGTGAATTATAGAAACCCACCGGTCTTGGCACCTGATGGTAATCATGAATCTTGGAAGTCTGAAATTGAAATATGGACATTGGTCACAGACTTACCAAAGAAGAAACATGCATTGGCAGTTGGTATGGCTTTAAAGGAACAGGCAAAGGAAAGAGCTTTAGCAATGAATATTGAACAATTGAGTTCTGAGGAACATGGAATGACAAACTTGTTAAGTGAGTTGGATAAATTGTTTAAAACAGATGCTGTGCGGATTTAGCTTATTCTGCTTACTCAAAGTTTGACAATTGTAAAAGAGAACAGGACACATCTATGGTGGATTATATAATAAGTCAAATATAAAATGGATTTGCCGGACACAATATTAGCTTTTAAAATCTTAGATTGTGCTAATTTGAGTGAACAAGAAAAACAATTGGCATTGACTGCCCCATCAGACTTAAAATATGACACAATGAAATCAGCTTTGAAGAGAATTTTCACCAAATTATCAGAAACAAATGATAAAGACTCTTCTGTAACATTGAAGGAAGAAAATGCTTTGTATACGAGAAACAAACCATGGCAGAAGACTTACCTCAAAAATCAGAAACAAAACGAAAGAGATGACAAGACTCTTAAAGGGACTAATCCACTTGATAAGTATGGAAGGAGGTCTAAGTGTTCAGTATGTCAATCCATTTTCCATTGGGCTAAAGACTGACCTGATAAAGAATCTGTTAACTTTACTAAACTGGATCAAAACTGTCAATTTATTGATAATGCGAGGCCAGATGAGATTATGACTGTTGAATGTAGTGGGTGTGCAGTTTTAGACACAGCCTGCTCTAAGACAGTCTGTGGAAAGAAATGGTTTGATGATTTTTTATCACTACCGAAAATAGTAACCAAATCAAGTTCTAAAATTTTCAAGTTTGGAGATGGAGCTAGAGTTCAATCAGACCAAAATGTTGTTATTCCTGTAAAAAATGCTGGTATAGAATATCAAATATCTACTGAAGTTGTTGATGCAGATATCCCTTTACTAATGAGTAAATCAACCATGAAAGAAACAAAAACTCAGCTAGATGTATCAAAAGATGAAGCAAAGATGTTTGGTAAACCGGTTGATTTAAATCTGACATCATGTGGACATTATTGTATTTCACTAATTGATAGTTTGAATAAATCAAATGTGTGTCTTAACTTTGATGTTGCTGAACAATCACAGCAAAAGACGTTGAGTAAATTGCATTGTCAGTTTGGACATGCATCATCAGACAGATTGAAGAAATTACTAACTAGTGCAGGACAAAATGACAAAGAATTATTTGAAAACTTAGATAAAATTGTGAAATCTTGTGAAGTTTGTGCTAAGTTTAAAAGACAATTGCCAAAACCAGCAGTAGGCTTACCTTTGGCTACTGATTTTAATGAGACTGTGGCTGTTGATCTTCATCAGCTTGATCAAAATGTTTGGTATCTCCATATAATCGACGAGTTCACAAGATTTAGTGCTGGTGCCATAATTAGATACAAGAAATCATCAACATTTGTGGACAAATTTATGCAGCACTGGATTAGTATCCATGGTACTCTGAAGTTCATGATATGTGTGGTAATTTTAATAAAGAAGTTCACACCACAGCTGGATATAGTCCCTGGAGCAATGGGTTATTAGAGAGACACAATTATACCCTGACTGAAATTTTGACAAAAGTTAAAGCTGACAACAAATGTGATTGGGAAACAGCCCTTGCTTGGGCAATAATGGCGAAAAATAGTTTAACAAATATACATGGATTCAGCTCATATCAACTTGTGTATGGAAGAAATCCAAATCTACCATCTTCATTGATTAATAAACTTCCCGCTTTAGAAGGAAAGACCAGTAGCAGAACTGTTTATGAAAATTTATCAGCTTTAAATTCAGGGAAGCCTTTACAAAATCAGAATGCTCAGAAGGTTAATAAGAGCTCTCAGAAAGCAAACTCGTTCATATGACAATGTTAAATACACAAATGGTGATAAAGTTTACTACAAGAGACCAGATAATACTGAATGGAGAGGCCCTGGAACTGTAATTGGTCAAGATGGTGCAGTTGTGTTTATTAGGCACGGTGGTTTGATATTAAAGAGTCCATTATTGTAGACTAGGACCAGTGGTTGAAGACCAAAAATTCGAAAACGATCCTGATGTAAATGTGACTCCCGACAAAAACGTAGAAACTGTCCTTGATGAAGAAGATAATCCACCAATTGAGCAAAATGAAGATCAAGAAATTGTCGCTATTGATGATAAGGCTGTATTGATGAAAGTGAAACCTGGACAAAATATCACTTTTAAAAATGATGAAGATGGAAATCGTCAATCAGTTGATTTGAGTGAAGTTGATGATCTTGAAATAACAGACGACCAAACAGGAAATATCCTTTTGATGAAAAATGTTTTATTCGAGGACAGCAAATCTGAAGAATTAGACAATTGGAAGAAAAATGGTGTATTTAAAGAAGAAGTTGACAAGGGTCAAAAGTGTATATCAACGAGAGAGATACAGCTGATGGTATAAAGCCAAAATCACGATTAGTAGCAAGAGGATTTGAAGAAGCTGACAATACCATAACAAAAGATTCCCCAACCTGTGCTAAGGAATCATTGCGTATGATTTTTGCTATTCTGGCTCAAAGAAAATGGGAACCAAAGTCCATGGACATAAAAACTGTGTTCCTACAAAGTGATACAATGGAACGGCAGATATATTTACGACCACCAATTGAAGCCAATTGCCCCGGAAAAGTTTGGTTGTTACAGATATCAGTATATGGATTAAATGACGCTTCACTGTGCTGGTACAAAACTGTTAAATCATCTATGTTGGAATTTGTTGCTAAAATATCTAAGGTAGACCCTGCTGTATTCTATTGGCCCAACAAAGGAATATTAGCTTGACATGTGGATGATTTTATTTGGGGTGGAGATAAGACTTTTGAAATGGATGTAATCACTACAGTAAAATTCGGTCACGTTTTCGAATTGGTAAAGAAGAAACAAGAGCTTTTTGCTACTTAGGAATAAATTTGATGTGTGAAAATGAAGAGATTTATTTGAATCAAAGCAAGTATGCAGATAGTATTTCATTTTTGAACATTGATCAATCAAGAAGAAACCAGAAGGATCTCCCTTTAAATGAGGATGAAAGACAAAGTATGCGGTCAAAAATTGGTTAAATTCTGTGGATAAGTCATCAGAGCAGGCCAGACATAATTTTTGATGCATGTAATTTGGCAAGTGCTCTGAAAAATGCTACAATGAAAGACTTGATTGAAACCAATAAAGTGATTAAAAGAATTAAAGCAGACGATTTGACATTGAGATTCAAACAACTTGGTGATAACAATAACCTATCTTTGATTGTGTTTAGTGATTCTTCTCTAGCACTTATTGAAGGGAGAGAATAGTGAAATAGTACCTCTGTGTTGGAATTCAAAAAGGATTCGCAGAGTAGTTCGTAGTACTCTGTCTGCAGAATCTTTGGCGTTATCAGATGGCATTGATTCAGGAATATTCTTGTCAACCCTTTATTCAGAACTTACTTCATGAGATGCCGATTCTCTATAGTTGCCAATATTATGTGTAACAGACAATAAATCTCTGGTAGATGCTGTAAACTCTACAAAACAAGTCAATGACAAACGCTTGCGATTAGAAATATCCAGTATCAAAGAACTTTTACAAAGTGGACAAATTAGTAACATTATATGGTCTGAGACAAAGACCCAACTTGCTGACTGTTTAACAAAGAAGGGAGCCTCACCATATTATCTTTTGAAAACTTTACATGAAGGTGTTCTCCACATTTAGATTTCCGTTTGACTTTCACAAACTTAATGTTAAAAAGAATTTTTATTTTTAAATAGAGCGGAGATTGATAACACACAGGGAATTGCTAAGTTAATGTTGTCTGGCTTAAGTTAACTGTTAAACGGAGTTACTTACCTTAGAGGAACTAGGGTTCTGCCAAATGATCTTTTTTAAACAAAGCTGCCAGTGGGCGTATATTACCTTGCCTGGCAAGTTATCTTTATACATCATAGGAAATAGAAAACTCTAAGAATGTCAAAGAATATTTACTAATTTCTTTCATATTTGCAAAATCATACACTTGAAAGGGCAATTCACAACATTATGACAACAGGAAACTGTGTGCTAAACCTCCATACTCGTAAGTTTGTAGTACAGCTTGTATATTATCATTTAACAATAGGTTTCAAGCATAAAAATATATATTAATATTTTTCAAAGTAACATTTTAATGGTCAACGCTTTTAGACATGCATTTTTTTTACTTTTTTTTTTAAATAAATGATGGAACCAGATTTTAAGAACGGAATTTCTTCTGTTGGCATTCGATTGTTATCTACTACATTTAGAATTTTGTTTTATTTTTTTTAAAGATCTGTCAGCCTGATTGGTTGAGAATCTCTAATGACAGTTCTTATTTTGTGTTCAACCCAAAATTTATTACCTTCAAGTTTATGACAAGCAAATGCCCTACTGACTTGTTACATAATCCTTTTAACACCTTGTTAAATCATAATCTTGCCTAATTGAAGTATATTTTATTTTAAAAAAATGTTGAATTTTGTTAATGCATAATGATTTATACATTGTTTTAAAGCTGTGAATTTGTACATTATAAAACTGTTCAAATTTTTTCTGTAACTTTAATAGAAAAAATTATGAATATTAATATCGTGAATCTTTAAATTGAATAATTTGCTGAAAATTTAAAATTGTTCATTTTCAAAACCCCATAAAATGAAAAGTATTTTACCAAAATAATAAATGTTGGTATCAAATGAAAGCGTAGTGAAAGAAGATTTTTGTTGAAGAAAATTAAAGGTTGCAGAAGTTCAAATTCAAAAAAGGGCTTCAAGAGGGCTTAGATATTTTAAGTACAATTTAAAACAAATTTGAAAAAAATCGAATTAAAAATGGCGGACAAGTAGTATTTTTTAGATATTTTACTTTTTTTAAGATGGCGGCTAAACGGTTAGGAATTTGCATATACGGCAAATATACAAAATGAAGATATCAGTTGTACAAATTCAACAAAATAACAAATTTGCAAATTTTGACAAAAAAAAATTATCCTAAAACTCTGATTATTGGGATTTTCGACATTTATGGGAAATTTCCGAGTGTTTCGGACAAATTTCAGATTTTCTTTATTGGAAATCTCACTTGATAATTTAGTTTCTTTCTACCCACCTACCAATTTTCGTGCAAATCAAATGAAAACTTGAACCGTGCGACGGTACCGAGCAGTGCACATCAGGTTTCTTGACAAACTCGATTAGAAAAAGTAGTGAATTGTAAAAAAAATCTACACTTTTTACGAAATGATAGGTATAGTCAAGTATCGATACACGACCTTGCGATACGATACGCGTATCGTGGCATGATGTATCGGGATACATCGATACAACGATATATTGTACCAGCACTAGTGAAAAGTGGCATTTTCAATCCATACTACGAAATTTCCAGAACATTAAAACAGGCATATAAAATGTTTATATTCGGGAGTGAAAACATAAAGGGGAATGTTCAGTATTTCCGATGGTCGATTTAGGACTTGAATATGCATAAATAGCCTCCAGAAATACTAGAAATGAACGAAAATCATATAATGCCTTCAATGTTATCCCTACCCTAACATTTATCCTTCATTTTCTGTATTATGTGTTTCTATATTATAATGCATAGTGTTACTAAACGACAAGTCATATTTTTCACTTTGAAACGCTGATAATTTTGGGTACACATGTGTTTGGAGGCTTAAATTTTGTAAGAGAGTTTTGAACAATATGACGGATTAGATAAGCTAAAAAAAAAAAATTATATTCTATATTATAATGAATTGAGTGCTAACCACCATACTAGTATGTTTGAAGTACAGCTCGTTAATTATCATAACCTATATTATTCTTTTTTTAAAAAACATTTTAATGGTCAACGTTTTCAAAACTTTTTTTTTAATAAATGACAGAACCAGATTTTTAGAACGGATTTTCTTCTTTTGGTATTTTATCGTTATCTACTACATTTAGATTTTTTTCATCTTTTTTACTACATAATTTAATACGTCAAAAACGCAAGTTACAATGTAAGAAAGTCATGTTAAGCATGATAATGCAATTGTCAGTTAAAGGGAGAGAACAGCATTTAAACATACAGACAGCAAACATGTAAGTTTTAATCTTATATTTTGCAAGCAAATGTTTTTTCAGATCATTTGAAAAATTCTAAATGTAGTTTAGTTGGAAACTATTCTCCCCAAAAAATTTCATTGTTGTATTTTAGTTTTATGATATTATAAAAAAATATTTTAAAATACTACGTTCATTGTACATTATATCAAAACTTTGACCAGTGAAAAGCGTTAAAAGAAACAATATGGTATCTTGTAACTTTCTAGATGTCGGTACACTGATCATGAATTGTTTGACATGCTGATGGGATGATACGTTGTAACACATGTATTCAGATATGGCAGCAATCTGTGATCCTTTCAAAGTGTGTTACACCTAAATGATGAACTTCCTGGTCATTTGAACTAATAGAATTAGGAATATGAGCCTTGAAAGTTTCGGTCAGTTGTCATAAGGTTGTTGGCCATCGACTAAGGATTTCATAGACACCGAATTATGCAAATCAAATTATCCCCTAAGGCCCCATTTTGAGTTTTATAAAAATTAGTCACAACAACATGGCGCCTGACATAGTACTTCGGTCGGGTTTTATCACTTATATCTTTTATGATGACCATTTTTAACATAATGCAAAAAGAAATTTTCAAATAACTCCGAAACTCCAGAAGTTAAAATTTCAAGTTTACAAACAAATGACGTCAAAACCAGAAGTGATATCAAAATTTAAGAAATATATTTTTGTTCGTTATCAAATTGTCTATCTACCTGTAGTTTACAGATCGATCAAAATAAAATTAAAAAAAAAACACGCACAGTTACAATGGAATTTGGCACAAAATTTGCAAGTTTTAAAAAGCACAATTTTGATTCAAATATATTGTGTTATATATCATTTGAAATAGCAGATTTAGCATAGTAAATATGTTTGAAAATTTGTGACGTATGTTAATTAGGTCACGTGACAAAGCTCTTTAAGGTTAAAAATTGCAATTTTCAAATGGCGGTAAAACCGAAAGTAAACACCAGACATCGCAAATGAATATATAATATGATATATCTCGTTAAGGGCAATAACTTTTGTACAGGTCAAAAGGTCACCAAAGGTCAAGGTCACTAGATAAGAGCCTTGAAAGTTTCGGTCATTACTGAAATTCTTGTTCCAGTAATATAAAGAAATTGAAATCGAAATTCAAAAATCGACAACCTACATTTTTTTTGCAATCGATTGCAGAAGCCGTAGATTTCAAAATTTAAACAATCTGATTAACCCCGGTTCTGAACTCAGATTTTAAGAACAATAGGTCAGTTCAAGATGGCGGCTGATCCCTTACACCTGGGTAAAATTTCATCAGTTTATTTTTTATGTATGACAAAATCCATGATAACACAAAAAATATTTTTTTTAAATATCTTTAATATTCCGGAAGTTGAAATTGAAAGTTTAGAAGCAAATGACGTCAAAACTGGAAGTGATATCGAAACTTTGAAAATTGATTTTCTTTGGAAATTCATATGTTTTTGTAACTGAATGGTTTCAAATCGATCAAAATAAAATTGCCAAAGTTAAAAAAAATGCTTTAAAAAGTGCTCCAAAAGTCAGCTACAAAAGTTAAAATATGAATTTTTCAAAATTGCAATTTGTAGCTATTGGATTAAACAAATGAACCAAAAAAGACCAATCACAATCTGTTAAAAAATGAGTTGAAAATGGAAAAACCCTGAAATACGACTTTTTAATATACGTCATTTTCGGTTAGGCAAAAATGCGTCATTTTACATTTAAGCAACACCGAGCAGTTAATCATCGCAGGAAATGATGTCAGGTTATGTGTGGTATGTGTAGTTTTGGCTGGGTAGCGTGACCAGAAATAGACAAAAAAAAATAGGCATTTGCAAAACAAAGCAGTGCGTTCGAGAATCGAAGAATTAAAGAAATTTGAATTTTGACCAAAATCTGGTACAAAAAGTTATCAACAAAATTTTCAAATTTCTGAAGCCCATGTCTGCTTAGAAGTTCTTTAAAGAACTGTGTCACACATAAAATTTTACGAAAATCAAACAAATATTAAACAATTTATGGTCGATTTCCAAAAATAAGGAGTTTTCTGCCCTGGACTGCTTCTTGTCGGACACTGATGGCTGGAAATATATTTAAGGGCTAATTACTAGGTCTGGGATATTTGGGTTAATGCAAAAAATCCGTTTTTTCTGGGTACTCTGACAACATTTACTAAAAAAAAAAAAAATAGAACCGTGAAGACGGTACCGAGCATTGCGCAATCCACCTGATACATGGATGAAATGTCGCATTTTTCGGACAATGCTGAGAGTTTAACAGATAAAAACACACTTGTCAAAATACTCACTCAATTTCATACGTGTGTCCGTAGAAAGTGCACTGCTAGATATGTTTGCAGGAATAATAAAAGGGATGTAGAACTACAAGAAGTCAGACTAAATAAAAATGGATTCAGAAATACCAGCAGGCAGACAGACTAAAAGAGATGCAGCACTACCAGCAGTCAGACTTAATAAAAGGGGCGCAGCACTACCAGTACACAGGCAGATTAACTAAAAGGGATATCGGAAGACAAACAAACGAAACATCTGTTTGATTTTAACTGTAACGATTGAATTAAAATTTGAAAAAAAACAAACAATTACAATTGAGCATAATATTTTCAAATTCTAAAACACAAAATTTTGATTCAAATACATTGTGTTATATATCATTGGAAAGTATAGATCAAGCATAGTAAGTGTATGATATAATTTGTGTCATATATATATGTAAATTAAGTCACGCGCCATTTTCGAACTCATCCGAGATATTATCAAGATAAATACACATACAAAGCTTCATTCAAATCGGATAAAAACTCTAGTCTTTATCACATATACAAGTTAATTTTAACGTTTTTTTTTCTCACTAAGTCAAGGGCAACAACTCTTAAAGGGATATGTTCACTAACTTTTCGACCAAAAACATTTTGGTATCAGAATCTGGAATTTTTTAGCTTATCTAATCCGTAATATTGTTCACAACTCTCCTATGAAATTTAAGCCTTCAAACATGCATGTACCGGTACCCATAAATGTCGGCGTTTGAAAGTCAAAATTACGACTCACCCTTTAGTAAGACTATGCGTTATATAGAAAACACGTTTACAGAAAATGAAGGATGAATGTTATGGTAAGGATATAATTGAAGGAATTATATGATTTTCGTTCATTAGTAAGTACTTCTGAAAGCTATTTGCATATATTCAAGGCCCAAAACGATTCTAAAAAATGCTGAACATTCCTCTTTAAACCGACGACTGGAATCGCGCCATATTTGAAATCATCCGAGATATTATCAAGATAAATACACGTATCAAGCTTCATTCAAATTGGATAAAAACTCTAGTCTTTGTCTCGTGTACAAGAAATTGTTGACGGACAGACCGATGGACGGACGTACATATTTTCATGTTGGCGTATAAAAATGCAAATAAAATGGATTCAGAAACACCAGCAGACAGACTAAATAAAAGGGGTGTAGAAGTACAAGCAATCAGACCAAATAAAAGGGGCGCCAGGCTACCAGTATAGAGGCAGGTTAACTAAAAGGGATGCGGGAATACCAGCAGACAGACAATCAAAACACGGACAGTTACAATGAAACTTGACACACAATTTTCAAATTCTAAAACGCGGAATTATGATTCAAATACATAGTGTCATATATCATTGGAAAGCGTGGATCAAGCATAATACGAATCAAAAAGAATTTGTATGTAAATTAGGTCACGTGACAGAGCTGTTTAAAGTAAAAAATTGCAATTTTCTGATGGCCATAAAACCAGAAGTAAACATTGGGCATCTAAAATGATAATGTCATTGGATAGATCTTGTCAAGGGCAGCAACTTATGTTCAGGTCACAAGTTATGAGCCTTAAAAGTTTTGATTTTTACTGCAAATTTTAAACCGGAAATAAAAAAGAATTCTAAAACGAAATAAAAAAATCGGCTTGAAGATTCTATAGACATCACATTTATTCAAATCGGATGATTCCCTGATTCTGAATTTCGATTTAAAGAAAAATTGGTCATTTCAAGATGGCGGCTGAAATGAAATATCTGGGTCATATTTTATCATTCTAGTACATTGCAAAAAGATTTTTTTGAATATCTTCATTATCCCGGAAGTTATAATTTCAACTTTACAAGCAAATGACATCAAAACTGGAAGTGATATAAAGTTTTTGAAGAAAGAATTTTGTTCGCGATCAAAATGTCTATGCACATGTAAGTTTTCAGATTGATCAGAATAAAATTGCGAAAGTTGAAAAATTGGTCAAAAAAGTGTTTCAAAAAGTCAGCAACAAAGTTTTAAAAATTCATGTTTTTAAACTCATATTTTGTAGACAATCGTTCAAAGAAATAAACAAAAAAATTCCCATCAAAATCGGATAAAAAACGAAGGTGAAAATGGTAATCATTTTACATTCATCAAATACCGAGCAGTTAGATGTTGTACGAGATCATCTGAGATAATGTGTGGTATTTCTTCTTCATACCGAAATAGCCTGACCAGAAATAGACAAAAAAGTCATTATGAAAACAAAGCAGTGCGTTCGCTAGAAGGCACTGCAATAAAAATATCTAAAAAATTAATGGTTACGATACAGTTTCGAGCGCAACTCGAAAGCTGTAAAAAAAATAAATGAATAAAAGTATCTAAAAAATTAATGAAAACAATACAATTTCGAGCACAACTCGAAAGCTGTAAAAATCAAAGAATGTGAAAGAATATTAATAAAAGCTTGAAAACGTCCACATGAAATAGCAAATTCTCAACATAGAAAAGACAATAGGAAATGGTGTGCAAAACCTTCATACTCATAGGTTTGCAATACTTTGCAAACTGAACAAAAGTTTTGCTTTTGGTGAGATCTAATTATTGACATATTGATATTTGTAAACTTATGTATACTTCCGTACATTTAACAATTGTATTTTTTAACTGAAGAAAGCTCTATTGCGTGACCTTATTTCCTTACATACATGACATTTTGGGCCATATGCAGCGCTCGTACTTAACCTAAACTTTGACTAAAGTTGGACTTAAGTCGAACTTTGGGTATGCACCGCTTGATCTTTACTAAAGTCATGCTTAACTTTAACTTTCAAATGTATAAAATGAAAGAATTTACAAAGTCACCGCAGTAGGTGACTTAAGCTAATTTTTTGCTAAACGTAACTGGTTTTATACACGAAATCAACAATTATTGAAATCGATTGCATCGTAAAATAGATCTCCACCAAAATACAAGAATGCATTTATGCAGTGACTATTGAAAAATTAGTCACAGGTTACAAAATGTTACCATGGGGATGGGTGGGGGTGTGTTGAGTATAAAAGCATCAGCATGTCGGTGTTTCAAATGAAACAAACTTGATCAAGGAAGGGGTACTCATCTTTGTTACAATGTGTTCCACAAGGTAAGTGTGTAATTTTTGCGTTATTTCTTGTTAGACCCGTCGACATGTTGGTCTTCTTGAGGCCGTCCTTAGATCGATCTAATATACTTGAAGATATACCAAATTTAGCAATACATCAATATTTTCAAAGGCAGGTATTTGATGCAGTTCAATTTTTACCAACGATCTAAACAAACTATTCATTATCTACCAAAGGCATTTTTTTGTCGATCATATATGATCAGTACAGGTAACACTCCCCCCCCCCCCAACGAAAAAGCAATCTGTGTCTCTGTTTTCTATCTGTATTACAACTTATAACTCTATGCTTGTGGGGCAGTGGTCATTTTATCTAAATGTAGGTGATATGCTGGGTATTCCCCAAAATTGAAAGTAAACTGTTAAAAATAAATTGCTCGTTACCAGCGAAATGTCCGTGGTCAAAACATTTATTTCTGAGTGTGAATGTGAGATTTATTTCTGAGTGTGAATGTGAGCCTGGCTTCCATGATATGGTCACCTTTCCATGTACAAAAGAGGTACAAGCATAATCAAACGGTCTTCTTGAAAGTTACGCTAATGGTTTACGGCAGTCTAATTGAAATCAGACCCTAATTTCGTTCGTTCGTTCGTTTTTTTTAAATCCGTTTTTTTTAACCACTACATTAGGGTCTGAGAACCAGACGCGATAACAAACGTTCACGTTAACTTTGACCTAACCTTAAAGCGATACAACGTCTTAGAATGAACAAAAAATTAAATTTTTAAACTTTTCAAAATAGGAGTATATATTCATAAGGGGACAAACCTAGTAGCATAACTATAAAACAGATAACCTAAATAATCTGATAAATCCAGAAAACTATGTTTAAATACAATAATTGATAAATGTCTTAATCCAATTTTGATTACTGTTGATGAATATATACTCTTATTGACCAAGTTTGAGAACTTAATTTTTTTTTGTTCATTCTAAGACGTAGTATCCCTTTAATGACCTTTGTTTTAACCAATCAGATCTCTGCCCTCTCCAGCGCTGGGATTTTGTAACGCGAACAATATGTGCATTCCGAAGTGCCATAGTCTCGTACTGTGCCGAACTCGGTTGAAAGATGTTTTTATACGCCCACATGAAATGTGAAGCGTATATTGCCGTCATCCATGTCCGTCCTCATTTGCTTGTTAACACTCTACAAGTCACAATTCTTAACGGATTTTGACGGAACTTGCTGAATGGTTTATTATCACCCAAGGATGAACCCTATTGAAAATGAAAAGAAGCGAAAAATATTTAATATGAATTATTGCCCTTGTTCTTTAAAACGCTTTTGATTTTTAGCTTGTTAACTCTCTACAAGTCACAATTCTTTACAGATTTTGATGAAACTTACTGAAATTGCTTATTATGACCCAAGGATGAACCCTATTGAAAATCAAAAGAATCGAAAAATATTTAATATGAATTATTGCCCTTGTTCTTTAAAACGCTTTTGATTTTTAGCTTGTTAACTCTCTACAAGTCACAATT
Organism: Lottia scabra; assembly: GCA_029955415.1. Lineage (NCBI taxonomy): Eukaryota > Metazoa > Mollusca > Gastropoda > Lottiidae > Lottia > Lottia scabra. The sequence continues at coordinate 4,847,268 of JARJEI010000002.1, read as the reverse complement.
CTTAACGGATTTTGACGGAACTTGCTGAATGGTTTATTATCACCCAAGGATGAACCCTATTGAAAATGAAAAGAAGCGAAAAATATTTAATATGAATTATTGCCCTTGTTCTTTAAAACGTGTTTGATTTTTAGCTTGTTAACACTCTACAAGTCACAATTCTTTACGGATTTTGATGAAACTTACTGAAATTGCTTATTATCACTAGAGCTGGGTATTGCCAACCCTGCCACGATACGATGCGAATCGCGATACAAAGGTAACGATACAATACGTATCGCGATATGGGATAAAGGCACAAAAATTGAAACTTCATCTACAAAGTAACAATATCTAAAGCTTTATTAATATCTAAAGCTTTATTAAGGTGAAATTTGGTAATTTAGTTGATAGGAGTGATCCATATCCACGTCTTAAAAATATTGTCAAAATAATTTCAACAAACTCGATTAGAAAAAATAGTGAATTGTAAAAAAAATCTACACTTTTTATACGCCCACACATTAATGTGGGCGTATATTGTAGTCGCCCCTGTCTGTCTGTCTGTCTGTCTGTCTGTCTGTCCGTCTGTCCACAATTGTTACGATAGAGAGCTGGTTTCTTGATGGATTTTGATGAAACTTGCTGTGAGTGTTTTTTATCACCCTATTGAAAATCAGACGAATCGAAAAATATTTCATGGGTTATTGCCCTTGCTTTTGAACATATCTTGTGGACACCATAGAGAGCTGGTTTCTTGATGGATTTTGATGAAACTTGGTATGAGTGTTTGTATTGACATTAGGATAAACCCTATTGAATATCAGAAACATCGAAAAAATATTTTATGAGTTCTTGCCCTTGTTCTTTAAAACATGTTAATTTTTCAGCCGTTACACTCTCAAAGTTGTGGACACGATAAAGAGCTGGTTTCTTGATGGATTTTGATGAAACTTGCTGTGAGTGTTCATAAACACCCAAGTATGAACCCTATTGAAAATCAGACAAATCGAAAAATATTTCATGGGTAATTGCCCTTGCTTTTGAAAATATGTTGTGGACACGATAGAAAGCTGGTTTCATGATGGATTTTGATGAAACTTGGTATTAGTGTTTGTATTGACCTTGGGTTAAACCCTATTGAAAATAAGAAACATCGAAAAATATTTGATGAGTTATTGCCCTTGTTCTTTAAAACACGTTAATTTTTCAGCCGTTAACAAAGTTGTGGACACGATAGAGAGCTGGTTTCTTGACGGATTTTGATGAAACTAGCTGTGAGTTTTCATAAACACCCAACGATGAACCCTATTGAAAATCAGACTAATCGAAAAATATTTCATGGCTTATTGCCCTTGCTTTTGAAAATATGTTGTGGACACGATAGAGAGCTGGTTTCTTGATGGATTTTGATGAAACTTGGTATGAGTGTTCATAATCACCCAAGAATGAACCCTATTGAAAATCAGATTAGTCAAAAAATATTTCATGGGTTATTGCGCTTGTTAACTTGTAGTTGTAAACACTCAAAAATTGTTCAGTTTTGTAAACATTCTTGATGGCACGGTTTTCGACAGATGTTTCATTTACTGATAGTTCTTGTCGACCCCCCAAACGACTTGGATGCCATTACAAAAGTGGGCGTATTACGATGGGGCATCGCTATTTTTATGAAATGAGAGGTATCGTCAAGTATCGATACACGACCTCGCCTTACAATACGCGTATCGTGGCATGACGTATCGCAATACATCGATACAACGATATATTGTGCCAGCACTAATAATCACCCAAGAATGAACCCTATTAAAAATCAAAAGAATCTTTTACGATTAGATTTTAATGAAACCTATTGAAATAGTTTATTTAAATCACACGATAAACCCTATCAAAAATCAAAAAATATTTGATATGACTTATTGCCCTTCTTGTTCAAAATAGGTTTTAGTTTTTAGCTCATAAACAGAGAAGGATTTTGACTAAACTTGATGAATGCTTAACCCTTGATGAAATCTAAAAAAAAAAAGTTTAAATGTAGGCCTATGACTACAGGTTGAATATTTGATGGTTGCTGTTTTCTGCCAAATGTTCTTTTTCAAACAAAGCTGTCAGTGGGTGTATATTACCTTGGCAAGCTATCTTTTTATTGGCTGTTCCATATGACGTCATTGAGATCTGATTGGTTAAAACAAAGGTCATGTTTGTTATCGTGTCTGGTTCTCAAACCCTAATGTAGTGATTAAAAAAACAGATTTTAAAAAAATCGAACGAAACGAAATAAGAGTCTGATTTTAATTAGACTGGGTTTACGGAAACTGCCGATGATTGCCGATCGATGCTTAACCTCTAAGAAACTGCCATTTCGCATTTTTTTTTATTGTTCAAGAACGTCAAGAACATAACTTGACAATTTGTGACAGGGCAACAATAATGGAGACATTTCACAAAAGTGAAAGAAAATCGAGCCGTTGGTGATGCACTGTGAAACCACAGATACAGGCTACGATAAGCTGGCACAGGGTTTTACCACATTTTGGAATCCCGAGAGTAAACAAAACACTTTTCATACAACCTCAAACAAATTTTTTTGAACGAATGTTTGGTGTTTTAAATACGGTAATTATTTTAATAGTAAAATAAATTTGTTGTGGACCGAAGCTCTTTGGGAGTTACGTGACCTTGCCGCTTCAAGGTCTGTACTCCTTTTCGACGCTTTATAAAATTTAACCCACTCACCCATCCCTGTTGAATGGTGTAGGTAACTGATGAAGTACCCAATCATGATAACGACCACTAGAAATTGAAATATTTGTATAACTGACTATATAACTTCAAAAATACATTTTACTGTATGTTATTACATTTATTGATAAAATTGGTGACATCTGAATACTACCATTTATATTTTCTTGCCATGTTTTGACCGGTATAGATCTAGAAATTATGATTGGTGGTTTGGAATGTCCATTTTAGCTTTACTCTTCGCAAACCTCATGGATTTAAATCAAAGAACTCATGGAAAAGTACAATTTCACCACCAGTCCACCATACTTTTGGATCATAACCAAAACTTTATTAAGTTCGGCTAAATAAGAGGCCGTGCATACCAAATAAAGTTAAAGTTAAGTCCGACTTAATCGTAATTTTATAAAGTTCAACTTTAGTCAAAGGTAGAGCGTTGCATATGGCCCTTTATCTTGTTGAATCTCAATATGATTAGTCTTCTCTGTCAAATGATATATGATACTTGATATTTTGATTATTATTTAGCCTTTAAAACTTTGAGACGCTTGCTCACTAACCTGAAGGATCAGGGTTCAATCCCAGCATGTTGTAGAGATAATACCTTCGGATTTTTCGACCCGGTTTCCCCCTGTCATGGGGCTGACATGGAAAAAGCGTATAGTCGTTCGCATGGGACAATAAACCGCGGCCCTGTGTGCTATTGTCTGTGCACGTTAAAGATCCCTTGACAGTTGGAAATTGGAAATAAGAGCAGGCTAATGCTGCTGTATGGTGGCATATGAAGGCAGTAGTGTTTTTAAATTAATAAGGCCTACCAATCAAAATTTATTTCAGTTAAGTTTATATTTCATTTTAGTTTACATTTTATTTTACATTGAATTTCATTTTACTTTACATTTCATTTTAACTTTGCATTTCATTTTACTTTACATTTCATTTTACTTTGCATTTCATTTCATTTTACTTTACATTTCAATTAAATTTACATTTCATTTTACTTTACATTTAATTTTACTTTGCATTTCAATTCATTTACATTTTACTTTACATTTCATTTTACTTTACATTCCTTTTCACTTTACATTTCATTTTACATTTAATTTTACTTTGCATTTCATTTTACTTTACATTTCACTTTATTTAACATTTCATTTTACTTTTCATATTTGTTTTACTTTTTCTATGACTTGTTTTTTACTTATCAATTCAAACGTAAATAGCAGCCTATGAAGGCAGTAGTGTCGTGGTCATCCAGTCACTATTGTTCTATATATTGCTGTTCCGCACCTCTCCTTATCCCGTTGAGCTATCGATATCAAAGTTGGTATGCAAGTACATCTATGTGTCCTAAGTGTTAACTGCAAATTTCAGATAATTCTAACCCTTGCATTCATCTAAAATTTTAAATTGTTGAGCTTACGGGATGTTTTTCTGATAACGGTGAAATTAAGGGGACTTAACTCTTTTGTTGAGCCGCACTTGCTTTGCAAAATCAAACAGGTCATTTTGACCATCCATTTGTCAATTATCAAAGCGGTGTGTAAGGCTGCAAATGATAGTAATTCACTGTGCGATGCTGACAAAGAGGCATGGAGATAAAAATCAACTACCAGCACCAGGTATCCGTATGTAACATTATACGAAATTTCAAAGTGGGCGGCCAAGATCGACCAGCCTAAATTCTGGGGGACGGGAAAGCCACGGGGTCTTAGATTCTATATGTCCCATCATATTGAGTTGGGGTTGAAATTAATCAAAATTTCCCGACTTTGACATTTCCCTTGTAAAAAAAGAACATACTGTTTTAGTACAAGGAAAATGTTCGAGTGGGAAAAGTCTTAAATTTTTCAACATACCGACATGGAACTGGGCGAAACAGAGCAATGTGTCTGGATAACTGATAAAATACATTCGATACTAATAAAATATATGAAATGTAAAATGTAAAGTAAAATTAAATGCAAAGTAAAATTAAATGTAAAGTAAAATGAAATATAAAGTAAACTGAAATGCAAAGTAAAATTAAATGTAAAGTAAAATGAAATGTAAAGTAACATGAGATGTAAAGTAAAATGAAATGCAAAGTTAAATGAAATGTAAAGTAAAATGAAATGTAAAGTAAAATGAAATGTAAGGTAAAATGAAATTGAAATGTAAAATGAAAAGCAAAGTAAATTGAAATGCAAAGTGAAATGAAATGTAGAGTAAAATGAAATTCAATGTAAAATGAAATGTAAACTAAAATGAAATATAAACTAAACTGAAATGAATTTCAATCGGTAGACCTTATTAATTTAAAAACACTACTGCCCTTATAGGCCACCATACTGCTGTCCTGGCAAAATTTCCCGCATTGCACAATGCATGGCGTTTTCCCTTCCTCAATTAACCCATATAGGTGCAGAAAAGCAGGACGTAAAACTCCATTCATTTCATTTTTTCAAAAATGAAATTTTTATGATACTTCCACTGTAACTATGCGTTTTTTTTTACAATTTTATTTTGATCAAGTCTGATTATTTGAAAAATTCTAAATGTAGTTTAGTACAATACAATTCCCCCTAAAAAATTTTAATTTTGTGATATTATAAAAAAACATTTTAAAATACTGCGTTCATTGTACATTATATCAAAATATTGACCATTGAGAAGCGTTTAAAGAACAATATGGTATCTTGTAACTTTTCTAGATGTCGGTACACCTATCATGAATCATTTGATGTGCTGAGGGGATGATACGTTGTAACACAACATGTCATCAGATATGGCAGCATAGTATGACCCGCTCGAGGTGTGTTACATACACCTACACGATGAATGATGATTAAAGACTAATAAAACTTCCTGGTCAATTGAACTAAAATCAAATAGAAATCAATTAGAACTTGTCAATTAACCATCATGTAGGATACAAATGGAAAGGTTGACAAATTCGTTATTTCTGCTAGTAATACAACCAACTTAAAAATTTCTTCCCTGAATTAGACAAAGGTGTATTAATGGTTTAAGAAGCACTGATCTTTGCAATAAAACACGAAAAACCAAGTCTGCGCAGTATGCCTACGTTATGATATATTTTCTATTTGTGTAAAAATAATGTATAATGTTGTATTTTTATGAACATTTTCATTTTAGTAAACAGATCATCGCACATTAAATGCAATTTTCAAAACTTTTTCAACAAAAAAGCATAACAAGATTTTTAGAATGGAATCTCTTCTTGGAAATGTATCGTTTATACCACATTTGGAATTGAGAAGAAATTATTTTATACGTAGAAACCTGGGCACAGTTGCAATGTAAGAAAATACATTAATAACATACGTATCGCTCAAACTTAATAGTATTTCGAATTGCCCAAACGCTTGTTAATTCAAATACCGGTTGAAGGGAGAGAACCTCGCATTTGAATGTAAATATATTTGTAACATGTAGTTCTCTCCCTTCAACTGAAGAAGTTTGAATTTCATATCTTACAGGCAGAAGGTGCTATTTTCATTTAGACATATTGTTTTGTATATCTTTTGATAGAATAGATTTAGCATAGTCAGTAAGACTGAAAGAATTTGTGACGAATGTAAAATAGGTCTAGTATCAGAGCTTTTTAAAGTTAAAAAAATAATTTTCAAATGCCTATAAAACCGAAGGTAAACATTGAAAACCTTAAATGAAGTATCCGTGCATAGATATCGTCAAGGGCAATAACTTTTGTACAGGTCAAAAAGGTCAAGGTCACTAGATATAAGCCTTGAAAGTTTCGGTCATTACTAAAATTCTTGTTCCAGAAATATAAAGAAATCGAAATTCAAAAATCAGTTGTCATAAGGTTGTTGGAAATCGACTAAGGATTTCATAGACATTAATATGCAAATCCGATTATCCCCTGAGGCCCCATTTTGAGTGTTATAAAAATTAGTCACAACAACATGTCACCTGACATAGTACTTCCGGGTAGGATTTTATCATTTATATCTTTTATAATGACCATTTCTAACATAATGCAAAAAGAAATTTTCAAATATCTCTGAAACTCCAGAAGTTAAAATTTTAAATTTACAAGCAAATGACGTCAAAACCGGAAGTGATATCAAAATTTAAGAAATATTTTTTTGTTCATTATCAAATTGTCTATCTACCTGTAAGTTTTCAGATCGATCAAAATAAAATTAAAAACTAGAGTATCATGTGACACAGAGTGGGACTTGTGCAAATTGCTAAGTGGAATTTAAAAAAAATTTGACCCTGAACGTAAGTCCCAAGTGCCAAAGAAGTCGACAACTTTTAAAAATTTTGTTTTTTTGAAAGGTTGTGAAACCGAAAGTAGTCACCAGACCTAACATTTGAATGTACCAGCTTAAACCCTTTATCAATAACCTTCAACCTACTGAAGGTCAAGGTCACTCAAGGTCAAATTCACGAGAAACAAGTCTTTAAAATTTGGAAATGCATACAGTAATAACACCAGAAGTTGACACTAGACATAAAATATAAAAGTATAAATGAACATCCAAAGACAATGACCTTTGATCCTAAAAAGGTCAAGGTCAACAATGGTCAAGGTCAAAATCGAATGTTGTTTTTTTTTAACCCTGTTCCCTTTTTTGAACTACAAAGCCGAAATCAATGAGCCTTTAACATAAGCTAAATAAGGAATGCTGTAACTGTATGCAAGGTCATTTTTTGAAAAAATTTAAACTTCACCTTTTGTTTGATAAACAAAATTTTGACAAAAACAAAATATTACCCGTATGTGCCACGCCCACGTCAGATTTATTCATATTAATAATATCTAAATATGACAAAATTTTCAAGCCTTTACATCTATTGATTAATGAGATATACAATCATAAAGGCAAAAAAAAAATGTAGTCTATATGGATTTTTTCCAGGCAACAAAATGTAAACAAAATTAAAATTTAACACGGACGTGCCACGCCCATGTCAATTTTTTTTTGATGGATACATTTATATGGGATATATTCAATTATGTTCCAATTTTAAAGGCTATTAACTTAATAGATCATACCCTAAGCATATATAAAAGTCAAAAAATTCAAAAAATTGGGTAAAGGTTTCCAAAATTGCAAAATATAAAAAAATTCAAATTTTACATTATAATCAACTGTGATATATACCAATCGAAAGAGCTCGTAAAGTACATTTAGAATCTGAAAATAATATTTCTCTAAGTGAATTATGTCACGTGCTAGAGTAGTCCCAAGTTGTCAATTTTGCTGTTTTCACGAGATATGAGCCTTCAAAAATTGAAAAAAATTAAACCGGAAATTTTTTAACTTATATCACATCGGAATTTAGTAACAGATTCCAAAAATGAAAACCTCAGCAAAATCGTTCCCATAGATGTGGCCTCCAGGGTCAAAAAACCCATTTTTGCTCCGGTTGCAATGTGCAATTTACACTTTTGCACAAATGTTCCAATTTATATTTAAAAAGTACGTCGCCATGATGCGACGTCAGAACATATTTCAGAAATGTTGCAGCTAGCATAGTTTAGGCTGCGTGCCCTGTGGAAAAATCGAAAAAAAAAAACAACTAGAGCCGTACCAAAATGGCGCTGGACAGTGCGTCATACAGGAAATATTTCATAAATCATAAAGTATTAACCAAATGGTTATAAAAATATGAACATTAGAAAAGTTAAATCTAGTGAGTTTATATTATTTATAAGAATTGTTTGTGGTCTGAATGTAGTATTGCGACTTCTAGTAGTAAATATAGAGACCAATGGTGTATGACTTGAATAAAAAAATATATTTGGCGTAATTACAGCATGATAGCTTTAATCAATATTTTCAATTACAATTAGAATAGTAGTTCTCTCCCTTCAATTGTTTTGACAACAATTGTATGCGTTTGGGCAACGTTTTGTTTATCTTTAGCTTAGTATCGCCAAAACTCAAGCCAATATCAAGTTAAGGGGAGAGAACTATCTTTTAACAATTTAGACAATAAACAATTTATTTTAGTTTATCTTTAACATGCCAATTAAAGCTATCATGCTCTAACTTAGCTAAAATAATTATCTAAAAAAATAATTAAGACTGTCCGTCCGCCATATTTACTATAATCAGTCGCCATATTTGTTAAAGAAATATGGCCGCCACCCACCCAGTATAAAACCCAGGTAAGACACGCCCATCAATCAGTTGGTTGTCAGATCTCGGCAGGTCAAGATCAAATCTCACAGTGAAACCAACCAACCTTGACTTTGACGTAATCAAACAATAATGGATATTGAGGGTAGATCAAATTTCACGATCGTAATGAAATCGGGATTATTTTCAAATATACATTATTATACATGATCATGCATGTATATTTATAAACCATATCCGTGCTCGTGAAATATTATCTATTGCTGTTCATAACAAATTGTGACTATACTAGATTTTTATTTACAAAACAAAATATATAGTCACACATTAGGTACTCGTGTTTATTTGGAAAATGATAAATAAATAATTATTCTATTGAGTAACATTCAGATTTTTCAGATCAAACTTTTCTTACAGATTATTTCATTGTTGCAGATAAAATGCTGCACATGTGTAAACTAAGGAATGTGTATTTGAATCAACTTTTACTCCACATTCTTTACAAAATGAGTTCTTTATTAGGTCGTAAAGTTTTCCCTCCGATACTATAAACCGTCTCTGTTTTAGTATATCTCTCTCTAGGTGAAATTTGTCTTGATCTCTGAAATTTTTACAATAATCTTTTGATATAACCATAGAATTAGAAACTATTATACTTCTATGATATAACAGAATAAAAAAATTGTACAAATGCAAAAAAATATGATAAATGTATTATATTTTATGTCATAGTTTGTTTATAATAATAACAATAACTGTGCAGAATAAAACAATCTTTTCTTACAAATTTTGAAAGAAATTATGGTTTTCTATTCTCTTCTCCTTCATTATCATCATTATAACACTAGAGTAATCATTGTCATCACACAGAACATCATCAATATTTTCTGAATGTTCTGGTCGATCGTATGGGTGTGTAGATTTGACACCGTATTGCTCGGAAATAATCTGTCCATAATCTTATCTACTTCTTGTTCGTAGAAAAGAAAAACGAAAAATTTAGTTACAATTTATATCACAAACGTATAGAGTGTAAGTTATTTTAAAATTTCCCTAATAATAACTTTGTGACAAATAAGAGTTACTTCCCTTATTCACCAAGCATACTAAACAGATATATATCAATGTAACTAACTAGTTTACATTATAATTGTATGCTATTATCATAATTATATTTCTAAAATATTGGAAATATTTATCCTATGCATCAATATCAATCAGAATCTGTACTACATATGCTAAATGAAAACATTGAAATGACTCTTTTCATAAGCCTCAAATATTATCATTTGTATATACATAAAGAAATAATCGTGGTACAAAACACAGGTAAGTCTGTTCTCTTATCAGAAGTACACGTCTGCAGCTGCATTGTGCATATAATATGATACATTAGTAAGTATTATGCAAATTGAGAAACGTGTTTTGTATTTTCTTACCTGAGTCTCCATTTTTATTGTTTTGAAAGGCGAGGTTGACTAGTTTCAAGCTAAGTTGGTTTCACTGTTAGTATCGTTCATCGATGTTGATAGTTTGAAGTTCGCATACCAACTGAACGATGGGCGTGACTTACCTGGGTTTTATAGTGGGTTAGTGGCAGCCATATTTCTTCAGCAAATATGGCGGCTGCTAGTTGTAAATATGGCGGACCAATGGACTTATTTTTTTTAAAAAATAATTATTTTTAGCTAAGTTAGAGCATGATAGCTTTAAGTCAAAATTGGTGGTGATTCCGAGATTGTGAAAATAGATTTGAGGTTGCAATCAAAATGTATATAATTTGAAAAAAACACGCACTGTTACGCGTAATTTTCATTAAAACATGAAGTGTTATATATCAATAAAAAGAATAGATTAGACACAATAAGAATATATAAGAATTTTTGACTATGAAAGTTAAGTCACGTGACAGAGCTGTTTAAAGTTAAAATTCGCAAATTTCAAATGGCCATAGAACCGGAAGTAAACATCGGACAACTAAAATGGATATATCAGTACATAGATCTGGTCAAGGGCAATAACCTTTGTTCAGGTCACAAGGTTAAAAAAGTTCAAGGTCACGAGTTACAAGTCTTTAAAATTTTGGCAATTACATAAAGAAAATATACCGGAAATAACAAGACAGCAACATCGAATATCAAAAATGAAATTACGTACTTTTCGGGGCAATCAACTGAGCTATCCAAAAATACTAAAATCCCATAAAAAGGTCATAACCCTAAGGCCTCATTTTGAGTTTTACAAAAGTTGGTCATATCATTATGGTGGTCGATCTATTACATCTGGGTGAAATTTCATTGATTGATTGTTTATATCTCATCATTTCAAATATATTGCAAACAAAAAATCTCAAATATCTTCAAAATTCCGGAAGTTGGAATTTAAATTTAAAAAGCGAATAACGTCAAAACCGGAAGTGATATCGAAATTTTGAAAATAGATTTGAGTTTGCAATAAAAATGTCTATCTACCTGTAGGTTTTTGGGACGCTAAAAAAAAAATCCGAAAAAAACACTAAGAATATATAAGAGTTTGTGACGTATGTTAGTTGGTCACGTGACAGAGCTGTTTAAAGTTAAAAATCGAGAAATTGAAATGGTTATAGAACCGGAAGTAAACATCGGACAACAAAACTGAATATATCATTGGATAGATCTAGTCAAGGGCAATAACCTTTGTTCAGGTCACAAGGTCATAATAGGTCAAGGTCACGAGTTACAAGTCTTTGAAATTTTGGCAATTACTTTAAACGTTATACCGGAAATAACAAAAAGGCAGTATTAAAAATCAAAAATCTAATAACGTACTTTTTTTGGCAATGAAATGGGCTGTCCTAAAATACTACAATTACGAATTCCGCTCATAACCTTGAGGCCCCATTTTGAGTTTTACAAAAGTTGGTCATATCAATATGGCGGTTTATTTGTTACTTCCGGGTCAAATTTTTAAAATTTATTGCAGTGCGTTCTAGCGAACGCACTGCTTTGTTTTGCAAATGTCTTTTTTTTTTTCTTTTTTTTTTTTTTTTTCGCCTTCTGGTCAGAGCGCCCAGCCAAAACTACGCATGCCACACATAATCTCTCAAGATTTCCCACGATAATCTACTGCTCGGTATTGTTTAAATGTAAAATGGCGCATGCCCTACCAACCGGAAATGAGGTATGAGAACATATGGGTTTTAATGTTTTGGCCATTATCTGCTTTATTTTTCAACCGATTTTGATCGGACTGACTTTGCTTATTTCTTTAATTGATTGTCCACAAGATGAAATTTTAACAATATCATTTGGTGAACAAGCATGCTGACTTTTGGAGCACCTTTTCTTGACCACTTTTTCAACTTTTTCAACTTTTTCAATTTTATATTGATCAACCTGAAAACTTACATATATATAGACATTTTGATTGCGAACAATTAGCAATTTTCACAATTTCGATATCACTTCCAGTTTTGACGTCATTCGCTCTCAAAGTTGAAATTTCAACTTCCGGAATTTTGAAGATATTCGAAAAATTCTTTTTGCAATATGTTTGTTATTTAGACTCAAAATTATACAAATGATAAAATTTGACCCGGATGTAACAGATCAGGCGCCATCTTGATATGATATATTTTCATAAAACGCAAAATGGGGCCTCAGGGTGTTATGGAATTTGCATAATTTTTATGTCTTATGTTATCAACAGTCGACTGCGACCAAAACATGGGAAGCCGATTTTTGAATTTCAATTCTGAATTTTTCTGATTTCCGGTAAAAATAAATCAGTAATTGTCAAAACTTTCAAGGCCCATATTTTGTGACCTTGACCTTTTGTGACTTTGTGACCTGTACAAAAGTCATTGCCCTTGATTAGATGTATCCAATGACATATTTTTTTCAGATGCCTAATGGTTACTTCCGGTTTTATAGCCGTTTGAAAATTGTAATTTTTAACTTTAAACAGCCCTACCACGTGACCTAATTTACATATGTCTTATTTTCTTTTACCGTCGTACTATGCTATGTGTGCTCTTTCCAATGATATACAACACAATATATTTGAATCAAAATTCCGCCTTTTAAAGTTTGAAAAATTTGTGTCAATTTCCATTGAAACTGTGCGTGTTTTTTTCAATTTTTATTTCGATAGTTCTGAAAACTTACAGGTAGATAGACATTTTGATGGCGAACAAAAATATGTTTTCAAAATTTTGATATCACTTTCAATGGTACCATGCAGTGCGCATCCAGTTTCTTCCATTGGTGAAAAGTGACATCTTTCAATCCATGTTTTCTAGTTTACAGAAGACAGCTTGTTTTACATTCGTTATTGGAAAACTCATCTGATGAAAAAAGTCTTTAAAGAGGTTGTGCAAAGTCATTTTGAAATTTTTAAAAAAACATGTTGAGTGACTCCTGGATTGATGATCGATTACAAAAAAACAAAAAATTTCTCAAAAAGTTTATTTCCTCAAAAACGACTAAAAACCGGACTTTCCGAGCGATGCTTAAAAAATGGCGCGCTTTGTTATCACGTTACGTAAGTGACGTCATACCCAGAACACAACGTCAAAGTGGAAGCAGTACACTATGGCAAAACGTCGGATACTTCTTCCGAATCAACTGGCTTTGGCGAAGCCTGAGTGTTATTACACGGCGAATTTGATTCAGATCACGCCTAAAAAGGGTGTAATAAAATTGAACCTATATCTAAAGTCTCATCGAGGTGAAGAAGCTAACTTTAATGACTCGAATAGGGGTGAAGGGTGTGCCTTGGCTTCGTGCTGGTCGTTTAGCAGAATAGTAAGTAAAATAAGCCGTACCTCAATGCTTAATGATAATGGTTTCCAATTTTAGTACGAATACTAATTATTCCGAATAGTGAATCAAAGGGAGCGAGATCAACGCTTGGAGTAGTCTATAGTTGAGGTTGGGGTGGGTAGGTTGGTGGTGCCATTTCTTATTATTGATATTTCAAGAGTTGTGCCAAGTTAATTTTCTAATTTTTAATGCGATAAGATTGTCTCTTTAGTATGTCTACAGCAGTATTTTTTCGGATATGTACCGATATATAAATTGTCAAAAACCGGCATTTTCGACCTATTTTATGATCCCGTGGCGTCATTTCCACAACAATAAAAATGGCGGCGGTAAATGAGATTATAAATGCGAGGAGACGGGGGTTTCTGGAGAATATGCCTGACAGTTATATCCGTGTTTAAAGTCAATTGAAATCGGCCCACACACTACGTAGGATAGTTGAAGGTTGGACAAAAAGGGAAGGGGCATAATGGGAATAGTTTGGGGGCGAAGTGGGAAGGGGCGGAGTGGGAAGGGGCGATATGGGAATAAACCATTACTGGGCCTGTATGATTTTTTTTTATTTTGAGTGCTAGTTTTTCATGCAGATCGTTCATGTGAATGGCAGTAGTAATTGTAAAGCAATCACGTCTAGTTCTATCGCAGTGGCTAATGCAAATGCCACTTTTATTATTTTTGCCAAAACTTAAAACGTAGCCTATTCTAAGCCTAATTTAATCTTTAAAGTCACCATTCAAGCACATATTCACTGCTGAGTAGGCCAGTTTGATTAGAATTGTTTCCTTCATATTACATATATTCAAAATATGATTGTCAATTGCATGCCATTTGTCTTACAATATCTTCGGACCCATGGAAATAAAAGGTTTTTCATTGAACTCATGTTGAATACGCACTCTAGTCAAGTATACTTTTCGGGTGTCAGTCGATAAAGAAACTGTTAACCCAGGGTTATTTGTAGTCAACTTGGCATCAAACAAAAATGACTCCAGAGGTCAAAAGACGCAGCTTTGCAAGCCAACTATTAACAGTTTGCAGGACTAATGTTCATTGCAGAATTTAAAACAATGGCCCGGTCAAAGCCTAAAGCCTGTGGAAATTCACTAACTTGTAGACAATACTAAAAGAATTCGTTCATTAGACATCGGTGTTGAGCTGTGTGGGAACATAAAGAGATACATTTTAAGATTTTAATTTCCAAACATTGCCAACAAGAATAAACATTCACTAGTGGGCTTATCTGCTGTCAAAACTACATAACTAATAAGTAATAAATACATATATATCAAATAAGTTGTTTATTTACTTTTACATATGATTTGAATCATGTCCATGGAGGCAAATGTCCTGTGGCAGTGTTGCCACCAAGTTAGGACAGGGTAGGTTTCTCTTTGAGAATAGTCATTGTCACTTGTACTTTAATGTTTTATTTGGTATATTCATTCTATTCAAAACACCAATATGTTAAATGTTTAACTCTCATATTTTATTCAATATTCATCTGCATGATCTGCAAAGAAAAAAAAAATAGCATTTAAATAATGAAATGAAAATTTCATATTGAGAATAGTTTAGCCAGGATCAGGATGTTTTTTTTTAAACACAAAAAAAACATGCATAATTAAAAAAAAGAAAAATAGGCCTAGTTCATAACTGTGATAGTCAGATAGATTAGCAGGACATTTGGCTGGTCAAAATTATTTTCGAATGCATGTGACATTATGTCTTAATATTTATTTGGACCCAGGCATAAAACTATGAAATGAACACACTCCTCTCATTTCCTCCGCTCCATCTAAAAACTGAAGTGAAACTGAAAGTAGGGCCTATTTCTACCCGGTCATGGCACGGTCAAACTAAGCAAGTCATATTCTCGGAGAATTAAAACACTATTCTAAAAAACGAAGTGAAATACTCAGGCCTACCTGTTGAGAAAATTCAGAGGCTGACCACCGTCTATATTCTTATATTCATAAACATTAGATCGTCATCGTCGGCATCGGTCGTCGGGTCGGTCAAAACAGGTGGCTTAGCTAGAGACCGCTTCAAGCGTATAACTACGATCCAACGCTCTTCACCCCAATATAATTCACTGGTGATCAATCCAATCATTAGAATTCAGCCATATGTACAACTGATTACCCACATAACTCTCAAACATAGCCACAAAACGGTTAGACACTCGATAAATTCAATGTGACTTTGCATGTCGGCCATTGTTTGGTTCTGGGTATGACGTCATTTTCCGATGAATGACGGAATCAGTCGATGATTTTTTATGGCGTAACTAAGGGCCGTTACTATGATATTACAGGTGGTTTTTTGGTGATAACTCGAGAACGGGATGAGATATCGAAATGAAAATAACGACATAATTTTATAAAAACGTTTATTTAACGTTATAAATCATAAAACGGACTTTGCACAACCCCTTTAAAAGGCGTAATCACAGTTTGTTATACATCAGAGGAAAGCGAATATCAAAAAATTTCTAAGATTTATAAATAAGTTCTAAAATGCAAGATAGGACAAATTGAAGAGTCCAATCTCAATTTAGAACCTGACTGCACAGCATTCATACTTCATAGTTTGAAATACAGATCGAAATTTATCATTAGATAATTTGTTCAAAGAAAAAATATATTAATGTTTCTTTGAAAACTTTTCAATGGTCAGCATTATGTAACATTATTTCATACGTAAAAAAAAACCTGCATACAATTACAATGTAAAAAAGTACACTATTCGTATGATATTCGTATCGCCCAAACGCAAGGTAAATAAGAGAGAACTATATATTAACATGGAGTATCGCCCTAACGCAGTTGAGGGGAAACTGCATGTCTAAACGTAGTACTCTCCCTTCCACTGAAGTTCAAATTAAATATTTTACAAGCAGATGGAATAATAAATTTACAAAATTCAAAAGGCGCTATTTTTATTTAAAAATATTGTTTTGCATATCCTTTGATAGAGCAGATTTAGCATAATAAGACTGTGAAAGAATTTGTGACGCATATAAGGTCACGTGTCAGAGCTCTTTAAAGTTAAAAACTGCAATTTTCAAATGGATATAAAACCGGAAGTAAACATCGGAAAACCTAAATGAAAGTATCCATGCATAGGTATCGTCAATGGCAATGAATTTGTTTCAGGTCACTTGGTCACCAGAGGTCAAGGTCACGAGATATGAGCCTTTAAAGTTTTGACAATTACTGATTTATCTTAACCGGAGATTAAAATAAATCAGAATTGAAATTCAAAAATCGGCTTCTCATGTTTTGGTAGCAATCGACTGTAGATTCCAAAGACATCAGAATTATGCAAATTTCATTACACCCTGAGGCCCCATTTTGCGTTTTATGAAAATATACCATTTTTAGATGGCGACTGATCTGTTACATCCGGGTCAAATTTTATAATTTGTATACTTTTATGTCTATATTACAAACATACTGCAAAAAGAATTGTTTGAATATCTTCAAAATTCCGGAAGTTGAAATTTTAACTTTAAGAGTAAATGACGTCACAACCTGAAGTGATACAAAAATTTTGAAAACATATTTTTGTTCGCCATCAAAATGTCTATGTATCTGTAAGTTTTCAGAACGATCGAAATAAAATTTGAAAAAAACACGCACAGTTTCAATGGAAATTGGCACAAATTTTTCAAACTTTAAAAAGCGGATTTTTTATTCAAATGTATTGTGTTGTATATCATTGGAAAGAGCAGGCAGAGCATAGTAAGACGGTGAAAGAAAATAAGACATTTGTAAGGGCTGTTTAAAGTTTAAAATTACAATTTTCAAACGGCTATAAAACCGGAAGTAACCATTGGGCATATGAAAACAATATGTCATTGGATACATCTAATCAAGGGCAATAACTTTTGTACAGGTCACTAAGTCACAAAAAGTCAAGGTCACAAAATATGGGTCTTGAAAGTTTTGACAATTACTGATTTATTTTAACCGGAAATAAGAAAAGTTCAGAATTGAAAATCAAAAATCAGCTTCCCATGTTTTGGTCGCAGTCGACTGCAGATTGCATAGACATAAAAATTATGCAAATTCCATTACACCCTGAGGCCCCATTTTGCGTTTTATGAAAATATACCATTTCAAGATGGCGACTGTTACATCCGGGTCAAATTTTATCATTTGTATACTTTTGTGTCTACATAACAAACATACTGCAAAAAGAATTTTTCGAATATCTTCAAAATTCCGGAAGTTGAAATTTCAACTTTGAGAACGAATGACGTCAAAACCGGAAGTGATATCGAAATTTAGAAAATTGCTTATTGTTTGCAATCAAAAGGTCTATGTATATGCGAGTTTTCAGGTCAATGAAAATAAAATTGAAAAAGTTGAAAAAATGGTCAAAAAAGGTGCTCCAAAAGTCAGCGACAAAGTTTTCAAAGTGGATGTTTTTAAACACCTATCTTGTGGACAATCGATTAGAGAATGTAACAAAGAAAGTCCGATCAAAATCAGTTGGAAAACCGTGGTGAAAATGGTAAAAAACTTAAAATGTGTTTTTCTGTCATACGTCATTTCCAGTTAAACAAAAAAGCGCCATTTTACATTCGCGTAACACCGTGCAGTTATATTTAGTAGGTGATAATCTATTGTGTGATATGTTCCCTTCATACCGAATTAGCGTGACCAGAAGTAGACAAAAAAAAAAAAGACATTTGCAAAACAATGCAGTGCGTTCGAAGAATCAAACGCACTGCAACTAAAAAAAGTTATAGACAAAAGTAAAAATTTTCAATTGCTTGAAGAAGCCGTATTGTAGACATTGGTTTAAAGAAGTAACATAAAAAAATCCGAGTCAAATCGGATGAAAAATAGAGACGTGAAATGGAAAATTCTAAAATACGCTATTGTGTCCTACGTCATTTCCAGTTAGACAAAAATGCATCAAATAACATTTAAAAAAAATTTTTTTTCCTGAAAAGTAGGCAAATCGCATCAGTGCATATGTGACATTAACAGATTTGGCTGGGCGCTCTGACCAATATTTGAAAAAAAAAAAAAAACTAGAGCCGTACCAAAACGGCGCTGGGCAGTGCGTCATCCTGAAATCTTTCATAAATTATAAGGCACAAAGCAAATGGTTACGAAAATGTGAACATTAGAAAAGTTTAATCTAGAGAGATTTCTTTATTTATAAGAATTGTAACAGTTTGTGGTCTAAATGCTTATAAAATTAACGATTGATTAGTTTTCGACAATAGCAAAATTTCTTCTTCGCTAGTTTGCTAGTTTTAGGGTTGGCTTGTTTCATAGTAAGCGCTTATTATCG
Organism: Lottia scabra; assembly: GCA_029955415.1. NCBI lineage: Eukaryota > Metazoa > Mollusca > Gastropoda > Lottiidae > Lottia > Lottia scabra. Next base: position 4,828,316 of record JARJEI010000002.1, on the reverse strand, counting down.
ATGTTAACAATCCGATATGTGTATATCAACTGAAGGGACTGGCTTAATCGGCTCTAAAGTCGATCGGTGGCTGCCATATTTCTTCAACAAGTAGTAAATATGGCGACCAATGGCGGATTTAATGCATGATAGCTTAAATCAAGTTTTACAATTACAATTGAAATAGTAGTTCTCTCCCTTCAACTGTTTTGACAATAATTGTATGCGTTTGGGCGATGTTCTTTTTCTGTAGATTAGTATCGCCAAAACTCAAGTCAATTGCAAGTTGAAGGTAGAGCACCATAATTTAACCATTAAGACATTTTATTCTAGTTCATTTTTTTACAAGCCAATAACGTCAAAACCGGTAGATATTTTGAAAACAGATTTTCAGTTTTCAGAACATATAAATAGAATTTGAAAAAACACGCACAGTTACAACGGAACTTTTCAAAATTTTTCATAGATACATGAAGTGTTATATATCAAATGAAAGAATCGATAAGACACACTAAGAATATTTAATAATTTGTGACGTATTTAAATTAGGTCACGTGACAGAGCTATTTAAAGTTAAAAATCGCAAATTTCAAATGATATAGAACCGTAAGTAAGAATTGAACAATTAAAATGGATATATCATTGGATAGATCTGGTCAAGGGCAGTAATCTTTGTTCAGTGCACAAAATCAAAAAGGGTCAAGGTCACGAGTTAGATTTTTTTGAAATTTTGGCAATTGCATAAAAAAAAATATACCGGAAATAACAAGAAAGCAACATCGAATATTATAATCGAATTGCGTACTTTTTGGGGCAATCGACTGACCTGTTCAAAAATACTACAATCACGAAAATCGTTGATAACTCTGAGGCCCCATTTTAAGTTTTATAAAAGTTGGCCATATCAATATGGCGGCTGATCTATTACATCCGGGTCAGATTTTATTGATTAATTGTTTAAATAGCATCATTTCTAATATATTGTGAACAAACAATTTCGAATATCTTCGAATTTCTGGAAGTTAGATTTTAAACTTAAAATGCCAATAACGACAAAACCGGAAGTGATATGGGAATTTTGAAAACAGATTTGAGTTTGTAATCAAAATGTCTATTTACTTGGAAGTTTTCAGAACGCTCAAAATAAAATTTGAAAAAAACACGCACAGTTACAATGGAACTTTGCACAAAATTTTCAAATTTTAAATTGCGCAATTTTAATGAATACATAAAGTGTTATATATCATTGGAAAGAGTAGTATTGACACTCTAAGAATATATAAGAATTTGTGACGTATGATAATTAGGTCATGTGACATAGCTGTTTAAAGTTAAAAATCACAGATTTCAAATGGCTATAAAACCGGAAGTAAACATCGGTCAACAAAAATTGATATAGCATTGAATAGATCTGGTCAAGTGCAATAACTTTTGTTCAGGTCACAAGGTCAAAAAAGGTCAAGGTCACAAGTTACAAGTCTTTGAAATTTTGGCAATTACATACAAAAATTATACCGGAAATAACAAAAAAGCAACATCAAATATCAAAAAACGAATTCCTAGCTTTTTGGAGCAATCGATTGAGCAGTCCAAAAATACTACAATTACCAATTCCGCTTATAACCCTGAGGCCCCATTTTGAGTTTTACAATAATTGGCCATATCAATATGGCGGCTGATCTGTTACATCCAGGTTAATTTTTTTTGGTTCATTGTTTTTCAATTATCATTTCCATCATATTGCAGAAAAAAAATTTCAAATACAGTTAAACTCCGTTATACCGCCCTCCGTTATAACGCCAGCCTCGCCTATCGCCCGTAAATTGCTTTTGCACGGATCTTCCGTATCTAAATACATTAATATTTGCCCCGTTGTACCGCCCCCCGTTATCCGCCATCGCCAAGAGTAATGCCGTGTACATTCCTATGTTAATACATACAAGACAACCTCTTTATACCGCCAGCGAGGGATAATCGCAGGTTGAATGGGTGTCGAGTTCATTTAGTGCTAGGGAATCCCCGTACAGTCATGCTAGTGGCGTGACTCACTTGTGCTATATAACCACGTGGTGATACGTCACCGTTCTTCTCAAAATGGCTGCGAAAAGACAACGTCTAGCGTTAACGGCTAATGAAAAGCGTGAAATATGCAAGTTTTCGAAAAAGTGGCCGACAAAATCGCAGCAGGAAATCACCGACCACTTTGCGTTAACCTGGGCAAAGCCAATCAAGAGAAGAACGGTAGGGGATATTCTGCACGAGTCGGAGAAGTGGCTTGGGGATATCTCTGAATCAGCACTTGGCGCCAAGAAGTTTCGACCCGCCAAACACGACAAAATGGAGAAAGCGCTCTTCCTGTGGTTCACAACGGCACGTGCAAAGAATGTGACCGTGACACAAGACATTTTGAGACAAAAAGCAATGACATTTGGTGCTAGGCTTAATATCGGCGAGTTCCAGTATTCCAATGGATGGATTAATCGCTTTAAACACCGGTATGGAATTTACAGCCGTAAAATCAGCGGAGAGAGTGCGGGTGTTGATCCGGAGATTATTGAAACAGGCATCACAAAAGCTAGGGAGATCTTGAAAAACTACGCCCCACGTGATGTGTTCAATATGGATGAAACCGGACTGTTCTTTGCCATGATTCCCGACCGTTCGCTGACAACAAGCGAATTTGTTAAAGGGGTTAAAAAACTGAAAAACAGAGTATCACTTGCTGTGTGTGCTAATGCGGATGGCAGTGAAAAAAGTCGTCTGTTGGTTATTGGAAAAAGTAAACGGCCACGATGTTTCAGAAATTTCCAAGTTGATTTGTATGCCGATTACCGACATAACAAGAAAGGGTGGATGACCGGTTTACTTTTTCATGAATGGCTAGACAACTTCAACAGGAAAATGCGGGCCAGAGGTCGAAATGTTTTGCTCCTTCTTGATAACGCGCCCTCGCATATTGCGCCTGAAGACGAAAATGGAGAAAGTATTCTGAGCAACGTAAAGATACATTTTCTTCCACCAAACACAACGTCTCATATTCAACCCATGGATGCGGGTGTGATTCAAGCTATGAAAAGTCATTACCGACGTCAACAGGTCCAACATATGGTGGATGCCATCGACGCAAATCGCACTCCAAAAGTTGAGCTGAGCGACGCAGTTAGATTTGCAAAATATGCATGGGATTGTGTACGCAAGAGACCATTCGTAACTGCTTTAAGCACACAAAAATCCTTCCACCAGAATGGGAAAGGGTCATTCCAAACTCTTCGTCTGTTGACACGCCCTCAACGAGTGCACCTGTGCCGCTTTCAGTCATGGATGAGGGAGCAAACTTGTTTGAACGTTTGGCTGCCGAATTTAACATCGAAGCACATATGTTAATGAGCGAGGAAGAGTTTGCGAACGTTGACAAAGAAGTTGCGTCAACCGCAGTTCTGGAAGATGATGAGATTTTGGATTTGGTCCAGAACGATGATGAAGATGACGACCCAAACGATGAATCCACGGAAAACGTCAGGCCGCCATCTTCGAGTGATGCAAGATTTGCGTTTCAAACTATCCTGCGTTACCTGGAGGCAAATGATTGCGCAACTGAGCAGGACATTACCGATGTTAATCAACTGAGATCGCGCATTGATTCACTTATTTCTGTGAGAACTAAACAAGCAGCTATCACTAAATTCTTTCAGAAAAAGTGAAAATTCAGTTACTGATATCAATACGAGTTTCTGGTGAATGTTTATTTGAAAAAACAAATGTGAAGTGTTTTTATTTTTAATTCAACAATTTTTAATGTAATCAATCTTTTGTATATGAGCATTAATGTTGTATGCGTCATATTTTATTATTAAAAAACATTTTGGGAGAGAATTCTAGATCGAGTTTTTTTTTATTTCAATACTACCGTATGTCCATATTCCCGATTATTATGCGCATTTCTTTTTACCTTGAAATTGGCTGTGTGGAGAAGGGGTGCGCATTATAAACGGTAATATAAAATAGGAAGATTTTTCACTCGTGTGTGAGTTTAGTGTCGGCTGTTACGCGTGTCTTCATTACCTCTATCATTCCTTCAAAGCAATGATTTCAGGGCGATATGGGGTATAATAAGATCGATATTCATGTTTCATCACGTATTTACTATATATACCCTTACCCACAGGAAGCTATGAATAAGCTACAATTAAGCTATTAAAAAGCTACTACATTTATTTAGAAAAAGCTACACTTGAAGTCCCATAAAAGCTACTGATCAAACGTAAAAGCTACAATTAAGATACACTAAAGTTACAAAAAAGTTATGGGTCCAATTATTTAAATGAAGCATTTTTGTAACTTTTTTTTATATGTAGCTTTAATATAGCTTTAAATTAAGGTTCCAAACATGTAGCTTTTATGTAACTTTTCTCATATTGTTGATACTGTAGCTTTTATGTAACTTCTAGTGTAGCTTTAATGTAGCTTTATAAGTTGTTTTTGATTGTATTAAAAAGCTACTTAAAAGCTATGGGCTAATTATGCATTATTTTTCCAAAAAAAAGTTACGTTGGTGGGTAAAGGTTCCCCCCTTGAGATGTTTACAAATTTCATTTGAATTTCAGTGTTGTCAATTTTCTTGGTAGTAGTAAAGTAACATTACAACATTCTTCTCATGATAAAAATCCACTATGTCTTCATAGAATAGTCATCTTTATCTTGGTTCTAATACTAAAGAAAAAAATTAAGAAAGATGGAAGAAAAACTCCACTTCACTTCACTTTTCCAAAAGCTGTTGATCCATTCATCACAACCACATTTATGCATAGTCCAAAGATACAATTTGCTATAGATCAAATATGTATTGGTGCTTACTAAACTGCAACATGTTTCAATTAAGATCACAAAGGCCCCCTTCCTTCTTCAAAGAAAGAAACACTTAAAATGACAATTTGAATTCAGTGATGTCACTTCCCTTAGTAGTTGCCAAGTAACATGACAACATTCTTCTCATGACATCATGGTTTAAATGCAGTAGATTCTTTAAAGCTACATAAAAAGTCCCTATTAAAGCTACTTAAAAGTTACTTCTCCTGCAGTCTATTTTAAAGCTACTAAAAAGCTACTGTTTCTCAAGTCTATTTTATAAAAGCTACTAAAAAGCTACTCCTCCTAAAGTCTATTTTATTAAAACTACTAAAAAGCTACTGTTTCTCAAGTTTAAATTATTAAAGCTACTAAAAAGCTACTGTTTCTTATGTCTATTTTATAAAAGCTACTTTTCCTAAAGTCTATTTTATTAAAGCTACTAAAAAGCTACTGTTTCTTATGTCTGTTTTATAAAAGCTACTTTTCCTAAAGTCTATTTTATTAAAACTACTAAAAAGCTACTGTTTCTCAAGTTTAAATTATTAAAGCTACTAAAAAAGCTACTGTTTCTTATGTCTATTTTATAAAAGCTACTTTTCCTAAAGTCTATTTTATTAAAGCTACTAAAAAGCTATTTCTCCTCAAGTCTAGATTATTAAAGCTATTAAAAAGCTACTTCTCCTCAATTCTTTTTTATTAAAGCTACTAAAAAGCTACTTTCTCTTGAGTCTATTTAAAAAAAAGCTATAGAAAAGCTATATTGTCCAGAATGAAGCTATGAAAAAGTTACCAATATGAATAACAAATTGTATAAAGCTACAATAAAGCTACTAAGTAAAATTACAATATAACAAAAGCTATGAAAAAGTTAGTAGCTTTATAAAAAGTTAATAACTTTTTTTGAAGCTATTAGCTTCATGAGGGTAAGGGTATTCCTTCATATACTACACCCCTTTATAACGCCAAACTCTCTATAACGCCAAATTCGGCTCTGTCCCGAGATTGGCGTTATAACGGAGTTTAACTGTATCTTCAAAATTCCGGAAGTTAAAATTTCAACTTTGCGAGCAAATGCCTTGAAAACCGGAAGTGATATCGAAATTTTGAATATAACATTTGGTTTACAATTTAAATGTCTATATACTTGTATATTTTCAGAATAATCGAAATAAAATTGTAGAAGTTGAAAAAATCATAAAATTAAAATTAAAATAGTAAGCGACAAAAGTCAGAATTTACATTTTTTTAAATCCCCAAATTGTAACGTTTAGTTCATAGGAATAAACAAAAAAAATTCGAACAAAATCGGATCTAAAATAGAGCCGTAAATTAGAAAAAACTGAAATTTGTCGTTATGCCCTAGGTCATTTTCGGTTGGTCAAAAATGCATCAATTTATATTCATTCCCCAAAGTTTCACACTTCATCGTAGGAAATCGTATCATAATACATGTAGCATGCGTAGTTTTGGCTGGGCGCTCTGGGAAGAATTCGAAAAAAAAAAAAAAAAACATTATGAAAACAATGCAGTGCGTTCGAAATCGAACGCACTGCAAAAAAAAAAACATTTTGAAAACAAAGCAGTGCGTTCGATCAGTGCGTTCGAAATCGAACGCACTGCAACTAGAGCCTACTAAAACGCCGCTGGGCAGTGCGTCATCCTGGAAATCTTTCATAAATCACAAGGCACTAAGCAAATGGTTATGAAAATATTAATATTAGAAAAGTTAGAAACATTTTTTCTAGTGTAGTTACAGCATGATAGCTTTAATAAAGATTAACAATAAAAATAGAAGTCGTAAATTGAAAAACACTAAAATATGTTTTTGTGTATATCAAGTGACTGAAGGCCGTGGCTAACTCGGCTAGTAGCAAATATGGAAATCAATGGCAGATGGCTTGACTTATTCTTTTTTAAAAAACATTATTTCTATAATGTTTATCAAGTGACTGAAGGGCGTGGCTTACTCGGCTTAATAGTGGCGGCCATATTTCTTCAACAAGTATGGCTACTGCTAGTAGCAAATATGGAAACTTGAAATTTGAAAAAACACGCACAGTTACAATGGAACTTTTAATCGCGCTATTTTCATAGTTACATAATGTGTTATATATCATATGAAAGATTAGATAAAGCACACTAAGAATATTTGATAATTTGTGACGTATGTAAATTAGGTCACGTGACAGAGCTATTTAATGTTAAAAATCGCAAATGTCAAATGTATATAGAACCGTAAGTAAGAATCGGACAATTAAAAAGGATATATCATTAGATAGATCTGGTCAAGACCAATAACTTTTCTTCGGGTCACAAGGTTAAAAAAGGTCAAGGTCACGAGTTAGATGTCTTTGCAATTTTGTCAATTACATAGAAAAAAATATACCGGAAATAACAAGAAAGCAACATCGAATATAAAAAATCGAATTGCTTACTTTTTGGGGCAATCGACTGACCTGTTCAAAAATACTACAACTACGAAAATCGCATATAACTCTGAGGCCCCATTTTAAGTTTTACAAAAGTTGGCCGTATCAATATGGCGGCTGATCTATTATATCTGGGTCAGATTTTATTGATTAATTGTTTAAATAGCAGCATTTCTAATATATTGCAAACAAAATTTCAAAATTCCGGAAGTTAGATTTTGAATTTAAAATGCGAATAACGTCAAAACCGGAAGTGATATGGAACTTTTGAAAACAGATTTGAGTTTGTTATCAAAATGTCTATCTACCTGGAAGTTTTCAGAACGTTCAAAATAAAATTAAAAAAAACACGCACAGTTACAATGGAACTTTGCTCAAAATTTTCAAATTTTAAATCGCGCAATGTTCATAAATACATAAAGTGTTATATATCATTGGAAAGAGTAGATCTGGCACACTAAGAATATATAAAAATTTGTGACGTATGTAAAATAGGTCACGTGACAGAGCTGTCTAAAGTTCAAAATCGCAAATTTCAAATGGCTCTAAAACAGGAAGTAAACATCGGTCAACAAAAATGGATATATCATTGGATAGATCTAGTCAAGGGCAATAACCTGTGTTCAGGTCACAAGGTCAAAAAAGGTCAAGGTCACGAGTTACAAGACTTTGAAATTTTGGCAATTACCTAAAACAAATGTACCGGAAATAACAAAAAAGCAACATTAAATATCAAAAATCGATTTGCGTACTTTTTGGGGCAATCTACTGAGCTGTTTAAAAATACTAAAATTACCAATTCTACTAATAACCCTGAGGCCCCATTTTGAGTTTTACTAAAGTTGGTCATATCAATATGGCAGCTGATCTGTTACTTCCGGGTCAATTTTTTTTGATTCATTGTTTTTCAATTATCATTTCAATCATATTGCAGAAAAAAAAATTCAAATATCTTAAAAATTCCGGAAGTCAAAATTTCAACTTTACGAGCGAATAACGTCAAAACCGGAAGTGATATCGAAATTTTGAAAAATGAATTTTGTTAAGAATGAAAATGTCTATTTACTTGCATATTTTCAGATTGATCGAAATAAAATTGTAGATGTTGAAAAAATTGTAAAATTAAAACTTAAAAAGTTAAAGACAAAAGTCAAAATTTGCAATTACTTGTTGAAGCCGGAAGAAATCCGATTAAAATTGGATCTAAAATAGAGCTGTAAATTAGAAAACACTGAAATTTGACATTTTGACCTACGTCATTTCCTGTAGGTAAAATATGCATCAATTTATATTCATTACCATATTGTTCATCGTAAGAATTTGTATCAGAATACATGTAACATGCGCTCTGGGAAGTATTCGAAAAAAAAAAAAAAAACATTTTGAAAACAAAGCATAAAAGAATAGAATAGACATTTCAAAAACAAAAAACACGCAGTTACACTGGAAGTTGACACAAAATTTCCAAGTTTTTAAAAGGGTAATTCTAATCAACTTATATTGTGTTATATATCTTTTGAAAGAGCAGATCAAGCATAGTTAGTATGTCAAAAAATTTGTGATAAATGGTGATAAAACTGGAAGTAAACATCAGACATAGGAAATGAATATATCATTTAATAGATCTCATAAAGGGCAATAACTTTTGTTCAGGACCAAAGGTTATCATTACTGAAATTCTTTGACCAGGAATAAAAAGAAATTAAAATCGAAATTCAAAAATCCGTTGCCATTAGGTTGTTGGCAATCGACTAAGGATTTCATAGACACCGATATTTTGCAAATCAAACAATCAAATAACTTGCTTTTATTCAGTCGGTTGTGAAGAGTGCAATAATTAGTCTATGTTCAGTAGTGAAAAGGTAAATGAACATAAATCAGTTCCTAGATAAAGTGTCAAAATACATTCACTATTTGATATGGATGAGTCCACTGAAACGTTTGTTTGCAGTTAAATTAACAATTCTCAACTTCTTAGAATGAAGAATGTTGTTACAAGAATATATACCCTCATGTTTCTTAAAAACACTTTTCCCTGGTCAACGGTCATATACAACGTACATATAACGCATTTAAAAAAAAAAAAGAATTCTAATATTAATTACAAAACTAGATTTTTAGAATGACTTTTTTTCTTTTGGCAAGGTATCTTTATATACTACATTTAGATATTTTTGTTTTAGTTTTTAGTGCATTATCTTATACTGAAAAAAATACGTACGGTTACATGACGTTGGAAAAAAATACACAATTTTCAAATTTCAAAATGCGCAATTTTCATTGAAATGTATTGTGTTGTATATCGATGGAAAAGATAGACCAGAAAGAATATTTGTCCTATGCAAATTAGGTCACGTAACAGAGCCGTTTAAAGTAAAAAAATACAATTTTCAAATGGCTGTAGATCCGGAAGTTAAAATAGTACAACAAATATCAAGTTATCAATGGATAGATCTCATCAAGGGCAATAACACAATGTCACTGAAGGTCAAGGTCACAAGATCTGAGCCTTTAAAGTTTTGACTATTACTGACAAATTTCATCCGGAAATAAAAAAAAATCTGAATCGAAATTCAAAAATCGGCTTCCCATGTTTTGTTTGACTGTAAATTCCATAGTCATTTCAGGATGGCGACTGATATGAAATATCTGGGTCAGATTTTTTCATTTCATATTTAGTCAATGGTTATTCTAGCACATCGCAAAAAGATTTTTTTGAATATCTTAATTATTCCGGAAGTTGAAATTTCAACTAAACAAGCAAATGACGTCAAAACCGCAAGTGATATAAAAATTTTGAAAAAACCATTTAGTTAGAAATCAAAATGTTTATACACCTGTAAGTTTTCAAATTGATCAAAATAAAATTGCAAAAGTAAAAAAACGGTTAAAAAAAGTGCTCCAAAAAGTCAGCAACGAATGTCTAAAAGTGCATTTATGTTGAAAGCTATTATGTAGACATTAGAATAATGAAATAAACAAAAAAAGTTCCATCAAAATCGGTTGAAAAACAGAGGTTAAAATGGTAAAAAAACATAAAATGGGTTTTTCTGTTATATGTCATTTCCGGTTAGACAAAAAACCGCCATTTTATATTCACGCAACACCGAGCAGTTAGTTATCGTAGGAAAACATGTGAGATAATGTGTGGCATGCTCCCTTCATACCGAATTAGCGTGACCAGAAGTAGACAAAAAAAAAAGTCATTATGAAAACAAAGAACGTACTGCAAAAAAAAACCAACATGGTACCAAGCAGTGCGCATCCGGTTTCTTCCATTGGTGAAAAGTGGCATCTTTCAATCCATATTGTGAGATTTTCAGAAAAAAATCTTGTTTTACATTCGTTATGGGATGATGAAATTACAATGACATTACAAAATGTTCGGGTCAAATGAGATTGTACCGACATGAGCCAAAATTGTACCGGACAATGTCCGTGTCCGGAGGCTTATTTCATGCCCTGAACCAAACCACAATGCCTTCATCGTATAATAGGCCTAAGTGTGTGTTTCAAATCCATAACATTTCCTTTTCTGGTTAATAATATTTTATGGTCAGTTTTAATATCTTTAGATAGCCATGAATATGACAAAACAGCGTTCATTTCCATATAATCTATTTTGGTTCCTTATATCTATTTTGATTATATTTTTTTAAGACTGCAATTATTTTGTGCTAATGAAAGCAGCCACAGTAGGATATATTGAAGAACAATTTTATCTTTTAAAAACTGCACATTCAAAATAAAGAATTATTTTTTTATCAGCATAAGAAGTGTTCTCCATAAATTTTATATGATTGGCAGCCACTTTGGAGGCCATCTTTAATTGCAGTGCGTTCGATTCGAACGCACTGCTTTGTTTTCTGAATATTTTTTTTTTCTTCAATTCTGGTCAGAGTACACAGCCAAAACTGCAAATGCCACATATGCACTGATATGATTTCCTTTCTGTACTTGAAAAACTAAATTTTTTAAATGTAATTTGACGCATTTTTATCCAACCGGAAATGACGTAGGATACAAAAGCGTATTTAGAACTCTATTTTAGATTCAATTTTAATCGGATTTTTTGTGTTTAATTGCAAGAACCAAAAGCTACAATTTTTTAATTTTGTCGCTAACTCTTTTCGTTTGAAATTTATAAATTTGTCAACTGCTCTACAATTTTATTTCGATCAATCTGAAAATTTACAAGTCAATAGACATTTTGATTGTTAAGAAAATGCAATTTTCAAAATTTCGATATCACTTCCAGTTTTGACGGTATTGGCTCGTAAAGTTAAAATTTCAACTTCCGGAATTATGAAGTTTTTTGAAAAAAAATTCCTGCAATATGATTCAAATAATAATGCAAAAACAACAAATTAAAAAATGTTGACCCGGAAGTAAAAGATGAGCCGCCATATTGATATGAGCAACTTTTGTAAAACTCAAAATGGGGCCTCAGGGTTATGAGCGGAATTCATAATTATAGCATTTTCAGTCGATTGAACCCAGAAATACGCAAATTGATCTTTGATTTTGCTTTTTGCTCATTTTCGGTATAACGTTTTAAGAAATTGTCAAAATTTCAAAGACTTGTAACTCGTGACCTTGACCTTTTTTTTTACCTTTTTTGACCTTGTGACCTGAACAAAAGTTATTGCCCTTGACTAGATCTATCAAATGTCCGATATTTACTTCCGGTTCTATAGCCATTTGAAATTTTCAATTTTCAACTTTAAACAGCTCTGTCACGTGACCTAATTTACATACGTCACAAATTCTTATATATTCTTAATGTGCCTAATGTACTCTTTCTAGAGATATATAATACTCTATCTTTTATTGAAATTGTCAACATTTGCTTGTAAACGCTCTAAAAACTAGAGTTTTTGACGGAATCAAATGAAATTTGATATGTGTGTACATATTCATAAAACGAAGATCAACTTCGAATTCGAGCTATTTTCGATCGTTAGAAACAGAGTTATTGCCCTTGCCACAAATCTGTCGGTCTGTCAGTCAACATTTGCTTGTAAACGCTCTAAAAACTAGAGTTTTTGACAGAATCAAATGTAATTTGATATGTGTATACATATTTATAAAACGAAGATCAAGTTCGAATTTGAGCTATTTTCAATCGTTAGAAGCAGAGTTATTGCCCTTGCCCCAAATCTTGAATATGCTATTACTCTCTTAGTTTTCAACCGATTTTGATGAAACTTAAAATGGATGTTATTGGACCTAAATCGAAAGGTTTGAGAAAGTTTAATTTTATCCCGATTAAATTTTTCGTTAGGCGTATATGGCCGTGGTCCACTATCTTTAAATTTAAATTTCGACTTCCGGAATTTTGAAGATATTTGAAATTTTTTGTCGGCAATATATTAGAAATGATGTTATAGAAATAATTAATTAATATAATCTGACCCGGATGTAATAAATCAGCCGGCATATTGATATGACCAACTTTTGTAAAACTCAAAATGGGGCCTCACGGTTATGAGCGATTTTTGTGATTGGAGTATTTTTGAACAGCTCAGTCGATTGCCATAAAAAATACGCAATTTGATTTTTGATATTCGATATTGCTTTCTTGTTATTTCTCAGTATAATGTTTTAAGTAATTTCCAAAATTTCAAAGACTTAAATCTTGACCTTGACCTTTTTGACCTTGTGACCTGAAGAAAGGTTATTGCCCTTGACTAGATCTATCCAATGGTATGTCCAATTTAGTTGTCCAATGTTTACTTCGGGTTCTATAGCCATTTGAAATTTGCAATTTTTAACTTTAAACAGCTCTGTCACATGGCCTAACTTACATACGTCAGAAATTCTTATATATTCTTATTGTGTCTAATCTGTTTTTTCCAATGATATATAACACTTTATGAAAATTGCGCGATTAAAATTTTGAAAATTTTGTGCAAAGTTCTATTGTAAATGTGCGTGTTTTTTCAAATTTTATTTTAATGTTCTGAAAACTTGTGGGTAGATAAATATTTTGATTGCAAACTCAAATCTATTTTCAAAATTTCTATATCACTACTGGTTTTGACGTTATTGGCTTGTAAATGATTAACTAAAATAAAATGTTTGCTGTCTAAATGGTTAAATGATAGTACTCTCCCTTCAGAAGAAATATGGCCGCCACCGAACTACTATTAAGTGGAGTAAGCTACGCCATTCAGTCAGTTGATATACATACATCGGACTGTCAACATCGGTAATAAGCGGTCACTATTTAACAAGCCAACCCTGAAACTAGCAAAGAAGAAATTTTGCTATAGTCTAAAACTAACGAATCATTAATCTTTTAAGCATTCAGACCACAAACAGTTATTTTAATTCCTTAAAATAAGAAAATCTCACTAGATTTAACTTTTCTAATGTTCATATTTTCATAACCATTTACCATAGCCTTATAGTGCCTTATGATTTATGAAAGATTTCCAGGATGACGCACTGCCCAGCGCCGTTTTGGTATGGCTCTAGTTTTTATACGCCCACACATTAATGTAGTCGCCCCTGTCTGTTAGTGCTCACACGAATAGTCGAATATCTAAATTCGAATCCATTTTGGCGAATATTCGAATCGGATTTTACCATTCGATTATTCGCATATCTAATAAATAACTTGATGAATTTGTTTAAAGTTATAACATTGCGCTATCAAATGCTCCTGTGTCAAACTAACTAAAATGGCGGCTAATGCAAAAACAAGAACAGAGAAGTTTGGAATACTGTTCTAAACATGAACCAAACACCAAGACAACTTGCAAGATGACTGCAAACTACAATATTCCGTTTAAAAATTCAACTTCAAAGTTGCTGATTTGAACTATTATCAATAAAAAAAAACGGATAGGTTAGCGAAAAATGACAGAAAGCCGATAGCTCAAATTGAACGGTGTTGACACAAGACAAATCGGACCAGGTTGTCTGTCCCCGAATTTCATAGGCCTAATTATCATTTCATAATACCATTTTTAAAACAGTAGATAATCAGTTTTTTAATGTTATAAAAGATGATTATAAAATTTAACCATGCTTTGATATATCATCGAAAGAATTTGAAACATAGATCCGCCGGGTATATTGTATAGAATCATGTTAAATGGCACCGCCGGATGTTATGATTTGCACACGATTCTGAACACATTTTTGACCTTTGACCATCTCCTTCAACATGTCAAAACGAAAGTAGAAAAATACTGTTAATTGATTAGCTGTTATAAATAGCTATCTTTATTGTCCAATCAGATTAAGGAACGTTCGATGATCTTTTTTCTGTGTTTATTTTGTTTCATTACGATAGGATTTTAATAGAAAAATATAATGGATAATTCATTGACAATTATGGCTCAGATGCTACAAAAATGTAACTAATCTCTTTAAAAACGACATTTATTATCCCTATCGAGTTGTTTACAGTTATAAGTCCATATAGCAGCTGAGAATACGACAAATTTCGGTTGTAAATAGCCGTTTTTCAATGCGATTTTTTAATGCAAAATATCGTCGAATATTCGAATGCAAATCGAATGATACTGTCGAATAGTCGAATGGTAAAAATCACCATTCGTGTGAGCACTACTGTCTGTCTGTCTGTCCGTCTGTCTGTCTGTCACAATTGTTGTGGACACGATAGAGAGCTGGTTTCTTGATGGATTTTGATGAAACTTGCTGTGAGTGTTTGTTATCACCCAAGGATGAACCCTATTGAAAATCAGACGAATCGAAAAATATTTCATGGGTTATTGCCCTTGCTTTTGAAAATATGTTGTGGACACCATAGAGAGCTGGTTTCTTGATGGATTTTGATGAAACTTGGTATGAGTGTTTGTATTGACATTAGGATAAACCCTATTAAAAATCAGAAACATCAAAAAATTCTTGATGAGTTATTGCCCTTGTTCTTTAAAACGCGTTAATTTCTCAGCCGTTAACAAAGTTGTGGACACGATAGAGAGCTGGTTTCTTGATGGAGTTTGATGAAACTTGCTGTGAGTGTTCATAAACACCCAAGGATGAACCAGGGCTGTTGATTTGGCTCTATATTCCGGACATGTCCGTCTGACCCATTCAAATGTCCGCCTGGGTCAAGGGTCAATCGGACATCAAGTATAGGCTACCCACTACGTGTTTTTCCATGCTAGTCAAAATGCCAGATTTGATGACAACTCACTGATAAGATACCATGCCATCAATCAGTGTAGGGTAATAGAAGGACATAAATACTAATCTAATTATCTGATAATCCCTTAATTACCTGTTAGAAGTGATCAATTAATAATCAATTCATTAATCTACTACCGGTACATTTGTTTACATTAGAATCGGACATTGAAACTTTGACCTATTTAGAAAGTTGTATTTTGTGTTCACCAGTTACCTCCCTTGAAGTTACATTCATAAATTATCTCTCTATCTGTCTATCAATGGCAGTCTTCAAACTTTGCTTGTTTACATCAAAAAACGATGTATTTATGGAATTGGGGATCTGTTAAAGAGGTTTCAATATGTGACAATGTGATAGGAAACTTATGGAAAATATGTAGGAGATATGATAATTGACAGTCAGTGATGGTAATCACCAGGAAAAGCAATAAAGGGTTTTATAAAGGCAGGGGTGAAAAAATGTTGACCAAGCAAAAATGGCGAGCACGGAACTTGAGGTGATGAAATATTTTTATAAAAAATTAATTTTGCTACTCTGATATTGTCAATATTATAAATGACTCGATATGGTGGCAAACTGGCACTTTTAATGGACATATTTGGCCTATTGTCAACTCCCATGTCAATATATAAATGATATTCTACTTGAAAAATATTTATTGGAAACTGTTGAGATTTCACGTTGAAAAATGTCCGATTGGTAAAAAAATAAATCAACAGCCCTGGGATGAACCCTATTGAAAATCAGACAAATCGAAAAATATTTCATGGGTTATTGCCCTTGCTTTTGAAAATATGTTGTGGACACCATAGAGAGCTGGTTTCTTGATGGATTTTGATGAAACTTGGTATGAGTGTTTGTATAGACATTAGGATAAACCCTATTGAAAATCAGAAACATCGAAAAATATTTGATGAGTTATTGCCCTTGTTCTTTAAAACGCGTTAATTTTTCAGCCGTTAACAAAGTTGTGAACACGATAGAGAGCTGGTTTCTTGATGGAGTTTGACGAAACTTGCTGTGAGTGTTCATAAACACCCAAGGATGAACCCTATTGAAAATCAGACAAATCGAAAAATATGTTGTGGACACAATAGAGAGCTGGTTTCTTGATGGATTTTAATGAAACTTGGTATGATTGTTTGTATTAACCTTGGGATAAACCCTATTGAAAATCAGAAACGACGACAAAATATTTTATGAGTTATTGCCCTTGACTTATAAAACACATTAATTTTTCAGCCCGTTACACTCTCAAAGTTGTAGACACGATAGACAGCTGGTTTCTTGGTGTATTTTGATGAAACTTGCTGTGAGTTTTAATAATCACCCAAGGATGAACCCTATTAAAAATCTGACGAAGCGAAAAATATTTCATGGGTTATTGCCCTTGCTTTTTTTAGATTATGTTGTGGACATGATAGAGAGCTTGTTTCTTGATGGATTTTGACGAAACTTGGTATGATTGTTCATAATCACCCAAGGATGAACCCTATTGAAAATTAGAAGAATTCAAAAATATTTCATGGGTTATTGCCCTTGTTAACTTGTAGTTGTAAACACTAAAAAATCGTTCAATTTTGTAAACATTCTTGATGGCACGGTTTTCGACAGATGTTTCATTTACTGATAGTTCTTGTCGACCTCCCGGACGACTTGGTTGCCATTACAAAAGTGATTACAATGGGGCATCGCCATTTTTCTTGTTACCATGACAACCAAAAGTGCTAATGATAGTAGGATATGTTGTAAAACTTTTTGATCAAATATTTTTTTTTATATTTCTGAAGTCTTTTATTTTCCTAATCTTAATATATAAAAAACATAAGGAAAAAATGACCCAAAACCTCTAACATAAGGATTAGATTCCAATTAATTTATATTTAATTAAATTTAAAAAACGGAAACATTCGTATTATGCCTGAAATGTTTCATCAGATATTCAATAAAATAATAAAAGTAAGTTTGTTTTTATTTTCTTTATCGATTTCTTGTTTTGACCAATATTTCAAGTGTTAAAAACACGACAAAATTTGCTGACTACGTCACATATATTCGTGGATCAAGTTCGATCTATAAATAACATATTGTATGGAAGCCCATCGATGATCAAATCATAAAGATTTATTTTTAAAATGATTTGGAAACACTTTTCCTGAAAATTATCATGAAAAGCCGCATTTTATCTAGGATTGTTATTTTCAAGCAGCTAGCTGGGTCAAGAAAATGTTGTCCACGATTAATAACTTTTTTCATCGGCCTGATTGTCGCCCTGAAATGCATCAAATCGCCCTATCTTTAATAATGCAAAAATGCGGTCGATCGAACAAAAAAAGGATTGTGTTAATTTGTGTATGTATTATCATGATTTAAAAAATCCTTGGTCAATAAACAATCCTGATTACATTTTTAAAGAATTTTTGATGTAGCCAGTTTTATCACTAAAATGTTTTGAAACAGTTTAAGGTTATGGCCCTCTTTGTGTACCATTTTCTGAGGAAATGGAATCCCCTGATTTGTCACATGACTTTGTTTACTAGAATAAGTTGAAACTGAGGAAACCAAGAATTCGGATTTTTTGTTATACGCCCACATGAAAATGTGAGTCCAATACAAAATACACTTTGTATCCTGTCATTAGAATCCAGGTAATCCAGTAAACTGTGATCACCATTATTTTCTTCATGACTGGTTTGGATGTTCAACTATTATTATTAGTTTGATTGTGCACATGAAAATGTGGACGTATATTGCCGTCACCCCCGTCCGTCCATCCGTCAACAATTTCTTGTGTACGTGATAGAAGCCAGAGTTTTTATCCAATTCGAATGAAACTTGGTATGTGTATTCATCTTGATAATATCTCAGATGAGTTCAAAAATGGCGCAAATTCCAGTCATCAGTTTATGAGTTA
This sequence comes from Lottia scabra, assembly GCA_029955415.1. NCBI lineage: Eukaryota > Metazoa > Mollusca > Gastropoda > Lottiidae > Lottia > Lottia scabra. The sequence continues at coordinate 4,809,979 of JARJEI010000002.1, read as the reverse complement.
TTGCCCTTGACTTAGTGAAAAAACGTTAAAATTAACTTGTGTACGCGATAGAAGCTAGAGTTTTTATCCGATTTGATTGAAACTTGGTATGTGTATTCATCTTTATAATATCTCGAATGATTTCGAAAATGGCACAATTCAAGTCGTCGGTTTATGTGTTATTGCCCTTGACTTAGTGAAAAAACATTAAAATTAACTTGTAACGTGTAGAAGCTAGAGCTTTTATCCGATTTGAATGAATCTTGGTATGTGTATTCATCTAGATAATATCTCGAATGAGTTCGAAAATGGCGCGATTCCAGATGTTGGTTTTTGAGTTATTGCCCTTGACTTAGTGCTTAGTGAAAAAACGTTAATATTGACTTGTATATGCGATAGAGACTAAAGTTTTTATCCAATTTGAATGAAACTTGGTACGTGTATTCATCTTGATAATATCTCGGATGAGTTTGAAAATGGCACGATTCCAATTGTCGGTTTATGAGTTATTGACCTTGACTTAGTGAAAAAATCGTTAAAATTAACTTGGTATGTGTATTCATCTTGATAATAACTCAGATAAATTCGAGAATCGTTCGTTTCTAGTCGTCGGTTTATGAGTTATCACCCTTGACTTAGTGAGAAAAACGTTAAAATTAACTTGTCTACATGATAGAGGCTAGAGTTTTCATTTGAATTGATTCATCTAAATATCAGCTCAAATAAGTGCGATGGTGCAATCAACTTTTTCAAATATTCAAATTTGCTGAAGTGGGCGTCTGTTACTTTGCCTGGCAAGCTATCTTTTGAAATATTAAGGAATTCTGCCGATATAAAATTATGGAAAATGGTATTAACTAAAATGCGTCTTTTTTCATAATTTGGAAAGGAATAAATACATTTCTATTTTTTTGACACAGCTTATTTCATTCTGCAGGTTGACGTACTTGGAATATCCTATATTTATCAAAATATGCAAATGAAGTTTTCGGGTGAAGTCGCGCATGTGAATCATTTCTGATTTTTATACGCCCACATGAAATGTGGAGCGTATATTGCCGTCACCCATGTCCGTCGGTCAGTCCGTCCATCTATTCGTTCGTCCACAATTGCTCGTTAACACTCTACAAGTCAAAATTCTTTACGGATTTTGACAAAACTTGCTGAAATTGTTTATTATCACCCAAGGATGAACCCTATTGAAAATCAAAAGAATCAAAAAATATTTAATATGAATTATTGTCCTTGTTCTTGAAAACGTGTTCGAATTTTGGCTCATTAACACTCTACAGGTCACAATTCTTGACAGATTTTGATAAAATTTACTGTTAATGTTGGTTATCACCTAAGGATAAATCCTATGCAAAATCACAAAATATTTACTATGAATTATTGCCCTTGTTCTGAAAACTTGTTCAATTTTTAGCTCGTTAACACTCTAGGAGGCACATTACTGGACGGATTTTGAAGAAACTTGGTATGAATGTTCTTAATCACTCAAGGATGAACCTTATTTAAAATTAGCAAAATCTAAAAAAATATTTACTGTGAATTATCTTGAAAATGTATTAAATTTTTAACTCGTGATGACTTGCAAAACACACTAGAATACATAATCCTTGATTCAGTTCAGTATTATCACAAAAAGTTCAAAAGAGGTGTATGACTGTAGGTTGAATATTTTTTCCTGTAACTGTCAAATATATTTGTCTAAAGTCAAAGCTGCCAGTGGGCGTATATTACCTCTGGCAAGCTATCTTTTCAAAATTGACATGTATGCGTATATCAGATTCGTAATATCGTCGCCAACTTTCTTATTTTTTATCTGATTTTCATGAAACTTAGCATGCATATGTAAGCTAATATTCAGATTGGAAATGTCATGCAGATATTGGATTTGTGTTGTGCGCATGCGCTTCGGTATCTTTGTTATTTCTGAACCAAATTCATTCAAAATTGGCATGTGTATGTGTATAATAATAAGATTTTAAATATCATGGACATCACCAATTTTTTTATTTCTCAACTGAATGGCATGAAACTTGGTATGCATACGTATAAACCGATTCGGGATTTCATGGAAATAGTGAATTTGTGCAGTGCATATGTGCATTGCTAACTTTCTTATTTCTTTTCGAAATGTCTTCAAACTTGGTATGTATGTCTATAATCATAGTCTCAATTGCATCATCATGTTGAAATTTATTTCTTGCGCATTTAATTATCAGTAGAGTGCATGAGCAATCTAATTATTGCCAAAGCGCCGTACATGTATGTCGTAACACACCCTGCACCAGTACTGTTAATTGTACAATTGCAGTTAATTGTTTTCGAAATGTCTATTCCTTTTTTCTTTTTTTTTGATTTTTCCACAGGGCACACAGCCTAAACTATGCTAGCTGCAACATTTCTGCAGTATGCTCTGACGTCGCATCATGGCGACCTACTTTTTAAATATAAATTAGGACATTTTTGCAAAAGTGCAATTTGCACATTGCAACATGAGCAAAAACAGGTTTTTCGAATCTGAAAGCTACATTTATTGGCCGATTTTGCTCAAGTTTTCATTTTTGGAATCTGTGACTAAATTCAGATGTCATATGAGTTAAAAAATTTCAAATTTCGAAAATTCGTAGCATACATTTTTTGGCCGATTTTCGAAATTTTTGAACCATTTTTCAGTTTTTTTCGGATTAATCTGAAATTTTGATAAAAGATGCATGTCACTTGTTAACAATTTGACATATTCAAAATTTTCACTTCCGGTTGAATAACTTCCGGTGTAATTGAAATATTTCAACGAAATTATTCTTATCGTTCTTAATCGTAATTCTATGGCCGATTTTAAAATAAAATTTAGTCCGAAAAAATACTTTGGCCGCCATGTTGATTTGACACTTTTTCATAAAACTCAAAATGGGGCTTCGGGGGAGAATGGGATTGGTCAAATTTTTATGTTGGTGTATACTTTAGTCGATGGCGACAAAAATGTTGTGAATGGATTTTTTAATTTGACTTTTGCTTTTTTGCAACATCTGGTCGAATTTTTTCAAATTTTGAAGGCTTGTATCTCGCGAAATTGACCTTTGATGACCTTGACCTTTAGTAGGTCAAAGGTCATTGACCTTGGCTATCAGATGATATTGTGAAATTTGACCTCCGACATCTACTGACGGTTTTATAGCTGTCCGAAAATAGCCAAATTCGCAACTTTTTACTGCTTCTACAGGTGACCTAATTATCTAGAGAATTCATTTTTGCATATTCTGAATAAGCTTTATTAGCTCTTTCAATCACAATGTATTGTAATGCGAAATTCTATTTTTTTTAAATTTTACAATTTTTGAAACGTTTACCCAATTTTTTGAATATATTGACATTAATAAATGCACATCTCATGATCTTTTAAGTTCAGAGGCTTTAGATTTGGAGCATTATTAAATTAATGTATCCATCAAAAAATAATTGACGTGAGCATGGCACATCTGGGTTAAATTTTCATTTTGTTTACATTTTGTTGTCTGGAAAAAATATATATAGAATACAATTTTTTGGAAAATGCTTTTGCACACACTTACCTCATTACTTCAGCCCAATTCTATCAAAATCTCAGATGTTACGGCTGTATAAAAAAGGGAACGGGTTTTAAAATTTCAAAATGTTCAATTTTAGATTGTGACCTTTGTTGACATATATCATTTTTATACGCCCTCATCTCTCTATGAGGACGTATATTGTCGGCACCCCTGTCCGTCCGTCGGTCGGTCCGTCGGTCCGTCCGTCAACATTTGCTCGTAAACGCTCTAAAAACTAGAGTTTTTGACGGAATCAAATGAAATTTGATACGTGTATATATGTTCATAAAACGAAGATCAAGTTCGAATTTGAGCTATTTTTGATCGTTACCAGCAGAGTTATTGCCCTTGCCCCAAATCTTAAATATGCTATTACTCTCTTAATTTTCAACCGATTTTGATGAAACTTAAAATGGATGTTATTGGATCTAAATCGAAAGGTTTGAGAAAGTTTAGTTTTCTCCTGATTAAAGTTAAAGCTTTTTCAAGATTTAGGCCTCTTTCATCAGTTTTGAGGAGTTTTCGCCCTTTAACCTCTATACAGTAAGTGATTCTATCAACATCAATTGCTTGTAAACACTCTAAAAACTAGAATTTTTTGATGGAATCTAATGAAATTCGGTTTGTATATACATATTCAGAAAACAAAGATCAAGTTCAAATTTGAGCTTTTTTCGACCGTTAGTAGCAGAGTTATTGCCCTTGCCCCGAAGTCTTGAATATGCTATTACTATCTAAGTTTTCAACCAATTTTGTTGAAACTAAAAAAGGATGTTATAGTCTGGACCCATTTTCAGAAAATAAGACTTGTTAAGGCATTTACTGTTAATTTTTGGCAACAAGTGTTTTTAAGGTAATCTGGACGTGCTGAATCCAAAAATTGCTGTTGCCAAGCTGAAATATGACTTTTTGACCTTCAAATCAGGAAAAAACAAAATGGCCGCCAAAAAAGTCTTGTAATATATGAATTTTGGGGTAGTTTGACCCTAGGAATTCATTTCTGCCACTTTCAAATCCAAAATAGCTACCGTTTCCAAAATGGCTGCCATACATCATACGTATTTACAATGTTATATATTTTTTTATTCTTTTCCAATTTTCTTGGAACCTAATGCCTTAATTATAACTTGAACTACAACTTAATATAAATAAATACAGCTATCTATATGCTTTACTAGTATACCAGGTTAAGAACACTGTTGAAATGACAATAAATAAATAATCAGTTCCCACCCCATGGTAGAGGCAGTTGAAACATTTGACTTTGATTGTGTTGATTCAAGCCATACTAAGGTCTGAAAATATGCTCTCTTCATGTGATATGTCAAAGCATCTCTTGTTTGGGGCAGCAATTAAGGTTGCAGTGCCTTCTTGAAAAGAGTGACCCTAGCCTTGTCAACAGAGGTCACTTCAGGAACATTATATGCTACATACAAGTTGCTCAACATTCCTAATTGTATCCTATGTTAGTGTTTCTTTCCCGAGTTCAACAAGAAGCTCTTTGTGCTGGAAGAATACTTTGAGTGCTGTCTTCTTGCTATGTCCAGATAGGAAGGATGTTGTATCGGAACCTGTCAGCGTGTGAAATGGTAGAAGGAGCTTTAAAGCTGATATGTCAAAGCCTATTCTACAGGTAACCTCATTTTCTGTGATGAACTTGGGTTTCTTATGCGTCCCAGCTTTCATTCAAAGTTGCTTGCACATTATGGTGGGATTAAAATGGGCTATAAGCAGTAATAGCACGTCAGTATCACAGGTATTTACATCAATGGTATCTGTACATGCGTTCATACACTGAAGCACTATCCTGGTATATCTGCCTCCTCATGACAACTCTCAAGTAGTTTTGTAAGTTAACCATGAGTAGCATAATCTGTGCCATGTTGAAAGTTCTTGTAATGCTGTCACGTTGATCACCTGTCTATTATTTCTCGGTTCCTATCATCTTCTGGTTGGCACATTCTACTATTCTACAACATTTTTTTATAATTGTCTTATAATTGACATATAATACACATTGATAGTGAATCACTCAACGGTCTTTTGAGGCTCGAAATGGAATCCATTTCTATGTACTAGGATAAAAAATACTAGTAGATATAACGAACCCTACACAAAGCAAAATGATATTTCAACATATACCACCAAAATATGCAAAATATTCATCTGGTTTATCACTACACATTGTCAAATTTATTAACAGATATATTAATATACATATATTGCTTCATACTTTAATCTAATTGTTTTATAGCCCGAGAGACTATCCTTTTACCACCTATAAACTTGCATTTTGTTGTATAGGATACTGCTAGGCTCAGAAAGGAAATGGTGTATTTTTGTATTTTTTGGCAGCCATTTTGTTTTTTCCTGATTTGAAGGTCAACAAGTCATATTTCAGCTTGGCAACAGCAATTTTTGGATTCAGCACATCCAAATTACCCTAAAAACACTTGTTGCCAAAAATTAACAACAAATGCCTTAACAACTCTTACAGAGCCTTCTTTTCTGGAAATGGGACCAGACTACCAGATTAAATTCAAAGGTAAAGCAAATAAATTGAAACTGGAAATAACATATTTATCCAATTTGAAAACTGTCCATTTGGCAAAGAAATCCACTTGTGAAAGTGATTATGAAATTGTTAGGAATATTTGTTATTTGCTCATATTTGTATTTTCAGGAAGATGGAAGATAAAAGAGTTGCAGACTACTTTGTTGTAGCTGGTCTGCCTAATGATCCTCTACCTTTAGAAGAGTTTTCTAATGAAGCTGCAATTAAACCGTCATTCAAACAGGATCCTATCACAGAAATTAAAGTCATTAACAAATCCTTAGGAGAGCAAGTACCCAAAGGCTATAATTGTGTGGAGCGAACACCAACAGGGTTTCCTGCAGACCTAAATCATGGTAGTTTACGATGTCCAGAAATGTTTATATGTTACAGACGAAGTCGTGATAAACCACCGTTAACTGATATAGGGTAAGTACAATTGTTATAATAAATTCTTGCTTTGAAAACCTTTCATTTCTTTGGATCAAACAACGGTTTGTTTTCGAAATTTGACATTTTCTGCACATTATTATTGCCCGTGTTGCTAATGGAAAACCAACGGTGTTGTTATTATACATTAGTCGCGTTTACACAGCCAATAATTATCCGGGCCGAGTCCATACCGAGCCCGGCTCGGCAAAAAAAGTGGTAGTGTAAACGGGTTGAGCGGTTCTAATTTCAAGTGGGCCGAGCCCGGCAAGTAGAGGTATAATAATAATAATAATAAACTCTTTATTTTACATGGGTCAGAATTAGGCCCAATACCACGAGTGATAACGGTCCTGTCTTACACCCAGCCCAGTGAGCTCAACCCGGACCGAGCCCGGCTAGGCAAAATATTTGTGCAGTGTAAACGCGCCACTGGGCCGAGCCCACTTACCTGGTGAGTTATGCGTATGCGCGATGATGACATTGACCCTGTGACTTCATTCGCAGAAACTATTGTCGTAATAAACTACCTCGTTCGCAATAGCTTGGTAGGTAAGTAGGCATGCAATTGCAAACATGAACTTTTATTATTGTGTGTCTCGAAAACAAAATTAAAGCATTTAAAGAATCGTTTGAGGTTTGAATGTGGCAAAATATTAACTACGACTTCAAAATCATCGCTTTGTTTATGGCATGCGCAGGCGGTGTGTACTTGATGTCTCACTATTCTGGCCCTGTGAAAACAGCGCTGTGTAAACGGTACCTGTCAGGCGGGCCTGGCCCGGGTCGAGCCCGGTTCACTTCAAGCGAGCCAATTTTTAAGGTAGTGTAAACACGGCTTAAGACAGTCCAATAGATCATTTAGAGTTTGTTTTTTTCTGCCAATTAAATTTTTTTTTATGACGCTGGCTGCAATAAAAATAGATTGGAATGTTCATCCAGTTATTATGAAAACGAAACAATAAATTTTGTCCTTTGGGCATAATATACTTCAATAATTCATAATATTAACTTATAATCAAGGAGCAGATAATGTAGGCTTAAAAGAATTACAGTATGTCATAAATTTGATCTGCCAAAGTTAAATGAGACATCGATAACAATTCATCAAGTGAAAGCAATTTTCTATATAGATAAAAGTGCTTCTGTAGTCGACTGGCTGGATACTAGAATTGGCACATGGTGGACAAAAATCCTAGATTATCACTGTTTCAGCGAAATATTTGTATGGATGGATCAGCAAGGAGATAAGAAGATACCATAGACCACATACAAAAATTAAAATCAGTGTGTAGCGAACACGATTCAATGAAGAGTGAAAACAGACACCTAGTTATATTCATGAGATCTTTATACATATACATCTTACTTCATCAAATACATTACATACAATAAAAGCATGCAGACACTAACGCTAACCTCTGCGCATGCGCATGCGCTAGAGTTGCGCACTACTCTCTAACATTCACAGTCTTTTCTTTCATTTCATTGTTTCCTTAGTACTAAAACTAAAAACATATTTTTTTGTAAATTTTATTTCTCTGATCTGATAAAAATTTAACTACATTACAATCCACTTTAATTAATGCAAAACGTACACCTCATGGTAGGTGAGTTAATTGCTGTTAAGAGTTTTTGACATGATGCACCAGCCTTAGTAAAATAATCTGCTAGCTGGTTTTGACTCTCAACCCACTCAACATTTTGTATTTCCCCTCTTGCTAACATATCTCTTAAAACACATATATCAACTTTAAGGCGCTTATCAACCAGTGTTTTTGTGGAGTGTACTGTTTCACACAAAGATTTATTATCCGTCAGACAATGTATCGGAACAGAACTAATTTGACTAATGTGGAGGATCTCACATAAAACACTTCTCATTAATTGACAAGCCTCTGCTGCCTGCAACAATGCCATCGTTTCTGCAGCAATGGTACTTTTAACTATACCCTTCTAATTTTTCTTGATTGCCATAGTAGTGGTGCACATTTGTTGTTTTCATTTCCTATCAAAAATATAATAAACCCCCCTTGTGAGCCACAGTTCTTAAGGTTTGCTAAAGAGGCATCGCTATAACTAATTAAGCATAACTTCGATATGTCACCGAGATCAGGAAATATCAATTCTACATTTTCCGACTTAAGTTTACGTATACTCTTATTTGCCAAAAGAAGGTCATGAACTGTACCATCTTTTTGTGCAACACTAATTTCACATGCATTATAGGACATATCAGGCCTGGTCTGATTTGCAGCCCAATTTAACTGGCCTGACACACCCCTTAATTGACATGCTTCAATTTCAAGGTTCATCATTATCACGATTCTTATTATTTGCTATAGTGACATATTGAACTTCACCTATATAATCTTTCTGATGCATATAAATCTTATCACCTTTTTGTCTCCATTCAAGTCCTACATATTTGAATGACTCAAAATCTTCAGAACTAATAAGAAACTTTGACTTAATAACATCAATAACATTTGCTATAAATTCATTTGTGCCCCCAAAACAAAAATCATCCACATGACAGCAAATGAGTCCCTCTAACTGATTTTTATTGTACCAGAAAAATACGGCTTCATCGTACAGACTCATCACAGACCATAGACAGTAGTGTTCAATTTCCAAAGTTTTTTTGTAGCTGCCTCTAGAGGGGGTTTTAGGAACACATCCCTATTTATGCTATCCCCTTGCAAAAATGCAGCTTTCACATCAAGAGAATTTAAATGCCAATGGAAAGTGGAAATGAGAATTAAGATAAGTATAAAGAAACCAAGTACTGACGATCCGAACCGCAAAACGAAACTCGAAATCCAAAAGGACATTTTGACGAAACATAGGGAACAGCTTAAGAACTTTTCACATGAGGAATTATATCAATCATACATGAGTAAGTATATCATAATGAAAAGTGGTATCAGGTGTCTAGAAGAGTAAGCATACCCTGCCTGGCGCCGTCTAAGATTATCTTTGCAACATGTAGGGGAATCTTTCCTTATGGATTCATCATATTCCTCAAAGCCACGGGCCACTAACCTAGCTTTAATTTTCACATTCCCATCTTTTATCTTTTCAGAGAGCACCCAGCGCACAGAAATTGTGGGTGACCTAAATCTTCAACCTCAGTGAAGACACTATGGACTTTCCAGTTATCTATCTCATCTAATTTAGCAGATGCAGTTTGAACCTCAGTATCAATACTAAACAACGAATTCTCAATTTTACGCCACTTCATTAATTCTAAATTGACACTTTTTAGACTTTTGTCATTGTCCTCAATATTGTCCTATTGGGTATTCATCACAATACAAATCATTTTCAAGAGGACTGGTCACTTTACTTCAATCATTGTTAGGATTTTTCAACTTAATATTATCAGTTTCAGAAGTTGTATTAGTATCAGTTACTGGGTCACCTTCAGTATCATGGCATTCATGTCTTAAATGGCAAGGGCTCACACGCACATAAGTTCCACCATGTCTCACAAAAATTTGTTGTCCATCCCTGCCGATAACCACATCTGGTCCTTTCCACCATTTACTATCATTACGCTTGTAGAACACTTTATCACCAGTTTCAAAAATAAGGCCTGTAGATATCCGAACCTGATGTCTGAGGGCCCTTCTCAATTTCTCACTGGACTCACTTTCGATGAACGCTTTCATTGTTGCTTGTTGTGCATTCTATTCTGTGATCTGCTATTATTTGACTTGTAGTGACCCCTTCCAAGTCAGGTAGTTTGTCATATAGAACAGATTGAAAATTTGGATTTTTTCCAAAGACAAGTTGGTTAGGGCTAAAACCATATACGTTCTGTAGGGCATTTTTTGCACTAAGAGCCCAAGCTAAGGCAACCTCCTTTGAGCAGTTGCAGTCTTTCAACACCCTTTCCATTATGTTGGCTATTATACCATTATGTTTCTCAGTTATCCCATTCGACCAAGGAGATTCTGCGGTTGTGGTCAAGATTCTAATATTCAAATTTTCACCCATATCTCGGAACACTGTGTTGTTAAATTCACCTCCAATGTCCGATAGGATTTGATTTGGTGCACCGAACAAAGATATCCAAAATTTAAAAAACTTGTCAACAATCTCTTCTGGTTTCTTTGACGCAATAAATGCTCCATTACTGTAGCGTGTAGCATGGTCAATTATGTGAATAAACGTTGCCCCTTGAAAAACCTTTAAATCTAAGGCCACAGTTTCATTAAAGTCTTTAGACAGTGACATTCCAACCACAGGTCTAAGGGCTGTTTTTTTATAACGCAAGCATATTTGACAACTGTCATCAACATCCCTGATAATTTTGGTAAAGTCTCTGTTTAATATTCCGGCTTCTTTCACCAATTTCGTCAACCGGTCAGCATTTGGATGTCCAAATTGTTTATGGAGTTTCTCTGCAATTTTCTTCAATTCCATAGGGGATTTCTTATCAATTAAGCTCTCGCCAAACAGAACTTGTGACTCTTCATTTAGAGATATACAGTAATGTCCACTACTGGTATAGTTCAATCTCACATTCATACCTAGAATGTTGGCAGTATCATTCCCGAAATCTACTTGTGTTTTAGTCTGCTGCATGAAGTCCTTACTGAGCAAAAGTGGCAAGTCAGATTCTACCACATCTGTATCAATCATCAGTCTCAGACCATCAATATAAATTGGCAAATGTATCAATTTCTCTGAGCGCACAATAGATCCATTACCAAATTTAAAAGATGTTAATGATGGTTGTTCTGTAACATACTTCAAATCGTCTGAGTTCAGGCTGTCCATGTAGCAACCCAACCATACTTGGCCACAAACGTTTTTGACACACCCACAATCAAGGACACCCTGGTTTATTGTCTCACCGACAAACTTTTCAATGTAGCATTCATGAATTTCTTGCGAAAATAATATTACTTTTTCACTTTTGGCTTCATAGCTGTCAGGGCAGTCACGTGCCCAGTGTAGTATTGATTCGCAAATAGCACACTTAGTGGGCCTACCAGATTTATCCTACGGATTTTTTCTTCTTGAAAGTTTGAAGACATCTGACGAGAATTTTGGTAACTATCACGATATCCATGCCCCCTTGAGGAACCAAATCGTCGGAACGGTTGATAATTCCCCCTTCCATATAAAACCTCCTCAACCTTAACTCGAGGGTTCTCCCTGTTTTGACCACCACACTCACAAATTGCCTTTAATTGTTTCTTCATATTATCATATGTGAGTGATCCAAGTGTTGCCCGTGCCAATTGTTCTTTTTTCTAGACTTATATTTGCACTTTTCAGAAGTCTGTATGCTAGTATTCCATCTGGCAAAATCAATTTATAAGACTTTATCTTAAAGGGATTGTAAAGAGGTTTTCTAGCCTTTTTATGTGGACGAAGGACACTTCCAACATCTATTTCGTACATACAAAATATTCATTGGGTGCCCGTGGTTCCTGTTATTCCAGAAAAAAAAACAGGAAGTGACGTCGCAATCTTGGAAAAAATCGGACTGGATGATCAGGTACAGGGCATTATAAATACATGTTGTTACAACGATATGACGTTATTAGATAAATGTTGTTACAGCGATATCATATAAGTCATAGCGTTGTGACAACATGTATTTATAATGCCCTGTACCTGATCATCCAGTCCGATTTTTTCCAAGATTGTGACGTCACTTCCTGTTTTTCTTTCTGGAATAACAGGAACCACGGGCACCCAATGAATATTTTGTATGTACGAAATAGATGTTGGAAGTGTCCTTCGTCCACCTAAAAAGGCTAGAAAACCTCTTTACAATCCCTTTAAAGTTTAAACGTTCAAACTCATTAACATAGTCATTGATACTCATTTCCACAGGTCTCTGAAATTTCTCAAAATTCTCGTATGCTGTAAACGCTGCCTGATTCACATCTTTCGCATATAACGCACTCAGTTTTTCAATCAAAATCTCTACACCTTTTTCAACACTCAAATCAGTCGACAAAATATCGATACACGCTCCCCTCGCCTGTCCTTCTAAGGATAGATATATCGCCGGTCCTTGTTTCTTTGTTTCTAGATCTGTCACCCACCTCCATATTTCAATTTCTCTCAACCATCCTTCAAAATCATCGCCAAGTGCGGGTGGACAATAAAATTTTCTTCCCGAAGATGCCATTTTGAGGTCGCTCACATCAACAAAATGTAAACTTCCGGTCAAAATCAACAGGATATTTAGTATTCGCCTAAAAGTCATTAGATTATTCTTACCATTTTTGCCACTATAAATATAAAGCCTGCCGCAGACGAGAGCTACTAGCTGAGCTGATAGGCACTTGAGGTCGGGAGCTCAGCTAGTAGCTTACAGCTTCTTCCACCGCAGACGAGAGCTGTTGGCTGAGCTATTGTCTCACTAGAAAATCTTCGGCCAATTCCGTAAGTCAACGAAAACATCCGAAGGACGTGTCACGTGACGAATCAAAATGTCGGATGACGAAGAAAATTTCTTACTTCTACTGTTGTTGAAGCGACGTCGTCGCCGTTGGAATGCTTCTTTTCGTATAAGCTGGACATAGAATTTACTGCGTAGAGACAAGGATATTCTTGCCATTGTTCAACGAGTTGATCTTCTAATAGTGTATCATTCACGAAGTCATTGATGGTTGCCATGCTGAAACCACTTGATCTGTCAACGCGTTTCTATTGGTTGGTTACCCTTTCTAGCTCAGCTGGCAGCTTACGTTGCCCGCACACGGTGGGTTTCTTGCCTCTTGAGGCAAAAAATATCAAACATGATAGATATTTTCCTTACGACCTCTTGAGGCGGATTGCTCACTAAAAGTTCAGCGCAGACGAGAGCAACTAGCTGAGCTCCTGACCTCAAGTGCCTGTCAGCTCAGCTAGTAGCTCTCGTCTGCGGTAGGCTTAAAGTTTATCACCTATTAGTATTACACCATATCCTCGCCATATGGTAACTTCAGACCGCTATAGTCACTCTAATAATGTCCAATCTCTCTCCAAACTATTCATAGAGATGTCGCTCACGCCATTAACCACCAATTTATTTTCACCAATTTTATTTTCACTGCGTTATTTCCTCTTTCTATATTTTATTCGCTTTAAAGTTTGTTCTCTTTACACTTTTCAAGAACCACGCTCTGCTATCATGAAAACAGACACCTAGTTATATTCATGAGATCTTTATACATATACATCTTACTTCATCAAATACATTACATACAATAAAAGCATGTGGACACTAACGCTAACCCAGGCTTCGACAAAAGCACGCACGCGCGCACGGCGTGCGCAGGCACATTTTTCATAATCGAAAATTTTTGCAGGCACAAATTTTCGGTCATGATAATATTTCACTCCTTGAACAATATCAAAATTATATAACAACACTAGCACTGTCTGTAAAATCAAATATTTTGTCCGTCCTCTGATTCGGTTTTCACTTCCGCACAGCTCTGATTGACTACCAATTAACAAATTCTATAGTAATTTATACTCACTAATCCGATCGCGTGTCACTAATAATAATTGACTCGGGATTAGCGATAATTTTTTGTCGTCATCTGTGTTATACTGTAGTTAATTGGCCATGACGAAACTTTTAATTAGATCTAATCCGAGTTATAGGATACAGTATTGCAATTCGCAATGAAAAATTTCTATCTGGACCTCGTGTTGGTACCGATACCTGCGTGACTTGGTGTTGAACAGAGCTCTCGTAATCGTATACATCCCTGTAGTCAGATAAAACCTGCCGTTGAGCAACATCCCTGGTAAACGATGTTTTAAAACAAAATTATCGATATAAATAATATATATCACACTAAAATGCTAATAAGATATAATAATGAGAAGTATCGTCCACAATCAATTTCAATAATGATAGATGACAAATTAAAATTACTAAATATAGAACACTGGGGTCATATTTATTCAATACCCAATTTTCATTGGTTGATATTTCCCGCCATAAATGTATATGGGCTAAAATTAGTATCATATCAATGCTGTGTTTCTTTCTCCCATTCTTGATGGCATTATATGACCGTACGAATATTTTAACTTTGTTTGAAACTGTCGTTGTATGCCCTATATCATTTTCCCAAAATTAGTTAAAATCTTATTTATTTACTTCATATAAGAATAATTGTTAAAGTGAGCACCAAAATCACGGGGATCTAGAAAGTCTAAATTATTATCATATCAAAGACGTGTTTCTTTTTCTCAATGACATTACGAATGTTTTAACTTTGTTTGAAACTGTCGTTGTATGCCCTATATCATTTTCAAAATTAGTTCAAATCTTATTTATTTACTTTATATAACAATAATTGTTAAAGTAAGCACCAAAATCACGGGGTTCTAGGGTTGTCCATCGTATTGTACTACCGTACTCACGTATGGCTTTGTGTACGTGACATTCGACAGGTAGCTATTGACAGCTGGTCAATAAGTAAGGGACATAACTCTATCGAGCAAAATGACATTTTTCAGCTATCCGGAATATCGATAATCCGCACGAAGTTATCGGGAACGCAAATGTGCGGATAAACGAGGTTCCACTGTACATGGTTTAAATTTCAAAATGCTAATAAGATATAATAATGAGAAGTATCGTCCACAATCAATTTCAATAATGATAGATGACAAATTAAAATTACTAAATATAGAACACTGGGGTCATATTTATTCAATACCCAATTTTCATTGGTTGATATTTCCCGCCATAAATGTATATGGGCTAAAATTAGTATCATATCAATGCTGTGTTTCTTTCTCCCATTCTTGATGGCATTATATGACCGTACGAATATTTTAACTTTGTTTGAAACTGTCGTTGTATGCCCTATATCATTTTCCCAAAATTAGTTAAAATCTTATTTATTTACTTCATATAAGAATAATTGTTAAAGTGAGCACCAAAATCACGGGGATCTAGAAAGTCTAAATTATTATCATATCAAAGACGTGTTTCTTTTTCTCAATGACATTACGAATGTTTTAACTTTGTTTGAAACTGTCGTTGTATGCCCTATATCATTTTCAAAATTAGTTCAAATCTTATTTATTTACTTTATATAACAATAATTGTTAAAGTAAGCACCAAAATCACGGGGTTCTAGGGTTGTCCATCGTATTGTACTACCGTACTCACGTATGGCTTTGTGTACGTGCCATTCGACAGGTAGCTATTGACAGCTGGTCAATAAGTAAGGGACATAACTCTATCGAGCAAAATGACATTTTTCAGCTATCCGGAATATCGATAATCCGCACGAAGTTATCGGGAACGCAAATGTGCGGATAAACGAGGTTCCACTGTACATGGTTTAAATTTCAAGATGCAATTTGCCTCTCTGGGCCTCTCTGCATTTTAACATTTGCAGGCACATTCGTTTACTAAAAACCTTGTGCGCAGGCACATTAGAATTTTGTATAGCCCTGCGCTAACCTCTGCGCATGCGCATGCGCTAGACTTGCGCACATAATATACATTTAAACTACTCTCTAACAAAGAGCTAAGCTTATGATTCAGCAAACACCATCCATTGAAGAAGTTCCAAGCAAACACGATCCAATGAAGAAGTTCTAAAGATTACTATTCAGGGAACACAATCCAATGAGGAAGTACTAAAGATTATGATTCAGCTAAAACGATCCAGTGGTGAAGTATTGAGTAGTACAATTCAACTGATACGATCCAGTGGTGAAGTATTGAGTAGTACAATTCAACTGATACGATCCAGTGGTGAAGTATTGAGTAGTACAATTCAACTGATACGATCCAGTGGTGAAGTATTGAGTAGTACAATTCAACTGATACGATCCAGTGGTGAAGTATCGAGTAGTACAATTCAACTGATACAATCCAGTGGTGCAATCGGATTTGGATCCTATTTTAAACCAAATACAGCGCCATATAAAAATAATCTGCTACAGAAAAACTAATAGTCCTAAAGTCCAATATGTTTTAAAGGCACAAAGGCCCCCTTCCTCAGGGACAGACACACATAAAAAGTCAGTTGAGTGATGTCACTTTCCTTGGTGGTAGCTTTGTGAAATGGTTTGTGTGTCTTTTACTTTATTGAACACTCCTTAAACCTTTGGACCCACTGCATCTTCATTAGTTTAGGCTTTTGAACGATCATCATTTTATGAAGCCAAATTGGATTCCTACCATCAGAAGAATGTTGATGAAACGTTACCAAGCAACCACCAAGGAAAGTGACATCACTCAACTGACTTTTTATGTGTGTCTGTCCCTGAGGAAGGGGGCCTTTGTGCCTTTGAAACATGTTGGACTTTAGGACTATTAGTTTTTCTGTAGCAGATTATTTTTATGAATGTTCACACATTAATGTGGGCGTAGATTGTAGTCGCCCCTGTCTGTCAGCCTGTCTGTCTGTCCGCCTGTCTGTCCACAATTGTTGTGGACACGATAGAGAGCTGGTTTCTTGATGGATTTTGATGAAACTTGCTGTGAGTGTTTGTTATCACCCAAGGATGATCCCTATTGAAAATCAGACGAATCTAAAAATATTTCCTGGGTTATTGCCCTTGCTTTTGAAAATATCTTGTGGACACTACAGAGAGCTCGTTTCTTGATGGATTTTGATGAAACTTGGTATGAGTGTCTGTATTGACATTAGGATCAACCCTATTGAAAATCAGAAACATCGAAAAATATTTGATGAGTTATTGCCCTTGTTCTTTAAAACGCGTTAATTTTTCAGCCTTTAACAAAGTTATGGACACGTTAGAGAGCTGGTTTCTTGGAGGATTTTTATGAAACTTGCTGTGAGTGTTTGCTATCACCCAAGGATGAACCCTATTGAAAATCAGATGAATCGAAAAATATTTCCTGGGTTATTGCCCTTGCTTTTGAAAATATCTTGTGGACACCATAGAGAGCTCGTTTCTTGATGGATTTTGATGAAACTTGCTGTGAGTGTTTGTTATCACCCAAGGATGAATCCTATTGAAAAGCAGACGAATCGAAAAATATTTCATGGGTTATTGCCCTTGCTTTTGAAAATATGTTGTGGACACCATAGAGAGCTGGTTTCTTGATGGATTTTGATGAAACTTGGTATGAGTGTTTGTATTGACATTAGGATAAACCCTATTGAATATCAGAAACCTCGAAAAAATATTTATGAGTTATTGCCCTTGTTCTTTAAAACACGTTAATTTTTCAGCCTGTTACACTCTCAAAGTTGTGGACACGATAGAGAGCTGGTTTCTTGATGGATTTTTATGAAACTTGCTGTGAGTGTTTGTAATCACCCAAGGATGATCCCTATTGAAAATCAGACGAATCGACAAATATTTCCTGGGTTATTGCCCTTGTTAACATGTAGTTGTAAACACTCAAAAATCGTTCAATTTTGTAAACATTCTTGATGGCACGGTTTTCGACAGATGTTTCATTTACTGATAGTTCTTGTCGACCTCCCGGACGACTTGGCTGCCATTACAAAAGTGGGCGTATTATGATGGGGCATCGCTATTTTAAGTTTCGCATTAAATTAGCCAATTTCTAAATATATTTAAGATAATTCTATGGGGTGCATACAAAATATAGAATTAAATTAAAAGTTAATGTTATTCGGGCAGAATAAAAGTAAATAAGGCCTAATTTTTATACGCCCACACATTAATGTGGGCGTATATTGTAGTCACCCCTGTCTGTCCGTCCGTCCGTCTGTCCGTCCGTCTGTCCGCCTGGCTGTCCACAATTGTTGTGGACACGATAGAGAGCTGGTTTCTTGATGGATTTTGATGAAACTTGCTGTGAGTGTTTGTTATCACCCAAGGAAGAACCCTATTGAAAATCAGACGAATCGAAAAATATTTCATGGGTTATTGCCCTTGCTTTTGAAAATATCTTGTGGACACGATAGAGAGCTGGTTTCTTGATGGATTTTGATGAAACTTGGTATGAGTGTTTGTATTGACATTTGGATAAACCCTATTGAATATCAGAAACATCGAAAAAATACTTTATGAGTTATTGCCCTTGTTCTTTAAAACGTGTTAATTTTCAGCCGTTACACTCTCAAAGTTGTGGACACGATAGAAAGCTGGTTTCTTGGTGGATTTTTATGAAACTTGCTGTGAGTGTTTGTAATCACCCAAAGATGAACTCTATTGAAAATCAGATGAATCGAAAAATATTTCCTGGGTTATTGCCCTTGCTTTTGAAAATATGTTGTGGACATGATAGAGAGCTGGTTTCTTGATGGATTTTGATGAAACTTAGTATTAGTGTTTGTATTGACCTTTGGATAAACCCTATTGAAAATCAGAAACATCGAAAAATATTTGATGAGTTATTGCCCTTGTTCTTTAAAACGCGTTAATTTTTCAGCTTTAAACAAAGTTGTGGACATGATAGAGAGCTGGTTTCTTGATCGATTTTGATGAAACTTGCTGTGAGTGTTCATAAGCACCCAAGGATGAACCCTATTGAAAATCAGACTAATCGAAAACTATTTCATGGGTTATTGCCCTTGCTTTTGAAAATATGTTGTGGACACGATAGAGAGCTGGTTTCTTGATGGATTTTGATGAAACTTGGTATGAGTGTTTGTATTAACCTTTGGGATAAACCCTATTGAAAATCAGAAACATCGAAAAATATTTGATGAGTGATTGCCCTTGTTCTTTAAAACGCGTTAATTTTTCAGCCTTTAAAAAATTGTGGACAAGATAGAGAGCTGGTTTCTTGATGGATTTTTATGAAACTTGCTGTGAGTGTTTGTTATCACCCAAGGATGAACCCTTTTGAAAATCAGACTAATCGAAAAATATTTGATGGGTTATTGCCCTTGCTTTTGAAAATATGTTGTGGACACGATAGAGAGCTGGTTTCTTGATGGATTTTGATGAAACTTGGTATGAGTGTCAGAGTGTTCATAATCACCTAAGAATGAACCCTATTGAAAATCAGATTAATCAAAAAATATTTCATGGGTTTTTCTTGCTTTTGAAAATATGTTGTGGACTCAATAGGGAGTTGGTTTTTTGGTGGATTTCGATTAAACTTGGTGTGAATGTTTATCCATGGATAAACCCTTTTGAAATTCAGACCGATCAAAAAAATATTTAACATAATAAGGTTATTGCTCTTGAATTTAGAGAACATGTCATTCTCAGAATCTTTCATTTACTGACAACTCTTGTCAACCCCCCGGACGAATTGGCTGCCATTATAAAAGTGGGCGTATTACGATGGCCATCGCTATTTTATTTGGTGCATACGGGCCAATAACTTTGTTGTAGATACGGTAGTTTAAGTCTGGGCGTCAGAGAATAAAGAAACCAAGTACTAACGATCCGAACCGCAAAACGAAACTCGAAATCCAAAAAGACATTTTGACGAAACATAGGTAACAGCTTATGAACTTTTCACATGAGGAATTATATCAATAATAACCCGTACGACCTTTACGAAATTTAGACTCAATGTCACGGGAATAAAACGACAAATGCAAGTATGATCACCTCAAACACAACTTGAAAGATATGAGGAGTATATAAAAGGCCATTTGTGAAAGAATATAAATGTGTAGGCCTGGGTGGCGTAGAAACACTGTATGTTGGAAAAGCAATATTAACACTCAATATTATGGTGTCTTCGTTTTGCCAACTTGTTGATATTTTTGTCGATAAGGGTGCACTTTATTACGGTGACTGTTTTATAAATGTTTATTCCGGGGTCTTAGGGAACGCGCATTACATATGGTGATAATAATTCAATTAAGGTTAAAGAAATACTTCTTCTTTTGTATTCATATTTTATACTAGTATAAAAAAAATTGCAATTAAGGTTATTTACTATTCATATCTTTTATTAAACATACATAGCTCCTATATAGCAAGATTTCTAAAGAGTTTAAAAAAAGTGCTATACAAATTCAACGTTCACAGAAAAAATTGCTCCACAAAATTTAAAACTGCTATGCAACCAATAGAGCAAAAAAAAAGAATTTTTTACGTTGCTCTGTTTTCTGTTGATTAAATGTTATAAATTTACATTTTGTTGGCTTACCTCCATCATAACTAATAACATATTGTAATTAGGGTTTGTACCCGGGATTCCCGGAGTTTCTGGCGAGCACTCATTCCCGGGAATAGCTCCCCGTTCCCGGGAATGGGAACATAGATTTTTTTCACGTTGATTTCACCATAGACAGTGGCAAATCCTGTCACCTGGAGGGACAAAAATCACCATAATATCCCCCATCCAAGTCCCTGAGCCTTAATCCGCCCCTGACCGCAGTGATGATGGCGATACCTGAGACAAATCTTTTTGGAATAAGGACATAAAAAAAAACTTTGAACGAGGAACTCAAGCAATGTCAGAAAGAGAATATTACCACTTTCATTTAGGTCATTCCAGCAAACAAAGATTAAGACATTGAATCTGGAATTCTTATAATTATAATGCTCTGTGGTCAATAAAGTCATCAGTCGCAGCGGAACAAACTTTTCTGTTGCAGGCAATTTTGCGAAGAAGATAAGATCTCGCTTTGGGGTGGAATCTTTGTACGCGTTGGTCTTCCTGAAACATTGGTTTCGAAAGATAGTATCGTCGGTAGCATAACCCAATTCCACTGCCACTAATCAATACTAAAACCTATTTGCAAACAGACATTTAGGGTTCAAAAAATGTTCTGAAATATGGCGAATTATCTGAAAAATGAAACTACATAAATGTCTTTAGTTATTATGTCCTATATTTTGGTAACGGTTGCTAGTTTGAGTAGCTTTTATAAGCTGAAATTGATTTACATTGAGAATGGGAATGAGGGAATGAGATATCCGGGAATGCTGCAAACCCTAATTGTAATGTATAAACCCTTAAATCATGTACATTTTACATTGTGTTTAAGCCACATTAAAAGCAGAGATGGCTGATTTAAATCATCGATTTAAATCAAAGATTTAAAAAAAAAATCACTGATTTGAATCAAATTTTTATTTGTTTAAAAAATTATGGAAATTATTTAATGTGTATTGAACAAAAAGTTAATATAAGGTATGCTGGATGCTGCTCCAAAACTTAAATAAAGACCCAATACTCAGCGGTAATTGTAGGTCATACTTACATTGAACTTTGACACAATGTTACAAATTTTTGTTTTTTTATTTTAAACACAGTTACTTTATATTAAATATAAACGCTGGCAATAGCCACAGCGATTTTCACAAATTTAGTTAACTTAAAGGATAAAACTAGGGCTAAATCATATAGCCAGATAATATATATTACAATGTATACTTCTTTTTTTGAATGCACCCCTTTAAAACAGGCTAAAGTATGTGCAGACTCATAAAAAGTTTCTGCTTTTCCGAGACTGTGGTGCAAAGATCTAAAAATGCTTGTCATGTTTCTTCCAATTGCAATTATAAGAACAGGACCATAAGAAAGTTTGTGAAATCATTAATAATTTCTTGTGAAATAGTCCGATTCTCAAAACTTTTGTTTTCCCCAACATTGCTTTTTATACGCCCACACATTAATGTGGGCGTATATTGTAGTCACCCCTGTCTGTCTGTCCGTCTGTCTGTCCGTCTGTCTGCCTGTCCACAATTGTTGTGGACACGATAGAGAGCTGGTTTATTGATGGATTTTGTTGAAACTTGCTGTGAGTGTTTGTTATCACCCAAGGAAGAACCCTATTGAAAATCAGACGAATCGAAAAATATTTCCTGGGTTATTGCCCTTGCTTTTGAAAATATGTTGTGGACACCATAGAGAGCTGGTTTCTTGATGGATTTTGATGAAACTTGGTATGAGTGTTTGTATTGACATTGGGATAAACCCTATTGAATACCAGAAACATCGAAAAAATATTTTATGAGTTATTGCCCTTGTTCTTTAAAACACGGTAATTTTTCAGCCGTTACACTCTCAAAAATGTGGACACGATAGAGAGCTGGTTTCTTGGTGGATTTTTATGAAACTTACTGTGAGTGTTTGTAATCACCCAAGGATGAACCCTATTGAAAATCAGACGAATCGAAAAATATTTTATCTGGGTTATTGCCCTTGCTTTTGAAAATATGTTGTGGACACCATAGAGAGCTGGTTTCTTGATAGATTTTGATGAAACTTGGTATGAGAATTTGTACTGACATAAGGATAAACCCTATTGAATATCAGAAACATCGAAAAAATATTTTATGAGTTATTGCCCTTGTTCTTTAAAACACATTAATTTTTCAGCCGTTACACTCTCAAAGTTGTGGACAGGATACAGAGCTGGTTTTTTGATGAAACTTGCTGTGAGTGTTTGTTATCACCCAAGGAAGAACCCTATTGAAAATCAGACGAATCGAAAAATATTTCCTGGGTTATTTCCCTTGCTTTTGAAAATATGTTGTGGACACCATAGAGAGCTGGTGTCTTGATGGATTTTGATGAAACTTGGTATGAGTGTTTGTATTGACATTAGGATAAGCCCTATTGAATATCAGAAACATCGAAAAAATATTTTATGAGTTATTGCCCCTTGTTCTTTAAAACACGGTAATTTTTCAGCCCTTACACTCTCAAAGTTGTGGACACGATAGAGAGCTTGTTTTTTTTTGGATTTTTATGAAACTGGCTGTTTGTGTTTGTATTGACCTTCGGATACACCTTATTGAAAATCAGAAATATCTAACTATGTGACTGCTCTTAATCATTTTAAGATGGAACCTAATCGTTGATTGCCCTTGTTTTATGCATATTTCAGTGACATATTTGTTTTTTCCAGGAAACTTGAACCCATGGTTTTACTTTTGTAAAAAGAGAAAATGTTATCAGAATCTTTCATTTACTGATCACTCTTGTCAACCCCTCGAACGAATTGGCTGCCATTATAAAAGTGGGCGTATTACGATGGCCATTGCTATTTTTTTTTTTTTTTTTAATTGTGAACACCCTTTTTATACGCCCTCATCTCTCTATGAGGACGTATATTGTAGTCACCCCTGTCCGTCCGTCCGTCAACATTTGCTCGTAAACGCTCTAAAAACTAGAGTTTTTGACGGAATCAAATGAAATTTGATATGTGTTTACATATTCATAAAACAAAGATCAAGTTCGAATTTGAGCTATTTTCGATCGTTAGAAGCAGAGTTATTGCCCTTGCCCCAAATCCGTCGGTCCGTCCATCAACATTTGCTTGTAAACGCTCTAAAAACTAGAGTTTTTGACAGAATCAAATGAAATTTGATATGTGTATACATATTCATAAAACGAAGATCAAGTTCGAATTTGAGCTATTTTCGATCTTTAGAAGCAGAGTTATTGCCCTTGCCCCAAATCCGTCGGTCCGTCCATCAACATTTGCTTGTAAACGCTCTAAAAACTAGAGTTTTTGACGGAATCAAATGAAATTTGATATGTGTATATATATTCAGAAAACGAAGATCAAGTTCGAATTTGAGCTATTTTCGATCGTTACAAGCAGAGTTATTGCCCTTGCCCCAAATCTTAAATATGCTATTACTCTCTTAGTTTTCAACCGATTTCGGTGAAACTTAAAATGGATGTTATTGGACCTAAATCGAAAGGTTTGAGAAAGTTTAGTTTTCGTTAGGCGTATATGGCCGTGGTCCACTATCTTTATATATACACAGATGAACAGACGCAAATTTGAATTTAACATATACATGTATAGGCAAAATACCGAAATCAAGTGATTTCACAAGGAATATAGGTCTATATGTAAAAAAAATTTTTTCCTTCCTCTGGTTTTTGTTAATTTGTTTTTTTACATACTTTTCTCCTAGATCATTTTTTTTTTTTTTTTTGGTTTTTTTTAAGTTGGTGCCTGGTTAAGTTATACATACAAAGTGAAAGAACACTTTGATTAAAGCACTTGTATTTATATAATAATTATTGCAGTGCGTTCTAGCGAACGCACTGCTTTGTTTTCATAATGACTTTTTTTTTTTTTTTTTTTGTCTACTTCTGGTCACGCTAATTCGGTATGAAGGGAGCATGCCACACATTATCTCACATGTTTTCCTACAATAACTAACTGCTCGGTGTTGCTTAAATGTAAAATGGCGTTTTTTTGTCTAACCGGAAATGACATATGACAGAAAAACCCATTTTATGTTTTTTACCTTTTTTACCTCTGTTTTTGAACCGATTTTGATAAAACTTTTTTTGTTTGTTTCATTATTCTAATGTCTACATAATAGCTTTCAACATAAATGCACTTTTGGACATTTTCTGCTGACTTTTTGGAGCACTTTTTTAACCGTTTTTTTAACTTTTGCAATTTTATTTCGATCTATTTGAAAACTTACAGGTGTATAAACATTTTGATTTCTAACTAAATGGTATTTTCAAAATTTGTATATCACTTCCGGTTTTGACGTCATTCGCTTGTAAAGTTGAAATTTCAACTTCCGGAATAATTAAGATATTCAAAAAAATCTTTTTGAGATGTGCTAGAAATAACCATTGACTAAATATGAAATGAAAAAATCTGACCCAGATATTTCATATCAGTCGCCATCTTGAAATGACTGATTTTTCTTTAAATCGAAATTCAGAATCAGGGAATCATTCGATTTGAATAAAAATGATGTCTATGGAATCTACAGTCGATTGCTAACAAAACATGGGAAGCCGATTTTTGATTTTCGATTCAGAATTTTTTTTATTTCCGGTTTAGAATTTTCGGAAATAGTCAAAACTTTTTAGGCTCATATCTTGTGACCTTGACCTTGAGTGACCTTGAGACTTAAACAAAAATTGTTACCCGTGACGAGATTTATCCAATGGCATGAACATTTAAGATGCCCAATGTTTACTTCCGGTTTTATGGCCGTCAGAAAATTGCATTTTTTAACTTTAAACAGCTCTGTCACGTGACCTAATTTACATACGTCATAAATTTTGTTTCGGTGTTACTATGCTTGATCTACTCTATCCAATGATATATGACACAATGTATTTGAATCATAATTCCGCGTTCTAGAATTTAAAAATATTCTGCCAAATTCCATTGTAACTGTTCGTGTTTCGTTTGTCTGTCTGCTGGTATTCCCGCGTCCCTTTTAGTTAACCTGCTTGTATTCTGATAGCTGTGCGCCCCTTTTATTTGGTATGACTGCTTGTAGTTCTGCACCTCTTTTATTTAGTCTGTCTGCTGGTATTTCTGATTCCATTTTATCTGCCTTTATATACACCCACATGAAAATATGGACGTATATTGCCGTCACCCCAGTCCACCCGTCGGTCCGTTCGTCCTTCAACAATTTCTTGTACACGCAATAGCGACTAGAGTTTTTATCCGATTTGAATGAATCTTGGTATGTATAATTATCGTGATACTATCTCGGATCATTCATAATTGGAGCTATTCCAGTCGTCGGTTTATGAGTTATCGCCATTGACTTAGTGAAAACGTTAAAATTAACTTGTGTATCTGATAAAAGCTCGAGTTTTTATTCGATTTGAATGACTTAATTTACATACGACACAAATTATTTTTGATTCGTATTATGCTTTATCTACGCTTTCCAATGATATGACACTATGTACATGTATTTGAATCATAATTCCTCGTTTTAAAATATTCTGCCAAATTCCATTGTAACTGTTCGTGTTTCGTTTGTCTGTCTGCTGGTATTCCCGCGTTCCTTTTAGTTAACCTGCTTGTATTCTGATAGCTTTGCGCCCCTTTTATTTGGTATGACTGCTTGTAGTTCTGCACCTCTTTTATTTAGTCTGTCTGCTGGTATTTCTGATTCCATTTTATCTGCCTTTATATACACCCACATGAAAATATGGACGTATATTGCCGTCACCCCAGTCCATCCGTCGGTCCGTTCATCATTCAACAATTTCTTGTACACGCAATAGCGACTAGAGTTTTTATCCGATTTGAATGAAGCTTGGTACCGTATGTATAATTATCGTGATACTATCTCGGATCCTTTCATAATTGGAGCTATTCCAGTCGTCGGTTTATGAGCTATTGCCTTTGACTTAGTGAAAACGTTAAAATTAACTTGTGTATGTGATAAAAGCTAGAGTTTTTATTCGATTTGAATGACCTAATTTACATACGACACAAATTATTTTTGATTCGTATTATGCTTTATCTACGCTTTCCAATGATATATGACACTATGTATTTGAATTATAATTCCTCGTTTTAAAATTTGAAAATATTCTGCCAAATTCCATTGTAACTTTTCGTGTTTCGTTTGTCTGTGTGCTGGTATTCCCGCGTCCCTTTTAGTTAACCTGCTTGTATTCTGATAGCTGTGCGCCCCTTTTATTTGGTATGACTGCTTGTAGTTCTGCACCTCTTTTATTTAGTCTGTCTGCTGGTATTTCTGATTCCATTTTATCTGCCTTTATATACACCCACATGAAAATATGGACGTATATTGCCGTCACCCCAGTCCATCCGTCGGTCCGTTCGTCCTTCAACAATTTCTTGTACACGCAATAGCGACTAGAGTTTTTATCCGATTTGAATGAAGCTTGGTATGTATAATAAATCGTGATACTATCTCGGATACGAAATTAGGGTCTGATTTTAATTAGACTGGGATCCTTTCATAATTGGAGTTATTCCAGTCGTCGGTTTATGAGTTATTGCCTTTGACTTAGTGAAAACGTTAAAATTAACTTGTGTATGTGATAAAAGCTAGAGTTTTTATTCGATTTGAATGACCTAATTTACATACGACACAAATTATTTTTGATTCGAATTATGCTTTATCTACGCTTTCCAATGATATATGACACTATGTATTTGAATTATAATTCCTCGTTTTAAAATTTGAAAATATTCTGCCAAATTCCATTGTAACTTTTCGTGTTTCGTTTGTCTGTGTGCTGGTATTCCCGCGTCCCTTTTAGTTAACCTGCTTGTATTCTGATAGCTGTGCGCCCCTTTTATTTGGTATGACTGCTTGTAGTTCTGCACCTCTTTTATTTAGTCTGTCTGCTGGTATTTCTGATTCCATTTTATCTGCCTTTATATACACCCACATGAAAATATGGACGTATATTGCCGTCACCCCAGTCCATCCGTCGGTCCGTTCGTCCTTCAACAATTTCTTGTACACGCAATAGCGACTAGAGTTTTTATCCGATTTGAATGAAGCTTGGTATGTATAATAAATCGTGATACTATCTCCGATACGAAATTAGGGTCTGATTTTAATTAGACTGGGATCCTTTCATAATTGGAGTTATTCCAGTCGTCGGTTTATGAGTTATTGCCTTTGACTTAGTGAAAACGTTAAAATTAACTTGTGTATGAGATAAAAGCTAGAGTTTTTATTCGATTTGAATGACCTAATTTACATACGACACAAATTATTTTTGATTCGAATTATGCTTTATCTACGCTTTCCAATGATATATGACACTATGTATTTGAATTATAATTCCTCGTTTTAAAATTTGAAAATATTCTGCCAAATTCCATTGTAACTTTTCGTGTTTCGTTTGTCTGTGTGCTGGTATTCCCGCGTCCCTTTTAGTTAACCTGCTTGTATTCTGATAGCTGTGCGCCCCTTTTATTTGGTATGACTGCTTGTAGTTCTGCACCTCTTTTATTTAGTCTGTCTGCTGGTATTTCTGATTCCATTTTATCTGCCTTTATATACACCCACATGAAAATATGGACGTATATTGCCGTCACCCCAGTCCATCCGTCGGTCCGTTCGTCCTTCAACAATTTCTTGTACACGCAATAGCGACTAGAGTTTTTATCCGATTTGAATGAAGCTTGGTATGTATAATAAATCGTGATACTATCTCCGATACGAAATTAGGGTCTGATTTTAATTAGACTGGGATCCTTTCATAATTGGAGTTATTCCAGTCGTCGGTTTATGAGTTATTGCCTTTGACTTAGTGAAAACGTTAAAATTAACTTGTGTATGAGATAAAAGCTAGAGTTTTTATTCGATTTGAATGACCTAATTTACATACGACACAAATTATTTTTGATTCGTATTATGCTATCTACGCTTTCCAATGATATATGACACTATGTATTCGAATCATAATTCCGCGTTTTAGAATTTGAAAATATTCTGCCAAATTCCATTGTAACTTTTCGTGTTTCGTTTGT
Source organism: Lottia scabra (assembly GCA_029955415.1). NCBI lineage: Eukaryota > Metazoa > Mollusca > Gastropoda > Lottiidae > Lottia > Lottia scabra. Next base: position 4,781,333 of record JARJEI010000002.1, on the reverse strand, counting down.
CTGTCTGCTGGTGTTCCCGCGTCCCTTTTAGTTAACCTGCCTGTATTCTGGTAGCCGTGCGCCCCTTTTATTTGGTATGACTGCTTGTAGTTCTGCACCTCTTTTTGTTTGCTGGCATTTCTGAATCCATTTTATCTGCCTTTTTATACGCCCACATTAAAATATGGATGTATATTGTTCGTCGGCTCGTCCGTCAACAATTTCTTGACACGCGATAGAGACTAGAGTTTTTATCCGATTTGAATGAAGCTCTGGTATATGTATTCATCTTGATAATATCACGGATGAGTTCGAAACTGGCGCTATTCCAGTAGTCGGTTTAAAAGTTATTGCCCTTGACTTAGTGAAAACATTAAAATTAGTTTGTGTATATGATAAAATATAGAGTTTTTATTCGATTTGAATGAAGCTTGGTATGTGTATTTATCTTGATAAATTCCATTGTTACTGTGAGTGCTTTTTTTCAAAATTCTTTAAAAACAAATTATGTCAAGTGACCTAATTTACATATTATTTATATGACACTATGTATTTGAATCATAATTCCGCGTTTTAGAAAGTAATATGCCGAATTCCATTGTAACTGTACGTGTTTCGTTTGTCTGTCTGCTGGTATTCACGCATCCCTTTTAGTTTACCCTGCCTGTATACTGGTAGCCGTGCGCCCCTTTTATTTGGTCTGACTGCTTGTAGTTCTGCACCCTTTTAATTAGTCTGTCTGCTGGTATTTCTGAATTCATTTTATCTGCCTTTTTATACACCCACATGAAAATATGGACGTATATTGCCGTCACCCTGTCTGTCCGTCGGTCCGTCCGTCAACAATTTCTTGTACACACGATAGAGACTAGAGTTTTTGGCCGATTTGAATGAAGCTTGGTATATGTATTTATCTTGATAATATATCGGATGAGTTCGAGAAGCTAAATTTCTCATAGTTAATCTTTCTGTTTACTTCTTGTAGTTTTACATCCATTTTATTATCCCTGCAAACATATCTTGCAGTGCACTTTCTACTGACACACAAAAGAGAGTGAGTAATTTGACAAGTACGCTTTTATATTATTATGTAAAACTCTTATCATTGGTTGAAAATGTGACATTTCATCCATGTATCGGGTGGGTTGCGCACTGCTCGGTACCGTCTTCACGGTTCTAGTGTATTTTTTTATTAATGTATTTTATTATTTCCCATTAATGAACATTATTTTTATACGCCCACATGAAAATGTAGACGTATATTGCCGTCACCACTGTCCGTCCGTCGGTCCGTCCGTCTGTCGGTCCGTCAACAATTTCTTGTGTACGCTATAGAAACCAGAGTTTTTATCCGATTCGAATGAAACTTGGTACGTGTATTCATCTTTATAATATCTCGGATAAGTTTGAAAATGGCGCATTTCCAGTCGTCGGGTTATGAGTTATTGCCCTTGACTTAGCGAAAAAACATTAAAATTAACTTGTGTACGCAATAGAAGCTAGAGTTTTCATCCGATTTTAATTAGTGAAAAAACGTTAAAATTGACTTGTGTATGCAATAGAGACCAGAGTTTTTATCCGATTTGAATGAAACTTGGTATGTTTATTCATCTTGATATCTCGGATGAGTTTGAAAATGGCACGATTCCAGTTGTCAGTTTATGTGTTATTGCCCTTGACTTGGTGAAAAAAACGTTAAAATTAACTTGTGTACTCGATATAAGCTAGAGTTTTTATTCGATTTCCATGAAACTTGGGATGTGTATTCTTCTTGATAATATCTCAAATGAGTTTGAAAATGGCACGATTCCAGTTGTCTGTTTATGAGTTATTGCCCTTGACTTAGTGAAAAAACGTTAAAATGAACTTGGTATGTGTATTCATCTTGATAATAACTCAGATAAATTCGAGAATCGTACGTTTCTAGTCGTCGGTTTATGAGTTATTGCCCTTGACTTAGTGGAAAAAAGTTGAAATTAACTTATGTACATGATAGAGGCTAGAGTTTTAATTCGAATTAATTCATCTAAATATCAGCTCAAATAAGTGTGATGGTGCAATCAACTTTTTTAAAAATTTAAATTTGCTGAAGTGGGCGTATGTTACCTTGCCTGGCAAGCTATCTTTTATACTAGTACTTATTATCTATATAAATTGTTACCTACTCTTCACTTGGAAAGTAGCAAAGCAACTTCGATTTTTTTTTATTAGACTCGTGTATTGCATTTTTGAAAAACAATCATTATTATTAACTAATGAGTAACACAATAAGTATAATAACTATAAATTGTCAAGGTATTGGTTCCCCAGAAAAACGTAAAGACGTCATTCAATATTATAAACAAAAACATTTCAATATCCTGTGTTTACAAGATACTCATTTTACTGAGAAAGATGAAAATGAAATAGAAATCAAATGGGGTTTTAAATGTATCTCCAATCCTTTCTCGTCCAATTCTCGAGGTGTGGCCATCTTGATAAATAATAATATTGAATTTAAAATTAAAAATATTAAAAAGGATAAAACAGGGAACTTTCTAGCTATAGATTTAAATGTGGAAAAATTGATATTCAGTTTAATTAATATATATGCACCAAATAAAGATGATCCATTTGAATTTTTTTTGAACAAATTCGATTATTTATATTAGAAACTGGCAATATATTTTCAGTGGTATGTGGCGACTTTAACCTCATTATGGATCCTGCCCTTGATACATATAATTATCTACATATTAATAATCTGAAAGCCAGACAAAGTCTATTTCAAATTATGTCTGAATGCAAACTTATTGACTATTTTTGAATATTAAACCCAAAATTGAAAAGATATACATGGCGAAAAAAATAAACCAAAAAAACAAGCCAGACTTGATTTCTTTCTAGTTTCAGAAAACTTAACAAATCACATAAAAAATATTAAAATAAATGCGGGCTACAGATCCGATCATTCCACTGTACAGTTAGATTTAGTAGTTAATAAATTTAAACCTGGTAAAGGACTCTGGAAACTAAACACAAGTCTCCTTAAGGATAAAGAGTATGTTGATTCTATAATTAATAAAATTAAAGAGATAAAAAAACAATATGCCATTATTATATATAATCAAGATAAAATTGAAGAAAAGAATTTACAATTTAATATCTCTGATTCTGCTTTCTTCTCAACATTACTCATGGAATTAAGATCTAAATCCATTAGCTATTCTATATATAAAAAACGTCAACTCGATAAAAAAGAACAGAATCTAATATGTAAAATTAATACCTTAGAAACAGAACTCGATAAAAATGAATTAAATGAAAATGATATGCAAAATTTAGAAAGCTGTAAAGAAGATTTGATAGATTTAAGAAAACAAAAGATGAAAGGTGAAATGATTCCACTTTTAATTTTCTAGGGCTTGATTTTTCTGTTGATTTACATGACATGATAGAATTAAATTTTAATAAACAATTAATACGAATCCAAAAATATCTTTCCCAATGGAAAAGAAGATATTTAAGTCCTATTGGCAAAATAACCGTTTTAAAATCTGTTATCATACCAAAATTAACACATTTATTTATTTCTCTTCCCAATCCATCAATTAACTTTATATTTAAAACAACTTAACACTGAATTCTTTGCTTTTATTTGGAACTAAAAAATCGACAGAGTTAAACGCTCTGTGTTAATTACCTCTTATGATAATGGCGGTTTGAAAATGACAGAACTTGAATCCTTTATAAACTCTTTGAAATTAACTTGGATACGCCGAGCATATATTACTGAGCAGTCATGGATAAACATATTTGAGGCCAATTTGGGCACAGATATTTTGAATAATCTAGCAAATTTTGGAGATGCTTTTATCAATAAAATTAAGATTGAATGCAAAAATAGTTTTTGGAAAGATGTACTAAATTCATACCAAATATTAATAAAAAAATTGATATTTCCAATGTATTTTTAAAAATGCCCTTATGGTATAATAATTCTTTAAAAATTAATAATTCATACATATTTTATCAATCATGGCACAAAAATGGGGTGACTTTTCTTGAAGATTTGTTAGATAATCAATGCGATTTCTTGTCAAAACAAGAACTAGAATTAAAATTTAACTTGAAAATACAATCATTTTTGAAATATCAAGGTTTGATAAACTGTATTAAAACATATCTTAAATCAAAAAATATCCAAAATTCAATAAGCCTATCACCTACCATACGTCCTTTTATCCCTATATACTTAAACATATTTTGAAAAACTCATCCGGAAGCAAAAATATATACAATCTTTTAACTAAATCAGAGAACTATCCAACTGCAATTTCTAAATGGAACAAAACTTTCAATAATTATGAAATTGACTGGAAATTTACTTTTGGCAATCATTTCAATTTAATTCCTGATTCAAATTTACAATGGTTTCAGTTCAGATTGTTACATAGGATTCTACCAACAAAATCTTATCTAAAATTAATTAAAATATCGGAATCCGATTCTTGTACTTTTTGTAAAACACATGTAGAAGACTATATACATCTCTTCATTTCTTGTTCATATGTATCGTCACTGTGGGATGATTTATCAAACCTTTTTAAAAAAAACAATATTTATTTTGAATTTACAACTCCCAATATCTTATTTGGGATAAATAACCAATCAAATTCCTCTAAATATTATAATTTTACTACTATGCAAATATTTTATTTTTACATGCGCGAAAAATGATAAACTACCATCTTTCAGGGACCTAAATGCCTATTTACAAAAATATATTTTAACATTACAGACAGGATCTAAACTAACACTTAATACAATTTACTTTATCAACATGTGGGAATCCCTAATCTGAAAATAGAACGAGTCTACATTATATATATGTTTTATCTTTATTTTTTGTTATCCTATATCTTATATATCTGCTTTCGAATATCTATTATTTAACAATTTATTATAATGAATTTTTATACTCATATAAATTTGATTTGATTTATGTTTAATGTACCAAAATAATTAATTCTGTAAGGCAATTAGCCAAGGCCCCATCCTTGGTATTGTCAATAAATGTATGGGAAATAATAAAATTGAAAAAAAAAAAAAAATAAGGTATTAAGACTAATTTATACTAGTTTATCATTGAATAGATGTCATAGAAATGAATATATTCCTGCAAAATTTAGAACACTATATCAAATATTTTAAAATATCATTCATTGAAATCAAGTGATTCTGAAAACTGTAGAAATAACACTTTACTGTAGAAACTAATTATTGACAACATATATGTAATGGAATTCAATACCAGCATTCAGCATTATTAAACCCATTAAAAAGTTTGATTTTATTTTGAAAACATGTCAATTCATTCATATACCATGTATAGATGAGGCAAATTCTTTTTAAAAATCATTGATTTAAATCAAGTTATTCTAAATTGTCTTAAAGAATAAAACAAAAAATGGATTGGATAATAATTCCCTGATTGAACCCATGACCTCATGGTAAGCATGGAAGCACAGTACTCAATGAGCCACAAAGACAGTCTGAGAGACTTCATAAATTATGATTTTTTATAACTTTAAGATTTAAACTTTTAGTTTGATTTTATACTGTAACATTACATTGCAGAGGAGCTTATTGACACATTTTGGCAATTTTATGACATTTCCAAAGTAAATAATTAAAAAAACTAATAAATAAAATCACCAACTCTAAAAGTGACATGTTTTGATTATTAATCGATTATGTAATTGACGCGACTGTGCCAACCTTCTAAATTGTTATTTGTTATGGGAGCTTCGGATCCATAGTGGTTCCATTCATCCAAGGCATAAACTCCTTCCAACCATTGATTCGTTCTACCAATCTGGGATCGTTTGGCATTTCACTCATGGCATTGACGAAGACTTCCTCTACCATATTGGTAAGCAGTCATTTAGGCACATATTTTTTAAGCACACTTCATTTAGACACAGTACTTTAAGCACACTTCTTTTAGGCACACGGTCAGATAAGCACATGTCATATAGGCACACTTTCAATTAGGCACATATTCAATTAGGCACACTCTTTTTAGGTACACTAAATTTCGGCACACTGTCATTTAGGCACAGTGATTTAGGCACACCTTCAATTAGGCACACATTCATTTAGGCACATATTCAATGCGGCACTATGTCATTTAGGCATACCTGTCTGGTATCACCATCACATAATATTCATATTGCAAGACTTTACAAGTGGTAGGATGCTACCTTTAGAATAGTTCTGTACCTTCGCTGTATTTTCATAAACCAAAATAAACACTAAAAACAACAACAACAGCACATTTTGATGTGCCCCCTACCCCGCAAATTCTGAAATGTATTTCGCCTTTCGGCACAAGTAATTTAGGCACAAAATGTTAAGTAAAACTGACCTTTCAGTCTCGAGATAATTCTGTAAGACCCAGTGAAAGGACCCGAGTAAAATAACCAAAACGAAATGTAATCTTATTTTAATTAGATTGGGCAAGCCTCAACCGATAAAAATTTCTTATCATTTATCTTAACCTCATCCATTCGAATTTATTATCAAATGCGTCTGAATTTATTATCAAACAAATGCGTCTTCAGATCTTGAATTTCGTGGTTAACAATTGTAAGGGTGTCACAACCACTTGATCTTCCTAAATTCAAAATGACCCATACTTTTTTATATGCGTGCGTGTGTAAATGACTTATTCCGCAAGGTCTGGTATGTCTAAATGATTGTGTGCCTAATTGAAGGTGTGCCTAAATGAATGTGTGTCTAATAAGAGATGTGCCTAAATCACTGTGCCCAAATAACAGTGTGCCGAAATTTAGTGTGCCTAAAGAGAGTGTGCCTAATTGAATATGTGCCTAATTGAAAGTGTGCCTAAATCAATGTGCCTAAATATTAAATAACACTGTGCCTATATGACATGTGCTTATCTGACCATGTGCCTAAAAGAAGTGTGCCTAAAGTACCGTGCCTAAATGAAGTGTGCTTAAAAAATGTGTGCCTAAATGACAGTGAATCACCATATTACTTGGTACCATTGACAAAACAGCACATCTTCTTACCATACTGTCGTTGTAGACCACACTGCTGCGTGCGTCTCCATCTGCCCTGGCCAAATGATGTCAATTGCGTGGTGTCGAGAATCCAAGAATTCGATCAGCAGTGCCATCGTCGTTGCACAGATACATTTCACCCGATTTCGTTTGTTGAAACTCATCTGGAATATCAAGTTCACTTCTACTGGCTGGAAGCTGTGGAAGCACTGCATGCCTGGACTGATAAAGGGTGTTCTTCTTAGACCAGAATGTAGGCATTGATGATATTATTTCTATGTTGTCATCATTCCACTCTCGCAATCTCGACATTTCTTCTGAATAAAGTGTTGGAATAGGCTCAAGGGGTGATTTTACTGAATCTCTCAGCTGATTGTTTCATGTATCTACAAAAGAAGATGCAATTATTAATCAGTGTTAGAAATAACCGCTTGTCCGCTTGCCCGACAAAGTTCAAATCCCGTCGGGCAAGTTAAACTCAATAGTTACTCTGCCGACGGGCAAGTTGATTTTCTGTGTCTATTTACTTTGATTCAACCTTAGAATAAACTTAGAAAACAATGAGAATCCGCTCATTTGTCACAACTTTGCCATTAAAATAACCGAAGCCCGAGATTCGGCACAGAAATAATGGAGGCATGATTGTTACTATAAATAGTGTCATAGTCACAGATTGTGCCGAGTAAGGAATATACTGAAGTTGATAGCACACGACCTTTTGGGGGAGGCGCAGCATTGATATGGCCTATACTTGGTTGATATATAATGGTAAAAACTCTAGCTTTGTCATTTATCGAAAGAAATACAACACTTGTTCGTATCAAAATATTAACAACTTATAAATATCCATTTCCGTAGATTTGAATATCATCGGATTTGGATTGTTTGTTTTTTCTGTACGAAGCCTCCATCACCCAGTTCGTATCAATAGCTTCGTCGCTCAATTATATGGTGTCTTCGTTTTGTCAACTTGTTGATAATTTCGTCTGGAAGGGTACACTTTATTTACGATGACTGTTTTACAAAGGTTTTCTCCAGGGTCGAAAGGAACGTGCATTACAAGATGAAAGAAATGCTCCTTCTTTTGTGCCGTATTCATATTTTGTACGTATTTAAATACAAATCTTGAATTAAGGTTATTGATACTATTCATGTCTTTTATTAATCATACTAGCTTCTGTATAGCAAGAGTTTTAAAAAAGTGCTATACAAATTCAACGCTCACAGAAAAAATTGCTCCACAAAATTTATAACTGTCGCTTTGAAAATGGTCTTTGTTATTTCTACAGGATTGTAAGTGTTTAACGCTAATTTCAAGGGCAAGTTGCAATCTTGTGGGGCAAGCTGAGTTTTACATAAAGTTGCCCTCTGGGCAAGTTCAGTAAAAAAATTATTTCTAACACTGATTAATATAATATAACATAACATTGATAAAAATATCGAGGATCCAAGTTTTTGAGAAAAATTTTCTTTTGGATTGCAAATGCATGTATCAAAACAGTATTAGTCATAAACTATTTCTTACCCTAATGTCCATGCGAGCACCATCATGGTTGTGGTCGCCATTTACTCTTATCAAGATATCGTTAGATGTGATGGCAGTTTATTGCACGTTTTGGAAGTACATTTCCAAACATCAGTATCAGTCTTCCTTTTATTTATACGATACTTGTAACCACCTACTACCAAGTATCGGCCGTAAGCGAGCTGTGCGTTTGCTATTTTGAATGAATATGCATTTCCTTGACATAAACGTCTTTTTTATATATATCAAATGGTGAATAAAGTTCAATATTTCAATCACAGATGCCAAAACGATGAGTGACATCGTTAAATTTTAATTAATGTAAGTGAACGATTTTCATGAACTTTTGTCACCGTTAATTAGGTCTTAACACCTTTAATCTCTTGGCGGCATTTACTTCAAATCATCAAAGAAAACAAAACGGTGACTTCCCGGGAATTTTGAAATTCATACTGGTGACTTCCCGGGAAGACACCAAATTTATACAACAGCTCCTATGTTTGTATTACGCCCGATGTTGTTACAAGAGTAAATATCTTGACATTTCTTATAAAAGCTTTGAACGGGTCAACGGTACAAAAAAGCGATTTTTAAAAGTATTTTGATTAATTTTGAAAATAGATCTATTGGTAAAGCATTTCGATCAATGGTAATTTCAAATCTTTTCTTTCCGTGTTTTTAAACATCGATCTATTGGTATCGTGTTTTGATCAGTGGTAATTTCAAATCTTTTCTTTCCGTGTTTTTAAACATCGATCTATTGGTATAGCATTTTGTTCATCGGTAATTTCAAGTCTTTTCTTTCCGTGTTTTTAAACATCGATCTATTGGTATCGTGTTTTGATCAGCGGTAATTTCAAATCTTTTCTTTCCGTGTTTTTAAACATCGATCTATTCGTATCGTATTATCAACGCTAATTTCAAATCTTTTCTTTCCGTGTTTTTAAACATCGATCTATTGGTATCGTGTTTTGATCAGCGGTAATTTCAAATCTTTTCTTTCCGTGTTTTTAAACATCGATCTATTGGTATCGTATTATCAACGCTAATTTCAAATCTTTTCTTTCCGTGTTTTTAAACATCGATCTATTGGTATCAGCGGTAATTTCAAATCTTTTCTTTCCGTGTTTTTTTTTTTTTTAAGTCACCGTGTATAATGCGCACCTCTTGTTTGACGGGTACTTTTCAGGGTAAAAAAGTGCGCATTATATTCGGAATTATACGGTATTTAGATTGGTTTTTCTTCTTTTGGACTTGTACATTCACATATTGCATTAAGATATTTTTCAGTGCCAACCATTATTTCATACTAAAAAAATCAAACACAGTTACTAATGAAGAAAGTTAAAATTTTATAAGGAGCAATTTTGATTCAAATGTATTGTGTTATATATTATTAGAAAGAATAGATCGAGCATAGTAAGCCTGAGAATTTGTGTCATATGCAAATTAAGTCATGTGACAGTCACAATAGATACAAAAATTGCAGATTTGTTGTGAATACAATGATTCCCCAAAAGAGAAACAATGCTGTGCATTTCTAGGCTACTAGCTACTTATAACTATATGGCGGGGAAGGAAGAATTGGCTTAGGAAAAGAAACATAATCAATAAGGGCAATCAATAAGCAAATTGCAGTTTCGCAAAAAAAGGTTTAGCAATCAGCATTCAGCACTGATGTTGCACCGGCGTTCCATATGCATACTATACCTCAAGTTACAAGAATTTCTGAACATCAAAACTTTCAAGCAATTAATTTTTTTTATAGTACATGAAGTTCAAAACGAAGAAACGATACTGTAACATCATAGTCTGCACTCATTTGTACCTGGGATAATGTTTAACCTGTAAACCAAATTTCATAACATGGACCATTTTAGATAGGTTGGAAAACGGTAGTATCCATGCAACCTTGAACCATGAACTCTACATAGATGGCCTTGACATTTATTTGTAAACAAACATTACTTTTATCCACAAATCCGGATTTTTTGGTGAAAATATGGATGTTAAATACTTATTTTTATGCATCTTGGTTTTACAAATCAGATTTACCTTAAAAATATCAAAATAATGACTAATTTCATTTACCATGCCGTGTTAAATAGCTGTAAGGTCACTTATGGCTATTTACCACACAGTGGTAAATAGACGCTGCCATTTTATCAGGGACAGGGACTATTCAGGTGTATTTCTGTTCACTGTAAATTACTGTAAAAGTAGTGAGTAGTCAGTATGACTAGAGTAAGCCAGGCTTAGTCAACATGTAGTCAACAATTAATGGCTGTGATGGGAATTAGTTATTGCAAGCCAAATAATAGAAGAATTGTGATGAAATATGGACCATATTGGATTATGTATTTAGAAAAACTGTATAATTTATGGATAAATCAAATGCAGAAGAAAATGTGCACAATCCTGATCAAATTTTGAGTTTCTTTGTCATCAAATGGTTGAAATACACAATCAATGGCTGTCATGGTGAAATATACAAACAAAAACGGAAATGTGAAAATAAGTAAGATTGGGATTACATGAAAACCAAAGGGCGAATATTTTTTCTGTGGAATTGATTGGGGATTAGCCCAAAATTAGCATCAAAGCCCAAATATTTAGGATAGAATATACTATAGTTAAAGGGAGATTTGTGACAATCAATACATGTGTCACTTAAAATAAAGTTGACAAAACAGTGTTTATTTATTTCTTCTCTTTGATGGTGTTACACAATATTGGACATATCACCCCAGTGATGACGTCATCAGCGGGTTGATATGTTCAATCTCGTGTGACAACATCAAAGAGAAAACGTTCCCGAGGTATGTATCTTGTGTTACAGCTTCAAAAAAACAATTCAAATCTCCAAAATCTACAAACCAATCCACTACGTGAAGTTGACGGACCAAAATGACAGACACTGACTGCGCGCAATATGAATTTTTGATTGGCTGATAAAAGTCATACGTCACATTTGATTGACAGCTGGCGATAAGTCAATTATAGCTAGAATTTTTGTTATAAGTGTTGTTGGGTAGGACCTCTGATATCATTAGCTTGACAATGTCATAATTATTATGACTTCATCTTAATTTATCTCTTCATTTTGTATTTTAGTCCTCCCTGAGGAAGCTCTATTTTATTAGAGCAAAACGTTGTAATTTAAATGGTTTTATATGACAGTGTTTTTTATACGCCCACATGAAATGTGGAGCGTATATTGCCGTCACCCATGTCCGTCGGTCCGTCGGTCCGTCGGTCCGTCGGTCCGTCCGTCGGTCCGTCCACAATTGCTTGTTAACACTCTACAAGTCACAATTCTTTACGGATTTTGACGAAACTTGCTGAAATTGTTTATTATCACCCAAGGATGAACCCTATTGAAAATCAAAAGAATCGAAAAAAATTAAATATGAATTATTGCCCTTGTTCTTTAAAACGCGTTCGATTTTTATCTTGTTAACACTCCACAGGTCACAATTCTTTACGGATTTTGACGAAACTTGCTGAAATTGTTTATTATCACCCAAGGATGAACTCTATTGAAAATCGAAAGAATCGAAAAAAAATCTAATATGAATTATTGCCCTTGTTCTTTAAAACGCGTTCGATTTTTAGCTTGTTAACACTCTACAAGTCACAATTCTTTACGGATTTTGACGAAACTTGCTGAAATTGTTTATTATCACCCAAGGATCAACCCTATTAAAAATCAAAAGAATCGAAAAAAATTTAATATGAATTATTGCCCTTGTTCTTTAAAACGCGTTCGATTTTTAGCTTGTTAACACTCCACAGGTCATAATTCTTTACGGATTTTGACGAAACTTGCTGAAATTGTTTGTTATCACCCAAGGATGAACCCTATTGAAAATCGAAAGAATCGAAAAAAATCTAATATGAATTATTGCCCTTGTTCTTTAAAACGCGTTCGATTTTTAGCTTGTTAACACTCTACAAGTCACAATTCTTTACGGATTTTGACGAAACTTACTGAAATGGTTTATTATCACCCAAGGATGAACCCTATTGAAAATCAAAAGAATCGAAAAAAATTTAATATGAATTATTGCTCTTGTTCTTTAAAACGCGTTCAATTTTTAGCTCGTTAACACTCTACAAGTCACAATTCTTTACGGATTTTGACAAAACTTACTGAAATGGTTTATTATCACCCAAGGATGAACCCTATTGAAAATCGAAAGAATTCGAAAAAAATCTAATATGAATTATTGCCCTTGTTCTTTAAAAAGCGTTTGATTTTTATCTCGTTAACACTCTACAAGTCACAATTCTTTACGGATTTTGACGAAACTTACTGAAATTGTTTATTATCACCCAAGGATGAACCCTATTGAAAATCAAAAGAATCGAAAAAAATTTAATATGAATTATTGCCCTTGTTCTTTAAAACACGTTTGATTTTTAGCTTGTTAACACTCTAGAAGGCACAATTCTTTTTCAATAAGATTTTAATGAATCCTATTGAAATAGTTTATTATCACACGATAGACCCTATCGAAAATCAAACAATATTTGATATGACTTATTGCCCTTTTGGTTCAAAATAGGTTTTAGTTTTAGCTCATAAACAGAAGAATTTTGATTATCTTGATGAATGCTAAACCCTTGATGAAATCGAGAGAAAAAAATGTTTAGACGACACTTAATTTAAGTTCTGAACGAAATGTAGGCCTATGACGACAGGTTGAATCTTTGATGTGTTCTTTTTCGAACAAAGCTGCTAGTGGGCGTATATTACCTTGCCTGGCAAGCTATCTTTTATTTTGTATTGGACTCACTTTGTATCCTGTCATTAGAATCCAGTTTATCCAGTAAACTGTGATCACCATTACCTTCTTCATGACTGGTTTGGATGTTCAACTATTATTATTAGTTTGATTGCACACATTTCATGTGGGCGTATATAGCCGTTGCCCCTGTCTGTCTATCTGTCTACAATTGTTGTGAACATGACAGAAAGCTGGTTTCTTGATGGATTTTTATGCAACTTGGTGTGAGTGTTTGTAATGACCTTGAGATAAACCCTATTGAAAATCAAAACCATAGTAAGATAATTTAGTTATTGTCCTTGTTCTTTAAAATATGTACATTTTTTAGCCTGTAACACTCAAAGTTGTGATCATGATAGAGAGATGGTTTCGGAAAATGAAAATGTCATTCTCAGAATCTTTTATTTACTGACAACTCTTGTCAACACCACGGACGAATTGGCTGCCATTAAAAAAGTGGGCGTTATTGCCAAAGCTGGGTCGTAAAAATCACTATCCGTTTCAACACTAATTTAAATCCTATTAGAAGTGTCTGGAACAAAAAGTCAAACGCACCCATCTCACAGATTCACGTGAACAATAACAATAAAATGTTTGGAAAATCTCAAATCCTGCAATTGTTCACTTGAACTATCTTCTAGATTTAGCAGAATATTAAATGAAAAAGCATATATTTTAGTTCAAATGATTTACACGAATAACTAAATCATTACCCAAGCCAATTGAGATCAGTGGTCTATTGTTTTTATACGCCCACATTGAAATGTGGCTTTAAAAAATTAAACTTCTGTCAACATAAAACCATTTATTTCTCCAACGTTTCATGTGTATACAAACACACTTCCTCAGGGAACCAATACAATTAAAAAAGTTTGTTTTTTTAATTGTATTGGTTCCCTGAGGAAGTGTGTTTATATTGGAGAAATAAATGGTTTTATGTTGACAGAAGTTTAATTTTTTAAAGCCTCATATCTTCATCCTGTCAAAGCATCATAGTTTTTTACAACTGAGATCACCATTAATCATCTTCATGATTGGTTTTGTTCAACTGTCACTTTTATTTGGAATTTACACATTGAAATGTGGTCGTATATTGCCGTCGGTCCGTCTGTCCACAATTGGCTTGTTAACGCAATAGAGACCACAGTTTTGGTTGGATTTGAAAAAAAATTTGTATGTAGGATTATATTCATAAGATCTCGGACAATTTCGAATTTGGGTTTGATTCGACTAAAATTCACGGAGTTTTACACCCAAAATATGTTAAAAATGGCTTGTGAACGCGATAGAGACCACAGTTTTGGTTGGATTTGAATAAAATTTTGTATGTAGGATTATATTTATAAGATCTCGGACAAGTTCGAATTTGGGTTCGATTGGACAAAATTTCACGGAGTTTTACACCCAAAATACGTTAAAAATGGCTTGTGAACGCAATAGAGACCACAGTTTTGGTTTGATTTGAATAAAATTTTGTGTGTAGGATTATATCCATAAGATCTTGGACAAGTTCGAATTCCGGATCGATTCAACAAATATTTACGGAGTTTTACACCCAAAATATGTTAAAAATGACTTGTGAACATGAAAAAGACCACAGTTGTGGTAGGAATTTAATAAACTTTTGTGTGTAGGATAATATCCATCTTGGACAAGTTTGAATTCCGGATCGATTCGACAAATATTTACGGAGTTTTATTAGTTATGAAATTAGATGCTTTATATTAACAAGATATTGGATGAATTCAAATCTGAACATCAGCCAGCAAAAATTAAGATAGTAACATTCCTTAAAATATTGACAATTTATGTAGTGTAAGTGGGCGTATATTGCTAGGCAACCACTTGTCATGTTAATTGATTATCACATTATTGCAATTCTGTCAAAAATTTTAATTTAAACAAAACTGTCAGTAGGCCTATGTTAACTTGCCTGGCAAGCTTTCTTTCTAAACTTAAGTATTTTGTGAGGCCACGGTGGCTCAGTGAAGGTTCAGGGTTCAATCCATCCATCGAGAAGATACCTTTGGATTTCTCAACCCAGTTTTTTTCTGAGGGGCTGACATAGAAAAAACGTCCAGTCATTCGGATGGGACTATAAACCGAGTCTCTGGGTGCTACGGGTTGTGCACATTTCAAATTGGCATATGCCCATATAGGTGCAGAAAAGCTGGATGTCCAATTCCATTTCATTTTATTTTCAGTATTCTGTATGAGGGCAAAGAAAGACTAATGAGTGGTTGTGAAGTAGTGCATACTACTCCTTATGGTCACCCAGCTAATGTTAATAATAGTAATAGTAGTCGAATTTACATTACTTTTCGAAGAGCATCTGAAACCGCATGTAGTGATACTCTAGCTGTTGTGGATATCTGTATTATTCTTGTTAATAAGGTTAGTTTATCAAACTTTTGATGTGTTTTGATTTTTATCTGGACAGTGAGCATGGAACTTAATTGAAGCATACAAAGGACATCAAATATGGATGCATGAATTTGTCTGTCACTCATGTCATTCTGTTCTTTTTATCAGCAAATAATGATGGTTTAGTTTCATCCCATTTTTATATGCCCACATGAAATGGAGTGATTCCAAAAAGAAAAAGCAGGCAGCAATAATCAATCACAGAAGACTTTTTGATGGGATCTCCTATACCGCTAGTAGTATAGTGATTCATTTGATGTTTACTGAACTTGGTGTAATTAATAATAAAACTTGACATCAAATACCCAACATTTGGTATTAAAGGATGGTATTTAATGTTGCTCAAGTTGCTCCTAAACACTCTAGAAGGTACCCGGTTCTTGATGGATTTTAAACACATTACAGGTCACAATTCTTAACGGATTTTGACTAAACTTTGTGTGACTGTTCATAAATACCCAAGGATAAACTCCTTGAAAATCAGCAAAATCAAAAAATATTCACTATGAATTATTCTCTTGTTTGTGAAAACGTGTTCAATTTTTAGCTCGTAAACACTCTAGAAGGTACAATTCTTGACGAATTTTTACAAAAACTTAGTGTGAGTGTTCATAATCACCTGAGGATAAACCCTATTGAATGAAAAT
Organism: Lottia scabra; assembly: GCA_029955415.1. Classification (NCBI taxonomy): domain Eukaryota; kingdom Metazoa; phylum Mollusca; class Gastropoda; family Lottiidae; genus Lottia; species Lottia scabra. The sequence goes on along the minus strand of JARJEI010000002.1, from coordinate 4,764,901 downwards.
CAGCAAAATCGAAAATTATTTACTATGAATTATTGCCCTTGTTTGTGAAAACTGATTTTGACAAAACTTTGTGTGAGTGTTCGTAATCAAGGATAAACCATATTTAAAATTAGCAAAGTCGATATGGGCGTATATTACTTGCCTGGCAAGCTATCTTGATAAAAACAAGTTAACACTGTGAAACATTTGGCAAATCTAAATCATAACATAATGATCATATTTGTCAGGTGATGAGTAAACATCCTTCAAGATGGCCTTGAGCATGGATAAATCCTACCTCCCCTTCCAATTTAGAATAAGAACATGAAGTCGGATTGGGTAGCTCGCTTGCAGCACTTGCACTGACCTTTGGCTTCCAAATTATTATAATGCATTGTTTATTTATTTTTTTATTTTTTCGAATTTTATTATCACTATTTTGGTAAGAAGGCAACATGCCACAAACAGATTTTTTTCAACATTTTACGATGACTTGTTGACCATGAACTATTAAATATAAATTGGTGCCATTTTGACAAACTGGAAATGAGGTAGAACAAAAAATGATAATTTTGGTTTTTTGAATCTCACAGATCTATTTTTCATCCGATTTTTATCAAACTGTTTTTTATAACTGTTAGCCACTAAACAGTAGCAAAATGCAACATGAGTAAAACAGGTTTTTTGGATCTAGAAGCTACAATTTTGAGACGATTTTGCTCCGGTTTTGATTTTTAGAATCTGTGAGTAATTGCTGACCTGATCAAAGTTAAAAAATTTAAAATGTCAAAAATTCTTAGCAAAATTTTTTTCATCGAATTTCGATTCTTTTTCACATTTTTTTTTTATCTTTGTCAGATTGATCTGCTATTTTAATATATCACAGTTGATTGTAATATAAAATTTGAATTTTTTTATATATTGCAATTTAGGAAACCTTTACCCGATTTTTTGAATTTTTGACTTTAATAAATGCATAGTTTATGATGACCATACCCCATATAAATGTATCCATAAAAAAAATTGACATGGGCGCGGCACATCCGGGTTAAATTTTAATTGCAGTGCGTTCAAACCACCCTTAGGAAGAGATGAAGCGTTAGAATTATATTGTACCCATCAGTATAGACAAGTGAAGAATCACAAGGAATACAAAGTTAGAAATAATCTTTCTTCTGAAGAAAAAGAAGCTCTTCATTCACTTAAAGCAGATACCGGTACAGAAATTATCATTGGTAAAGCAGATAAAGGAGGAGGTATTGTCGTTTGGAACAGGGATGATTACGTAAAAGAATGTATGAAACATCTGGATAACCAACTAGTTTATGAGAAAGTACCGTATGATCTCTCAGAAGAAATTCATAACTTGAATAATTTGGTGAGTAATTTAAAAATTCCTGAAGTAGAAAAAAAATCCATATTGAATAGGCCTATCAAAAAACCTGCAGAATTTTATATCCTTGGTAAAATCCACAAGATGAATGATGAAGCTAAAGTTCCTCCTGGTCGTCCTATCTGTAGTCAAGTTTTTGCACCTACTAAACAAGCCTCCCTTTGGCTTGATTGGAAGCTGAAATCAGTAGCAGATGCTTATTGCAATGAAATGGTGAAAGATACTACTGAATTTCTTCAGAAGATTGAAACATTTCATTTAGATCCCATTCCTTTTCAACAATTATTAACATTTGATGTCATAAGTTTGTATCCTAACATTCCTATACCAGAAGGAATTGAAGCCCTTAAAGAAGCAATGTCAGTCACGGATCTATTAGATGATGATGAAGTTTCAGCTATTTTACAACTCGCCTAATTCACACTTGATAATAATGTTTTCACTTTTAATGGTTTATTCTATAAACAAATTTCTGGCACTGCTATGGGATCGCCTTTTGCTGTGACGTACGCTAACATTTTCATGTCATTTTGGATAAAAAAGTTTTGGAATCCTTTACCTAATAAACCTAACATTAATTTTCGATTCATTGATGATATTTGGGGAATATCGTCTATGTCTTCTAAAGATTGTACAGACTTTCTGACCCTGCTTAATAATCAACATCCAACAATCAAGTTCACCATGAATATTAGTGAAAACTGTGTTTCCTTTCTTGATGTCAACGTAATTAAAGAAGACGACCATTTAGAAACAGATCTATTTTCTAAATCTACAGACACCCATCACTACCTGCCACCTACTAGTTGTCACCCTAAACACATTTTCAGCTCTATACCATATAGTGGTGCTCTTCGTATTAAAAGGATTTGTAGCAAACCAGAGTGGACTGAAACCAATCTTAAAAAATTTCATCTTACTTAAAATCTTGTGGTTACAGCAAAAAAACTATCCAGAAGGCCTTCAAAAAAGTTCAACTCAAAACCCGCAATGAACTCCTCCAGTACAAGACCAATAAAAACGACAATGACAAGCAAATTATTCCTTGGGTTACTACTTATGATCCTCGACAACCTAACATCAGAAATATGGCTAAAGATAGTACATTATTAGACACCAGTGAAAGAATGCAGAAAGTATTGAAAGAAAGTAAGATCATCATGGCTGAAAGAAGAAACAAAACTATTGGTGACATCCTTCGAGCTACCGTGACAAGCAAAGACTCAAAAGTATTTTACATAAAAGACTCTGTTAATTGTTCATCCAATTTTGTAATTTATTGTTTAACTTGTTCACAATGTGGAATTTAATATGTAGGACAAACTATAACATCATTTAGTGTAAGACTTAACAAACACCGTTCTAATATTAAATTAAAGAAAGAGGGAAAAGCACCTAGAGTGTCGCCACATTTTAATATGCCAGGTCATTCTTTTACATGGACTATTCTCCAGAAAATTTACCATGAGAACAAAATTAGATTAGATATGGCTGAATCATTTTGGATTCATAGACTTAATACTGTATGGCCCAATGGCTTAAATGAACAAAATCCTGACAATCTCAAAAACTTTTCAAAGTAAAAAATCTTTTTTAGATCAATACTCCCTTTAAATTATTTTGACTTTTACTTTAATTATAGCTAGAATTTTTGTTAGGAGTGTTGTTGGGTAGGACCTCTGATGTCATTAGCTTGATGACGTCATAATTTTTATGACTTCATCTTAATTTATCTCTTTATTTTGTATTTTAGTCCTCCCTGAGGAAGCTCTATTTTATTAGAGCGAAACGTTGGATTTTAAATGGTTTAATATTACAGTGTTTTTTTATTTTGTATTGGACTCACTTTGTATCCTGTCATTAGAATCCAGTTTATCCAGTAAACTGTGATCACCATTATCTACTTCATGACTGGTTTGGATGTTCAACTATTATTATTAGTTTGATTTCACACATAAATGTGGGCGTATATTGTAGTCGCCCCTGTCTGTCTGTCTGTCTGTCCGTCCACAATTGTTGTGAACACGATAGAGAGCTGGTTTCTTCATGGATTTTGATAAAACTTTCTGTGAGTGTTTATAATCATCCAAGGAAGAAGCCTATTGAAAATCAGACAAATCGAAAAATATTTGATGGGTTATTGCCCTTGTTTTTTAAAATACTTTGCGAACACGTCGGAGAGCTGGTTTCTTGATGGATTTTGATGAAACTTGGTGTGAGAGTTTATAATCATCCAAGGATGAAACCTATAGAAAATCAGACAAATCAAAAAAGATTTGATGGGTTATTGCCCTTGTTTTTGAAAATACTTTGTGATCACGATAGAGAGCTGGTTTCTTGATGGATTTTGATGAAACTTTGTTTGAGTGTTTGTCATGACCTTGGGATTAAACCTATTGAAAATCAGAAACATCGGTAAATATTTTATGAGTTATTGCCCCTGTTCTTTAAAATGTGTTAATTTTATAGCCCGTAATGCTCTCAAAGTTGTGAACACAATGGAGAGCTGGTTTCTTGATGGAATTTGATAAAAATTATTGTGTGTGTTTATAATCGTCCAAGGATGAAGCCTATTGAAAATCGGACAAATCAAAAAATATTTGATGGGTTATTGCCCTTGTTTTTGAAAATACTTTGCGAACATGTCGGAGAGCTGGTTTCTTGATGGATTTTGATGAAACTTGGTGTGAGAGTTTATAATCATCCAATGATGAAACCTATTGGAAATCAGACAAATCAAAAAAGATTTGATGGGTTATTGCCCTTGTTTTTGAAAATACCTTGTGATCACGATAGAGAGCTGGTTTCTTGATGGATTTTGATGAAACTTGGTTTGAGTGTTTGTCATGACCTTGGGATTAAACCTATTGAAAATCAGAAACATCGGTAAATATTTTATGAGTTATTGCCCCTGTTCTTTAAAATGTGTTAATTTTATAGCCCGTAATGCTCTCAAAGTTGTGAACACAATGGAGAGCTGGTTTCTTGATGGAATTTGATAAAAATTATTGTGTGTGTTTATAATCGTCCAAGGATGAAGCCTATTTAAAATCAGACAAATCAAAAAATATTTGATGGGTTATTGCCCTTGTTTTTGAAAATACTTTGCGAACACGTCGGAGAGCTGGTTTCTTGATGGATTTTGATGAAACTTGGTGTGAGAGTTTATAATCATCCAAGGATGAAACCTATTGAAAATCAGACAAATCAAAAAAGATTTGATGGGTTATTGCCCTTGTTTTTTAAAATACTTTGTGATCACGATAGAGAGCTAGTTTCTTGATGGATTTTGATGAAACTTGGTTAGAGTGTTTGTCATGACCTTGGGATTAAACCTATTGAAAATCAGAAACATCGGTAAATATTTTATGAGTTATTGCCCCTGTTCTTTAAAATGTGTTAATTTTATAGCCCGTAATGCTCTCAAAGTTGTGAACACAATGGAGAGCTGGTTTCTTGATGGAATTTGATAAAAATGATTGTGTGTGTTTATAATCGTCCAAGGATGAAGCCTATTGAAAATCGGACAAATCAAAAAATATTTGATGGGTTATTGCCCTTGTTTTTGAAAATACTTTGCGAACACGTCGGAGAGCTGGTTTCTTGATGGATTTTGATGAAACTTGGTGTGAGAGTTTATAATCATCCAAGGATGAAACCTATTGAAAATCAGACAAATCAAAAAAGATTTGATGGGTTATTGCCCTTGTTTTTGAAAATACTTTGTGATCACGATAGAGAGCTGGTTTCTTGATGGACTTTGATGAAACATGGTTTGAGTGTTCATAATCACCCAAGGATGAACCCTATTGAAAATTAGAAAAATTGAAAAATATTTCGTGGGTTATTGCCCTTATTAACTTGTAGTTGTAAACACTCAAAAATCGTTCAATTTTGTAAACATTCTTGATGGCACGGTTTTCGACAGATGTTTCATTTACTGATAGTTCTTGTCGACCTCCCGGACGAATTGGCTGCCATTACAAAAGTGGGCGTATTACGATGGGGCATCGCTATTTTTGAATTTTGATTTCAATTTTTTTTTTATTTTCGTTTTGATTTTTTTATGCAATTACTAAAACTTTCAAGGCTCATATATTTTGACCTTTACCTTTGGTGACCTTGGTACCTGAACAAAAGTTATTGCACTTGATGAAATCTATCCAATGATATATTCATGTTTGTGATCCGATGTATACAATTGAAATTTGTGATTTTTGACTTTAAACAGTCCTGCCACGTGACCTAGCGTAAATACGTCAAAAATGATTTAACAATCATATTATGCGTAATTTGCTCTTTCCAATGATGTACGACAATATACACTTAAATTAAAATTGCACGATTTAAAATTTGAACATTTTGTGCAAATTTCCAATGTAACTGTGCGTGTTTTTTTCAAATTTTATTTCAATCGATCTGAAAATTTTCAGATGGAAAGATATTTCGATTGCAATCCAAAATCTGTTTTCGAAAAATTGATACCACTTCCGGTTTTGACGTAATTAGCTTGTAAATTTGAAATTTCAACTTCCGAAATTTTGAATATATTTGAAATTTGTTTTTTGCAATATTTTACATTATGGTATATATCAACAATTTGAAATAAAAAAAATTAACCCGTAAGTTACAAATCGGCCGCCATATTGATATGACTAACTTTTGGAAAACTCAAAATGGGGCCTCAGGGTTATTAGCGGAATTCGTAACTTTGATATTTTTCGAAACTACAGTCGATTGCATTCAAAGCATTGTTAATCGATTTTTGATCTTCTGTTTTGCCTTTCTTGCACTTCCGTTTTATTTTTTTCAGTAATTACCAAAACTTTCAGGGCTCATATCTCGTGACCTTGACCTTTGGTGACATTGTGACCTGAACTAAAGTTTTTGCCCTCCATGAGATCTATCCGACTATGTATTCATATTTGAAGTCCGATCTATACTTCCAGTTTTGTAAGCAAATCAAATTTGCGATTTTTTACTTTACAAGTAACATCCAAGGTTTCGCTAGTTGTGGTAGCTTTCTTTGTCTAGAAATAATACCAATACAGACCCTTTTAAAAACAGTTTTTAAGTAATTCCTAAACTGTTACGCACTGCTCAGAACCATGCAAAGCCTATGGATCTATTTTTTTTTTTTTCGTTTTCTGGTCTCGCTATTTCGGTATGAAGGGAACTTGTCATGCTTAATCTGACACAGTTTCTCATAATATATAGGTGCTCGTTGTGAGGTGAATGCAAAATGACGCACTTTTGACCAACTGGAAATGATGTATGACAAAAAGTATGTTTTAGGTTTTTTATCAATTTAACCTACAGTTTTCAACTGATTTCGAAGGAACTTTTTTTGTTTAGCTCATTTATCGCTTATCTAAACAATAACAATTTGAAAAACGCTCGAATTTTGACTTTTGATGCTGAATTTTGGAATTTGTTTTTTTTACCCTTTTTTCAACTTTGACAATTTTATTTCCATTGATCTGAAACTTTACAGGATTATAGACAATGTTAATGCAAAGAAAACGGTATTATCAAAATTTCAATATCACTTCCGGTTTTCACGTCATTTGCTTTTTAACTTGGAATTTTAACTTCCGGAGTTTTGGAGATATTTGAAAAAAATGTCTGCATTATGTTAGAATTTGTCATCATGAAAGATATTTATCATAAAATTTGACCTGGAAGTAATATGTCAGGCGCCATGTTGTTGTGACTAATTTTTATAAAACTCAAAATGGGGCCTCAGGGGATAATCGGATTTGCACAATATTGGTGTCTATGAAATCCTTAGTCGATTGCCACCAACCTTATGGCAGCAGATTTTTGAATTGTAATGCCTCGTCCACGTGGTGGAACTTAACATGAAGTGTAAACGGTTGGTTTAAAACGGTTTTATTAGCAGTATGATGTAACATTCGTCTTTTACCTCACCGTAAAAGGCTGAAAATACAAAATTAACAATAATGTATAAAAAATGTGAAAATTAAATGATAAATTGAAAGTATAAAATAATGAAAATATTAAGAATGTGGAGGTTTGAGAAACATGATGCACTGACACAACTAGCCGATAGCACTCATGGGCTTCCGTAGTAAATACTTTCAGAAAAAGCAGATTTGACAGTCTGGCATTCCAGATAGTAATCAAGAACTTGCAAATGTAAACAAGAGTATGCAAACCATAATATATAGCGACAAATGAACATATAAAGAAAGAAAATAGGGCATGTGGGGTCTATGCGTGATTTGGCGCCAATGGGGGGTTTGTTTACATTTAGGGAAAAGTTTTCAGATAACATTAAAACATATAAATTGGCAATAATAATAACGGATCCTGTGATATTTCATATCATGAGAGGTTTAACTTTAAGCATATGGCATTTAACTTACATTGTGGTTGGCTAAACCTGAAAGTTTGGAGAAGTTTGGGGTGAAAATGTTGAAGTTTTCATGGCAGTGAAAAAATAGTATTTTTAGATCTCCTTGAAAGGAGAGTTAAGAAGAAAGGTAACTCTTGACTGAGTTAAATTTAAGACCACAAATATCAAGTAGGCTTACATGTATAATGAATTAAAATGGTAACATTACACTCCCCGCTTGATATGAAAATATCACGATGGAATATTTGAAAATAAATGAATAATGACTCAAAACATGAGTAAGTGAAAAGTCAACACAGTATTTTGATTACAAATTGTCTGATAGCAAAAGTATGATTTCCAAGATGGGTCTAGTATAAACACATGGTTTGCCATCACGAATTGTCCTCACTTCAGCTTTCCTAACAATGATCATCAGGAAATAAATAGAATAAGTCTGATACTCCAATCATCACGATGCAAGTTTTTGTCCTTGAGGAGCACACAATTGTTCACTTTAAGAGTAGGTTGTTTGTTGAACCATTTAGTACTTGGCTGTAAAGTAGGTAGAGATTGATTGTAGATGTAACCTTGGAGTAACCTAGTACTACCCGGGAATCGGAGTAGAACCTGGTTTGGTTTGAAGATATCTCCATTTGATGAGATATTATCTCAGCTACTTTAGAAGCTAGAACTGCTGCACACAATTCTAGTCGTGGGATGCTATGTCCATGGGTTACTGCGGTTTTACCAAGTACAAATCCAATATGTATTTGATTATCTGTGTCATAGGTCTTGAGATAAGCTAAACTTCGCTGGACTGGGAGAATGTCTTTTCTGATGTCCAAGTCCTTTAAATCTTTTGCAAGATCTTCGGTTGGGAAGCCGTTCATAACTTCTTCAGAGTTGGAAGCAATCTTGTGAAGCCGTAAGTTGCCTTGCTCTTTGAGTATTTGTTGAGTTTGTTGTAGTAAATCAATAGCTTGTTGATGAGTTGGAAAGGAGGCTAGTCCATCATCAACATAAAAGTCGTTTTCTACAAATTTGATGACATCTGCATCACCATTTTCGACAGTTTTTCGAAGACCATAGGTAGCTACAGCAGGTGAAGGACTGTTACCAAAAACGTGAACACACATGCGGTATTCAATTAAAGGTTGATGTGGATCGTTGTTTTGATACCATAGGAAGCGAAGAAAGTTTCTGTGTTCTTCTTTTACAAAAAAGCAGTAAAACATTTGCTGGATGTCTGCTATTACAGCAATTGGATCCTTGCGGAATCTAAGTAGAACACCCAACAGTTCGTTTGTTAAGTTTGGTCCAGACATTAAGACACCATTTAATGATTGTCCTTCATATTTTGCAGAAGAGTCAAATACGCCTCTGATTTGGTTTGGTTTTTGTGGATGATACACACCAAAGATAGGAAGGTACCAACATTATTCATCCTTTTGTACAGGTGGTGCTATCTCGGCATGACCATTGTCAAATATGTTCTTCATAAAGGTGACAAAGTGATCTCGTTTTCGAGGATCTTTCTTGAGGCTGTAGTCAAGTGTCCTAGATCGCTTGATAGCCTGAGGTTTGTTGTTTGGAAGCCTGGGTCGTGGATCTTTAAATCGAAGTGGAGCACTCCAAAAGCCACCAGGATCCTTGATGAAATCCTTATCCATGATTTTGATGAAGGCTTTATCTTCAATTGATGGACCAAGTCTTTCGTCATCCTTAGTTTTTTCAAATACAGAAGATCCCAGAGTGTCTGTGCTGAAATGTGAAAGTTCTGTATAGGGATTTGAAGACTGTTTGAGTTCGAAGTTGTTAGGACATTCTGGAAATATTGTCGATCTACCATCGTTTAAGATGTAGGTTTTGTTGACGTTTACCATGTTTGGTTGATGCTGTTTGCCTAAGCATACTTCACCGACAATCACCCATCCGAGATTGAGTTTTTGAGCGAATGGTGAGTGTTTGGGACCAGTGTGTTGTTGAAGGACGTGATGTGCTTCAGGTAGGTCTCTACCTATTAAGAGAAGTATAGGTGTATCTTCTTTAACAGGAGGTATGTGTATAGCGATATCAGCTAGATGTGCAGGCCTCGAAATTTGCTTCCCCAGCGTAAACGAAAAATCGTTTACGGTAATTTTCATCACGTAACCGATAGTTCGGTTCGGACTCAAACATTCGCGAAACCGATCGGTTACGTGAATCGGTTACGTCGTTTAGTGTTGTATATACGGTGTTGACTTCAAATACCTTTGTGTTTCGTTTCGTTATGAAACAAGAACTTCCTTAACAGACACCTTTTGTGTATTGCCATCGGTAGGAAACAGCCATGGACATTCACCATGTGACAGCTGATTGATAGAATAACTGGGCCCATACCATGCATAATTAACTCAAAGAAACACCGCTCTCTCAATATTATTATGCTAGTAAAATGTGGAATGGACTTGATCAGAAACAAGATATAATAATATAGATTATTGAAATTATTTATTTCCAACACATCTTTATTCTCATTAATCTACGTAAATATTATATATATCAACTCAGTGTTCTCATTTATAATCTACGTAAATATTAAGGAAATTATTTATTTCCAAACATCATCAGTATTTAGAACTATACGTGTTTATCTTTTCAATTATCCTCGCTTCCATTGTCTTCTGCTTCACTCTCGACAACTCCACTTTCGAAGGGTTCAAGTTCATTTTCACTTTCGCATTCGGTATCAGTATCGGAACGGGAACTATCAGAGTTGCTGCCTTCCGACTCGCTCACAATGAATTGAGAGTCATCCTGAAGGAGATGGTTAGGTTGAGATTCAAACGGAGTGGGAAGAAATGTGTCCGGCAAGTCCACATCCATCATCTGGGGCTGAATTTGTGTTTTCTTCTTATATCGTCCCTTCTTGCTAGCGGTCATATATGACTCGACCGCTTTCTTAATTAATTTATTCTCATAATCCGGATCAAGTCCAGTCATTATTGGGACGTTTACCCGAAGAAGAAGGAGGTCGTTAAGACCGGACTTCCCAAGACTTGTCCTGCTGTCAGTCAAGATCCGTCGTGTAGTACTGAAACCCCTCTCTACAGTTGAGGACGACCATGCAATTGACAGACACAATTCAATTACAAGAAGAATGTGCGGGTATTTCATCCCATAATGACGGAAAAGGGTTTCCCACAAACTTATTTTGTTTTTGAAAGATTTGTACTTCTGATTCACCAGCCGTTTTATTTGCTTAAATTCCTTCACCGCTAGTTCGGGATTGAATCCGTGAAAGCTGAGTGGTGTTTTGAAATGTTCACTTAGTTGTTTCACTTTATCAACCCCGAAGTTCTCATCTTCAAAATTCCATACAGTGTGATCTGTTATAAGCATTGCCTTGTAGATCTCTTCATCTGACAGAAACGATTGGAAACGTTGGTCTATAGAGGTTGCTATTGCTGGCAAGAGTGTGTGTTTTATGCGTCGCACAGCCTCTTTACCTCGGTCTACATAATTCAGTTTATATTCTTGACTGAACACATGAGTAAGTTTTTCCATCTTCTTTTTTTCTTTTTTGGAAAGTTTGTGTTTATCTTTAAACACAAGAGAAGCTGGTAGATTTGTCGCCTTGGCCGTTATCGAGACTGTGGCGTCCGGGTTTTCTGTTGCCTCAAACGGGAGATCCACTTCTGATTCTTGTAGTTCCAAAAGCTTGTCTTTGGTGTTAGACAGGCCTTCAATTACATCTGTGATCAGTGTACCTCTGGTCTGCATCACATAAGAAAGATGTGCGGTCTCAGAGAGAACCTGTCTGTATAAATGGAGGGAGGCGAGGTACTTGTACGAGAGAAAAATTTTGATGTAGCCTTTCAGTTTAGCAGCAGTTTCTTTACTACAGGCCCGTGGATTCTCGATCATGTTTTCAGCATAAGCGCAGAGAGGAAGAAAGTTAACAATCATGGCTTTTGCAGCTCTGTATTTATGATTTTGAAATCGAGTGCCTGACGCTTTCACAAAACTTACACAGGTTACGCACAGATTCAGCGCAATAATGTGCAGTAGCCTTTTAGCCTTTCCACTATTTCTAAACATGTAATAAACCTGTGTCATCACATCGTCAATTTCTTGGAACGCAGAATCAGCTTTGAAAGCGTCTTTCACTGGTAGCTCAAGTTTGTGATTCGAACAATGGATTATTAAAATCCATTCCCTGTTATATTCTCGTTTGATTTGTGTACATGCTCCGTTTAAAACTCCCATATTTACGCTAGCCCCATCTGCACAGATACTAACCAAGAGATTAGAATATCTATCTTCAGGTAAGTCGTAGGTTTTCAAGAGATCTTTGTCGAAGGCAGATTTGACACAATCGGCATCTTCGCCACCGAAGTCTGGCATATGTTGGCATTGGAGTAATAGTTCCACTGGCGACCCATTGACGACTAGCTTTGCATACACTAACTCTTTTTCTGCTCCGGTTTTGCGGGCTTGTGAACCATCCATTAGCCCCGAAATAAAATTGGACCGGGACAACACAGCTTTCATATCGGAACGCAGCGCTTCCGCCAGGTAAGTGATGAACTCTTTACAGGATTTATCAGTGTCATTTCCAGAGAGAAACATGACGCCATTTTTTCTTTGAAGTTGAATCAACCACGGAAAATCTGTAAATGGATTTTCTCTCAGTGCAAGAGAGAGAGCCGTCACAAAAAGATGCGTATAATGAGTGCGAGTGTTGTTCTGTATGACGACATCAATCCTTGGGGTCTTGGCAATGATAGAGGTTGAGCTCAAATTTGATCTTTCACTATCGGAGGAACTGGCAGACTGAAATGTCCGTTTTGCCCAATCATGCAGTCCATCTGATTTAATATGGCGCAGGATATTTCCTTTGTGGACACAACTTACCCCATCGGCATAATTCTGTATTCCGGACATGACTGCCCCCTTTATCCCACGTCTGTTGGCTTCCTTTCTGATATCTGAGAGGTGTGTCGAACAAACTTTACATTCCAGTTTTTCAATATTTCCATCATCGCCGATTTCAACAATTTTGAAATCTTTATTGAATGACCATTTATTGAAAGTCTTTACAGTGACGCTTTCTGGTTTACGATTTGGTTGTGCCATTTTCTAAAAGGTGACTCTGAAATGGCCGATTCCCTGGCAACAGTACAAGGTCGACTATAGGCTAATAGTTAATAAATGTTTAGTTACGCGGGAAAATCACGACTGGCTGATATGTAACATTTTTTTTCTATAAACAATATTTTATTGACAGGTAACATTTCTTTGATAACTATTGTTTGTTGAATTTAATAAGTGAGAGTAAAACCAAAACGTCATTGAAACAATAAAATCAATTTAATCTATATAAAACGATCAATTAGATAGATGGAAGTTACATTACATAGACCCTACTACAATAACAAAGAAACAAATATTAATTATATGCATGGCCAAACATTGGCCCGGGAACGAGGATAATAAATTTTTCTTCCTAAGATTGGTTCACGCGATGCTCCCGTGTTAGATAATAGGCCTAATACTAATTAATGCTGCCATAAAACAATGTGGAATGTTTATTTTTATTAGGAGCGTATGGAAAAGGAAATGGTTTAACATCCTGCCACCTTCTCGGTGAGCGTTACCGATTGTAAACTGATTTGAGACAGTTTTACTATCTTCGTTATACAGCAAAAGTTCACGTAACCGATTTTTCGTTCTGCCCATTTAGACTTTGCGTAACCGACACGCGAACGATGGTTTCGTTCGCGTCAAAATTCGAGGCCTGGATGTGGGTGGTATGCTGCAATGGTAGGTGATGGTATTTCATCCCTGTTGTCTGGTATTTCATTGCATTCAATGATAGTTGGAAGTTCCATCTTTGATGTTCCATCAAGTGATTCTATGATAAATCCAGTAGCGACTCTGCCAGACATGCTCTGGGTGCCAGCACATGTTGACAGTGTGTAGGACTGAGATTGTTCTTGAGAAACGTTCATGTAATCAAACAATTGAGAATTACCAAGGGTTTGATTACTTTGGTCGTCGTGGACAACATATGCTTGAATGCATTTCTCAGGTTGGCGAACGTCATAGATCTTTGACAAAGTTATCTTGGCACAGGATCTACCATTGAAGGATTTTCCACAAATCTGTGTGCATTTGGATGTGATTTGTTCTTTAGGCTCCTCCCCGCCATGCGTTTTCGCAGGGGTTGTAGTGGAGTTATTTTCTGTATCAGATTGGTTGATGTGTAATGCTGTTGGATGTCTATCACTTCCACAATCTGTACATTTAACTGGTTCTTTACAGGATCTAAATAAGTGTGAGTGAGAACTGCAACATCTAAAACAAATCTTGATTTCTTGAAGGAACTGTTTCCTATCAGATAAAGTTTAAGATTTAAACCCTTTGCACTCATTTAATGAATGTTTGGTTTTATGCAAGGGACATAACTCTTGTTTCTTGATTTCAGTTGAGGTAGTAGTTTCTCCAAATTCAGTTTTCTTGACTGAGATAGGTTTTGGACGGAAATTCTTTGATTGAATAGGTGACTCCTTTTCTTGAGAGTAGTTGAAACTAGGATCATTCAATGTAGAGCTTAGTTCTCTAATAAAGTTGACAAAAATAGAAAATGGAGGGAATGGTACATGGTAGTTGTGCATGTATTTCTTAGCTATGTAAGTCCATTTGTTCTGTAAGGCATAAGGTAATTTGCTAACAATAGATGAAACACCTGAAGAAGTGTCAAAGTAACTCAAGAGAGCTGTGTATTGGTCATCTTCTTTGGCTGATTGAATTTCTGTAAGTATGTCTAAGAGATCATACAGTTTTTTATTGTCTTTTGGGGAAATCTTTGCGAAATTCTCCAATTTAGTTTTTAATGAGTTTTCCACCATTTGAGGACTACCATAACGTTCATCTAATCTTTCCCAGATGCGTAGTAGACCATTTTGTGGATTTCTTACATTAGACGATCGGATACTATTGGCATATTTTGTAGATTCGGGTCCAAGCCATTTTACAAGCATGTCAAGCTCTTCAGATGGTGTGACATCTAAATCATACATGACTGATTTGAAACTGGTTTTCCATGCCAAGTAGGTTTCTGGTTTCTCGTTGAATGCTGTAAGTCGAGATAAGAGAAGATCTTTCTTTAGTAGAAATTTGGCTAAATCAGGAAGTTGGCTTTGTGGCTGAAGTGTTTGTAATGGTGGATTGAAGTGATTATCTTCAGCTGGTTGATTCCATGATGGAATGTAGTTGTTATGACTATTTATAGCGTGATTACTATAATCAGGTGCCTTGTGGCTTAGTTTAGATTGTTGATACATCTCAAGTTGAGGTATGAGAATGTCTTCATCAGATATAGATAGAGCATGAATATCAATAAATTTTGGAGTAGTTTGATTGACAGGTAAAGGTTTTTCAGTTGATTGTTGAATAACATAATTCCTGGTCCTTTCCAGTTTATCAGCTTCACATACTGTATCTGACAGGGTTCTAAATGATTTAGTGGAAGAGCTTGCTTCATACAGAACATCTAATTCAGCTTTTGCCATGGCAGCTTCCTTTCGTTTATTCAGGAGTGCTAAATCTGCTTGGAGATTCTTTGTTCTTCGATCTAGTTCTGCTTGTTGTTTTTCTAATTCAATTTCTTTTTCAGCATAATCCAGTGATGCAATCGCTGATTCGACTTTGGCCTTTTGTCTGGCAATTTTAGAGCTTGAAATTGATTGTACGGAATGTTTATTATGAGATGACTGGTGAGAACGAGTTCTTGACAACAGTTCATTGATAAATTCCAGAGCTGAATCCACTCTATCATATAAAAGTTGAGATGAGTCAATATGTTGGTATTTCTCTCTTTCACTGTCTCTTGTGTGAACTTGGTCTAAGTAAGCGATGAATTCAGTAGATAGGGCTTGATAGTCATTGATAAGATCTTTTATTTTGTTGCGAAGACCACGAATGTCTAGAGTGTGTCTATCACAAGTTCTGAGAGTTTCTAATTCTCGATTGAGAGCAGTTGATAATCGTACACTGTCAAAGGTAAAATCTGACACCTTTGTGTTGTATGTAAGTTGACCTATTTCTGTCAGAGTGCGAAGACGTCGTTGACGTTGTGTTGAGTTTTGAATTGGTAAGGGATCCAAATGTGATTTGGTTGAACCTTGAGGTGTTAAGGCCTGAGCCATAGTTGGTTGTTGACAACTTTTCAGGTATGTATATCTGTAAAACTAATCCTTTTACTGTAATGCCTCGTCCACGTGGTGGAACTTAACATGAAGTGTAAACGGTTGGTTTAAAACGGTTTTATTAGCAGTATGATGTAACATTCGTCTTTTACCTCACCGTAAAAGGCTGAAAATACAAAATTAACAATAATGTATAAAAAATGTGAAAATTAAATGATAAATTGAAAGTATAAAATAATGAAAATATTAAGAATGTGGAGGTTTGAGAAACATGATGCACTGACACAACTAGCCGATAGCACTCATGGGCTTCCGTAGTAAATACTTTCAGAAAAAGCAGATTTGACAGTCTGGCATTCCAGATAGTAATAAAGAACTTGCAAATGTAAACAAGAGTATGCAAACCATAATATATAGCGACAAATGAACATATAAAGAAAGAAAATAGGGCATGTGGGGTCAATGCGTGATTTCGCGCCAATGGGGGGGTTTGTTTACATTTAGGGAAAAGTTTTCAGATAACATTAAAACATATAAATTGGCAATAATAATAACGGATCCTGTGATATTTCATATCATGAGAGGTTTAACTTTAAGCATATGGCATTTAACTTACATTGTGGTTGGCTAAACCTGAAAGTTTGGAGAAGTTTGGGGTGAAAATGTTGATGTTTTCATGGCAGTGAAAAAATAGTATTTTTAGATCTCCTTGAAAGGAGAGTTAAGAAGAAAGGTAACTCTTGACTGAGTTAAATTTTAGACCACAAATATCAAGTAGGCTTACATGTATAATGAATTAAAATGGTAACATTACATGAATTTCGATTGAGACTTTTTTCTATTTCCGGAAAAAGAATTTCAGTAATAGCCGAAACTTTCAAGACTCATATCTAGTGACCTTGACCTTTGATGACATTTTGACCTGTACAAAAATTGGTAAGCAGTCATTTAGGCACACATTTTTTAAGCACACATCATTTAGTCACAGTACTTTAGGCACACTTCTTTTGGCCACACGGTCAGATAGGCACACGTCATATAGGCACAGTGTTATTTAGGCACACTTTCAATTAGGCACACTCTTTTTAGGCACACTAAATTTAGGCACACTGTCATTTAGGCACAATGATAGAGGCACACCTTCAATTAGGCACACATTCATTTAGGCACATATTCAATTAAGCAGTCTTATATGTGGCACTATGTCAAGAGGGGGTTGGGGGTACATGGCTCTGCAGCCTGCAATGCAAATTTCTTATCATTTATCTTAACCCTACCCCCATTAAAATTTCTTGTCAACCGCGTCTACGGACCTTGAATTTCGCGCTTAACAATTCTAACCATTCTAAATGGATGTGGTAGCATTTTACAACTTGGAAAATCATGCATTTTGAACATTATGTGACCTATTTCTTTCTTTCTTCTAATATGAAGTGATCTCGGTTTTCCGTCAATTGAGCTTTTGACCCACAACCCCCTCTTTGGAGTCAGGATTACAAATGACATAGTTCCGCATATAATTGCCTAAATCACTGTGCCTAAATGACAGTGTGCCGAAATTTAGTGTTCCTAAAAGAGTGTGCCTAATTGAATATGTGCGTAATTGCAAGTGTGCCTAAATGCCTGTGCCTAAATAACACTGTGCCTTTATGACGTGTGCCTATCTGACCATGTGACTAAAAGAAGTGTGCCTAAAGTACTGTGTCTAAATGACGTGTGCTTAAAAAATGTGTGCCTAAATGACAGTGAATCACAAAAATTATTGCCCTTGACGAGATCTATCAAATGATATATTCATTTCCGATTTCTGATGTTTACTTCCGGTTTTATCGCCATTTGAAAATTGCAATTTTTAACTTTAAAGAGCTTTGTCACATGACCTAATTAACATATATAATATAGACATATTTACTATGCTAAATCTGCTCTTTCAAATGATATATAACACAAAATATTTGAATCAAAATTGCGCTTTTTAAAACTTGCAAATTTTGTACCAAATTTCATTGTAACTGATCGATCTGAAAACTCATAAGTAGATAAACAATTTGATAATGAACAAAACAATATTTCTGAAATTTTGATATCACTTCCGGTTTTGACGTCATTTGTTTGTAAACTTGAAATTCTAACTTCTGGTGTTCCTGAAATATTTGAAAGTTTCTTTTTGCATCATGTTAGAAATGGTCATCAGAAAAGATATAAATGGCAGATTTCATAATAAATAATCTGAACCCCAAATCAAATCTTAAATGATGGATATATATTTAATAGTGTAATAAAAAGTATCTAAAAGATAGTTTATGCGATATTGTGTCAACTGTAAATCATTTTGTAAACCTAATCATATTTACTTGAAAAAATAAATGAGCTTGTAACAACTCTTCTTTTCTATAATATAATGTGACTTATTTTTTCATTGAAAACTTACTTGACAGCAACAAATATAGTTTTAACATGATATTTAAGTATTTTAGATAAGGTAAATTTTGAAAGTTTAACATAAAACTTGGTTGTATGCCAGACAAATATCCACCAAATTGGAAGGACGGACAGACATGTTCTGATTTTTATACGCCCACACATTAATGTGGGTGTATATTGTAGTCTCCCCTGTCTGTCTGTCCGTCTGTCTGTCTGTCCACAATTGTTGTGGACACGATAGAGAGCTGGTTTCTTGATGGATTTTGATGAAACTTGCTGTGAGTGTTTGTTATCACCCAAAATCTAAAAATATTTCCTGGGTTATTGCCCTTGCTTTTGAAAATATGTTGTGGACACGATAGAGAGCTGGTTTCTTGATGGATTTTGATGAAACTTGGTATGAGTGTTTGTATTGACATTGAGATAAACCCTATTGAATATCAGAAACATCGAAAAAATATTTTATGAGTTATTGCCCTTGTTCTTTAAAACGCGTTAATTTTTCAGCCGTTACACTCTCAAAGTTGTGGACACGATAGAGAACTGGTTTCTTGGTGGATTTTTATGAAACTTGCTGTGAGTGTTTATAATCACCCAAGAATGAACCCTGTTGAAAATCAGACTAATCGAAAAATATTTCCTGGGTTATTGCCCTTGCTTTTGAAAATATGTTGTGGACACCATAGAGAGCTGGTTTCTTGATGGATTTTGATGAAACTTGGTATGAGAGTTTGTACTGACATTAGGATAAACCCTATTGAATATCAGAAACATCGAAAAAATATTTTATGGTTATTGCCCGTTACACTCTCAAAGTTGTGGACACGATAGAGAGCAGGTTTCTTGGTGGATTTTTATGAAACTGGCTGTTGTTGTTTGTATTGACCTTCAGATACACTTTATTGAAAATCAGAAACATCATCAACTATGTGACTGCTCTTAATCATTTTAAGATGGAACCTAAACGTTGGTTGCCCTTGTTTTATGCATATTTCAGTGACATATTTGTTTTTTCCAGGAAACTTGAACCCATGGTTTTACTCTTGTAAAAAGAGAAAATGTCATTCTCAGAATCTTTCATTTACTGATCACTCTTGTCAACCCCCCGGACGAATTGACTGCCATTATAAAAGTGGGCGTATTACGATGGCCATCGCTATTTTTATACGCCCTCATCTCTCTATGAGGACGTATATTGTAGTCACCCCTGTCCGTCCGTCGGTCCGTCCGTCCGTCTGTCAACATTTGCTCGTAAAAGCTCTAAAAACTAGAGTTTTTGACGGAATCAAATGAAATTTGATATGTGTATACATATTCATCAAACGAAGATCAAGTTCGAATTTGAGCTATTTTCGATCGTTAGAAGCAGAGTTATTGCCCTTGCCCCAAATCTTAAATATGCTATTACTCTCTTAGTTTTCAACCGATTTTGATGAAACTTAAAATGGATATTATTGGACCTAAATCGAAAGGTTTGAGAAAGTTTAGTTTTCTCCTGATTAAATTTTTTCCATCTTCGATTTTTTCGTTAGGCGTATATAGCCGTGGTCCACTATCTTTTAATTTCATTGCACATTTACAACCAGTTACAAGGCAATTTGTTTTATTAATAAGGCATTGATTCATTACAACAAAAAAACAGAAATAACAAAAACAATATCTTCAAAACAGGCACTTTTTTCCAAATTTAAAAGGTAGTTTTATGTTACATGTGGACGGACTTCTTCACCTAAATGTAACACGCATAACATATTTTACACTTGAAATAATTTTAGGCTTGACTTATAATTTTGATAGAATGTTTTATCATACAAGTTGTATTCAACAAATTACTAAACATACTTCTAAAAAACTTTGGGTCATTATTTGCTTTGTAAAACAGTCAAAACTATTTTACCAAATATTGTGTTATGTTACATGTGGACGGAAAATGTAATGTGTTATATGTTAACAATTTCAATTTCAATGATATGTAAGCTCAAATTATCAGGCAAACCACAAAACTACATACGAACAGCAAGACTTAAGAGTGTAACATTATGCAATTATCTATTATTTAGACAGTGTAACAAGCAAATCCAATGAGGTATCTTATGTTACATTTGGACGGACAAGAGTGGCAAAATTTACATACAAAGTTTTTGTTTCAAGAACTGTATCTTTCTATCACTTTCACAGTCAAGTACTAAATATAAGATTCAAAAAATTACTTATTTGTTGAACATCACATTTATAGTTTGTAACATATGTATAGTAACACTAGGGTTTAAATTCATAATATACACGCGTTCCACATAGAGACAGTTCAGGTGGCTTTATTTTGGTTAATATATCAGTAACATTAATAAGGTAGTCAGCATCATTTGATAACCATTGTGTTCTGCTTTTTTTTTCAAAGTAGCGAACTGATAGTGGATCTTCAGAAGTAATCTGAAAAACATTTTCACATATATGGGCCTTTTTCAAATATTTGCAAAATTTCTGTCCATGGTTTACAGTCTTGTATATCTTTTCTAAATAGAGACAAAAATGACCTTTCCTGCATATTTCTATTGCTTTAATCAATCCATTTATTAAATTCACAATAAAATTTGTCATTTTGATATATTTTAACCAAAAAAATTAGTTTTCAAATTCTTTATGTTGTAAAAATAAGTCGTCCTTTTTTAAAAGTTTTCCTGTTTTCATACATATTTCTAAGAGTATGTGTAAATTTTTGTTTTCAAGTTTTGAGTTATTTGAAATTTTAGTGCAGTTTTATTGATTGCCGAATTTGTTTTTTTATCTTATGCCCGGAAAAGTGATAAAAATTTCATTTTTAAACCTGTCCGTAATTTGTTTCCTTCCTGTTACTAAGACAGAAATTTATTAATAATTCAATAACTGCTCCCAATCATGTGACTTAAACTACATTGGCTATTGGCTAAATAAATTAATGCTAAAATGGAGGTCACCTTCATTGCCTAGAAAGAATTCTTTACTGACATCTGGCAGTTTCGTGATTTAAGGTAAGAAATACTTTTTTATAGATTCTCTACTGTTACTAGCATATTTTGGTCAAAATAGCTCTTATAATTAAAACAAAATAGGTGAAAAATTGAGAATTGTAGTAAATTTTATGTTCATAATCAGACATGTTTATATATGGGAGAATTTATTATATTTTGATATTATTTCCTTTAGGTTTTCCTTCCTGTTACTTTTCCTTCCTGTTACTGTATGTGAGTAACAGGAAGGACATATTTGATAACAGGAAGGAAAATTATTCCTGAATGAATGATTATCCAACAATAATTTATTTTAAGATTGAAAAAAATAAAATATACACGTAGCCTACAGCCTTAGCATTAACCAATGTTATAAGTTATGTTTTTTTCTGTTTCACAGATGCCTTTATCGGCTGCTGAAAAGCAAAGATTATACAGAGCAAGACGTGACGCAGATCCTCAACGACGAAATGATTATCTAAATAATGAAAGAACAAAATATAAAGAAGACCTTAAAAATGGGAAAAAGAAAAATGTATCCAGTATGACTGCAAGAGAACAAAGGAGAGCTCGAAAAACGTGGAGAGAACAAAAAAAGAAATCAAAGGAAAGGAGCAAACTCTTGCTAACCCTAACACCACCATGCACTCCAGACCAACCACATCAAAATGAACCACTGGTACGAAGAAATAAAAGGCGACAAAACCAGAAGAAGAGTAAATTGTATGCAGAAATCAATAAATTACAACAAAAGCTACATAAAGAAAAAACAAGGGTGGACAAATACAGAAAGAAGTATGAGAGAGAAAAGTCTAAGCATGGTACAACCCCCAGAACTAAAACCAGACTCCTTCTACGCAATTTGGGGTCATCAATTGAAAAGAAAGAAAAAGTCCGTAAAGCACTCAATTTTCATTTTACTGTTTTAGAGCAGTCTAAAAATGAGAAAAAGATCAAAACTATATATGCTGGGAAAATCCTTAAGAAGTATAAGCATCATAATAGGTTTACAAAAATTGTAGAAAGAAAGAAAAAGAAAACTGTAACTGATCAAGATGGTAACAAGAAAAACAAAACCGTTGTAAGAGCATTCTTTGAAAGAGACGATGTTTCTAAAATAACAGCCGGGAAAAAATCAACTGTGACCTTGAAAAAAGTGAAGAAGCAAAAAAGAATCCTAAATGATACACTATCTAATTTGCACAAGAAGTTCCTGGCAGAGAATCCTACTATCTTAATAAGTTTTACAACTTTTTGGAGGTTTAAACCATTTTGGGTTAAATCTTCTTGTGAAAATGATCGTGAAACCTGTCTTTGTAAAACATGCGAAAATATCAAATTAATAGTCAGCACACTTTGGAAGAAGAATATACTATCTTCATGCAACCTTGAGTCTCTAACAGAATCATCTGTTTGTTCAGTGGAAAGGAAATCGTGTATGTATGGTTTATGCAAAATCTGTTGTTATCAGCAAGTTCCATATACACTTGAAAATGAACATACCCCTGTTTCATGGTTCCAGTGGCGATCTGTTAAAGAAGAAAGAACATTTAAAAGTGGTGAAAAAAAAGAAGTTATACTAACAGTAAAACAAAAAGACGATGGTACCCTCTCACAATTATGTGACTTATTCCACGACCAACTCTGGAGTATTTAGTATTTACCGAAAGCATCTGTTCAACATCAAGAATCAATTTAGATATTATAGAGAAAAACGTGATAAGCTTGCTGAAAATGAATGCTTTATTCATGTGGATTTTGCGGAAAATTATGTTGGAAAGCTTCCAGAGGAAATCCAGAGTATGCACTTTGGAGCTTCACAAAACCAGATAACTCTCCATACAGGTTTTTATGAAATAGGTGGTGATGATAAAGAAGTCTTCTCATTCTGTGGTGTCTCAGATTCTCTACAACATAACCCTTCATCAATATGGGCATTTCTTCAGCCAGTTCTTGAGAAAATCAAAAATAGTTCACCCTCTGTCGACACAGTCAATTTTTTCAGTGATGGTCCTACCTCACAATACCGTCAGAAACAAAATTTTTATTTTATGTCCACAGTACCACACCAACTTGGGTTCAAATCTGTCAGATGGAATTTCCATGAAGCTGGGCATGGAAAAGGTATACCTGATGGTATTGGAGCTTCAGTGAAACGAGGGGCGGACAGGAAAGTTCGATTCGGATCATCAATTACTAATGCCCAATCATTGATCACCAACTTGATAGAATCTGGCACTAAAATATTTCTATATGAAATTACCAAACAAGATATTTTATGCAAAGAACAAACCATCAAAGATCTTCAACTTAAACCAATACCAGGAACAATGAAGATCCATCAATTAATTGTTCAAAAGCCTTTGTGTCTTCACCATCGAGAAGTTAGCTGCTTTTGTTTTGAGAATGCATGTTATGATCACAGTCTTCGATCCCATGAATTTAATGTCATTCCCCATTCTAAAGACAATCCAGAGCAAGAAGTTTCCTTTGATACCTTATTGAAACGCCTATGTAGTTATCAGAATTTCAGTGATCTTAAAAAGGAGTGTCACACACTAGAATCAACGCTAAACGATGTATGTGGAAGTAACAGGAGTGTAATTTCGGATCAACTCAGTGTTGACGTTAAAGCAATGGATTTTTACCCCCCAGACGTGCCAAATGGTAGAGATTTATTTCCGGTTAATGTAAGAGCTGATGGAGATTGTCTCCCTGGAGCAGGCAGCATCTTTGCCTTTGGAAACGACCAGCATTCTTCAGAAATAAGGCTACGGATTGCAGTAGAACTTGCATTGAACAAAGACTATTACTTAAATGAGAACAATCTACAACAAGGCATGAACAATCCATCTAATCTTTTAAAATCATATGCAATGTACTCAGATCATTTCATTCCAGGCACATCCCTTACAAATTCTATTATTCAAACTATATTTGAACATGAAGTGATGAACATTTGTAAACCTAAATCCTACATGGGAATTTGGCAAATGTTTGCACTTTCAAGTGTCCTGCACATGCCAATTTTTTCCATATATCCTAAATTAGGAAATCCAAACGTTCGGACAGACCTACATAGATTGATATATCCACGGGTTTTGAAAACAGAGCATGTTGCACACATTATGTGGACAACAACAAGGTGTGACTTGAATATAAGTCATTGGGTTCCCAATCACTTTGTCTCTGTTCTACCAAAGGAGAGCAGTTTGCCTTGTGAAGTGCCATGTCCTGATATGCTCCTAAATCGATATGTTATTGTTTCGTACGGGGGTAGACCATATCCTGGGTATGTTGAAGATGTTGGTTATGGGGAGGTTTATGTGGAATGTATGCATCAAATAGGCAAAAAGGGCAACAACTGTTTCTACTGGCCAAAGAAGTTAAAGGATAAATGCTGGTATCCTCACGACAGCATTCTTGCTGTAATTCCTCATTTATTGAGCATTGAAGGAGAATCTACTCATTTCAAAATTGATGAAGACACATGGCAAAATGTTCAAAATTAATTTTCTGTTTTCACATTCATGTTTTTTAAATGAATTTTATTGTTGATTAAATGTGTTTTTTGCTTTAGTTTACATGTTCTGTGAAACCGAGCTAAAACGGTTGAATGTCCCCCTCAATTGTGATCTATTTAACATTGTCTTGACCCCAGTTAACAGCTTCACCCTCTGACCAAAAAATGTGCCGTGCTCACAGAATAATTATGCAAGAAATATGAAGAAATTTGAGAAAAACTCCATTCCATCCTGTTACTTTTTCCATCCTGTTACCCTTCATCTTTCCTGTTATTTCAATTTCCTTCCTGTTACTTGATGGAATTTTCTTCCATTTTTTGCTAACATAATATAATATTCATGATTTAATATTATTTCTTACTAGGTGAATCCAGATAAATAATAACATCATAAAAATGAAATAATTTGATCATTAATAAGGAAGATGTATAAACTTTAGCATACAGATTTTATACAATTTTCAAATACAGAAGAATTTAAGTACATCTCAATACTATTATTTATCATTGAGCACAAAAGTATTTTTATTCCAGTAATTAACTAGATATTCAACCAAACTTCACAAAATTCTAATCAAATTAGATAATTTTTCCACAATTTTTGGAAGATTTTACAAAGGTAACAGGAAGGAAATTTTCGATGGGAGTCTGGCTATATTTTCAGATTTTTCATATGTTTTTCATGCTGAAGGGTGCATAATCATTTTTCACATAGATTATATGACCCTTTATAGAAAGCCTATTGAATTATATTACATTATTCAGTTACAAATTTTCGTTCTGACGATTTGAAATTTGGCATAATTATGAAAAAGGCCCATATATTAAAACTTGAAAGAGTTCATTTACAGTAAATATTTCAAAGAAATATATAAATATTGGATAGCTAAAGCTACACCGACATCAGTTTCCACCATAAAGAATAAAATATATAATTAAACAATTGTCAAAATAAATAAATGAGATTGAAGACAAATACATTCCTGAAAATTATCTAATAAAAATAAATTCAATAATGAATCAGTTAACAACATTAAAAAACAAAAAAATGGAAGTGAACAATTAAACTCTTAACAATAAATAGATCTTACAACAGCTGGAAGGGGGTCATCCATATCTTTCACTAAGACATAATCTCCACAGGAGTAACTTTAAATATTATAATAACATTGTATTAGCAGGTTTCTATTTTCAGATTGTCATTAGAAAGTTTTTTCAATTAATCATTTTATGGTCATATTGAAAGGGGTTCCTTTCAAGTTCATCCTACAATATGATAAAACCAAAAAGCAATTAGATATTGTAAGTGTTCAGAGCCTTATTTCCTACCCTTGTAAATTGCACTTTACTAAGGTACAGTAATTATAATAAAGACCTACCTAACAGCTCCCTCTTCAACTTCCATACATATTATCTGATCATCACTTGAAACATCAGGTAAAATACCTTAAATTAATTTAATAAAGATGTAAATTAAATCTTGATAATGCACTTTAAGGTCACAGTTTGAAGTTATCAAGAAATGAAAATGAGGATACATAGAGGTATATGCCTAATTTCAAATTCATTTCTCAATCATCTTAAAGAGAAATGTCAGCACAGTAGCTACATTTCAGAACAATCAATGGACTTATGATACCATCACAATAGTATAATGAGTTGCCACCATGTTAACAACTTCATACACACTGCTAATTGATAAAAGTTAAAATATGATGGTCACTTACCTTCAATAGCACTGAATGAACAATTGTCAACTAACATATCAGCAACTACACCTGTAAGAGATTTGTGAAAGTTTTATTGATTAATTTATTGCATTGTTTTAGTGAAACTTTTTAATAACTTTTTAAAGACTAAAGTTATGAAATAGGACATATACATAAAACATACTTAGATTTATAAGATTCGTCTTTTTTACCTTAGAAATGACTACGTGATTTTAAGAATTTGTACAATCAGATTTGGATCCTAATTTGAACCAAATACAGCACCATAATCATGTGGCCTATGATGGGGGTATTTTAAAGGTAGACATATCTAATTCTTAACTAGTTTTTGGCTCCAGTGCAAGACATACATAGAGCAATTACTTGGAAGAAGAAAAAAAACTCAAATTGAAAGAAGATGGCTGCAGAAAAAGAAAGTTGGTAATGGATGAATTAAATGATATGAAGAAGAAGAGAAAACGATTAGGAGAAGATATTGTTAATCTAACAGATACTGCTGTTGAGCTTTCCAATAAAGCTGAGACTTTTGGAACATTGACATTTATAACACAATTAAACAGTTTAAGAAATACTTCTAAAATAAAAAAAGAAGAGCTAAAAACCCTTAACAAAAATATTGATGAGCTTTTGTTGTCATTAAAGGAGTAAAATTTAAAAGTTTTAAAAGAGTTATACGCTAATTGCCCAACCTCTGTGTTGTCAATCATTTTGATAAAAATTGGTCATGGAAAATGATTAAATGCTATCTGGAAAGTCGGGGAAAAGTCAGGGAAAAGTCAGTCAAGCAAGGTATGTATAGGTAGGTCTACAAGGAAATTGAAATAAACAAGCTGTCGTAGCCTAGTTATCTAACTCTAGCTCCAGGCCTTACCGCCTGGTCAACCCTCGTTAATGTCAGAATCGCTATAATTTTGAGTTTGTCTTTATTTTTCGGAAAATAACCCACTAATAGAAATAGAATCCAAATTTTATTTATTTGGCATTACATGCAGTACGTAGGTAAATTCAAGTTAGGTCTAGCTTGTATCTGGTTTGGCTTCTGCACTGCGCAGTGCGTAGGCCTAGCCTACTCTTGTCTCAGAATGTCGAATTTTATGAACTTGTCATCAGTAAAATAGTCTTCCTTATGATACAAAAATTCCTACCTAAGCAGATAAGATGAAAGTTTTGATTGATTTAGAAGTATTTGAAAGGGAAAATCGTTGAGAATTTTCAACAAAATAACGTGGTATCAAATGACGTTACGCCCATTTTTTATGTGGGATGTGGGACTAGCAACCGTTACTACGGGGGCGTGTCTTATTATTTTAATCTCGGATTTGTGAATTGCTACCAAAACATGGAGAGGCAATTTTTGAATTTCAATTCTGATTTTTTTTTCATTTCGGTTGAAATAAATCAGTAATTGTCAAAACTTTCAAGGCCCATATTTAGTGACCTTGACCTCTCCTGACTTAGTGACCTGTACAAAAATTATTGCCCTTGATGAAATGTATCCAATGATATAATTTTTTCAGATGCCTGATGTTTACTTCCGGTTTTATAGCAGATTGAAAATTGCAATTTTTAACTTACCACATGATCTAATTTACATGTCCTATTTTCTTTCACTGTCTTACTATGCTCTGCCTGCTCTTTCCAATGATATACAACACAATACATTTGAATCAAAATTCCGCCTTTTAAAGTTTGAAAAATTTGCGCCAATTTCCATTAAAACTGTGCACGTTTTATTTCAATTTTTTTTTTCGATTGTTCTGAAAACTTATACAGGTAGATAGACATTTTGAAGGTGAATAAAAATATGTTTTCAAAATTTCGATATCACTTCTGGTTGTGACGTCATTTGCTCTTAAAGTTGAAATTTCAACTTCCGGAATTTAACAGATCAGTCGTCATCTTGAAATGGTATATTTTTATAAACCGCAAAATGGGCCTCAGGGTGTTATGGAATCTACAGTCATGAGAAGCCGATTTTTGAATTTCAATTCTGTTACATAATTCGTTCAAAGAAAATATCTATTAATGTTTCTTTTAAAACTTTTCAATGGTCAACATTATGTAACATTATTTTATACGTTAAAAAAGCCTGCACACAGTTACAATGTAAAAAAGTACATATCGCCCAAACGCATGGTATTGTAATTACCAGCTAATGGGAGATTAAAAATTAAATTATTAACTGCTTTGTTTTTCAAATTACTTTTTATACGCCCACACATAAATGTGAGTGCAATACAAAATAATAAAAAAAAAACTCATATTAAACCATTTAAATTCCAACGTTTCGCTCTAATAAAATAGAGCTTCCTCAGGTAGGACTAAAATACAAAATGAAGAGATAAATTCTTTTAACACATAAATGTGGGCGTATATTGTAGTTGCCCCTGTCTGTCTGTCCACAATTGTTGTGAACACGATAGAGAGTTGGTTTCTTGATAGATTTTGATAAAACTTGTAAGTGTTTATAATCTTCCAAGGAAGAAGCCTATTGAAAATCAGAACCATCAAAAAATATTTTATGAGTTATTGCCCTTGTTTTTGAAAATATGTTGTGAACGCGATAGAGAGCTGGTTTCTTGATGGATTTTGATGAAACTTGGTATGAGTGGTTGTATTGACCTTGAGATAAACCATATTGAAAATCAGAACCATAGAAAGATATTTTATGAGTTATTGCCCTTGTTCTTTAAAACGCGTTTTAGCACATTACATTCTCAAAGTTGTGAACACAATATAGGGAGCTGGTGATTTGATGGATTTTGCTGAAACTTGGTGTGAGTGTTCGTAATCAATTTAGTATGAAGCATATTGAAAATCAGTAAAGTAGAAAACTCTTTATTACATGAGTTATTGCTCTTGTTTTGTTTATATTTCATTGACTTATCACAATGAAACTTAACATTTTTAAGTTCATAAACATAAAGAAAAAAAACTGTAACAAAACTCCTGTAAAATAAAACTGTCACTCTCAGAATCTTTCATTTAATGACAACTCTCGTCAACCTCCCGGATGAAATTAGTGCCATTAGAAAGGTGGGCGTATTACGATGGCCATGGCTATTTTTTATACGCCCACATGAAATGTGAAGTATATTGCCGTCACCCATGTCCATCGGTCCACAATTGCTCGTTAACATTCTACAGGTCACAATTCTTTACGGATTTTGACAAGACTTGCTGAAATTGTTTATTATCACTCAAGGATGAACCCTATTTAAAATCGAAAGAATCGTAAAATATTTATTAATATGAATTATTGCCCTTGTTCTTTAAAACAAGTTTGATTTTTAGCTCTTAACATTCCACAAGTCACAATTTTGTACAGATTTTGATGAAACTTACTGAAATTGTTTATTATCACCACATGACCTAATTTACATATGTCTTATTTTCTTTCACCGTCTTAATATGCTCTGTCTGCTCTTTCCATTGATATACAACACAATACATTTTAATCAAAATTCCGCCTTTTAAAGTTTGAAAATTTTTTGCTAATTTCTATTGAAACTTGAAAATTTTTTTTCATTCTGAAAACTTACAGATAAGACATTTTGATGGCAAACAAAAATATGTTTTCAAAATTTTGATATCACTTCCAGTTTTGACGACATCTCTCTCAACGTTTAAATTTCAACTTCCGGAATTTTGAAGTTATTCCAAAAATTCTTTTTGCAGTATGTTCGTTATATAGACACTAAAATAAACAAATGATAAAATTTGACCCGAATATAAGGCCGTTTTTATTTATTAAGTTGGTTTACTGATCTGCCGACCCGAATTTTCCCTAATTCAAATAAAAATAAATGCAAATTTGTCTTTAAAAATTATTTCGGCCGACCTCATATTTTACCGATTAACTAAGAAAATATTAAACGACAATTTTTGTGTTTGCTGGAAATATTGATATTGACGGTATGCGCTGTATTGATAACAATAATCGATCAGTCATTTGCAATATCGACTATCGTAAATTCTTTTTAAACAAACATGAAGTTGTTGGCAGTCACATGCACGACCGAACGGCTGTGCACATGTCGACTCATGCGTTAAGAACTGCCGACCTTCATTTATATTCATTGACCCTAATTGTCTATTCAAACGACCTACCACCGCTTTTTCATTTTTGGAAAGCATCATTACCGTTTTTCAATGTCCAAATTCTTTACCATAAATCAATCATTATTAAATTCTGATTACCCATAACACGTGTTAATCTCATCATGTAACGAGATTATCGTTGTCTTATTAATAATCCCCTAATTAAGATGCTAATTTGATATATTTTCACACGACAATTGGCATTTTAAGCACACCATAATACGTGACAAATGATTATAACAACATCCGGGTATTTCTACTTTCACTTTTATTATTGTAATTTACAGTAGCCTTATCTTTACCACAAAAAGAAATTTTGAAGCCTTTTGATGTTTTCATATTGCTATAATAACAGTCAATCATCAATATGACGTCCGTAGATATACCTTTCCATGTCGGCTAAAAACTTCTGAGTTTTCATCGCCAAAATAATCGTCTTTCATTCTGTGCAAGTTAAAAAATGAAAAAAGGATTGTAAAGTTTTAGAAAATATGAATTACACTTGGGAATGTAGCTGTCAGTTCTTGCAGTACAAGAAAAAATAGAACAGAGCAAGTACCATTCTAGTCTACAGTTATTGCTACTACTGCCATGCTGGCGAAAGTGTTCATTTCTTGAAATAACACGCTTTGATAAAGTCTCCTGCTTTTTTACCCCAATCATGGCCTGATGATGATTATTATCTGACAAAAAAGTTGTTAAATGTCTGCTCCATGAAACGATCGGGAAAGTTCTCCATGAACAATTAGGTTGGTAGATGACAAGTTAACGTTCACTTCCAGCAGCAGCTGATATCGCAAACTACTGTCTGTGCAAGTTGAAAAGTTTTTTTGAATTTTTGCCATAATTTTTTTGAGAACTGGAATAGAAGCTTCAAATTAGTATTGTTAGTCTTAGAATGTCTTTGCTTTAATGAAGATATAAATAGGAACACAATTTGTGTTTCCCACCAACTCCCCCAACAAGCTGACATATCAAAAGTCTTTGATGGTGTGAAATGTCATTTATTTTGCATGACAACAACAAGAATATGAGAAATACAAAAGTAAACTTTATCTTCTAAATAATCAATCATATCTAATAAAGCTCATATTCCTGTTGGGCTTAACCTAAAATGATAAAATATGCCAAACACAGCCCTAGCGGTCATGCCCAACACAGACATACACCATCAAAATAAATACATAAACACAACTAAATTATATAAAACAATTAAAACATGAACTTAAATGGAATGTGAGAATTGACTTAAATATACTTTAATATAATATAATAACAAATGAGGGATAAAAAGGTCTATGTTCTACAACAATAGCCAGTGACGCTGCAAACTGATTTCTTAACAGATTATCAGAGAGACAAAGTAGGAACTCGGATATAAGAATGCAACGCATTACTTTTCTATCTACCCATTGCACGAATTGCCTCTTCTGAATGGCCCTGCAAGAAAACAGTAGTTGCAGCCCCAATTCTAAAAGAATGAAGTTTGTACAGGGCAGCATTTAAACCTATGAAAGTGACTAACTTTTGCAAATACTCATTAACAAATTGGTAGGTAACGACAGAGCCATCCAAGAACTGAAATAATGGGCCGGCTTTATGAGGACAGGATTGCAAATAATGATACAAAGAGCATGGGGCACAACGCAATTGATCTATTTCAAGACACTTGCAATGCAATATCAAGGTCATAGGTTTAGTTGTAGACTTAAGATTATAATGATGCAAAGAAATCTCTAAACATGAAATACAATTATCTTTAAAGTGAAACTTAACATTTTGGGTTTGTACAATATTTAATGCAAATAAGTCGGATTTAAAAACAAGTTCACCTAATCGAAAGAACCCAGCAAAGGCAAGGTTAAAAATGGCATTAAGAAGGAGGCGATTGGAATATAAAGAAACAACTGACAGAATGGCAGTAAGTAGTCTAGCCAAAATTGAACCTGTAATTGGCAAACGAGTATCAGATTGCTCATGTAATTTCTTATTAGCACCTTTGAGAAGGTTTTTTGTCAAAAAGGATTGAACAGGTTCTGCATAACCCAAAGACTTTTGAACAAAAGTAAGAACAGATGCATGACTAGCAATAGTGCTAGGCGCAAAACCAGATTCAAATAAATGCGCCAAAAAATCAATGACAATAAAACTTGGAATTGGACTTCAAAATTTGTTTTTATAGAGGACAATTTTCAGTCAAAATTATTGACTCTTTTTGGGTTGAAATTTCTAGAAGAGAAATGTATTTCCATTCAATGTAAACTTAAATTATATTTTTTATCAAAGCAAAGACATTCTAAGACTAACAGTAGCATTGTTGGGCTGATATTCAAATTCACAAAAAAATAATCGCAAAAATTCAAAAAACTTTTCCATGCGATTTGAATGAAACTTGATATGTATATTCATCTTTATAATAACTCAGATAAATTTGAGAATCGTGTGATTCCAGTCGTTAGATTGTGAGTTATCGCCCTTGACTTAGTGAAAAAATGATGGTGCAATCAACTTGGAATATTCAAATTTGCTGTAGTGGGCATGCTATCTTTTTTTTTTACAGTGCGTTCGATTCTCGAATGCACTGCTTTGTTTTGCAAATGACTATTTTATTATTTTTTTTATACTTTTTCTTGTCTCGCTATTTTGGTATGAAGGGAACTTTTCACGCTCAATCTGACACAATTTACCATGATAAATGGCTGCTCGTTGTTGCTTATATGTTATATGACGCAGTTTTGTCCAACCGGAAATGACTTAATGACAAAACATGCATTTTCGGTTTTTTGTACACCCACATGTAAGTATGAGGCTTTAAAAAATTAAACTTTTCATGTGTATATTAACACACTTTTTCAGGAAACACATACAATCAAAAAAACAAAATGACTGTTACAAAAATGACATTAAACAACTATCTATAAAGTGAAGTCATAAGTGTATGATGTAAAGATAGTGGACCACGGCCATATACGCCTAACAAAAAAGCCTTAAATTTAATCAGGATAAAACTAAACTTTCTCAAACTTGTCGATTTAGGTCCAATAACATCCATTTTAGATTTCAACAAAATTGGTACTAACGGTAGAAAAAAGCTCAAATTCGAACTTGATCTTTGTTTTCTGAATATGTATATACATACAAATTTCATTTGATTCCATCAAAAATTATAGTTTTTAGAGCGTTTATAAGCAATTGATGTTGATAGAAGCACTTACTGTATAGAGGTTAAAGGGTGATAACTTCTCAAAACTGATGAAAGAGGCCTAAATCTTGAAAAAGTTTTAATTTTAATCAGGAGTAAACTAAACTTTCTCAAACCTTTCGATTTAGGTCCAATAACATCCATTTTAAGTTTCATCAAAATCGGTTGAAAACTAACAGAGTATAAAAAGGTAAAGCATGACATCATTTAGCAAGAAAAATGTGATGTCATCAAGGAGTTAAAATGTGGAATCATTAAATTAGTATATCAGTATAATCAAAGGTTCATTGCTTAGAAAAGTTTTTCATATTATCAGGATTGTATTCATTTAATCATTTATTCATTTGATCACACGTAAGAATGGTCGTATATTGTGGTTGCCCCTCTCCGTCCGTTCACAATTACCTTGTGCTCACTCTACAGGCTACAATTCTTCATAGATCCTTTTGATATTTTGCATGTGTGTCAATATCATTTCGTGACCCGCTATCTTTCATTATTGAATAATATTACTTTCAGAATGAAGAACCACCTTTGGCGTACAATAGAATCAATAAATCATTGAATAAAGGAGTTGTAAGTATACATTATTTTTAGACTCATTTGTCTATGATTCAATTGGTTCTGTTGATCCAAAAAATTTAGAAAACCAGGGGCCTTATTCTCGAAAACTTAACTTAAAATGATTTTAGTATTCCAGTCATCTGATTGGTCAATCACTAAAATTGATTTTAAATACAGCTTTATTATCCAATCAGATTACTGTATTTCTTAAAATCTGGATTTTATCTAAGTTAAGTTTTTGAGAATAAGGCCCCAGTAGCATAACCTATGCTTGAACAGAGGTAAAAGAGAGCTAAAGAAGAGCTGAAGTAGTCCTAAAATCCAGTATCTTCCAACAGCACTCTTCCTCAAAGACAGATATATATGCAATCCTTTTTAGGCAAAGTACCAAAACTTTTGCTCATTGGGGAACAGGTAATTTAAAGATGAAAATGAAAATGCAAATACTTACATGAATAGAAAGAAGGGGACCTGTGTTCTAATACAACAATTAACTCATTAGCTGAATAAGAAGAGAATAACTGGCTGAGTGGCTTATCAAAAAAACTTATTTGCGTCCCCTTCCAACTCCCCTAAGCAAAGACAAAACAGTTAATGAAATGATCTTTTAAAAAAGATTTAAAAAATATTAAATACAGTGAACCTAAAACTAAGGTTAAATAATAAGATTTGCCTTAAACTTAAAATTCAGTTGGGCTTAACCAGACAAAATCATGCCTATCAAAACTAATATAAAATCCTGACAAAATTTATAGTACCGGTAGGGTCTATACGAGATAAAAACATCTGATATGTGCGTCGTGCGGCAGCAATATTTGAGGACGGCTCTGTCTTTGGTTTTTTGAGTGGCTTATCAAAAAAGCTTATTAGCGTCCCCTTCCAACCCCCCTAAGCAAAGACAAAACAGTTAATGAAATGATCTTTTAAGGCGAGACCAACTTAATCTCTTGTTTTACGGATCCGCCGACTTGAATTTTCTAGAAATCACAAAAAAAAAAACCAAAATCGGCTCCGATGAAAAAAAAAAACAACCTCCATCCCCAATGAAAAAAAAATTCTGAGGTTTCAGAATGCTGCTTGCTATGTTATATTTATCCTTATACTGTAAGAACTGACAGCTACATTCCCAAGTGTAATTCATATTTTCTAAAACTTTACAATCCTATTTTAACTTGCACAGAGTCAGAATGAATGACGATCATTTCAGCAATGAAAATTCGCAAAATTATTAGCCGACATGGTAAGGCATATACTAAGAACCAGTAGGCCTGTAAAAGCAGATATGAGCTGAATGTTTACCGGCTACATTAAAAAATAAACCGATTTTATGAAACGAAGTTACAGATACATTAAATTTGTACTTCTAATCTACCGATAATGAAAGGACTTGCATAACAGTATATACGGACGTCATATTGATGGTTGAATGTTATCATAACAATACGAAAGCTTCAAAAGGCTTCAAAATTTCGTTTTTTGGTACAAATAGGCTACTGTAAAATTTCCATTATAAAAGTGAAAGTAGAAATACCCGGATGTTATAAACATGTGTCACGTGTTATGGTGTGCTTAAAATGCCAATTGTCGTGTGAAAATGGATCTAATTATCATCGGTTCATTCCCACGAAGTCACCGCTTGGGTCATAATTAACCCCAAAAAAATGTAAAACGGTGACTTCCCGGGAATTTTTTAAAAATTTGGATTTTGGAAACAATAGGATTATTTTTTGTTATCTTAGCAGATTTAAGCCTACTTAATCGGGTTATAGCCAATTAAACAAAAATTTCTTCAAATAATATTTTAACAGAACTACTTTAATTTTAACAAATGAGAAACAGAATCAGCAAATTCAAACACATTTACATTATTATTAGTGAATTCTTGTCTGTTCTGAAGCAGGCGGGCTTCGAGGGTCCTGTACTTTCGTTTCTTGGGAGGTTGTTGTTGATGCAATTATTAATATAATATAACATAACATTGATAAAAATATAAAAAATTTCTTTTGGATTGCAAATGCATGTATCAAAACAGTATTAGTCATAAACTATTTCTTACCCTAATGTCCATGCGAGCATCATCATGGTTGTGTTCGCCATTTACTCTATCAAGATATCGTTAGATGTGATGGCAGTTGTATTGCATGTTTTGGAAGTACATTTCCAAACATCAGTATCAGTCTTCCTTTTATTTATACGATACTTGTAACCACCTATACGAGGTATCGGCCGTTTCGTGATGTCGGTATAAAGGCGTAAGCGAGCTGTGCGTTTGCCATTTTGAATGAATATGCATTTCCTTGACATAAACGTCTTTCAAATGGTGAATAAAGTTCAATATTTCAATCACAGATGCCAAAACGATGAGTGACATCGTTAAATTTTAATTAATGTAAGTGAACGAATTTCATGAATTTTTGTCACCGTTAATGAGGTCTAAACACCTTTATTCTGTTGGCGGCATTTACCTCAAATCATCAAAGAAAACAAAACGGTGACTTCCCGGGAATTTTGAAATTCGTACTGGTGACTTCCCGG
The DNA here is from genome assembly GCA_029955415.1 of Lottia scabra. NCBI lineage: Eukaryota > Metazoa > Mollusca > Gastropoda > Lottiidae > Lottia > Lottia scabra. The sequence goes on along the minus strand of JARJEI010000002.1, from coordinate 4,727,910 downwards.
GAAGACACCTTATCATCTTATCATTAGGGGATTAATTAAGAAGACAATGATAATCTCGTTACATGATGAGATTAACACATGTTATGGGTCATCAAAATTATATAATGATTGTTTTTTTTTTATTTATGTTAAAGAATTGGGACATTGAAAAACGGTAGGTCCTGTCCTTGGAAAAAAATGAAAAATCGGTAGATTTTTTCCTCCCGCCGGCCGTCAGATTGGTAGACGATATGTAAAAGGGGTAGTTAGATAAAACCTGACGTTGAGTGGTAGTAAAAGCGGTAGAAACCTGACATCATCGGTAGATTACACATGCATGATGACCAGTAGGCCTACCATAAAATATATTTGTTTACCTCCGTCAAAAGATCACAACAATATTCGGCCTAGTTATTAGTAAAAGACCATATGATGTTTAATGACATTCTTAGTCTATTGAGAGAAATGAATGTTGGATTCACAGCCCATAATGTTAATGGTCTTGGGAAGAAATTTGCTAGGATAGTACTTTATATGGTATATTACTTCACAGCATCAGAAGTTTTATACAGATCATAGTTTATTGCAGCCCTGTATTCTTGAAAATCTTAAAGGGATTGAACCTAGAACCTCGCCATGAGCAAAGGTTTCAACCACAGCAGAAAAAAGATGAACTGTTGAACCATGAAGCAGATAAATAATCTTATTTGTTAAATTTTTTTTTTTTTTCTCCTACCCTTCAGACAATTTTGGTCTTTTTTTTCTTTTTTTCCTCCTGCCTTTACACTTTTTTCCAGAAAAAATCCGTAAAACAAGAAATAAAACTGGTCTGGCCTAATAAAGATTTAAAAAATATTAAATACAGTGAACCTAAAACTAAGTTTAAACTAGAGCCACATGTGTCACAGAGTGGGACTTTGCAAATGTGCAAATTTGCTAAAAGGAATCTGTAAAAAAAAATCTACCCTTAACCCTCTTAGGCCCGTGCTCGACTTTTGTCGAGCTAAGAAAATGACGTCGAACTCCCGTACTCGACTTTTGTCGAGCTGAGCGTAACAAGAAATATTTCGTTTTCTGACCAAAATATCGCCTGAATTTTACGTATTCCGTATGTTATTATATGTAAATGATGTTTTCTCAAAGTGTTGGTCTATTTATAGGTATGTGTTTCCTCTTCGGATTTTTGTGAAAATATTGATTTTTTGCGAGTGTCATGTGCGTAATTTTGATTTTTCATACTGATGTATGGTCAACGATATTTTTTTTTAAAGAACATAATTTAGTGTGCTTTCATCGGTATATTTATGGACGATTTCATATCGATGTGTAAAAAATGTGAAATCCATGATATTTTATGCTAATGAGATTTTTGTGACGTCATTTGGATTTCCCTCAGGAACTCCGAAGTCGTTTATTTTTTTCACGGTAATAAAGTAAATCAATAATTTTTTATTATTGAAAAGTAAGATGTATTCCTACATTTTGTTCAGTAGGCCTACTATAGAATATAATATTTCTACATTATGTTATGTGTTCAATAAATTTTCGACCGGATGTTGTTTTTCTTTCAACAATTTATGACGTCATAGTCAATTTTTAGTTACGGAATACCATTTTTGTAAAACAAATCCTTTTCTATTCAATGAATAACAATGGAAACGGTCAATAATAGAACATAAAATATTATGAAGCAGGATGATTCATGAGTTACTAAAAGTACAGAGGCACTATTTTTTTCGTTTTTTCGATGAAAACAAGGTGTAAAATGAACGCAACTTGTATTTATGCTAATGAGGCAGACTAGGCTATTTACCCCAAAAAATAAGTCTCATTTACCAAAAAAATACCTGTAATCCAGATAATCAGGTATTCGGCTACAATTGTTCTAACAAGACCGAAGAGATATCTCTGACGGTAAATGGTGTATACGTCATTAAAAATAGCTTACAAGATTTCCATAATTAACACAAATTAACCCGGGCCATGAATGACGTCATTGAAAAATTACGCTGGTACTAAGAGGGTTAAGTGAAATCCTTAGTGCCAAATGCGTCTACAACTTTCGAAATTGTCCTTTTTATACGCCCACATGAAATGTGGAGCGTATATTGCCGTCACCCATGTCCGTCGGTCCGTCCGTCCGTCGGTCCGTCCGTCCACAATTGCTTGTTAACACTCTACAAGCCACAAATATTTACAGATTTTGACAAAACTTGCTGAAATTGTTTATTATCACCCAAGGATGAACCCTATTGAAAATCAAAAGAATCGGAAAATATTTAATATGAATTATTGCCCTTGTTCTTTAAAACGCGTTCAATTTTTAGCTTGTTAACACTCTACAAGTCACAATTCTTTACGGATTTTGACGAAACTTGCTGAAATTGTTTATTATCACACAAGGATGATCCCTATTTAAAATCAAAAGAATCGGAAAATATTTAATATGAATTATTGCCCTTGTTCTTTAAAACGCGTTTGATTTTTAGCTCGTTAACACTCTACAAGTCACAATTCTTTACGGATTTTGACGAAACTTTCTGAAATTGTTTATTATCACCCAAGGATGAACCCTATTTAAAATCAAAAGAATCGGAAAATATTTAATATGAATTATTGCCCTTGTTCTTTAAAACGTGTTCAATTTTTAGCTTGTTAACACTCTACAAGTCACAATTCTTTACGGATTTTGACGAAACTTGCTGAAATTGTTTATTATCACCCAAGGATGAACCCTATTGAAAATCAAAAGAATCGGAAAATATTTAATATGAATTATTGCCCTTGTTCTTTTAAACACGTTCGATTTTTAGCTTGTTAACACTCTACAAGTCACGATTCTTTACGGATTTTGACGAAACTTTCTGAAATTGTTTATTATCACCCAAGGATGAACCCTATTTAAAATCAAAAGAATCGGAAAATATTTAATATGAATTATTGCCCTTGTTCTTTAAAACGCGTTCAATTTTTTAGCTTGTTAACACTCTACAAGTCACAATTCTTTACGGATTTTGACAAAACTTGCTGAAATTGTTTATTATCACCCAAGGATGAACCCTATTTAAAATCAAAAGAATCGGAAAATATTTAATATGAATTATTGTCCTTGTTCTTTAAAACGCGTTCGATTTTTAGCTTGTTAACACTCTACAAGTCACAATTCTTTACGGATTTTGACGAAACTTGCTGAAATTGTTTATTATCACCCAAGGATGAACCCTATTTAAAATCAAAAGAATCGGAAAATATTTAATATGAATTATTGTCCTTGTTCTTTAAAACGCGTTCGATTTTTAGCTTGTTAACTAACACTCTACAAGTCACAATTCTTTACAGATTTTGACAAAACTTGCTGAAATTGTTTATCACTCAAGAATGAACCCTAATATTTAAAATCAATAAAAATCTGAAAATATAAAATATGAATTATTGCCCTTGTTCTTTAAAACGCGTTTGATATATAGCCTCGTTGACACTCTAGAAGGCACATCGATTTGAAAGAAACCTATTGAAATAGTTTATTATCACACGATAATCCCTATCAATAATCAAAAAATATTTGATATGAGTTAATGGCCTTCTTCTTTGAAATACATTCAGTTTTAAGACTGGCTCATAAACACTCTACAAGGAAGAAGGATTTTGACTAAACCTGATGAATGCTGAACCCTTGATGAAATCGAGAAAAAAAAAATATTTAGACAACACTTAATTCAAGTTCTGTACGAAATGTAGGCCTATGACTACTGGACGAATATTTTATGGTTTTGATGGTTGCTGTTTTCTGCCGAATGTTCTTTTTGAAACAAAGCCTCCAGTGGGCGTATATTACCTTGCCTGGCAAGCTATCTTTTAAGGTTGTGAAACCGGAAGTAGTCATCAGATCTGACACATGACCGTACCAGCTGATACCCTATGTCAATGACCTTCATCCCCCTGAAGGTCAAGGTCATTCAAAGTCAAAGTAATGAGATATGTAATGAACGCGAATATGTAACGCAAGACATAGAATATGAAAGTATTTATAAATAGCATAAGTCAGTGTCCTTTCATTCTAGTAAGGTCTAGGTCAACAAAGGTCAAGGTCAAAACAGAAAAATTTAAATTTCTTAACCCTGTTCTACAAGGCCAAGATCAACGAGCCTTTAACATGAGCTGACTAAAGCAATGCTGTAACTGTAGGCAACGTCATCTTTTGAAAACATTTTAAATTCTACAATTTTTTTAACAAAAACAAAATTTCACTCGGATGTACCACGCCCACGCCCACATCAATGATTTTGTTGTGACTTTATCAATATTAATATATCTAATAATACCTAAAGTCTTTACATCCATTGGTTAACAACAAAGGTCAAAATCTACAATTGAACATTTCGAGATAAGAATTCACCATGTTAGCGAGAAATTTATTGTCGGATCAGCCGAGCGTAGACTAGGCTACCTCGCAGATTAGAACGGAAGGAAGTTAGCTTGATGAAACGTAACTAATATTATAATCCAAAATATAAGTGCAGCCATTTACCGTACTGTTGTCTTTGTCGTTGTTTGACGGTGTATAGGATTGTTACTGCGATTCCATATATCGCTAAAGGAGATTTGTGAATATATTTTAATTAAACAGACTATTTTGGGGGGAAGATTCTTGTTCTTAATCATCAGCTGTGGGTGTATGCACGGCACCCTATGCTGGCCATTATGTAGAGAGGATCTGGTTATGCTTTGGAGAGCTTTACTTATGTCCTTACCCAAATAAAAGTTCCTCAGTCTTAGGAAGGAAAGAGGCAAACGTATCCCCTCGAATTAAGGAGATCAAGGACTCGGCAGTGTAGTCAGGGTGTGGGGGTCCTTTCCTCGTTTGTCTACCTTAGGCCTTTGAGAGTTAAACGTATAGGAGAGTCAGGAAACGCAGGGGTTAATGGGAAATTTGTATGTAATGTGCACAGGAGCACAACCAAGGCATAACCAGAACCCTAAACAATGACAGCCCAGTATTAATTGCATTGGTCCTACACAGAGTCGTGTAAGGAGTTGTCTCCCATTAATCAGTTTCTTGAATGATGATGTTTCAAGCCTTCAGGAGTTACCTCCCATATTAAATCAGATCAATATACATGTAGCTTATGATCTTTGGCCTAATTTGCAAAGTAAATCATGTAGAAATTAAAAATGGTGGATTCCGGATTAAATGTAGACCTAACTCTCTATATATCCTGACAGATAAAAAGAGAGGTTTTCCGACCAAATGTGGTCGAAAGAACTCATAAAGCCCATTCAGAATATGCAAAAATGAACTCTCTAGGTTAATTAGGTCACCTGTAGGAGCAGTACAAAGTTGCGAATTTGGCTATTTTCGGACAGCTATAAAACCGGAAGTAGATGTCGGAGGTCAAATTTCAAAGTATCATCTGATTGCTAATGTCAATGACCTTTGACCTACTAAAGGTCAAGGTTATCAAAGGTCAAGGTCACAAGATACAAGCCTTCACAAATTGAAAAAATTCAGAAATCCATTCGCAATATTTTTGTCGCCATCGACTCAAGTCCAAAAATTTGGAAAATCGGCCAAAAAATGTATGCTACGAATTTTCGAAGTTTGAAATTTTTTTAACTTGTATCACATCGGAATTTAGTCACAAATTCCAAAAATGAAAACCCGAGCAAAATCGGCCCAAAAATATGGCTTCCAGGGTCAAAAAACCCGTTTTTGCTCAGGTTGCAATGTGCAATTTGCAATTTTGCAAAAATGTTCCAATTTATATTTAAAAAGTATGTCGCCATGATGCGACGTCAGAACATATTTCAGAAATGTTGCAGCTAGCATAGTTTAGACTGACAAAATTAATAGTACCGGTAGGGTCTATACACGATAAAAACATTTGATATGTGCGGCGTGCGGCAGCAATATTTGAGGACGGCTTTGTCTTTTTGGTTGACTTTCCCGTGTGCTATTGGCTGTGCACGTTAAAGATCCCTCGTCAGTTAGAAATCGAAAATAAGAGCAGGCTAATGCCGCTGTCCTGGCAAAATTTCCCTCATTGCACACTGCATGGCGTTTGCCCGTCCTCAATTAGCCCATATAGGTGCAGAAAAGTAGGACGTAAAACTCCATTCATTTCATTTCATTTTTTGGTTGACTTTGAGCCATATATTTGGAAAAGAGAGCTGGTTTCTTGGTGGATTTTTATGAAACTTGCTGTGAGTGTTTTTAATCACCCAAGGATGAACCCTATTGAAAATCAGACGAATCGAAAAATATTTCCTGGGTTATTGCCCTTGCTTTTGAAAATATGTTGTGGACATCATAGAGAGCTGGTTTCTTGATGAATTTTGATGAAACTTGATATGAGTGTTTGTATTGACATTAGGATAAACCCTATGAATATCAAATATATTGCCCTTGTTCTTTAAAACACGTTAATTTTTCAGCCGTTACACTCTAAAAGTTGTGGACACGATAGAGAGCTGGCTTCTTGATTGATTTTAATGAAACTTGTTGTGAGGATGAAACATATTTAAATCAGACAAATCTTAATATATTCAATTTTTTATTGCCCTTGTTTTTGTAAATGTGTTGTGGAAACAATAGAGAGCTTGTTTCTTGGTGGATTTTGATGAAACTTGGTGTGAGTGTATGTATTGACCGTGGGATACAACTTATTGAAAATCAGAAACATCATCAACTATGTGACTGCTCTTAATCATTTTAGGATGGAACCTAAACGTTGGTTGCCCTTGTTTTATGCATATTTCAGTGACATATTTGTTTTTTTCAGGAAACTTTAACCTGTGGTTTTACTCTTGTAAAAAGAGAAAATGTCATTCACAGAGCTGGTTTCTTGACAGATTTTCATGAAACTTGGTATGGGTGTTTGTATTGACCTTGGGATAAACCCTATTGAAAATCAAAAACATAAAAAATATTTGAGTTATTGCCCTTGTTCTCTAAAACATGTCAATTTTTTAGCTCTTAACAAAGTTGTGGACACGATAGTGAGCTGGTTTCTTGATTTATTGATATTAATGAAACTTGTTGTGAATGTTCATAATCACTCAAGGTTGAACCCTATCGAAATTCATACTTCATACATACAAAAAATATTTGATGAGTTATTGCCCTTGTTCTTTAAAACACGTTAATTTTTCAGCCCTGAACAAAGTTTCTTGATGGATCTTGACGAAACTTGGTATGATTGTTCATAATCACCCAAGGATGAACCCTATTGAAAATTAGAAGAATTGAAAAATATTTCATGGGTTATTGCCCTTGTTAACTTGTAGTTGTAAACACTCAAAAATCCTTCAATTTTGTAAACATTCTTGATGGCACAGTTTTCGACAGATGTTTCATTTACTGATAGTTCTTGTCGACCTCCCGGACGACTTGGCTGCCATTACAAAAGTGGGCGTATTACGATGGGGCATCGCTATTTTTTGATGTTTAATTTGGATATTTTCACTCTTTAGAAGGCGACATAGATATCATAGACTTGCATGATCGATTGAAAATTTTGTGATATTTTTTTTCGTATGAACTTTTATGGTCGCCCGTCGAAATGAGCGGCAGTACAATAAGGGCGCCTGTCAAAAAGGTTAAAGTTGCGGGTCAACGACCGGCGCTATTTCCGGGCTTGCTAATAAGTATAAAGAATTAACAAAACGTATAAAAAATACATAATAATCCTAACAATTTAAGGAAACCTGATAAAAAACACTAAGCTAACAAAATTTACAAAGATTTAAGACTACATATAAACATAAAAACCAAGGTGGCAAGAAGGGGAGGAGGACGGTTTGAAACAAAAGTTGAACGACAAGCGAGTATAGAACTTTCACGTTTCCAAAAAAACTAAGGTTCACAGAAAATCAAATGCTGTGATCTGATTGGCTGGGACGCAAAACATATTACTTTTTATACACCCTCATCTCTCTATGAGGATGTATATTGTCAGCACCCCTGTCCGTCCGTCGGTTCATCTGTCAACATTTGCGCTCATAAACGCTCTCAAAACTAGAGTTTTTGATGGAATCAAATGAAATTTGGTATGTGTATGCATATTCATAAAACGAAGATCAAGTTTGAATTTGAGCTATTTTCGATCATTATTGCCCTTGCCCCAAAATCTTGAATATGCTATTACTCTCTTAGTATTTAACTGATTTTGATGAAACTTAAAATGGATGTTATTGGATCTAAATCGGAAGGTTTGAGAAAGTTTAGTTTACTCCTGATTAAAATTGAGGCTTTTTCAAGATTTATGCCTCTTTCATGAGTTTTGAGGAGTTATCGCCCTTTAACCTCTATACAGTAAGTGCTTCTATCAACATCAATTGCTTGTAAACGCTCTGAAAACTAGAATTTTTGATGGAATCAAAAGAGTTATTGCCCTTGCCCCAAACTCTTGAATATGTTATTAATATCTTACGAATTTTGATGAAACTTAAAATGTATGTTAATGGACCTAAATCGAAAGGTTTGAGAAAGTTTAGTTTATTCCTGATTAAATTTAAGGCTTTTTCGTTGGGCGTATATGGCTGTAGCTGTGGTTATTGCCCTTGCCTTTGTGAAAACGCATCAAATTTAGTTCGTGAGCACTTTAGAGACTATATTTTTATATGCTCACACATTAATGTGGTGATTCCAAAAAGAAAAAGCAGGCAGCAATAACCAATCACAGAAGACTTTTTGATGGGATCTCCTATACCGCTAGTAGTATAGTGATTCATTTGATGTTTACTGAACTTGGTGTAATATTATTTATTACACACATTAATGTGGGCATATATAGCCGTCGCCCCTGTCTGTGTGTCTGCCTGTCGGTCCGCCTGTCTGTCTGTCCACAATTGTTTCTTAATGGATTTTGATGAAACTTGCTGTGAGTGTTCATAATCACCCAAGGATGAACCCTATTGAAAATCAGACTAATCGTAAAATATATGATGGATAATTGTCCTTGCTTTTGATAATATATTGTGGACACGATAGAGAGCTGGTTTCTTGATGGATTTTGATGAAACTTGGTACGAGTGTTTGCATTGACCTTGGGATAAACCCTATTGAAAATCAGAAACATAAGAAAGTTATCGCCCTTGTTCTTTAAAACATGTTAATTTTACATCCTTTAACAAAGTTGTGGACACGATAGAGAGCTGGTTTCTTGATGGATTTTTATGAAACTTGGTAGTGTTCATAATCCCCCCAGGATGAACCCTATTGAAAATAAGATTAATCGAAAAATAGTTCATGGGTTATTGCCCTTGCTTTTGAAAATATGTTGTGGACACGATAGGGAGTGTTATTTATTAATATATTATAAAGAAGAAATCATAAAAGGTGCTCAGCCATCAAGTAGTTTTATTTAACTAACAACAACCAGTCTACAATTACAACAATCACTTTTACGACATTACGTCATTACTTCATGATACCATAACATCTCCTTTCTTTAAAGGGACAGTCTGAATTTTTTTTATGTCAAAAAAGTTTTTTGCTCAAATTTGTGAAAACTTTACACCAACATCTGTAACTATGTGCCCTTTAATGTATCTGAAAGCTTTAAATAAAAAAATCCAGCTGTTAATTTCTAAATGCTAAAAACATGCTAATATTTTTAAAAACCTTACGTAAGGTTTTTAAGTGTGTTATGTTTTTTGGACGCTGATAGGAAACTACTGAACGGATTTGAGTAAAATAAACGCCTAATTGTAGAGAGATGTCCCTCTTGTGTATATAAGGTTTCAGCTAGAAATATTGAGCCATTTAAAGGGCAAACACCAAAACTAGGTCAAATTGCTTAATTAACAATAAGCACTCCCTGTTTGTAATTAACCCTTTAAAACCAAATTCAGTTTGATCTAAAAGATGCATGGATATAATGAGCATACTTTAAAAATACTTTCAGGTAATATTTACGCTGTTTTTGATAATGGAAACTTTTTTGAAAAAAGCAGAATGTCCCTTTAAGCATTATAACAAAGTTATAAAATGACAAGATATAATACAGTAATTATAACTTAACTGAACAATGTAGTTTTTTACTTTAAAACTTATACTATAAACTTATATTGATACACTTACAAATTACTAATTCAATTCAAGATTTTAATTAACTTAATAAGAAACATAATATAATGCATCTTTATGTATTTCTTAAATAAAATACAGTTCATATATTATCTTATAAATTCAATCTCTGTACAGGTTTCACTAATCTACCTGATCTAGTTTTATAACCACCATTTTGATTGTTTCTATTCATATTTCTTTCATAAACATTATTAGGTATAACATTAGGAATATTGTTAGGACTAACATAATTATCTTGAACAATATTCTGATCAATGAAATCTAAATCATCATCTCTATTTCTATCAAGTATGATAGTAAATGGATTGCTCTTAATAAACCTTGAATTTCTTCTATAATCACCTCTATCTGTACTAACACCATAAGATTTAGGATAACTAATTGTTTTATTCTTAATAATACCTTTCTGCCAATAACCATCTTTATGCAAATTTACACTCTGACCTTTTTCAAATTTCATATTTGTTTGAACACAATTTCTATCATAATAATATTTCATCTTATCTTGCTTTTCTTGTAATAACTCTTTCACATTATTTTGAACAAATGGTTTTAGTCTATCATCTTTAACAGGTAAGACAGATCTTAATTTACAACTCATCAATAATTCAGCTGGAGAACCTAAAACTAAAGATATTGGAGTATTAGGTAATTCTAATAAACCTAAATAAAAATCATCTCCATTTTCAGCACACTTTCTTATTAAATTTTTAACACTTTGTACACACCAAACCATTACTTTGTGGATAATAAGGTGAGGATGTATGATGATAAAACTTATAATCATTGGAAAATTCCTTAAATTCTTGACAAATAAACTGAGGACCATTGTCTGAGAATATTGTCTTAGGAATGTCATGTGTTGGACACCAAGACTTTATAACATTAATAACAGTACTACATTTAGTATTTCTTAATTCTTTTACAACAACCAACTTAGAGAAATAATCTACACCAATTATATAATCCTTACTCTTATAACTAAATAAATCAACTCCTATTTTCTCCCATGGAACATCAGGAACATTATGTGGTATTAAGGATTCTTTACGCTTTTGTTTCTGATACTTAATACATGGTACACAATTTTCTATCATTTTAGTTACATCTTTAGAAATACCTTTGCCTTGCTCTTGATAATGTTTTCTCAAACATGCAAATGACTAGTATGTAATTTTCTCAACATATAATCTCTCATTACTAATGGAATAACTACATTAGACTTCTTAAAAATAATATCATCACAAATTAACTCATCTCGATAATTCCAAAATTGTCTAAGGTCTGGATTAACCTTTGATCTTTCATCAGACCATCCAATTTCAATCTGTTTTCTTAATGAACACATAAGCTTATCTTTAATTGTTTCATTTTTAACCTCATTCATAATTCTTGATGTAATAGGTTTGTTCTCAACTATACAATTAACATGAACTTTAATATCAGTTTTTAATTTATCAGCAGAGGCCTTAATATCAATATCAGGAATAGATGCTCTACTTAATGCATCAGCTGTAATTAATTCATTACCTGGTATATAATTAACACTTAAATCATAACATTGTAATTTTAAACACATTCTTTGTAGTCTAGGACTTAATTGATTTAACCTTTTCTTAAATATAGTTTCTAATGGCTTATGATCAGTTTCAACATAAATACTTTGACCATAGATATATTGATGAAATCTATTACATCCAAATACAATACTTAAAAGCTCTTTTTCAATTTGTGCATATCTTTTTTCTGAATCTCTTAATGACCTGGAAGCATATGCAATTGGTTTCCAAGTATCACCATTCTTTTGCTGTAGACAACACCCTAATCCTTTAATTGAAGCATCACATGAAATTTTAATTGGCTTATTCAAATCAAAGTGTTGTAATATTGGCTCAGAAGACAAAATATCCTTAACAATATTTAGACAATTCTTATGTATGCTAGACCACTCATATATAACATCTTTTTCAGTTAATTTTCTAAGAGGTTCAATAATCAAAGATAAATTCGGAATATAATTACCTAAATAATTAACCATACCTAAAATTCTTTGCAAATCCTACTTACACTCTGGTGCTGGCAAATCTTTAATAGGCTTAATTTTCTTACTATCAGGATGTATACCCTGCTTGGATATAATATCCACCCTTGTCTTTTTCATTGATCACCATACTATTAACAAATTCTGTTGGTTCTGTTACTTTCCTTATTACTTCATATTTCTCCATTCTGCTTAATTCTTCTTTCAGTCTGTCATACAATTTAAATGGAACATTTCTACATGGATGAACAACACCAATAACTTCTTCTTTTAACTTCATATCAACTTTTCCTGGTAACTTTCCCAAACTACCATCAAATGGTTTTGGATACTTCATAATCCAGTCTTCTTTCACCAAATTGTCACCATTAGATTTATTACTGGACTCTATAACCTGAACCCTCTGAATTAAATTCAGTCTTTCACTTGTCTTTAACCCTATTATTGGTTGTGCATGTTCATTGGTTACTATAGTAAAACCAATTTTATAATGTTTACCTTTAAATTCTACATTCAACACACATCTTCCACAATTTTCTATAGGCATATTGTTATAGCTTGTTAGATTCACTTTAGAATTACTAATTTTAATACTTTTATATTTGTTCATGGCTTTGAAATCTTTGAAGGGAAGACAATTTGTCTGTGCACCCGTGTCAATTTTGAATGGAATTAATAAATCTTCAACAATCATTGGAATAACCCACTCATTCTCCTGACTAGTTTTACTTATCATGTCTATTGCAAAATTTTCTTCATCTTGAAAACATCTAAAATCAGTATACTACTAACTTCTAAAACTTTCTTCATTTCTCTCTCACCAGTATTATACTAAGGTCTATATCTATTTTGTTGATATTGTTGATTCCTACTAAAACAAACTTTTGCAAAGTGTCCTACTTTTTTACAATTATGACATGTTTTGCCATACATTGTCTTCTTTTATGCCACTCATCACATTTTTATACGCCCACATGAAATGTGGAGCGTATATTGTCGTCACCCATGTCCGTCGGTCGGTCCGTCGGTCTGTCGGTCCGTCCGTCCACAATTGCTCGTAAACACTCTACAGGTCACAATTCTTGACGGTTTTTGACGAAACTTTCTGGTAATGTTTATTATCGCCCAAGGAGAAACCCTATTGAAAATCAGCAAAATTGGAAAATATTTACTATGAATTATTGCCCTTGTTCTTTAATACGCGTTCGATTTTTGGCTCGTAAACACTCTACAGGTCACAATTCTTGACTGATTTTGATGAAACTAGCTGGTAATGTTTATTACTACCCAAGGATGAACCCTATTGAAAATCAGCAAAATCGAAAAATATTTACTATGAATTATTGCCCTTGTTCTTAAAAACGCGTTCGATTTTTTGCTTGTAAACACTCTACAGGTCACAATTTTTGACGGATTTTGATGAAACTTGCTGGTAATGTTTATTACCACTCAAGGATGAACCCTATTGAAAATCAGCAAAATCGAAAAATATTAACTATGAATTATTGCCCTTGTTCTTAAAAACGTGTTCGATTTTTGGCTCGTAAACACTATACAGGTCGCAATTCTTAATGGATTTTGATGAAACTTACTGATAATGTTTATTACAACCCAAGTATGAACCCTATTGAAAATGAGCAAAATTGAAAAATATTTACTATGAATTATTTCCCTTGTTCTTAAAAAACGCGTTTGATTTTTGGCTCGTAAACACTCTACTGGTCACAATTCTTAATGGATTTTGACGAAACTTACTGATAACGTTTATTACCACCCAAGGATGAACCCTAATGAAAATAAGCAAAATTGAAAAATATTTACTATGAATTATTGCCCTTGTTCTTAAAAACGTGTTTGATTTTTGACTCATAAACACTCTACTGGTCACATTTCTTAATGGATTTTGACGAAACTTACTGATAATGTTTATTACCACCCAAGGATGAACCTTATTGAAAATCAGCAAAATATAAAAATATTTACTATGAATTATTGTTGTTGCTCTTGAAAATGCGTTTGATTTTTTTGGCTTGTAAACACTATACAGGTCAGAAGTCGTAACGGATTTTGATGAAACTTACTGATAATGTTTATTACCACCCAAGGATAAACTCTTATGAAAATCGAAAAATATTTACTATGAATTATTGCCCTTGTTCTTGAAAACATGTTCAATTTTTAGCTCTTAAACACTATAGGAGGCACAATACTGGACAGATTTTGAAGAAACTTGATGTGTATGTTCTTAATCACTTTTCTTGTAACTGTCAAATATATTTGTTTAAAGTCAAAGCTGCCAGTGGGCGTATATTACCTTGCCTGGCAAGCTATCTTTTACATTTTATAAAATCATTGTCAGTGTTCTGAATCGATCATAAGTCATTGTATATTATGTATTTAGTATGTAAGGTTATTTCGGACTAATGTTTAGCATGTAAATCTTAGTTGTGGTCTTGAGCGGAAGTAATTTTGGCCAATAGGAAAGACCACGTGCATTACGTCATTTTTCATGCCATCGCCATCTTTTCATATTGTCATTTTGAGTCAGTCATGTAACATCAGTCAATATTTTAGTCTCAATATGACCTAACATCACTGTAGGGCAGGAGGATCACTATTTCCAGGTATTATATTATTGTGTTATGCATTCCTTCTTTTATGTAACGCATTGGTTTGTTCATAATATTAGTCGCCCGTCATATATTTTATGCCACCTTGGTCAATTAGGTTGTCTCCCTTTAGCATCGTCTGCTATCAGGGAATGGTCATGCAATCAACCGTCCATTTTTATTGTCATATCAGTGTCTTATTATTGTCATATAATGTCTTTCCAGAATATTGAAGTACGGAAGTCATGATGTGTACTGTTCAAGATATATGTTTGTCATCAATGAACTAGCTAGTCATTAAAATCGTCATTAACGTCATCAAGTCTGTCATTCTGAACTGTATATATGAATCCCCATCTTCATATTGCGGAACTCAGCCTGCCACATAATCCGTCCTATATCAGCACCAACTAGGGATCGAGACACAGTTCTGGAAATAATCTCATCAAATGGTTATAAGTTTGAGCGTGCTGTGAACTAGTGTGTCAGGTCGATGTCGGGTCAAGGTCAAAGTCAAGACATTCAAGATCCTACGTCAGTGCCAGTGGTTGTAGACAATGCAGCTACAGACGAGAGTACAGACGAAAGAATTACATCTCTACGGACCAAAAGGAAGCAGTTAAGAGGGAAACTGACACGTTCCATCAACCGCGTCCAGACTTCAATCAGAAAAGGTGAAATTGATTACGGTTAAAACGGGAACTAAAACAAATAGTTTATGACTATGAACAGTGCTCTTTTGTTCATGGTGAATTATATGAACTTACTGATCCACTTGATCACGGTAGACTAGATCAGTGGGAAGGTGAATTGAACAATGATTTTTATACCATCGACGAAATTATCAATGAACAATTGAAACTTATTGGTGATTCATCATCAACACCATCGCTTGATAGTGAGTCTGGTAATAAGCCTCAGTCATCACCTAGTCCAGATCGTCATGTCCCTGTCGCATCACCTAAACCCAGTCAACTGTCGCAGTCAGTGGTCGAAGGCAACTTGTCAGAAGCTGAGGGAGCTGTGTCAGAAGTCAAATCAAATGTCAAAGCCAAAGTCAAAACGGTGGATTCCTGGATTGACGAACTTATCGAGTTTGAGGAAACCGTCCATCAAGACATTAATGCTAACTTGTCTATGTTGCAACTTTTATATCGTCTCGAGGAGAACAGAGATATTCCAGCTATCAAGATAGAACCCTTCGATGGTGACCCATTGAATTATGTTGAGTTCGTCCAAAGATTCAAGATTCACATCCATGACAAGGTCCATTTATTGGATGAAGTTCGACTCACCCAGCTCAAGATGCATCTTACTGGAGAGGCGAAGAAGACTTTGTCAGGCATTGGTCTATCGGGCAACATGTACGCCACAGCTCTAAAGACTATTAAGGAACAATTTGGGGAGCCAAGTAGGATCGCCAGGTCATACATAGTCGGACTAACTAAAGGTCCAAGGATCCACAACAAGTTTAGTCTAAAAGATTTATCTATGAACATTGTGAATGCAATAGCTAACTTGAAACTTTTGTGTTATTTCGACGATATCAACTCTAGTGACACTTTAAGGCAAATTGTTGAACGCCTACCTAATTATTTACTCGACCGTTGGAAGACAAAAGCCGGTTCAATTAGAATAAATGGAGAGAAGCCAACTATTCATCATATGAACACTTTTCTACGTTCTGTAGTCAAAGCAGAGTTTGATCCGGATTTTGGAGACATTAAAAGGTCAGGTCCGTCCAAGACTAACCCAGTGCAGTCCAGTCAATTCAGAAAACCAGTCTACTCCACGTCGCCAGAGGACAATGGTGAAGTGTCAAGACGACAAAATGTCAGAAGATGTTCTTTGTGTCATGGAGATCATCAGTTAACAGACTGTAATAAATTTATAGACTTAGACATTAAACGAAAGTTCGAACACGTCACGTCCCAACATTTGTGTTTCTCATGTCTCATGGGAGGTTACAATATCTTCAACTGTCGCAGAAAGAAACCTTGTGGTATCGGTAACTGTCAACGGTTCCATAATAAACTTTAACATTCAGAGCCTCTGGTATCCAGTTCAGTGTTAGACAGTCGATCTATGCTGCCTATTGTCAAGGCACCAAATGGTAGAGTCCTACGAGGTAATGTTCTGATAGACAGTGGTTCAGGAACGACAACTATCCGTACTGGTTTCTCTAGAGCCTTAGGCCTACAAGGCAAACAAGAACGAATCGACATTGCTGTAGTGGGAGGTCATCAATTCTCACAGAATTATAGTCGACGAGTCAGGTTCAAAGTGGTAGCTTTAGATGGTGTAGAAGAGTTTAATATAGAAGCTCATGAACTGGATAGGACTATTATAGATGTTCCAGATCTAGACAGAGGATGGTTACAGTCATTCAATCATTTAAGGGGACTTAACTTCAGTCAAACTTCTGGTCCAGTTGATCTGATACTTGGAGTCCAGTACACACACCTTCACTTTGATGTAGAAAAACGCCTTGGTCTACCCTACGAACCTTTAGCCAAACGTTCATTATTGGGATGGTACGTTATCGGTCCTGTTAAGTCATCGTCTAGTCAGTTGTCAGCAGTCACAATCTGTCATGTCGAAAGAGTCAACTTTGAGAAGTTCTACGAGTTCGAGTCACTTGGTGTCAAGGCACTGGATTGTCAATGTCCTAAAGTTCAGATGTCACGTCAAGATAAGCAAGCCTTGGAGTCATTTGAGTCAACATGTCATATAAATGGTGAAAGATACGAGATAGGATTACCATGGCGAAAAGATCCTAAACACTTACCAAATAACTACGATCTAGCTGAGAAACGTCTTATCTCACTAGAAAAAAGTCTTAGAAGAGATCCAGTCTAATCACGTCTTTACAACGAAGTTATGGAAGATTATGTCAACAATGGGTGGTCACACAAACTTTCTCAAGAAGAGATAGACCAGCCAGTGAGTCCAGTCTACTACTTGCCTCATCACGGAGTTTACCGCCCAGAGAAGGTCAGCACACCTTTAAGGATAGTCTTTGATCCAGCCCATGAATACAAAGGTGTTAGTCTGAATTCATTCCTGTTGAAGGGACCATGCTTGATTGGTAACCTCTTTGCAGTACTTCTTCGATTCCGTGAGGAGCCTGTAGGAATCGTTGGAGATATTTCTAAGATGTTCCTGCAAGTTCTCCTACCTGAACAAGACAGTCAAGTTCATCGCTTCTTATGGAGAAACTTAGATGTCACCAAAAAACCTGATATTTATCGTCTGCTTAGAGTCACTTTTGGAGACAAGTCATCACCTGACATGGCAAGCTTCGTCATTAACAAAATAGCTTCTGAACACCAGTCTGCCTTTCCAGAGGCATCAGCCATCCTCCAGAGAGATCGATATATGGATGATTTGATACACTCATGTCAAAGTCAATCAGAAGCAGATGAGAGAATAAAACAACTCAACCAAATCCTTGATACTGGAAAGTTTCAAATAAAGGAATGGTATCGTTCGTCCAATTCAACTTCGTCAGCTAATGAAGTCAACTTAGATGGCGAAAATGAATTAAAAACGCTTGGTCTAGGATGGAATCCAGTCACAGATGTTCTCAAGTTTACAGTCAAGCCAGTTAATGTCAACGTCTTCACCAAAAGAATCGTCTTGTCTAAAATGTCTACACTATTTGACCCACTAGGTCTTGCTACTCCAGTCACAGTCAAGATGCGCATGGCTATGCAAGAAATATGGAGAAACAAAGAACTAGATTGGGATGATCGTCTGTCAGAAGAAGATAGTAGGATATGGTCCATGTTATTTGACGAAATGTATTGTCTCAACACCTTGTCATATCCGAGATGTCTCAAGCCAAAGCAAGCTTATGGTGTACCAGAACTCCACACCTTTTGTGATGCCAGCAGAAGAGCCTATGGCGCTGTTGCATACCTCGTATGGTCCACGCAAAATAGTACTTGTAGTAGAGAAGTCCAACTCGTTACGTCTAAGGTGAGAGTATCGCCCTTAAAACAGTCTACCATTCCATGTCTGGAATTGATGGCAGTCCTTGTCGGATGCCGTTTATCCAAGACAGCAGCAGATGAATTAAGGATAAAGCCAAATAAAGTCATAATATGGTCAGATTCACACGTAGTCCTGCATTGGATAGGGTCAGAGTCCGTCAACATGAAACCCTTTGTTGGAGTCCGTGTCACAGAGGTTCAGTCAACATGGGAATTGTCAAACTTCAAGTACGTCCCAACAGAATTAAACCCAGCTGATGACCTAAGCAGTCTGGTCCTGAATTTCTTAGATGTCCTGAGTCAGAATGGCCAGCACAACCCACCTCATTGCCAGTTTTAGATGAAAGCGAATTAAGGAATGTCAAGCCTTTATTTGCTGTTGTCCAGTCCTTAAGTCCTATAACAGACTCTAAAAGATTTTCTAGTTATTCCAGACTACTGAGAGTAACAGCCTACTGTAGAAGATTCATCGAAAGATTAAAGGCAAACGTACAGTCAAGTCAGCAGTCAGTTAATCAGCCAGTTAATGGTAAAGATATTACTAGTCAGTTGACGTCAGAAGAGATTGATGGATCAGAAAATTATTGGGTCAAATTAATTCAAAGTTCACTGGTGAATTACGAAGAAAACTTCAGAGATTTGTGTCCTTACGTCGAAAATGGTGTGGTCAGAGTCGGAGGTCGATTACGTCATATCGCCTTATCATATGATCAACGTCATCCCGTCTTACTTCCTAGAGATAATCATGTCACAGAATTGGTTATCAGAGACTATCATCAAAAGTCAGGTCATGCTGGATCCGAGAGAACTTTAGACGAAAATTTTGGATACCACATGGTCGTAAAGCTGTCAAGAAAGTCGTCAAGTCATGTATCATTTGCAGAAAGCTACGCCAGTCACCATGTCAAACTTTAATGGGAGATTTTCCATCAGAGAGACTGAAGCCTTTATCTCCTCCATTTACCACTACTGGAGTAGATTTATTTGGTCCTTTTATGCTTAAATATGGTCGCAACAAATCCATAAAAGCATGGGGAGCCATCTTCACATGGTCAACTACCAGAGCCATACATCTGGAAATCGTCCAGGATTTGTCTACACAATCCTTCTTATTTGCCTTGAGAAGATTTGCAGCTCATCATGGATGGCCTAAAACCTTCATCTCGGACAACGGTTCCAACTTTGTAGGAGCCCAAAAGGAGCTAGCCAAACTTTTCACAGAGGGAAGAAAGCAACTAGAAGAATTTGTTGTCGTCCACAGAATAGCTTGGAAATTCATAACTCCTCTCAGCCCCCATCAAGGAGGATTTTATGAAAGCCTGATAAAACAAGTCAAGAATAATATTCAAGTCATTATTGGTCTTCAAGTCCTGTCATGGAATGAAATGTCAACAGTCTTTGTCGAAGTCGAGAATTTGATAAACAGTCGTCCTCTAGGTTACCTGTCAGATACACTAAATGATCCACAACCAATCACTCCGAACCATTTTATTCTTGGTCGTGCTACAACAGAAATACCTTCCGGTCCATTCGAAGAAACAAAAGATTTGCGGAAGAGATACTTATTTGTACAGTCGTTAATCAACTTATTTTGGAATCGATTTATACGGGAATATATTCCAACATTTCAAAGACGTTCTAAATGGTTGACTAAAGGTCGTCAAATGCAAATAGACGATGTAGTGTTATTAATTGACAATTCATGTGCAAGAGCAAAGTGGAATTTAGCTCGTGTCATTGACATTTTTCCAAGTCCTGACGGACTTATCCGAAATGTGTTGGTCAAAAATCAACATGGCGAATATAAGCGATCTATTCAGAAGTGTGTTTTAATTCTAGAATCATAGACTTTTGTGCCCCCTCCCAGGGTTGTTCTGAATCGATCATAAGTCATTGTATATTATGTATTTAGTATGTAAGGTTATTTCGGACTAATGTTTAGCATGTAAATCTTAGTTGTGGTCTTGAGCGGAAGTAATTTTGGCCAATAGGAAAGACCACGTGCATTACGTCATTTTTCATGCCATCGCCATCTTTTCATATTGTCATTTTGAGTCAGTCATGTAACATCAGTCAATATTTTAGTCTCAATATGACCTAACATCACTGTAGGGCAGGAGGATCACTATTTCCAGGTATATTTTGATTTCGGATTCTGAGCGTTAGGATTCACCTCTTCTTTATTCTGTTCTTTTACCAATTCATGGTTCCTTGCCATTTCTATAGCAGTATTCAACGTAACACGAGACTTCATCTGCAGTTTCTCACTCAAGTGTTTATCATTTAACCCTTTCAACCCTAAAAGCCGCTATAGCGGCTTAATGATTACGTGATATATACCCGAAATGCCGCAAAAGTGGCCGTTGTCAAGTGACGTCATTCAACGTTAACGTAATACAAATCAAGAAATGGTGCTTGGAATTCAGGGTAAATGACGTTTTATCAAAATAAAGTCAGGGTTCAAAGGGTTAAACCCCATATTAATTTGTCTCTAATTTGGTCTTCTTTATTGTTTCCATAATCACAGGTTTCAGCCAATTTAAATAAACTTCTAGCAAAAACTTCAACAGTTTCTCCTTCCTTTTGTTTACGATCATGGAATATAGCCCTTTCTCTTATAATATTTCTTCTTGGTATGAAGTAGTCTTCAAATTTATCCATTACATCATCATAGACATTTTCTTCATCTTCATCAAACGAAAATCTTTCATATATAGATTCCGCCTCATCACCCATACAATAAATTAAATTGTTTATCTGGACTTCAGCATCTTCTTTATGAAGTTTAGCAGCAATTCTGTAGCGTCCATACCTTTTCTTCCATTGAGGCCATTCATTCGGCTGAAGGAAATTAAATTGTTTGGGCTGTTCAATTTTCGCCATATTCACATCCAATTAACTTACTTAAAGGGCTTATCTGCTTTCTTGAAAAAAGTTTCCATTATCAAAAAAATCGCAAATGCTACCTGAGAGTATTTTTAAAGTATGCTTATTGTATCTCTATACCTTTTTGATCAAACTGAATTTGGTTTTAAAGGGTTAATTACAAACAGGGAGTACTTATTGTTAATTAAGAAATTTGAACTAGTTTTGGTGTTTGCCCTTTAAATGGCTCAATATTTCTAGCTTAAACCTTTAAAATACACAAGAGTGACATTTTGTATAATTAGGCGTTTATTTTACTAAAATCTGTTCAGTAGTTTCCTATCGGCGTCCAAAAAACATAACACACTTAAAATTCTTACTTAAGGTTTTTAAAAATTTTAGCATGTTTTTTAAAAAACTGCTGGATTTTTTTAGTTAAAACATTCAGATACATTAAAAGGCACATAGTTACAGATTTTGGTGTAAAGTTTTCACAAATTTGTGCAAAATTCAGACTGTGCCTTTAATTTTCGGATATGTTACTTTTCTTCTATTTTAAGAAGCATTTAAGTCAGCATTCAGCTTTCACTTCTGACACCAT
Source organism: Lottia scabra (assembly GCA_029955415.1). Lineage (NCBI taxonomy): Eukaryota > Metazoa > Mollusca > Gastropoda > Lottiidae > Lottia > Lottia scabra. Next base: position 4,705,730 of record JARJEI010000002.1, on the reverse strand, counting down.
GTTACAGTATTTATTAATATATTATAAAGAAGAAATCATAAAAGGTGCTCAGCCATCAAGTAGTTTTATTAAACTAACAACAACCAGTCTACAATTACAACAATCTCTTTTACGACATTACGTCATTACATCATGATACCTTAACAGGGAGTTGGTTTCTTGATGGATTTCGATGAAACCTGGTGTGAATGTTTGTAATCATCCATGGATAAACCCTTTTGACAGATCAAAACATATTTAACATAAGGCTATTGCCCTTGATTTTAGAGAAAATTTCATTCTCAGAATCTTTCATTTACTGACAACTCTTGTCAACCCCCTGGACAAATTGGCTGCCATTATAAAAGTGAGCGTATAACGATGGCCATCGCTATTTTTAATCTGATTTTGACCTTGGTATGCTCCTTAAGATTAAGATCTCGGTCAAGTTCGAAGTTAACGAAAATTAAGGATTTTTGTTGGGCGTATATGGCTGTGGTCCACTATCTTTGAGTTATTGCCCTTGACTTTGTGAAAACGCATCAACTTTAGTTCATGAGCACTTTAGAGACTAAATTTGAATCTGATTTTGATCATGGTATGCTCCTTAAGATTGATTAGATCTCAGTCAAGTTCAAGTTGACGTAGTTTCGATGAACGGGTTTTGCGTAATTGCCCTTGACTTTGATAAAACATGTCAAAAATTGTTTGTTAACACAATAGAAATTATTATCAATTTTGTCATTTTGTTAAAATATGTGAGGTTCTGTAGCACAGTGGTTAGCGCATCGTTCTTTACAAACATGACGTCATTTGCATGGATACAAGAAAATGAAGGTCGTTATGTTTGAGTGTTCGGTCCCTGACCAGGGTGTGAAAGTTCGATGACCTTGAATAAGTCATCTTCACTCATAATTCCAGTCCACCCAGCTGTAAATGGGTACGGATAATCCGGGAAAGATCAATGCCAAGAGGTTTGGCCAAGGACCAGCTGGGAGATAGGATCCGCACGGAACCTAAGTTGTTATCCTTGTAAAATATAGATGTTTCTTTTCTTTCTTTTTTAGAAGCTTCAGATTTCATCCAATTTTATTATACGCCCTACGCCCACACATAAATGTGGGCGTATATTCAGTAGTCGCACTGTCTGTCTGTCTGTCTGTCTGTCCGTCCACAATTGTTGTGAACACGATAGAGAGCTGGTTTCTTGATGGATTTTTATAAAACTTTCTGTGAGTGTTTATAATCATCTAAGGAAGAAGCCTATTGAAAATCAGACTAATCGAAAAATATTTGATGGGTTATTTCCCTTGTTTTTGAAAATACTTTGTGAACACGATAGAGAGCCGGTTTCTGGATGGATTTTGATGAAACTTGGTGTGAGTGTTTGTCATGACCTTGGGATTAACCCCATTGAAAATCAGAAACATCGGTAAATATTTTATGAGTTATTGCCCCTGTTCTTTAAAATGTGTTAATTTTATAGCCCGTAACGCTCTCAAAGTTGTGAACACAATAGAGAGCTGGTTTCTCGATGGAATTTGATAAAAATTATTGTGTGTGTTTATAATCGTCCAAGGATGAAGCCTATTGTAAATCCAAATCAAAAAATATTTGATGGGTTATTGCCCTTGTTTTTGAAAATACTTTGTCAACACGTCGGAGAGCTGGTTTCTTGATGGATTTTGATGAAACTTGGTGTGAGAGTTTATAATCATTCAAGGATGAAACCTATTGAAAATCAGACAAATCAAAAAATATTTGATGGGTTATTGCCCTTGTTTTTGAAAATACTTTGTGAACACGATAGAGAGCCGGTTTCTTGATGGATTTTGATGAAACTTGGTGTGAGTGTTTGTCATGACCTTGGGATTAACCCCATTGAAAATCAGAAACATCGGTAAATATTTTATGAGTTATTGCCCCTGTTCTTTAAAATGTGTTAATTTTATAGCCCGTAACGCTCTCAAAGTTGTGAACACAATAGAGAGCTGGTTTCTCGATGGAATTTGATAAAAATTATTGTGTGTGTTTATAATCGTCCAAGGATGAAGCCTATTGTAAATCCAATTCAAAAAATATTTGATGGGTTATTGCCCTTGTTTTTGAAAATACTTTGTCAACACGTCGGAGAGCTGGTTTCTTGATGGATTCTTGATGGATTTTGATGAAACTTGGTGTGAGAGTTTATAATCATTCAAGGATGAAACCTATTGAAAATCAGACAAATCAAAAAATATTTGATGGGTTATTGCCCTTGTTTTTGAAAATACTTTGTGAACACGATAGAGAGCTGGTTTCTTGATGTAATTTGATGGAACTTGGTGTGAGAGTTTATAATCATCCGTGGATGAAACCTATTGAAAATCAGACAAATCAAAAAAATATTTGATGGGTTATTGCCCTTGTTTTTGAAAATACTTTGTGAACACGATAGAGAGCTGGTTTCTTGATGGATTTTGATGAAACTTGTTTTGAGTGTTCATAATCACCCAAGGATGAACCCTATTGAAAATTAGAAGAATTGAAAAATATTTCAAGGGTTATTGCCCTTGTTAACTTGCAGTTGAAAACACTCAAAAATTGTTCAATTTTGTAAACATTCTTGATGGCACGGTTTTCGACAGATGTTTCATTTACTGACAATTCTTGTCGACCTCCCGGACAACTAGGCTGCCATTACAAAAGTGGGCGTATTACGATGGGGCATCGCTATTTTTAAAACTTGGTGTGATCATTGTAATTGATTACATATTGTTTTTGATGCAAAATAATATCATTACTTTCACAAAATAACTCAATACCTAAATATCTTAAAGCTTGACTCTCTTCTTTTCCAACCGATAAAAGATCTCTAATCTTACAAATACATGTAGTATCATAAAATTGTTTTGTGCCACCCCATAAAAAATCATCAACATGGCTTGCTAAAATACCCATCAAATTTCCTTGATCATCATGCCAATAAAATACAGCTGGATCTGATTTTGAAACCTTTGCACCAAGATTAAACATGACACTTTTAACTTTCTGATACCAATGCAAGGAGGCATCACTCAAACCATAAACACATTTTCGAAGATGCCACAAAATACCGTTACAATTGGCTTCAGGTGGTGGCTTAATATAAACATCTCGTTTCAGAGATTGTCCCTGTAAGAATGCAGTTTTTATATCCATTGAATTAGGTGTCCATCCTTTTATAGCCATGATAGCTAAAGTTATTCTAAAAGCCTCTTAAGAGCAAGTGGGTGAATCTTTAGACAAATCATCAGTTATTTCCTCAAACCCACGAGCTACTAAACGAGCCTTCGGAATAAAGCCATCAGATGTTTCTTTTGTTGTCACAATCCACCTTGTCGATACACATTTTTGTCCATTATCAACTGTTTCTTTATAAACATTATGATCTTTCCAACTTTGTAATTCCTTTTCTTTGGCCTTGTTTATAGAAAAATTATCTAGCACCATAACATTGTCATCATCTAAATTATCTAGTTCTTTAAGATTTTCCACTTCAGATAAATCAAAGGCTTTTGATCCACTATCACTTGCTGGTTCCAAAATCTCTGTGTTATACCAGTCTTTATGTTTTCCGGTAGCTTTTCCTGCACGACTCAAGATTCTAACTTTTTTAGTAATTTGACTTCCCTTTTCATTAAATGACATCATCATTCCAGCTTTTAGTTTCAGAGATGGATGATTATCATTCTGAACTGCATGATGATCCTCATTATCCGGATTGACAGATGAAGTTTCATTTTCTGACTCTGAATCATAATCAAGTTTTTTATCAACTGTAACGCCATCCTCAGAGTCAATATTTTTATCATTGCACACTGTATCATTCTGATGTTGTTTGATGACTCTACTTTTATGAACACGAACATAACTTCCTCCATGGCGAACAAAAACAACAGAACTATCAATGCCAATGATGATACCTGGTCCCTTCAATTTATCACTATCTGGACGTTTATAAAATACTTTGTCTCCTGGATTAAAAACAATATCATTAAATGTCCTAACATTACTCTTTAAAGCACGCCTGATTCTGTCGGAACACTCCGCTTTTGTAAATTCTGTCCTAGCTTTGTGAAGAGTTGACAAATGTTCAGCAACTGTTCTACTGGCTGAAGATCCATCTAATGCTGGTAAGCTATCTTGCAACACACTAGGAAGGTTTGGGTTACATCCATAGACTAGCTGGTAGGGACTGTAACCATGATTATTAATCAAGGAATTTTTTGCCATTAATGCCCAACACAAAGCTGTGTCCCATACACAATTTCCAGAATCATGAAGTTTTAGTAGAATTTCAGTTAGTGTTTTATTATGTCTTTCTGTAACACCATTACTCCAAGGAGAATAAGCTGCTGTAAGTTTTAATTCAATATTAAAATTCTCTGCCATGTCTCTGACTTCATCATTATTAAATTCCCCTCCGTTATCTGAGAATAACTTCTTTGGGGCACCATGAATAGCAATCCAATGTTTAATAAAAGCCTTTACAAATTCTGAAGACTGTTTTGATTTCAAGATACATCCTGCACTGAATCTGGTGAACTCATCTATAATATGTAAGTACCATAAATTATGCTCTATTTCATGCAGGTCTACAGCTACAGTTTCATTAAACTTTGAAGCTAATGGTAATGAAACAATTGGTTTATTAGGTGGCTTCTTTCTTTGAAAACAAATTTCACAGTCAGCTACAACTCTTTCCAATATGCCAAACAAATTCTTATCAGAAATTCCTGATGAAACTAAAAGTTTATGAAGTCTATCATAAGAAGCATGACCAAATTGTCTGTGAAGCTTAATTAAGGATTTTTGTTTCTCTTCACTGGTCAATTCATCAAAATTGAATAAAACATCATGAAATTGTTCATCATTTACATGAGGCAATAAATCAACACAATAATGTCCACTTGCTGTAAAATCTAGTCTGACATTATGTCCAAACATTGTAGCACTGTCATTCTTTAAATCAAGAATTGCATCTGCTTTCTTCAAGGATGATCTACTTAATAATAGAGGAATGTTGGTATTAACAACTTCAACTTCCAACATACACCTTCTGGTTCCCATGACAATGGGAATTTTTACCATTTTCAAAGATTGCACTGAGACACCATCCCCAAATCTGAAGGTCCTATCACTGGGAAAATCTTGTATCAATTTTACTAAATTAGGTTGCAGTCTTGATAAGTAATCATTATACCATTGTAAACCACAAACTGTTTTTGTACAAGCTGTATCTAATACCCCTGCCCCACTTGATTCCACTACAAAAATATCTAATTGCTCTTCGTTGAATTCAAACTGGGACTGAGATTTTTGTTCATTGTCCTCTAACAATGTAATATTACACCAATCGTCATTGTTTCCATCTTTATTCGTAGCAATATTAACTGATTCCTTTTTATGTTGACAGTCTTTAGCCCAATGGTATGTAGACTGACAAATAGCACACCTTGAACGCTTGCCAAATCTATTCAATGGGTTAGTCCCTTTAACTGGATCTTCAAATGTCTGTTCATTTTTGCTCTCAGAATTTTGATATTTTCCTCTGGTAAACCGTCTTGAGCTGGCTGTAGCATTTACTTCTAATTTCACACTAGATGTGGGAACATCTGGAATCCTTGCTCCAAATATCCTCTTCAAAGCAGATTTCATGTCAGAGTATGTTAAATTTGCAGCTGCAGTTAACGCCATTTGACGTTCCTGTGTGGAGAGACAAGCATTATCAAGGAGCTTGAATGCCAACACAGCATCTGGTAATGTCATTCCATATTTAACCAATCTGGTATTCAATCTTTCAAATTCAATAACGTAGGTTTCAATTGACAGGTCATCTGTTTTTCTAAAACTTTCAAAACTTACATAAGCCTCATAAGTTGCATCTTTTATTTCCTTTTTAAAGACTTCATCTAATTTGGCAACTAAAATATCAACACCACGGTCTGAATCCAACTGATCGGCCGGAATTTGAACAGCCCTCTCCCTTGCTCTTCCAGTCAATGACAACGTGATGGCTAAGGCTTGCTTTTTCGCTTCCACGTCGGTCACCCGGCGCCATATTTCTAATTCGTTTTTCCAGGTGTCATAAACCGTATCAGGTCCAAAATAGGGTGGATTCTTATAGCTATTTCTGTTATTTACCGACATTGTCTTTAGTTTAGCTCTGCTACCATGTTAAACTCATTAAATACACTATTATTTCTTCTATATATTTATTACACTTCAATGGCGTCCCAACACATTTGGCGGACGGAAGTCACATGATCAGAATACAGGAAGTTAAATAATGTAAACAAAGTAAAAGTAAGTAATAATGAAAGATAAGAGATAACAGAAGATGTAATTAAGGTTTGTATAAATCAAGTAAGTAAAGGAATAACAGAGGTTAACACTAACTTGATGCATTTTCGATAAATAGTTTTTGAGTTATTGCCCTTGACTTTTTATTCTTTTAATATAATAAAATTAGTATTATCATTAATTAAAATATGATCATTTCCGACAGCTGCCAGTGGGCGTATGTTAACTTGCCTAGCAGGCCCTGGTTTGTTTTAACAAAGTGAAAATGCTACAATTTGACTATTTTGTCATTCTTTATTTTTATACGCCCACATGAAACTTTTCTAAGTAATGAACCTTTGATTATACTGATTTAAAATACAGATGTGACGTCACCCTTTGTTCTTGACGGTCCAATATTTAACTTATTGGTACGGGCATTTTGCCAAGAGTACATTATTTTTTCAAAATGGCGGCAAATTTTGGACCGCTGTGACATCATAAAATGATTGAATAATGCTCACTTTTGGTGATTTGGTGACCTGTTTCTGATTGATTTTGCTCACTATATCTTTTGGCTTCAAAAACATGTATGAAACGTTGGGTGTGTTTTGCCGCAGTGTACCAAACTGCACAAAATTGACTTGTAAAACGAAACTTGTGGTTTCTGAAGTCTTGAAACTATTTCCTTTTTTTCCGCCAAAAAACCCCCCAAAAAAAAACACAATATGTCTTAAAGGTTTGTTTTGAGGACAATTTTCAGTTAAACATTGTGACCTTTTCTGGTTGAAATTTCTAAGAGAGAAATACATTTCCAATAAATGTAAACTTACAAAAATTATATTCGTTATCAAAGCAAAGACATTCTAAGGCTAACAGTAGCAGTAGTGTGAAATCTCAAAGAAAGCTTTGTTATGTTCGAAATTCGAAATACAATGCATAAATCATTGTCCTGAAGACGACAAAAAACAATATAGGCATGCCATATGTACATTACGATCTTTTAAAGATTAAAATGAAAAGTGAAGCAATAAAAAACTACAATAATTTACCCGATCAAGAATATTTATAAATCCAATCCAAACATCTCGAGAGTTAATCTGCAACTGTGTGTTATGGCACGTGAGTTTATCTCGTGTGACCTATAATATTGCACGTGACTGAGTTCTTGTTTGAGTAAGTATAATGACATAGTGATGGGGGGACACATGAATTTACAGTGAGCTGTTTTTTGGTTGATCTGTATTTTAAGTAGGTTAATGGTCCTCAAGCAGTCCAATGCGTTCAATAATGACGTAACACGCGGACCTTCGGTCCTTGTGTTACGATCATTATTGAACTTATAGGACTGCTTTCGGCCATTAACCTATACATACTGAGATTTTTAATTTAATGATTCCACATTTTAACTCCTAAATGACATCACACTTTTCTTGCTTAATGACGTCATACTTTACCTTTTTACATCACACACTTATGACTTCACTTTGTAGATAGTTGTTTGAGTAACCAAGACGTCATAATTCTTATGACGTCATTTTTGTAACAGTCATTTTTTTTTTTTTAATTGTATTGGTTCCCTGAGGAAGTGTGTTTATATACACATGAAACGTTGGAGAAATAAATGGTTTTATGTTGACAGAAGTTTAATTTTTTAAAGCCACATGAAATGTAGAGCGTATATTGCCGTCACCTATGTCCGTCGGTCCGTCCGTCCACAATTGCTTGTTAACACTGTACAAGTCACAATTCTTTACAGATTATGACGAAACTTGCTGAAATTGTTTATTATCACCAAAGGATGAACCCTATTGAAAATCAAAAGAATCGAAATATATTTAATATGAATTATTGCCCTTGTTCTTTAAAACGCGTTCGATTTTTAGCTTGTTAACACTCTACAAGTCACAATTCTTTACAGATTTTGACGAAACTTACTGATAATGTTCATTATCACCCAAGGATAAACTGTATTGAAAATCAAAAGAATCAAAAAATATTTAATATGAATTATTGCCCTTGTTCTTCAAAACGCGTTTGATGATTAGCTCGTTAACACTCTACAGGTAACAATTCTTTATGTATTTTGACGAAACTTACTGAAATTGTTTATTATCACCCGATAATGAACCCTAATGAAAATCAAAAGAACCGAAAAATATTTGATATGAATTATTGCCCTTGTTCTTTAAAACGCGTTGTAGGCTAAATACTCTAGAAGGCACAATTCTTTTTCGATTAGATTTTAATGAAACCTATTGAAATAGTTTATTATCACACGATAAACCCTATCGAAAATCAAAAAATATTTGATATGACTTGCCCTTCTTGTTCAAAATAGGTTTTAGTTTTTAGCTCATAAACAGAGAAGGATTTTGACTAAACTTGATGAATGCTTAACCCTTGATGAAATCGAGAAAAAAATGTTTGGACGACACTTAATTTAAGTTCTGAACGAAATGTAGACCTATGACTACAGGTTGAATATTTGATGGTTGCTGTTTTCTGCCAAATGTTCTTTTTCAAACAAAGCTGCCAGTGGGCGTATATTACCTTGCCTGGCAAGCTATCTTTAATTATATAGGCTTAGCCTGTTCCCCAATTCCTTTCATAAACTATATATTTAGAATATGTTTATGAATAATATCTTGATTTAGGAAACAATGCAATGTAATACTATTTTGAAGATATTATGGAGTATGGTCAAAAGTTACACATAGTTATGTACTAATGAGTTATTACTAGTATATTTGTAATAATTGTCATTTTTATACGCCCACATGAAATGTGGAGCGTATATTGCCGTCACCCATGTCCGTCGGTCCGTCGGTCCGGCGGTCCGTCGGTCCGTCCGTCCGTCCGTCCGTCCGTCCGTCCGTCCGTCGGTCCGTCCACAATTGCTTGTTAACACTCTACAAGCCACAATTATTTACGGATTTTGACGAAACTTGCTGAAATTGTTTATTATCACCCAAGGATGAACCCTATTTAAAATCAAAAGAATCGGAAAATATTTAATATGAATTACTGCCCTTGTTCTTTAAAACGCGTTCAATTTTTAGCTTGTTAACACTCTACAAGTCACAATTCTTTACGGATTTTGACGAAACTTGCTGAAATTGTTTATTATCACCCAAGGATGAACCCTATTTAAAATCAAAAGAATCGGAAAATATTTGATATGAATTATTGCCCTTGTTCTTTAAAATGCGTTCGATTTTTAGCTCGTTAACACTCTACAAGTCACAATTCTTTACGGATTTTGACGAAACTTGCTGAAATTGTTTATTATCACCCAAGGATGAACCCTATTGAAAATCAAAAGAATCGGAAAATATTTAATATGAATTATTGCCCTTGTTATTTAAAACGCGTTCTATTTTTAGCTCGTTAACACTCTACAAGTCACAATTCTTTACGGATTTTGACGAAACTTGCTGAAATTGTTTATTATCACCCAAGGATGAACCCTATTTAAAATCAAAAGAATCGGAAAATATTTAATATGAATTATTGCCCTTGTTCTTTAAAATGCGTTCGATTTTTAGCTTGTTAACACTCTACAAGTCACAATTCTTTACGGATTTTGACGAAACTTGCTGAAATTGTTTATTATCACCCAAGGATGAACCCTATTGAAAATCAAAAGAATCGGAAAATATTTAATATGAATTATTTCCCTTGTTCTTTAAAACGCGTTCTATTTTCACCCAAGGATGAACCCTATTTAAAATCAAAAGAATCGGAAAATATTTAATATGAATTATTGCCCTTGTTCTTTAAAATGCGTTCGATTTTTAGCTTGTTAACACTCTACAAGTCACAATTCTTTACGGATTTTGACGAAACTTGCTGAAATTGTTTATTATCACCCAAGGATGAACCCTATTGAAAATCAAAAGAATCGGAAAATATTTAATATGAATTATTTCCCTTGTTCTTTAAAACGCGTTCTATTTTTAGCTCGTTAACACTCTACAAGTCACAATTCTTTACGGATTTTGACGAAACTTGCTGAAATTGTTTATTATCACCCAAGGATGAACCCTATTGAAAATCAAAAGAATCTGAAAATATTTAATATGAATTATTGCCCTTGTTCTTTAAAACTCTTTCGATTTTTAGCTCGTTAACTCTCTACAAGTCACAATTCTTTACGGATTTTGACGAAACTTGCTGAAATTGTTTATTATCACCCAAGGATGAACCCTATTTAAAATCAGAAGAATCGGAAAATATTTAATATGAATTATTGCCCTTGTTCTTTAAAACGCGTTCAATTTTTAGCTCGTTAACTCTCTACAAGTCACAATTCTTTACTGATTTTGACGAAATTTATTGAAATTGTTTATTATCACCCAAGGATGAACCCTATTTAAAATCAAAAGAATTGTAAAATATTATATGAATTATTGCCCTTGTTCTTTAAAACATGTTTGATATATAGCTCGTTGACATTCTAGAAGGCACAACGATTTGAAAGAAACGTATTGAAATAGTTTATTATCACACGATAATCCCTATCGATAATCAAAAAATATTTCTTCTTTGAAATACATTCAGTTTTAAGCACAGAAACACTCTATAAGGCAGAAGGATTAAATGCTGAACCCTTGATGAAATCGAGAAAAAAAAAATATTTAGGCAACACTTAATTCAAGTTCTGTACGAAATGTAGGCCTATGACTACAGGTTGAATATTTCATGGTTGTGATGGTTGCTGTTTTCTGCCAAATGTTCTTTTTGATACAAAGCCTCCAGTGGGCGTATATTACCTTGCCTGGCAAGCTATCTTTGAGTATTTTGACCATTTGTTAACTTTTATGGAAAATTTTAAAAGTTTAAAATGATTTTAATTTTGTTGTCAATGATTTATTACACTCGAATTCAACTAGTCTTATGTCGATACAGGTTCAAGTATATCATTAATATCAAGTACTAATAATTTTGGTCATTTCAAATGTGTTTATGTGATATTTATTATCAAGTTGCATTTCAGATGGGGTCTGACGTATACCTATGTTATAAGAAAGCTATGACAAAGGCTGATGTTCTAGCTTATAAACCTGGTAAGAAATAATTTTGTTATCTTGTAAAAAATGCCAAATCAATAAATTTAAATTTTATGCTCATTTTCATAAATTGACTGCTGATTGCTTGTAGCTGACATTGTCAGAAAAATAGTGATTGCTTGCAATGGCATGTGGGTGGTGTTATAAAAAATTTTCACTGTTGAGTTGTGCCATAGGGTATATTCACATGTTTGGATCAATTAATAAAAAAAAAGTAATAAATTTTAAACTCAGAAATAAAAATGAGAGTTGAACAAAATCACTCTTGAAGATGTCATCTCATCTCAGAAGTTTAAAAAACTAGGATGCTTTGACAGGATGGAGTTATGAAATTCTTTGATTTTGGTTTTTGACTCCCTGTGATAGTGTTATTTTTTACACACCAAACGTTGGAGAAAAAAATGGTTTATTTTGACATAAGTATAATTATTGAAAGCCTCATGAATATGTGGTTGTGTATCTTCATCGCCCCAGTCTGTAAGCACTATAGAGACTACAGTTTTCATTTGATTTTGATGAAACTTGGTGTGATTCTTTAGATTGATAACATCTTGGTCAAGTTTGAATTTGTCTTGTTTTTTGCTGAACAGACTACAGGTATTTCCCTTTGTTACAACACATTGAAATTTGGTAAGAATTATTCGTAAGCAGAATAGAAGTTTCAATTTTCCATTGATTCTGATGAAACTTTTTGAGATTATACAAATTTGTATTTTGGTTAACAGTCTGTTTTAGAAATTTTTTTCGCAATGCATTTGATTTTGAATAAAGAAACTCAAAATCCTAATAAAAAGACATTTTGACGAAACATAGGTAACATGTTATAAACTTTTCAAATGAGGAATTATATCAATCATACATGAGTAAGTGTATCATAATGAAAAGTGGTACCAGGCATCTAGAAGAGTCAAATTTTCATAAATTCAATCGGTACGCCTGAATCAACGAGGAAGCATTCAACGACGAAAAGTGACACCAAGCAAATACTGCCTAGAACAACACCGGTAATAGCTGCTTTTGAAATACTAAAGATGGCAGCCGTAAAATTTCTTAAGAGAGGTTTCGAGTCGATTTTGGTAAATATCCTTGTAGTAACAATTGAAACTACAAAACTGCTGAAAAAATGCTGTTCTTGATCATTGTTCCAGACTACTGCCACTACTACTGGTTATATTAAGGAACGTTGCTCCAAATGACTCAATTGAGTATGGAACTTTACTCGGTTGTCAGAGAGGAGGAAACAAAACATCCACCTACTCGACACTGCCACATAATCAATATCATCGCCAGAATACATGTGTAATCTACTGATGATGTCGAGTTTCTGCCAATTTTATGTGTCCTCTACCGCTCTACTGGCAGGATGTAGAATTCGACCGCTTTTTATTTTATTTAAGTTTTACGGGACCTACTGTGACTCAATGTCTAAAATTCTTTATCATATATCATTATTTAATTTTGACAACCCATAACACAAGTTAATTTCATTATGTAACGAGATTATTATTTTCTTCTTAATTAATCTGCTAATTAAGATAACAATTTGATCCAATTTCACAGGACAATGGGCATTTTAAAGCGATACCTCCTCTTAAAATGAACAAAAAATTTAAGTTCCTCAAACTTGGCCAATAAGAGTAATATAGTCATCAACTGTGTCTACAGAATACAAACACTATCAAATAAGACATAAAACTAAGTAATTACAGTTTTTGAGTTGAGTTCTAAACTGTATTGTTTCCATTAATTTTCATATGCCTACATGAATATGTGGTCGTATATTGTCGTCGCCCTTGTCCGTCGGTCCATTCGTCAACATTTCTTGTGAGTACTATAGAGACTACAGTTTTCATCTGATTTTAATGAAACTAGGTATGATCCCTATGATTGATAAGATCTTGGTCATGTTCGAATTAGACATATTTTCGATGAGTTTTTATACGCCCTCATCTCTCTATGAGGACGTATATTGTAGTCACCCCTGTCCGTCCGTCCGTCCGTCGGTCCGTCCGTCGGTCCGTCCGTCAACATTTGCTCGTAAACGCTCTAAAAACTAGAGTTTTTGACGGAATCAAATGAAATTTGATATGTGTATACATATTCATAAAACGAAGATCAAGTTCGAATATGAGCTATTTTCGATCATTAGAAGCAGAGTTATTGCCCTTGCCCCAAATCCGTCGGTCCGTCCATCAACATTTGCTTGTAAACGCTCTAAAAACTAGAGTTTTTGACGGAATCAAATGAAATTTGATATGTGTATACATATTCATAAAACGAAGATCAAGTTCGAATTTGAGCTATTTTCGATCGTTAGAAGCAGAGTTATTGCCCTTGCCCCAAATCCGTTGGTCCGTCCATGAACATTTCCTTGTAAACGCTCTAAAAACTAGAGTTTTTGACGGAATCAAATGAAATTTGATATGTGTATATATATTCAGAAAACGAAGATCAAGTTCGAATTTGAGCTATTTTCGATCGTTACAAGCAGAGTTATTGCCCTTGCCCAAAATTTTAAAAATGCTATTACTCTCTTAGTTTTCAACCGATTTTGATGAAACTTAAAATGGATGTTATTGGACCTAAATCGAAAGGTTTGAAAAAGTTTAGTTTTGTCCTGATTAAATTTTTTCCTTTTTCGACGTTTTCGTTAGGCGTATATGGCCGTGGTCCACTATCTTTGAGTTATTGCCTTTGACATTGTAAAAAACGCGTCAAATTTAGTTTGTGAGCACCCTAAAGACTACAGTTTTCATCTGATTTTCATGAATTTTGGTATGCTCCTTTAGATTGATGAGATCTTGGTCAAGTTTGAATTTGACGTATTTTCAATGAACAGTTTTTGAGTTATTGCCCTTGACTTTGTAAAGATAGCTTGCCAGACAAGGTAATATACGCCCACTGGCAGCTTTGTTTGAAAAAGAACATTTGGTAGAAAACAGAAAACATGAAATATTCAACCTGTCGTCATAAGCCTACATTTCGTTCAGAACTTAAATTTATGCCCCTTTCGCACTGCAAAAGTAATTTGGTTCTATCCAGTTCTATCCGAATAACTTCCAGTTGCTTTCGTACTTGCAAAAAAACTTATTCAGTTATAACCAGAAGTTATCCAGATAGAAAAATCTACCTCATGAGGTGGATTTCGTCCGGATCCGATCCAGATAAGTTGCAGTGCGAAAGCAAACAAGAAGTTATCCGGATAAGTCTATCACGTGGGGTATCATGGTATAAGCACTTCAAAATGGCGTCTCTTTACGAGGACATTACAAATGACTAATAAAGTACACGAATTGTCTTGGAAAAGAATGCATATCAATCAAAAGTACAAACGGAAAATAATATTGTTTATAATTTCATATATCATAATGTTTTGTGTCGTGACATGACGTGTTACTAAAAATAAAAAAGTTATCCAGATAACTTTGCTCGGCAGTGCGAAAGCGTCGATCTAGATAGGATTGCTGTGTGAAAGCAAACCGAACCGAATCGAATCAAACTGAATCGAATTTTTCTATTTGGTTATAACCGAATTCAATAACCCAGTTGTGCAGTGCGAAAGGGGTATAAGTGTCGTCCAAAAATTTGTTTTCTCTCGATTTCATCAAGGGTTCAGCATTCATCAAGTTTAGTCAAAATTCTTCTCTGTTTATCAGCTAAAACTAAAACCTATTTTGAACAAAAAGGGCAATAAGTCATATCAAGTATTTTTTGATTTTCGGTTTATCGTGTGATAATAAATTATTTCAATAGGTTTCATTAAAATCTAATTGAAAAAGAATTGTGCCTTCTAGAGTATTTACAACCTAAAAATCAATGCGTTTTAAAGAACAAGAGCAATAATTCCTATTAGATATTTTTCGATTCTTTTGATTTTCAATATGATTCATCCTTTGGTTATAATAAGCAATTTCAGTAAGTTTCGCCAAAATCCGTAAAGAATTGTGACTTGTAGAGTGTTAACAAGCTAAAAATCGAACGCATTTTAAAGAACAAGGTCATATCATGTCAGGTACGGGTTATGTTGTACTTAGTAACATATACCTGTTCATCTAAACTTACTTTCATCTGGTACTTTGAATGTATACTCTAGTCAAATTTAACCAGAGAGTTCAGTGAGTGCATTAAGGTTGAACATTTGGGGGTGTTTGGCGGGCCTTTTTCTGCAGACGATTTGTCTGGCAATGTGGTTTTTATTCTTAGTAGAGTGAAATAGTTCATTTTATGTTAATTTCATGTGGTACCTCCAATATTTAACCCAACCCAATCCATCCAGATTTGGATGAAACTGGTTGTGAGTGTTATTCCTGACCTTGGGATTAACCATATTGAAAATCAGAAACCTCCAAAAATATTGCCCTTGTTCTTTAAAATGTGTTCATTTTATAGCCCGTAATACTCTCAAAGTTGTGAACACGATAGAGGGCTGGTTTCTTGATGGATTTTGATAAAATTTGTTGTGATTGTTCAGAATCAGCGATGGTTGAATTCTATTAAAAATCAGACAAATCGGAAACACAATATAGGGAGCTGGTGATTTGATGGATTTTGATGAAACTTGGTGTGAGTGTTTGTAATCAATTTAGTATGAAGCATATTGAAAATCAGTAAAATCGAAAACTCTTTATTACATGAGTTATTGCCCTTTGTTTTGATCATATTTCAGTGACTTATCACAATGAAACTTAACATTTTTAAGTTCATAAACAAAGAAAAAAACTAACAAAACTCCTGTAAAATGAAAATGTCACTATCAGAATCTTTCTCATCAACCTCCCAAACGAATTGGCTGCCATTAGAAAAGTGGGCGTATTACGATGAACATCGTTATTTGTTTTTAATTTAATTTGATTTAATTTAAACATACATGCTGTTGATTAATTTACGAATGTTATCCTACGCTGGGAAAGCTATCTTCTAGCCGACAAGCCTGGAAAGCAATTAATAGACAACTATATTCTTTTATTCAAATTAGATATAGGTCTACACCCTAAGTTCTCTCATAGAATAGTTGCCATCCATGTATTCATAATCTCAGATGTAAGCTTAATCCCTACAACAACTCTATAATGATTCCTTTTTAATAACAGCAATCTTAGATAGTTATCCAGCAGTTGAATATGAAGGGTTTCCTCTACCTAAATCAGTACCAATGTTTTGTTTACCTATGGGAGCTACTGTAGAATGCTGGTCAGCTAAAGCACAACATCCACTACCAGTTTTTTCAACTTTTGTATTAACTGATGCAGAAGGTGACAGGGTATGTATGCAAAAAACTGTCAATAGAGAATGTACCGTATAATTCCGAATATCATGCGCACTTTTTTACCCTGAAAAGTACCCGTCAAACAAGGGGTGCGCATTATACACGTTGACTTGAACAAATTTATTTTTCACCAGTGATTCCCAAGGCAATATTGTCTGGACGCCATTTTGTAATTGATCGCTGATGGATGAAGGTGTTAAAATGGAATAAGGCAGCCACATGACAAAGTCTTATCAATTACAATGTACCATTTTTACCAATTTTCAATGTATTTTTTTTTTAATTATTTTTCCGTTTTTAATTTTGATGAAAATATTATTTGTAACGCGCGACGAAAATTGTTTTATTTTTGTATTCCAAAATTCGATATTACAAAAACACGGAAAGAAAAGATTTGAAATTACCGTTGATCAAAATGCGATACTAATAGATCGATGTTTAAAAACACGGAAAGAAAAGATTTGTAATTAAAGTTTATTAAAATGTGATACCTATAGATCGATGTTTAAAAACATGGAAAGAAAAGACTTGAAATTACCGTTGATCAAAATGCGATACCTATAGATCGATGATTAAAAACACGGAAAGAAAAGTTTTGTAATTACCGTTTATTAAAAATGCGATACCAATAGATCAATGTATAAAATAAAAGTGTAGAAGGAAAATACTAGCAATTGCCGTTTAACAAAATTCGATACCAAAAATACACGAAGAGAAAGGAGGTTCCGTAATGGATTGTTTATCAAAACGAGCCTCTTACCGGGAACGATCTTAATCCTTAAATCCATTAAAATACTCTAAAAGTTTTAGAACTTTCAAACACAATGATGACAAGACAATAATACAAGTTATAGTTGACTTCAGATTGCGAGACTTACTGGCGCAAATAAAATTGAGCGGGAAAAAATAGTTCTGATGACAGAACCCAGAACACTAGTTTCTATAAATTTTTTGTTCACAATAAACTTAATCTACTTGAATAAACGTATTATAAGATTAGGTGACTAAAAACAATAAGATCCCGTTAATTTGTGACACCACTGATTAATTTGATAAGTACATTTAGAATAGTAAACAAGACCCGTTGAGATCAAAGAATATTGTGAACACCTGCTGTCCACGTGATCAGTGGATGTAGAATTAGGCCAAGCTTGTACTCTACTGAAGTCAAAGGCACTTGTTTTATATCCATGGAATTTTCCACTACAAAATATAGGGTTAATAGACCTGTCATTGATAGAAACAAGTGCCTGTGTTCTTGCCATATTTATAGAAGACATTCCGAATTTTTAAGCTTCAACGCTTTATCATTTGAAGATATAAATACAACACTTGTTTTTTTAACAGAATCAAATTAAAGAAATTAATTATTTCTATAACTGCATTTTTAATTGTATGATAAAAGAAGTAAGATGACACCTTTTAAGAGTGCTAAAGAAATTTATTTTACGAGCTTTCTTCGTCGTCGAGACGACTTCATCAGGCGAAATGATTTGAAAAATAGCGACGTAAAAACAGACATTAAAACATCATAGCCCATCATTTGTACATTAATTCAAATTTTATATGTATTATAAATCGTGCGGTTTAACAGCTGAGCGAGAGTGTCTATTTACATAAGACGTCATTGATACGCACACTTGACGTCATAATGATCACGTGATTACTCGCAATGGCGGCGGCCACAAAAATTAGTCGGCTTCGATTAAAACATGCTATAAAATTGTTGTTTACTGTGGAATGTCGCTGATTTTTTCAGGGTAGTGTCAGAACATAATGTTTTTACTAATAATTAAATTGTGATTGCTCAACTAATTCTTTACGGATTTTGACGAGACTTAATAAAATTGTTTATTATCATCCAAGGATGAACCCTATTGAAAATGAATTATTGCCCTTGTTCTTTTTCTTCAAAATACGTTTTAGTTTTTAGCTCATAAACACTCTACAAGGCAAAAGGATTTCGACTAAACTTGATGAGCCCTTGATGAAATCGAGAAATATTTGGATGACACTTAATTTAAGTTCTGAACAAAATGTTCAAGGAATTTTGAATATGTGGATCATATCACGAATATATGGTCGTATATTGTCGTCACCCCTGTCCGTCGATCCGTCGGTCGATCCGTCGGTCGATCTGTCCGTCTTTCAGCATTTCTTGTGAGCACTATAGAGACTAAAGTTTTCATCTGATTTTAATGAAACTTGGTATGATTCATAAGATCTTGGTCAAGGTTGAATTTGACGTATTTCGATTCGAACGTTTTTTGAAAAAACGTTAAAATTAACTTGTGTATGCGATAGAAGCTAGAGTTTTTATCCGATTTGAATGAAACTTGGTATGTGTATTCATCTTGATAATATCTCGGATGGGTTCGAAAATGGCGCAATTGCAGTCGTCGGTTTATGAGTTATTTCCCTTGACTTAGTGAAAAAACGTTAAATTAACTTGTGTATGCGATAGAAGCTAGAGTTTTTATTTGATTTGAATGAAACTTTGTATGTGTATTCATCTTGATAATATTTTGGATGAGTTCGAAAATGGAGCAATTCCAGCTGTCAGTTTATGAGTTATTGCCCTTGACTTAGTGAAAAAACATTTAAATTAACTTGTGTACGCGATAGAAGCTAGAGTTTTTATCCGATTTGAATGAAACTTGGTATGTGGATTCATCTTGATAATATCTCGGATGAGTTTGAAAATGGCACGATGCCAATTGTCGGTTTATGAGTTATTGACCTTGACTTAGTAAATAAAACATTAAAATTAACTTGGTATGTTTATTCATCTTTATAATAACTCAGATAAATTTGAGAATCGTGTGTTTCTAGTTGTCGGTTCGGTGGGTGTAAAATTCCGAATTCCCGAATTCTCCGAATTCTCCGAATTGGGTCAGAAGAGACTAAAAAATCGAAACTAAATTCGCGCCAAAAGTCGTGCACAAATTTGGGATCAGAACAATTTTACATCAAAAAACGAATATTTCAAAGCTTTCTTTGGTCAAATCAAAATTTCTATTTTTTTTTCGTGTAAAATTCATAGGTTAATTCATAATGATTCTATCTATCGACTATGATTCGCTAATAGTCAATTAACATTGTTGGTTGTTTGTGACCGGGTGTGTCTTCCAATAAATACAAGACAACTCGGACCATAACACACACGATCACTTGACAAACTCGGACAAAGTTTTAACTTAAAATTTTAAACTTGATCAATTGCTTTGATGATCACACACAATGCCATCTTTTCTTCACTTTTCTTTCCGTGTTTATAGAAAACAATCTATTATCAGTATTTATATTGTCGTCAAAATTCGTATCAGGAATTGAAATTGCGCAATCATTTATTGAAATATTCCCAAATTGTTTTTTATATAAAAAAAAATTCAAAAAAATATGGCTCGTATTGCATTCACAGGCCACATCTGTAATCCTTTGTGGAACTTGTTTAAAATCGTATGTATAAAAACCTTCACATATAATTTCATTCAGATCGGAAATTCAATCCCAAATTTGAACTTGTCCGATATCTTGTATAAAATCTTATGGATATTAACCTACACACCAAGTTTTAAAAGATTCCATAAGCCAGATTTAACGTAATTTTCAAGGGTTAAAACTTTGTGATCCGTCGTCGAATGAAACCAAATTCTAACTTAAAAATATATAACTACACATAAAATTTCATGAACATAGGATAAAATCGTTGGCCTCTATCTAATCCGAAACTTGCTCAGATAGCTATTAACTATGGAGGTATAACGTTGCCAATATTGTTGATTGTTACAACGTAAAATACCAATGTCGTAATTACAAAATGCATTTGTCAATGCTGCAAAGTACAATTGTCGATGTGTAAAAATGCAAAATGTATAAGTATACTCAACAATCCAATGAAATGTCACACGAATGCAGCTAACAATTTACTCTTTGCATTATGCATTTTGAATTAGGCACTTTTGCATTATACATTCTGCATTAGTCACTTTGCATTACGCACTCTGCATTATCAAACCTTGCAGAATAGACTTCTACACAATAGAACATATACCTTATATGGAATGATTCATTTGCATACGTAAAAAGCGGCGGAAATGTACGGAAATTAATTAATATGCATGCGCGTTGATACAAGTTCTTTTTTACATTTAAAGATGGGTTCTCCTTTAAAGATAAATATCTCCGTATTATTTCAAATTGAGTTATTGCTACCTGTATTGGTTCAAGGGTGCTCATTGGTAGTCTGGTTTCTAGGAAGCCCCTCTAGAAAATTAAAAAAAATGAAACGTTATTTTCTAACGAATTTAAGGTTTATTTTTAAAGGGACTGAAATTGCAGGACTACAAAAAGAAAATGTCAAGAATTAGACGCCTGGAAACACAATTCTAAAATTTCTGAGGGACCTAACCTTGGCAATTTTGAGTACTGGACGCCTGTAAGCGCATTTTCTCCCATCCCCATTCTAATACTTAAATTCAACGGGAAATGTCAGGAAATGTTTATGGGCATCTTATTCTCAATTTTTTATAAGCGACATACCTGAGACCCTATATACAAATAATTCTGAATCTTAAATTCGGTGGGAGATGTCAATAATTTGAGTATCCAGGCGCCTTATTCTCAAAATTTTCTTCCGGTGATCCCACAACCCACAAGTTTGTCAGGAAATTTCATATTTTGTGGGCGTAGATTTCTATATTTAACATAATATTACAAATTATTAACTATCAATTTGAAATAATTCCCAAGACTCCAAATTTTAAATAATACGGAGATATTTATCTTTAAAGGGACAGTCTGAATTTTTTTTAGGTCAAAAATTTTTTTTGCTTAAATTTGTAAAAACTTTACACCAAAATCTGTAACTATGTGCCCTTCAATGTATCTGAAAGTTTTAACTAAAAAAATCCAGCCGTTATTTTTTAAATGCTAAAAACGTGCTAAAATTTTTAAAAACCTTACGTAAGGTTTTTAAGTGTGTTATGTTTTTTGGACGCTGATAGGAAACTACTGAACGGATTTGAGTAAAATAAACGCCTAATTGTAGAGAAATGTCCCTCTTGTGTATTTAAAAGGTTTCAGCTAGAAATATTGAGCCATTTAAAGGGCAAACACCAAAACTAGGTCAAATTGCTTAATTATCAATAAGTACTCCCTGTTTGTAATTAACCCTTTAAAACCAAATTCAGTTTGATCAAGAAGATATAGAGATACAATAAGCATACTTGAAAAATACTCTCAGGTAGCATTTGCGATTTATTTGATGATGGAAACTTTTTTCAAAAATGCAGAATGGCCCTTTAAGGGAGAACTCGTCTTTAAGTGTCAACAAGGACATGTTTCAATGCGCATGCATATTAATTAATTTCCGTACATTTCCGCCGTTTTTACGTATGCAAATGAATATACGTCATCATTCCATATAAGGTATATGTTCTATTGTGTAAAAGTCTATTCTGCAAGGTTTGATAATACAAAGTGCGTAATGCAAAGTGACTAATGCAGAATGTATAATGTAAAAGTGCCTAATGCAAAATGCATAATGCAAAGAGTAAATTGTTAGCTGCATTTCATTGGATTGTTGAGAATATTTATACATTTTGCATTTTTACACATCGACAATTGTACTTTGCAGCATTGACAAATGCATTTTGTAATTACGACATTGGTATTTTAACGTTGCGACACAATCGACAATATTGGCAACGTTATACCTCCATAATTAACTCAAGCTAATTGTGGACCGGCCGACAAAAATAACGTGTTCACGAGTTTATCATGAAAAGTGGTTGGAGTGTGTTATAAACAGTGGCCCTAGATTGTTTTGGTCCGAGTTGCATTGACTCATTCGGTTACAGACAACAAAAAGTGTTTATTGACTAACAGCGATTGTATACTTTAAAAATAAAATCATAATCAAAAGACAATATTATTATGAATAAGCCACTAGTGTTGAAGTAGACGAAAAATTAAAAAAAGTGATTTGACCAAAGAAATATTCTTTAAAAATATTCGTTTTTTGGTGTAAAATGTTTAATTCTTGAATTTGTGCAGGACCTTTGGCGCAAATTTAGTTTCGATTTTTTAGTCTTTTCTGAACCAATTCGGACAATTCGGAGAATTCGGGAATTCGGAATTTTACACCCACCGTTGTCGGTTTATGAGTTATCGCTCTGGACTTAGTGAAAAAACGTTAAAATTAACTTGTGTACATGATAGAGGCTAGAGTTTTCATTCGAATTGATTCATCTAAATATCAGCTCAAACTTTTTCAAATATTCAAATTTGCTGAAGTGGGCGTATGTTACCTTGCCTGGCAATCTATCTTTGATTTATTGCCCTTGACTAAGTAAAAACGCGTCAAATTTAGTTTGTGAGCACTATAGAGACTACATTTTTCATCTGATTTTGATGAAACTTGGTATTCTCCTATGATATTTAAACTGTTTGTAATTGTAAGGCTAAGCTGCATGATGATAGGAGTTATCTCCCCTGTGTTATTATTATTATCATGTTAATAAACTTGGCTAACTGTTTAATAAACAGGCTTTAATCAGAGGACATATCTGTCTTTATTTATGAGATTTATCAACCTTCACATCAATTAGAACTAGAACCACACGTGGCACACAGTGGGACTTTGCAAATTTGCTAAAGGGAATTTTAAAAAATAATCAAGCCTGAACGAAAATCCCATGTGCAAAAGAAGTCGAAAACTTTGAAAATTGGTGTGTTTTGGATTGTTGTGAAACCAGTAGTAATCACCAGACCTGACATACAAACGTACCAGCTAAAACCCTATGTCAAGGACCTTCAACCTACTGAAGGTCAAGCTCGCTTAAGGTCAAAGTCATGAGATACAAGTCTTTGAAACTGATAAACTTTGAAAATGCATACAGTAATAACACCGGAAGTTGACGCTAGACATCAAATATGAAAGTATATATGAACAGCCAAAGTCAATGACCTTTGATCCTAGAAAGGTCAAGTCCAACTAAGGTCAAGGTCAAAAACGTAAAAAATTAATTTTTTTAACTACACAGCCGAAATCAATGAGTCTTTAACACAAGCTGAATGCAATGCTGTAACTGTATGCAAAAAAAATATAATTGTGGGACTTTGCTACCGCAAAGTCCCAGTTTGTTTTCGAAATGTTTTTTTGCAGGGCGTACTTTGTATGCCGTACGCCCTGCTTTGTTTTCGTATTGATTATTTTTTTTTTTTCGTCCAACCGTGCACCTATTTCTCAGTAATGGAACAATGTACAGAAAAACGGACCTCATGACGTTTTGTGACTTGTGGCTAATTTTAATATGAATGTAAAACGAAATTAATCTGCGCAACATGAAGCGACATGAGCAACAAACATAAAATGGACTCTAGATAAAGTATTTACGGACCGATTTTGCCCGAATTTTCTTCATCGTATTTCTCTTGCTAAAGGACAAACAATAGTACTTGAAAATATTCGATTATATGAAATTCGTTCGATACTTTTTCTTGCCGTAATTTATCGAAATATGATATTTTCATTGATTTTCAACGGATTACTTTGAAATTTCTATGAAGTAGAACGCCGGCAGGTGCAAATATTTCTGCACACTCAAATTTTTTACGTCACTTCCGGTTTTGATGCTATCACTTCCGGTTACTTCACTTCCGGTAAAACTGAGTTATGATGAAAACAAGGTATGCATAATGTTAGTGTTATTATTACACACTAATACAATCTAAAAAATATTTATCGAAAGTTATAATTTGGCCGCCATATTGGTTTGGGTCATTTTGCAAAAATTCCTATTCTGAATCCATTTGTAATCTGACTTTTACAATTTGATATCAAACGAAGCATTCATAGTTTCTCTACAATTGACGGGAAGCCGAATTTTGATTTTCGATTTTGCCTTCTGTATATAACGAATGTTTTTTTTACAAAGTTTAGAGGCTTGTATCACATGACCTTGACCTTTGATGACCTCCATATTTCACACCATGGTACCCTTTGATCTTGACCTTCTGATGACCTTTTGACCTTTGGGGTCAGACCACTTAAACCTATTTTATAGTGCTCTAAACATGGCTTATTTTGAAAATTGCCAGTGCTGTAACGCAAAACCTAATTGGAATAACACCTCAATGTTTGCTGATCTTAAGTGTACTCTTTAAAGGGTTTCAAATAATATCAGATTTGGCGATGTCAGAATTCAATTTAACAAAATGTTGCGATTTTGTTGAAACTTTGAAGGCTTCTATCTCAAAAACTTGACCTCAGATCAAGTTGATATTTACAGATTTTAAAACTATTTATGAGGGCTTTAACATGATGTATTCATTGTTCATGTCCGACACGTGCTTTCTGTTTTAGAGGTGTGACTCAAAGGTGATTTTGCACCTTTAAAGCGTTTTTACGAGGGCCCTAATTTAGATATAGCAATAATTTTTGCGAATTCGTAATGCTCAGATCATGACGTTTCCAAAAATATGCAACACTTATATGTTACTTGCATATTTAAAAAATAGCATTCTCCTATAGTATACTATATAGAGAATAATAGGTATGTCGGTTAATTGACTGTTATAAACAGTGTCACTTTTGATGTAGTCACTGAGTTTGACATGGTCAAGTTAAAGGCTCTCTACCTCGGTTTTTGTTAGATATGAATTATATCCAGTTTACGCAGTTTAGGGAGGTCTAGGATGGACTAAACTACGTCATGCTGAAAATTTAACTTACTGAAGCACCCTGTGGCCACACCCACTGCTTAATTGACCCACTTTCTTATTTATGAACCGATTTTCTTCAAAATTTGCATATACCTTCATGTTCGAATAGTGATTTGAAGGAAATACAAAATTTGTGTTGTGCGCATGCGCGGTGCTAACTTTTTTGTTTGTTATTCGATTTTTACGAAATTTGGTATGTACACGTATAAATTATAATCAGATTCAGAATCCAGGGGAATTGCTAAATTTGAGTACTGCGCATGCGCATTATCAACTTTCTTATTTCTTATACAATTTTTTTCAAAATTGACATGTGTGTGTATAATCAGATTCGATATATCGTGGACATATTGAATTTGTGTAGTGCGCATGCGCGTCGCCAACTTTTTTTTATTCCTTATCCGAATTTCATGAAATTTAGTATGCATATGTATATTCCGATTCGAAATATCATGGAGATATTGAACTTCTGTTATGCGCATGCGCATTGCTAACTTTCTTATTTCTGAACCGAATTCATTCAAAATTGGTATGCATGTGCATAATAAGATTAGAAATATCATGGAGATATTGAATTTGTGTTGTGCGCATGCGCATTGCTAACTTTCTTATTTCTGAACAGAATTCATTCACAATTAGCATGTATGTATATAATTAGATTCGAAATTTCATGAACATATTGAATTTGTGTATTGCATATTCGAATTGCCAACTTTTTATTTCTCAACCGAATTGCATGAAATTTGGTATGCATACGTATAAACCAATTCGGGATTTCATGGAAATAGAGAATTTGAGCAGAGTGAATGCGAATCGAAATATTGCCGCACCCTCGTACCTGTATGTCGTAACCCGCCCTGCACCAGTACTGTTAACTGTACAGTTCTAGTTGCAGGGCGTACTTCGTACGCCCTGCTTTGTTTTCGTATTGATTATTTTTTTTTTTTCGTCCAACCGTGCACCTATTTCTCAGTAATGGAACCATGTACAGAAAAACGGACCTCATGACGTTTTCTGACTTATGGCGAATTTTAATATGAATGAAAAACGAAATTAATCTGTGCAACATAAAGCGACATAAGCAACAAACATAAAATGGACTCTAAATAACGTATTTATCGACCGATTTTGCCCGAATTTTCTTCATCGTATTTGTCTTGCTAAAGGACAAACAATAGGACTTGAAAATATTCGATTATATGAAATTCGTTCGATACTTTTTCTTGCCGTAATTTATCGAAATATGATATTTTAGTTGATTTTCAACGGATCACTGAAATTTCTATGATGTAGACCGCCGGCAAGTGCAAATAATTCTGCTCACTCAAACTTTTTACATCACTTCCGGTTTTAATGATATCACTTCCGGTTGCTTCACTTCCGGTGAAACTGAGTTATGATGAAAACAAGGTATGCGTAATGTTAGTGTTATTATTACACACTTATATAATCCAAAAAATATTTATCGGAAGTTATAATTGGCCGCCATATTGGTTTGGGTCATTTTGCGAAAATTCCTATTCTGAATCCATTTGTAATCTGACTTTTACAAATTTGATGTCAAACGAAGCATTCATAGTTTCTCTACAATTGACGGGAAGCCGAATTTCGATTTTCGATTTTGCCTTCTGTATATAACGAAATGTTTATTTTACAAAGTTTAGAGGCTTGTATCACATGACCTTGACCTTTGATGACCTCCATATTTCACACCATGATACCCTTTGATCTTGACCTTCTGGTGACCTTTTGACCTTTGGGCTCAGACCACTTAAACCTATTTTATAGTGCTCTAAACATGGCTTATTTTGAATATTGCCAGTGCTGTAACGCAAAACCTAATTGGAATAACACCCCAATGTTTGCTGATCTTAAGTGTACTCTTTAAAGGGTTTCAAATAATATCAGATTTAGCGATGTCAGAATTCAATTTAACAAAATGTTGCGATTTTGTTGAAACTTTGAAGGCTTCTATCTCAAAAACCTGACCTCAGATCAAGTTGATATTTACAGAACTTAAAACTATTTATGAGGGCTTTAACATGATGTATTCATTTTTCATGTCCGACACGTGCTTTCTGTTTTAAAGGTGTGACTCAAAGGTGATTTTGCACCTTTAAAGCGTTTTTACGAGGGCCCTAATTTAGATATAGCAATACTTTTTGCGGATTCGTAATGCTCAGATCCTGAGGTTTCCAAAAATATGCAACACTTATATGTTAATTGCATATTAAAAAAATAAATTTCATGGAAATAGGGAATTTGTGCAGAGTGAATGCGAATCGAAATATTGCCGCACCCTCGTAACTGTATGTCGTAACCCGCCCTGCACCAGTACTGATAACTGTACAGTTCTAGTTTTTTTTTTTTTTCGTTTTTTACAATCAGTACACAGCCTAAACTACAACAGCTGCAGCAACCTTTTTACTGCTCCATATTTTACTTTTTTTCGAGGTATTGCATAAATATAAATTGGAACATTTTTGCAAAACCGAAAGTAGTGCATTTGCAAAATGTGCAAAAAGTGGTTTTTGGGGACTAGAAGGTGCAATTTTAGACTGATTTTGCTCGGGTTTTCATTTTTAGAATCTGTAGCGAAATCCTTATTAACTATGATTTCAAAAAAATTGATTTTCAAATATTCGTTGCACACATTTTGCATCTAAACTTTTGCAATTTTTGGCCACTTTTTCTATTTTCTTTGCTACTTGTCCGATTTATCTGAAATCTTTATTGAAAATAGAGAACAAGGTAGTAAATAAATCTGCGCAGTCAAAAGTTTTGCGCCACTTCCGGTTATAAGTTATAAGTGTGCAAACTTCCGGTTGACCCACTTCCGCTGTAATTGATATTTTTTAAAACGAAACTTGTACTGATCGGTAGCTCTAGTTATGGGATAAGTGTGCGGTAAAAAGATCGAAAATTGGAATGATATTTCAGCCGCCATTTTGATTTCCCTGAAACTCTCCGATTTTTATTCAGCCAATTTGGCTGAACCGAATTTCAAAATTTTGATGTCAAATGAAAGAACATAAAAAATGTGGGAAAACCTGGGAAGCCGATTTTTCAATTTCGATTTTGCTTTTTTGCAATTTGCGATCGAATTTTTTCAGTTTTTGAGGGCTCATATCTCGTGACCTTGACATTTGATGACCTTGACCATAAGTAGGTCAAAGGTCATCGACCTTGGCTACCAGATGATACTTTGATATTTGACCTCCGATATCAACTTCCGGTTTTATAGCTGTCCGAAAACTGCAAAATTGACAACTTTGGACTGCTCTAGCACGTGACCTAATTCATTTAGAGAGTTATTTTTTTCAGATTCGAAATGTGCCTTACGAGCTCTTTCGAACGACATATCATGGTTGATTGTAATGTAAAATTTGAAATTTTTTATATTTTGCAATTTTGAAAACCTTTACCCGATTTTTTGAATTTTTTTACTTTAATATATGCATAGTTTATGATCTATTAAGTTTAGAGGCTTGCAAATTGAAACATAAGTGAACATACCGCATATAAATGTATCCATGAAAAAAAAATTGACATGGGCGTGGCACATCCGGGTTAAATTTTAATTTTGTTAACATTTTGTTGTCTGGAAAAAATCCATATAGACTACATTTTTTTGAAAAATGCTTCTGCACACGCCAACCTCATTACTTTATCTCAATTATATCAAAATCTCAGCTATTTCGGCTGTATAGATCAAAAAAGGGAACAAGGTTTATTAATTTCAAAATTTCCGATTATAGATTTTGACCTTTTTTGACATTTATGATTGTATATCTCGTTAACCAATAGATGCAAAACCTTGATAATTCAGCCATAGTAAGATATTATTAATATAAATAAAGTCACATAAAAAACTCTCACGTGGGCATGGCACATCCGGGTAAAAACATTTTTTTGTCAAAATTCTGTTTAAAAAAAAAAGGTAAAGTTTAAATTTTTTTCAAAAAAATGACCTTGCATACAGTTACAGCATTGCTTTAATCAGCTTATGTTAAAGGTTAACCATTTTTTTTCGTTTTTGACCTTGACCTTTTTAGGATCAAACGTCATTGACTTTGGCTGTTCATTTATACTTTCATATTTCTAGCGTCAACTTCCGTTGTTATTACTGTATGCATTTCCAAATTTTAAAGACTTGTTTCTCGGGAATTTGACCTTGAGTGACCTTTGCAAAGTCCCACTCTGTGCCACGTGTGGCTCTAGTTTTTCCTTTCTTTGATAAACAAATTTTTAAGAAAAACAAGATTTTATCCCGATGTGCCACGCCCACGTCAGATTTTTTTATGTGACTTTATTTATATTAATATTATCTTTTAGTGCCTAAATTTTTAAGCCTATACATCCATTGGTTAACGAGATATACAATCATAAATGTCAAAAAAGGTCAAAATCTATTATCGGAAATTTTGAAATTCTTAAACTTTGTTCCCTTTTTTGAACTATTCAACCGAAACATCTGAGATTTTGATATAATTGAGCTAAAGTAATGAGGTAAGTGTGTGCAGAAGCATTTTTCAAAAAAATTATATATATATTTTTTCCAGACAACAAAATTTAAACAAAATGAAAATTTTACCCGGATGTGCCATGCTCACGTCAATATTTTTTGATGGATACATTTATATGGGGTATGTTCAATTATGTTTCAAGTTTGAAGCTTCTATATCTTATAGATCACGAGATATGCATACATCAATGGCAACAAATTCAAAAAGTCGGGTAAAGGTTTCCAAAATTGCAAAATATAAAAAAATTCAAATTTTCCATTACAATCAACTGTGATATATCGTTCGAAAGAGCTCGTAAAGCACATTCAGAATCTGAAAAATAACTCTCTAAAATAATTAGGTCATGTGCTAGAGCAGTCCAAACTTGTCAATTTTGCTGTTTTCGGACAGCTATAAAACAGGAAGTTTATATCGGAGGTAAAATATTAAAGTATCATCATTGCTAAAAAGCAAATTCGAAATTCAAAAATCAACATCCAAGAACTTTTATGTTCTTTCATTTAAAACTAAAATTTTGAAATTTGATTCAAATAAATCGAAATGTTTCAGGCCAAAGTTCCACATCCGGGTGAAATTTTATTTTAAAATCGGCTGTAGAATTATAATGGCTACCCATCAGCATAATTTCGTTGAAACATTTAAATTTCGCCGGAAGTTATTCAACCAGAACTTTAAATCGATTTTCCATTCAAACTGGAAGTGAAGTGAAAATTTCGACTATGTCACTTGATTAACATTTGTGGTAAAACTTTTTTAATAAAATAACAGATCAATCTGACAAAGACTCAAAAAAAAGTTAAAAAAAAACGGAAATTTGATGAAAAAATGTGTGCAACTAATTTTCGATATTTGAAATTTTTTAACCTGAATGACATTAGAATTTAGTCATAGATTCCATAAATGAAAACCCGAGCAAAATCAGCCCATAAATGCAGCTTCCAGAATCAAAAAACCTGTTTTTGCGACGTTGCAATGTGAAAATATCTGTTTTGCAAAAATGTTTCAATTTATATTCATTTGGTACCTCGCCACGATAAGATGTCAGGATATGTTGAAAATCGGATGCAACTGTTGCAGTTGAGGCTGTGTACTCTTTGGAAAAAACGAAAAAAAAAGAAACATTTTGAAAACAACCACAACTAGAACCGTGATAACGGTACTGAGCAGTGCGCAATTTAAACATCCTTGAACGGTTGCATTTTAGTCCTGCATATAAATTAGGTCATGTGACAGAGCTGTTTATAGTTAAAAATCTCAATTTTCAATCGGCTATTAAACCGGAAGTAAACAATCGGAAAACACAAAGTAAAACATCATTTAATAGATTTTATCGAGGGCAATAGCTTTGGTTCAGATCAAAAGGTCATCAAACGTCAAGGTCACGAGTTTTGAGCTTTGAAAGTGTTTGCTATTGCTGAATTTCTTTAACCGGAAATTGACAAAACTTTTAATCGAAATTAGGAAATCAGCTGTCACCATTTTGTTAGTAATATATTGAAGATAACATAGACATCAACATTATGTAAATCGGATGATATCCTGATCACTTATATCGATTTAAAGAAAAGTTGGTCATTTCAAGATGGTGGTCTACTAGTTACTTCCGGGTCCAATTTTATCTTTTTTTTTCTATGAATGTTATGTCATTTTATATCTTCAAAAGAATGTGTCGACTCTCTTTAAAAATCCACAATTTAGGAACCACGTGTTTTTTCGCGCCAAAAAGGCCACGCAGTTACTTTAGAACAATGAACAAAATTTCCAAATTAAAAAAAAAGCAAAATGATAAAAATATCTACTACTATATATCAAAAGGAGATAAAGCATAATAAGAAAAGACGATTTTTTTTGTGACGTACGTTAATTAGGTTCAAACTGACAATTTTCAAATGGCTATAAAACATGAAGTAAATATTGGACAACAAAAATGAATTCACCATTGGATAGATCTCATTTCGGGCAGTAACTTTATAAGGTCAACAAATGGCAAGGTCACAAGTTATGAGCTTTAAAGGTGTTACAATAATTGCTGAATATCTTATACCGGAAATAGACAAACACCATAATCGAAATTAGCAATTCAGCTGCCCTCATTTTGTTGGCAATAGATTGAAAATGCCATAAACTTCACAATTAGATAAATAGGATGTCGATTTAAAGACAACATGTTCATTTCAAGATGGTGGCCAACGTGTTACTTCCGGTTACGATTTTGTCATATTTTTTGCTTTGTTAGTCATGTTCTTTCATATCTTAAGAAGAAATTGTTACCTATCTTATGAAATCCGTAATTCAGATAACACGTGTATTTTTCCCGCCAAAAAAACACGCAGAGTTACTATAGAACAAAGAACAAAATTCCAAATAGCAATTTTGATCAAAATATCTATAGTGTTATATATCACTGAAAAGAGGAGATAAAGCTTAATAAGAAAAGAAGATATTTTGTGACTTGACGTCACGTGACAGAGCTGTTCAAAGTTCAAACTAACAATTTTTAAATGTAAGATTTGAACGACATATAGAAGCTAGGAGCACATATAACAAAACACAAGACAATATTATGGAATATAACACACTTCTTTAATACGGATAAGCACATAACGTTTCAACACAATATACACGTGTCGTCTAATTACATCTGATGACGACACGTGTATATTGTGTTGAAACGTTATGTGCTTATCCGTATTAAAGAAGTGTGTTATATTCCATAATATTGTCTTGTGTTTTGTTATAATTTTTAAATGGCTATAAAACCGGAAGTAAATATTGGACAACAAAAATGAATTCATCGTTGGGTAGATCTCATCATGGGCAATAACTTTTGTTCTGGTCATAAGGTCACCAAATCCAAGGTAACGTGTAATGAGCTTTGAAAATTTTGGCCATTTCTGAATATTTTTTACCGGAAATAGGCAAACATCAAAATCGAAATTAGCAAATTGGCTGTTATCATTTTGTTGGTCATAGATTGAAAATGCCCTAGACATCAATATTATACAAATCGGATGATACCCTGTTCACTTCTCTCGATTTAAAGAAACATGTTCATTTCAAGATGGTGGCCAGCGTGTTACTTCCGGTTACGATTTTATCATATTTTTTGCTTTGTTAGTCGTGTTCTTTCATATCTTAAGAAGAAATTGTTACCTATCTTATGAAATCCGTAATTCAGATAACACGTGTATTTTTCCCGCCAAAAAACCACGCAGAGTTACTATAGAACAAAGAACAAAGAACAAAATTTCAAAAATCAATTTTGATCAAAATATCTAGTGTTATACATTTTTGGAAACAGGAGATAAAGCATGATACTAATAGAAAATAATTTGTGACGTACATGAATTAGGTCACGTGACAGAGCTGTTTAAAGTTAAAAATTGCAATTTTCTGACGGCCATAAAACCGTAAGTAAACATTGGGCATCTAAAATGATTATGCCATTGGATAGATCTCGTCAAGGGCAACAACTTTTGTTCAGGTCACTAGGTCACTCAAGGTCAAGGTCACAAGATATGAGCCTTAAAAGTTTTGACTATTTCCGAAAATTCTAAACCGGAAATAAAAAAAAATCTGAATCGAAATTTAAAAATCGGCTCGCCATGTTTTGTTAGCAATCGACTAAAGATTCCCTAGACATCATTTGTATTCAAATCGGATGATTCCCTGATTCTGAATTTCGATTTAAAGAAAAATTACTCATTTCAAGATGGCGGCTGATATGAAATATCTGGGTCAAATTTTATCATTTCATATTTTGTCAATGATTTTTTCTAGCACATTGCAAAAAGATTTTTTTGAATATTTTCATTATTCCGGAAGTTAAAATTTCAACTTTGCAAGCGAATGACGTCAAAACCGGAAGTGATATTTTTTTTTTGATAAAGTCATTTTGTTCGCCATCAAAATATCTATGTACCTGTAAGTTTTCATATTGATACAAATAAAATTGCAAAAGTTGAACAAATGGTCAAAAAAGTGCTTCAAAAAGTCAGCAACAAAGTTCTCAAAACGCATATTTTTAAAGTCTTACCTTGTAGACAAACGTTTAAAGAAATAAACAAAAAAGTTTCCATCAAAATCGGTTGAAAAACAGAGGTAAAAATGGTAAAAAACATAATATGGAGTTTTCCGTCATAGGTCATTTCCGGTTAAACAAAAAACCGTCATTTTACATTCACGCAACACCGAGCAGTTAGTTATTGTAGGAAAAATGCGAGATAATGTGTGGCATGCTCCCTTCATACCGAATTAGCGTGACCAGAAGTAGACAAAAAAAAAAAAAAACAGTCATTATGAAATAAGTACGGTACTTATTAAGTTATTTATCTAATGCTGCATTGTCAACATGAATTATTTTAGTTTGAATATTGATATGAATAATGATATATATACCAGTAAGAAAATATTTCCATATTGTATCATCCTTTTTATACGCCCACACATTAATGTGGGCGTATATTGTAGTCGCCCCTGTCTGTCTGTCCGTCCGTCTGTCTGTCCACAATTGTTGTGGACACGATAGAGAGCTGGTTTCTTGATGGATTTTGATGAAACTTGCTGTGAGTGTTTGTTATCAACCAAGGATGTACCCTATTGAAAATCAGACGAATCAAAAAATATTTCATGGGTTATTGCCCTTGCTTTTGAAAATATCTTGTGGACACCATAGAGAGCTGGTTTCTTGATGGATTTTGATGAAACTTGGTATGAGTGTTTGTATTGACATTAGGATAAACCCTATTGAATATCAGAAACATCGAAAACATATTTTATGAGTTATTGCCCTTGTTCTTTAAAACATGTTAATTTTTCAGCCGTTACACTCTCAAAGTTGTGGACACGTTAGAAAGCTGGTTTCTTGATGGATTTTGATGAAATTGCTGTGAGTGTTTGTTATCACCCAAGGATGAACCCTATTGAAAATCAGACGAATCGAAAAATATTTCATAGGTTATTGCCCTTGCTTTTGAAAATATCTTGTGGACACCATAGAGAGCTGGTTTCTTGATGGATTTTGATGAAGCTAGGTATGAGTGTTTGTATTGACATTGGGATAAACCCTATTGAATATCAGAAACATCGAAAAAATATTTTATGAGTTATTGCCCTTGTTCTTTAAAACACATTAATTTTTCAACCGTTACACTCTCAAAGTTGTGGACACATTAGAAAGCTGGTTTCTTGGTGGATTTTTATGAAACTTGCTGTGAGGATGAAACATTGAAAATCAGACAAATCTTAATATATTTAATTGGTTATTGCCCTTGATTTTGTAAATGTGTTGTGGAAACAATAGAAAGCTTGTTTCTTGTGTGAGTGTATGTATTGACCTTGGGATACAACTTATTGAAAATCAGAAACATCATCAACTATGTGACTGCTCTTAATCATATTAGGATGGAACCTAAACGTTTGTTGCCCTTGTTTTATGCATATTTCAGTGACATATTTGTTTTTTCCAGGAAACTTTAACCTGTGGTTTTTCTCTTGTAAAAAGAGAAAATGTCATTCTCAGAGCTGGTTTCTTGATGGATTTTCATGAAACTTGGTATGGGTGTTTGTATTGACCTTGGGATAAACCCTATTGAAAATCAAAAAACATAAAAAATATTTGAGTTATTGCCCTTGTTCTCTAAAACACGTTAATTTTTTTAGCTCTTAACAAATTTGTGGACACAATAGAGAGATGGTTTCTTGATTTATTGATATTAATGAAACTTGTTGTGAATTTTCATAGTCACTCAAGGTTGAACCCTATCGAAATTCTACTAATCAAAAAATATTTGATGAGTTATTGCCCTTGTTTTTTAAAGCACGTTAATTTTTCAGCCCTGAACAAAGTTGTGGATAGCCTACGATAGAGAGCTTGTTTCTTGATTGTTCATAATCACCCAAGGATGAACCCTATTAAAAATTAGAAGAATTGAAAAATATTTCATGGGTTATTGCCCTTGTTAACTTGTAGTTGTAAACTCTCAAAAATCGTTCAATTTTGTAAACATTCTTGATGGCACGGTTTTTGACAGATGTTTCATTTACTGATAGTTCTTGTCGACCTCCCGGATGACTTGGCTGCCATTACAAAAGTGGGCGTATTACGATGGGGCATCGCTATTTTTATACACCCACACATTAATGTGGGCGTATATTGTAGTTGCCCCTGTCTGTCCGTCCGTCTGTCTGTCCACAATTGTTGTGGACACCATATAGAGCTGGTTTCTTGATGGATTTTGATGAAACTTGCTGTGAGTGTTCATAAACACCCAAGGAAGAACCCTATTGAAAATCAGACTAATCGAAAAATATTTCATGGGTTATTGCCCTTGCTTTTGAAAATATGTT
This sequence comes from Lottia scabra, assembly GCA_029955415.1. Lineage (NCBI taxonomy): Eukaryota > Metazoa > Mollusca > Gastropoda > Lottiidae > Lottia > Lottia scabra. The sequence goes on along the minus strand of JARJEI010000002.1, from coordinate 4,669,509 downwards.
GTGGACACGATAGAGAGCTGGTTTCTTGATGGATTTTGATGAAACTTGGTATGAGTGTTTGTATTGACCTTGGGTTAATCCCTATTGAAAATCAGAAACATCAAAAAATATTTGATGAGTTATTGCCCTTGTTCTTTAAAACGCGTTAATTTTTCAGCCGTTAACAAAGTTGTGGACACGATAGAGAGCTGGTTTCTTGATGGATTTTGATGAAACTTGCTGTGAGTGTTCAAAAACACCCAAGGAAGAACCCTATTGAAAATCAGACTAATCGAAAAATATTTCATGGGTTATTGCCCTTGCTTTTGAAAATATGTTGTGGACACGATAGAGAGCTGGTTTCTTGATGGATTTTGATTAAACTTGGTATGAGGTTTTGTATTGACCTTGGGATAAACTCTATTGAAAATCAGAAACATCGAAAAATATTTGGTGAGTTATTGCCCTTGTTCTTTAAAACGCGTTAATTTTTCAGCCGTTAACAAAGTTGTGGACACGATACAGAGCTGGTTTCTTGATGGATTTTGATGAAACTTGCTGTGAGTGTTCAAAAACACCCAAGGAAGAACCCTATTGAAAATCAGACTAATCGAAAAATATTTCATGGGTTATTGCCCTTGCTTTTGAAAATATGTTGTGGACACGATAGAGAGCTGGTTTCTTGATGGATTTTGATGAAACTTGGTATGAGTGTTTGTATTGACCTTGGGATAAACTCTATTGAAAATCAGAAACATCAAAAAATATTTGATGAGTTATTGCCCTTGTTCTTTAAAACGCGTTAATTTTTCAGCCGTTAACAAAGTTGTGGACACGATAGAGAGCTGGTTTCTTGATGGATTTTGATGAAACTTGGTGTGAATGTTTGTAATCATCCATGGATAAACTCTTTTGAAATTCAGACAGATCAAAAAAATATTTAACATAATAAGGTTTTTGATCTTGATTTTAGAGAAAATGTCATTCTCAGAATCTTTCATTTACTGACAACTCTTGTCAACACCCCGGACAAATTGGCTGCCATTATAAAAGTGGGCGTATTACGATGGCCATCGCTATTTTTTTCTCATACCAGTTCTTTAGATAATATATTATATATATATGTATTTCAAAATGTACCAAGCAAACAGATAATTGTTTTGTTTTTTAGATATTTGGAGCAGCAGTGACATTCTATGAGGAATATTCAGAGGACAAACTTAGTGATCTTCAAATGCGACATTTAGGATTAAAAAATAAACATATTCGTGAGCAATACCGGATTTTAAAAAGTGTTCATTCTAATAAAAGTATTTGTTTGTTGTCTCATTATCCATTTTTTGATGCCTTTAAGAAGTTTTTATCCTGCCTTTATAAGATCTGTATAACAGGTCCACATGATGTGCCTATAGAAAGGTAAGTAGAAGCTGTATTTGAAATAAGATTAAGACTATAGCTCTATTGTAAATGTTTTGAATTTTTGCCACATTTGTTTTGAATATTGGAATAGATGCTTCAAAATAGTATTGTTAGTCTTAGAATGTCTTTTCTTTGATATAAATATAATATAAAAACACTTCATGTCTTCAAAATTTGTTTTTGCAGAGGACAGGACAATTTTCAGTGACTTTTTTGGGTTAAATTTCTAGGAGAGAAATGTATTTCTATTTAATGTAAACATACAAAAATTATATTTTTTTTACCAAGGCAAATGCATTCTTAGACCAACAGCACTATTGCCAGACTGAAATTCCAATTCTCTTAAAAATAATGGCAACAATTCAAATTCTTTAACTTGCACAGACAATAAGTAGATTTAAGGGGACCAAAGTGATCAATTGCAAAATGTGTGAAAAGTACAAAAATGGCACTAGAATCTTAAAAGAATATCCTAATAGCAGTTTAGGCCCCAATAAATAAATTGATAGATTTTCATCCAAATTTTCCAAAAATATGGAGAGGGAGGGGAAATTTTATTTTTTATTTTTTATTTTCTCGAGGTAGCCTAATAAGCTCAGCTGAAGCCAACCATTTGAACATCTTTGTATAATAAAAGAATTTTAGGTGCTTTTCTTTACCATAATAACAATATGGCTTTTTAATCTCATAAAATCAGAGTAAATAAAAACAATACTAAACAATAATATAAATTCATTATACAGTTCTAAAAAGATGCATTTTCTGTGAAAGATGTACCATACCATTCTTTGACAACTTTAGGCCCAGACCTCACTTGGACAATCACAAACACCATAGTATGATCTACAAAGATTATAGCATAATATATTTAACCTTCAATAGAAATCAAAAGGACAAAAGGGTGGGAAGTACACTAGGGCCTAGCCTGGCTTGGCCGGGATCATACCCTACCCTGATACCAGAGATTGGTTGGTAATTCCCGATAGAAAAACAAAAGTGTCACGCCCGAAAATGTCAGACATAAAATTATGTTCTATGACTGACAGACACGAGTCGAGTGTCAAATCTAGGCTACCATTCCGCTCTGGCATCTGTCAACTTCCACTCACAGTCACAGGCTTGAAGCGGACTGACAGCGGCAGAACTATATAAAAAAGTGATACTGCATATCATTTTATTAGATACATCCGCTAATACAATTAATATTTATATTTAAAAGCATTTATTACCTTGTGAAAATAAATTCGTTGTAGTAAGCAAATCATGTGGATTGAAAATTAGTTACCGTAAACTGGTCTACCTAGCAACCACCGTTTTAAAAATAGATCAGTGCATATAAAGTGAATGTCGTAAACGGGTCTACCGTAAATGGGGCATATGTCGTAAAATAAAAAATTTTGGACTACAATAAAAGTCGGCACTCAAAATGGTGGGTCGGGCGGGGATGATAATCTATCAATTTATTTATTGTGGCCTTAAGGGAAAATTTCAAGTTTAAAAATTGTGTAATTTAGAAAAAATAGACCTTACTCCATGGCATTTGGACTTTGTGGAGCTTTAAAGCCTACCATTAATGAACAAGATATAGAAACTCTTGGTTCAGTGTACAAATATCAATCTAGACTCTAAATTCCAAAGAGTAGAGGGAAAAAGTTGTTTAATTGCAGTTTTGTTTTCATAATGTTTTTTTTTTTTTTTCTCTACTTCTGGTCACGCTAATTAGGTATGAAGGGAGCATGCCACACATTATCTCATATGTTTTCCTACAATAACTAACTGCTCGGTGTTGCTTAAATGTAAAATGACGGTTTTTATACACCCACACATTAATGTGGGCGTATATTGTAGTCGCCCCTGTCTGTCTGTCTGTCCGTCTGTCTGTCTGTCTGCCTGTCCACAATTGTTGTGGACACGATAGAGAGCTGGTTTCTTGATGGATTTTGATGAAACTTGCTGTGAGTGTTAGTTATCACCCAAGGATGAACCCTATTGAAAATCAGACGAATCGAAAAATATTTCATGGGTTATTGCCCTTGCTTTTGAAAATATCTTGTGGACAGCATAGAGAGCTCGTTTCTTGATGGATTTTGATGAAACTTGGTATGAGTGTTTGTATTGACATTAGGATAAACCCTATTGAAAATCAGAAACATCGAAAAAATATTTGATGAGTTATTGCCCTTGTTCTTTAAAATGCGTTAATTTTCAGCCTTTAACAAAGTTGTGGACACGTTAGAGAGCTGGTTTTTTGGTGGATTTTTATGAAACTTGATGTGAGTGTTTGTTATCACCCAAGGATGAACCCTATTGAAAATCAGACGAATCGAAAAATATTTCATGGGTTATTGCCCTTGCTTTTGAAAATATCTTGTGGACACCATAGAGAGCTCGTTTCTTGATGGATTTTGATGAAACTTGCTGTGAGTGTTTGTTATCACCCAAGGATGAACCCTATTGAAAATCAGACGAATCGAAAAATATTTCATGGATTATTGCCCTTGCTTTTGAAAATATCTTGTGGACACCATAGAGAGCTTGTTTCTTGATGGATTTTGATGAAACTTGGTATGAGTGTTTGTATTGACATTAGGATAAACCCTATTGAAAATCAGAAACATCAAAATAATATTTGATGAGTTATTGCCCTTGTTCTTTAAAACGCGTTAATTTTTCAGCCTTTAACAAAGTTGTGGTCACGTTAGAGAGCTGGTTTCTTGATGGATTTTTATGAAACTTGCTGTGAGTGTTTGTAATCACCCATGGATGAACCCTATTGAAAATCAGACGAATCGACAAATATTTCCTGGGTTATTGCCCTTGCTTTTTATACGCCCACATGAATATGTGGTCGTATATCGTCGTCGCCCCTGTCCGTCGGTCCGTCGGTCTGTCGGTCCGTCGGTCCGTCCGTCAACATTTCTTGTTAACAATATACAGACTACAGTTTTCATCTGATTTTATTGAAACTTAGTGTGATCCTTTCATTTGATAAGATCTCGGTCAAGTTCGAATTTGACGTATTTTCGATGAACGGTTTTTGAGTTATTGCCCTTGATTTTGAATTGATCGTTAACACAATAGACGTTACAGTTTTCATCTGATTTTATTGAAACTTGGTATGATCCTTTAGATCGATAAGATCTCGGTCAAGTTCGAAGTTGACGTATTTTCAATAAACATTTTTTGAGTTATTGCCCTTGATTTTGATTAAACGCATTAAAAATGGATTGTTAACACAATAGAAGCTACAGTTTTCATCTGATTTTAATGAAACTTGGTATGATCCTTAAGATTGATAAGATCTTGGTCAAGTTCAAATTTGACGCATTTTCGATGAACGGTTTTTGAGTTATTGCCCTTGATTTTGATAAAACTCGTTAAAAATTGATCGTTAACACAATAGAAGCTACAGTTTTCATCTGATTTTATTGAAACTTGGTGTGATCCTTAAGATCGATAAGATCTCGGTCAAGTTCGAAATTGACGTAGTTTCGATGAAAGGTTTTTGAATTATTGCCCTTGATTTTGATAAAACACGTTAAAAATGGATCGTTAACACAATAGAAGCTACAGTTTTCATCTGATTTTATTGAAACTTGGTGTGATCCTTTAGATCGATAAGATCTTGGTCAAGTTCAAATTTGACGCATTTTCGATGAACGTTTTTTGAGTTATTGCCCTTGATTTGGATAAAACTCGTTAAAAATGGATCGTTAACACAATAGAAGCTACAGTTTTCATCTGATTTTATTGAAACTTGGTGTGATCCTTTAGATCGATAAGATCTCGGTCAAGTTCGAATTTGACGTATTTTCGATGAATGGTTTTTGAGTTATTGCCCTTGATTTTGAAAAAACGCATTAAAAATGGATCGTTAACACAATAGAAGCTACAGTTTTCATCTGATTTTATTGAAATTTGGTGTGATCCTTAAGATTGATAAGATCTCAGTCAACTTCGAAATTGACGTATTTTTGATGAACGGTTTTTGAGTTATTGCCCTTGACTTTGAAAAAACGCGTCAAAATTTGTTTGTGAACAGGATTGAAACTACAGTTTTCAACCGATTCTGATGAAACTTAGGGTGATCATTGGAATTGATGAGATCTCGATCAAGTTTGAAAATGACGTATTTTTGATGAACGGTTTTTGAGTTATTGCCCTTGACTTTGTCAAAATGCATCAAAATTTGTTTGTGAATAGGATTGAAGATACCGATTCGAATGAAACCTGGTGTGATCTTTGGAATTAATATGTTATAACCCTTTATTTTTTATGCTTTTGACATAATAAAATTTGTATTATCGTCTATTCAAATATTATCATTCCTGACAGCTGCCAGTGGGCGTATGTTACCTTGCCTGGCAAGCCCTGGTGAAAATATGTTGTGGACACCATAGAGAGCTGGTTTCTTGATGGATTTTGATGAAACTTGGTATGAGTGTTTGTATTGACATTAGGATAAACCCTATTGAAAATCAGAAACATCGAAAAAATATTTGATGAGTTATTGCCCTTGTTCTTTAAAATGCGTTAATTTTTCAGCCTTTAACAAAGTTGTGGACACGTTAGAGAGCTGGTTTTTTGGTGGATTTTTATGAAACTTGATGTAAGTGTTTGTTATCACCCAAGGATAAACCCTATTGAAAATCAGACGAATCGAAAAATATTTCATGGGTAATTGCCCTTGCTTTTGAAAATATCTTGTGGACACCATAGAGAGCTCGTTTCTTGATGGATTTTGATGAAACTTGCTGTGAGTGTTTGTTATCACCCAAGGATAAACCCTATTGAAAATCAGACGAATCGAAAAATATTTCATGGGTTATTGCCCTTGCTTTTGAAAATATCTTGTGGACACCATAGAGAGCTGGTTTCTTGATGGATTTTGATGAAACTTGGTATGAGTGTTTGTATTGACATTAGGATAAACCCTATTGAAAATCAGAAACATCAAAATAATATTTGATGAGTTATTGCCCTTGTTCTTTAAAACGCGTTAATATTTCAGCCTTTAACAAAGTTGTGGTCACGTTAGAGAGCTGGTTTCTTGATGAGTTTTTATGAAACTTGCTGTGAGTGTTTTTAATCACCCAAGGATGAACCCTATTGAAAATCAGACGAATTGAAAACTATTTCATGGGTTATTGCCCTTGTTAACTTATGGTTGTAAACACTCAAAAATCGTTCAATTTTGTAAACATTCTTGATGGCACGGTTTTCGACAGATGTTTCATTTACTGATAGTTCTTGTCGACCTCCCGGACGACTTGGCTGCCATTACAAAAGTGGGCGTATTACGATGGGGCATCGCTATTTTTTGTCTAACCGGAAATGACATATGACAGAAAAACCCATTTTATGTTTTTTACCGTTTTTACCTCTGTTTTTCAACCGATTTTGATGGAACTTTTTTTGTTTATTTCATTATTCTAATGTCTACATAATAGCTTTACACATTAATGCACTTTTAGACATTTGTCGAAGACTTTTTGGAGCACTTTTTTTTTAACTGTTTTTTTTTAACATTTGCAATTTTATTTTGATCAATTTAAAACTTACAGGTAAATAAACATTTTGATTTCTAACTAAATGGTATTTTCAAAATTTTTATTTCACTTCCGGTTTTGACGTCATTCGCTTGTAAAGTTAAAATTTCAACTTCTGGAATAATGAAGATATTCGAAAAAATCTATTTGCAATGTGCTAGAAATAACCATTGTCTAAATATGAAATGGTAATATCTGACCCAGATATTTCATATCAGCCGCCATCTTGAAATGAGTAATTTTTATACGCCCACATTGAAATGTGTAAATTCCAAATAAAAGTGACAGTTGAACAAAACCAATCATGAAGGTGATTAATGGTGATCTCAGTTGTAAAAAACTATGATGCTTTGACAGGATGAAGATATGAGGCTTTAAAAAATTAAACTTCTGTCAACATAAAACCATTTATTTCTCCAACGTTTCATGTGTATATAAACACACTTCCTCAGGGAACCAATACAATTAAAAAAACAAAATGACTGTTGCAAAAATGACGTCATAAGAATTATGACGTCTTGGTTACTCAAACAACTATCTACAAAGTGAAGTCATAAGTGTATGATGTAAAAAGGTAAAGTATGACGTCATAGGGCCCGTAAGTCACGTGATCAAAACAGCCGAATTCTACTTCCGGTGACATGCTACTGCCGCGAACTTTGACGCCTTCTGTCACACTACTCGATTCAGCTATCGAAACTATTATTTACCGTGATTTTGAGTGTCATCATAGACGTGACAGTGACATGTGTATTCTTTTTTCGTTTTCCGAGAGAAAAGACCAGTCGATGGGGTCGTTTATAAAGGTAAATGTCTCAATTTCGTAACTATTACAGCCACACAGTGAAAGTGAAAGTAGCCTGAGTCAAACTCGCTTCGTGGTCATATTCATTTATCTTTTTGGGGGATAGAATATGTATGAATTGAAATATTGATATTAATGAAAATCTTAGAATGTCTTTTGGTTGATGAAAATGGCAACCATTGAAAATAAAACCTTGTAATTCAGTGTAATTTTTATCCAAAATGTGGGTCGATTTTATTAGGCCTATCATTAGTATTACTATCAATATTTTTTGTCTAAAATGAAATTTTTTTAAACCTTATATTCCCATGCATTTGTGTCATCATGAGAGGAAACAAATTGTATCCAGAGAGTAAGCTATTTTTTGGCTGAAAATTCCCAACCAAGTTCTGTAAAAAAAATCATGTTTACATATTTTGATTTAAAAACTTAGGCCCTAAAGTTGTTTACAATTTCTTCAACACAAATACAATCTAAGACTCTCAGTAATGTATTTTTTTAATGCATTTATTTTATTCATATGAAAATGAAATGCTTAAATCTAAAACATCAGAAAACAGTGAGAGAGTACAGTAGGCCTTGACTCTAGACCCAGATTCTTTTTAAAAAATGTTAAACGGTTTTAATTTCTATGGATGGACTTGGTTGAAAGCATTTAAATAAGTTTGGCAGTCAGGAAAAGTATCTGTAGACTATCAGTTACTCCACATTGAGATCTGAATTGAATTTTTTCTCTGATGTCACAAATATTCAAATTATGTTTTTCTATTGCATGCCATGTGTCTTAGAATGCCTTTGGGTCCATGAAAATAAATGGTTTGAAAATTTTCATTATAAAATAAATACAGTTCCCTCCTAGAAATTTCGAGTGAAAAAGACCTATTTTGGACTGAAATTTACCCTCTGTAAAATCATATTTCAAGATAAATATTTTTTTAATAGTTGTCATTTTCATCAACCCAAAGACAATCTAAGACCCTCAGAACTAATTTTGGGTTGATATTTCAATTCATGAAAAAATAATAGGCAAAATGCGATTTTGAGCCCATTGTGGTCAGAGAGTAGTTTACTATTATCCAGTTTCCTTTTTTTTTTACCTAGTCTTGGGCTAGGTCTCTCCTACTTTCATGTAATTTACCTGAATGTCCCCTCAATGTATATATTATAATATATTTTTTATCAGGTGTTCAGCTAGATAACCTGAAATTAAGAGGATCCAGGTGTTTTTGCAAACTATTTATGTACAGAAGCTTTTTCAATATGCCTGGAGTCTTTCATACAGTATGACATAAGAAACACCAGATATGAAAGTATCATCTATAACTTGAACCCTCTACCATCATGTTAGCAAGTAAGTGTTGTTTTGCTATTGTATTCAACTCTGGTATTATCACAGGTTTCCCAATTGCATAGCTCCTCAATAAAGCTAGAATCATTAATAGAATACTTACCTTCATGTATTGTAATGGCTACTGCTGATTAATAGGCCTAGTATGAAAATAATATTTTATTAGTGATACTAGGCCTATTGAACTTCTACATGTTTTATATATAATACATTTTGGAAACTTCAGATACAGATACCTGTCGCTTTATAAACATATTCTGTTTTAATCTTATGTCCAGTCTACTTCTAAATATTGTTTAAAGATTTTTTTATATTTTTTACTTTCCTTTTTACATCAGAAAAAAAGTTGAACATGTTAATGAGGATGAAGTGACTATGATGTAGAAAAGGACACTGATAATGAAGTTACTACAGTGAGTATCTTAAAAATTATTTATATAACATATTGCTTTCCTACTTGCTGCATTATCCTTTTAATAACTGTGAATGTTTTTTTCAAAAAAAAAATGGTCATTTGTTATCTTATGTACATATTAAGAATAGTCAGTTTCTCATATTTCAGGTTTTATCCAACCATAGTTACTATTTGATGTGGTAGCTGAAATTTAGGGAGCAGAACACAGTAATAAGATCAAGATGGTGCAAAATATTTTTGCAAGTGTGGAAGCTAGTGGTGAATGTGGTTATTTTGAACTATGCGTCGTTAATATATGTGCAACCAATGAAATATTTGTTCTATATTTGCAATTATATTAGATGATAGATTACCATTGTTATAAATTATTGTATGATTCTAATATTTGGATAATGTTGGAAAGAACACCACAGTTTTCTGTTATTCATACCTTATTATTTTTTTAGCATTATATGAGTGGGAAGCAAAATGTTTTTTTTAGTCTTAATAATACAAACAAAACTACATATGGTTCTTAGGAATTAACAATTGAAAGTAGCTCAATACTAGTTTGAATCTCTTCCTTGACTTGTGATAGTAATATTAAAGGTTAAAAGCTTCAAGGTATTGAAACATCAGTCTTTAAGAAAATGTGACTAATAAGTTGAGGATGAGATTCAATGTAGTTGTGAACTATGTTTGTGTGTTTGGTTTCCATGTAAGAACAAGATGGCTGTTTAATTTGTCTTAGAACAAATAAATATGATAATATAAAAAATTTCAGATTTTTTTTTTTAGACAATTTCTATTTCCAAGTAGGCGTACTGTTACAACAAAATATTTGTATTTCATTGCCAAGTTATTCAAAGATATACATCTGATCTTCAAATTGAATTCAAACAATAACTTTATCAAACTAAATCATACCTTTCAGTGACTTATGTTGATAAAATCTATGGAAAACATCATGCAGTCTGTAGAAAAGGGGATATGTTTGTCAAGAAAATTACACAAAGAAAATAAAAAAAAAAATTTATATTGCAGTCATAACACAATAAAGAATTTCTAATCTACTAGGCAAATTTAAAATGTTCGATAATATTCCATAACAAAACTTATGTATCTGGAATCCATTTCAACACCAGAGAACATAAGAATTCAAAAGGTTTGTAGTCATCTCTTGGAATCTGCATAATTTCCATACCATATTATGTCATTACAACAAGATTGCAGTATCTCCTTTCCAGTAATAATTGGTGTTGATCTTGAGTTTGATGGTTATAATCATGATCTTAATTTTATTGGCCCATATTTACAGCACACTGAAAAATTTTAAAAAGTATTTGTTAGTTGTGATATAGACAGATAGTTTGGTAAAATACCAGCTATTCTCATCAGATGATCAACATATTGAAAAACCAACAAGCTAAGATCATAAAATCATGTTTTATTAATATTCAAATAAAAATTTTGTTTGACGTACTTAAATATAACTTCTTCAAGTTATGGCTTCTTCAACTGTTATCATCATGTGATGCCCCAAGAACTTCATTTCCAAGCAGCAGATTGTGATTCCTATGAAAAAATAAATAAATCTACTGTGTGCAAGTTAAAAAGTTTTTTAAATTTGTGCGATTATATTTATGAGAATTGGAATATCAGCCTGACAATGCTACTGTTTTTCTTAAAAATGTCATTTTTGTAAGTTTTCATATAAATGAAAACAAATTTCTCTCACTAATTTTGACTGAAAATTGTCCTGTGTAAAAAAAATTTTGAAGACATAAATTGTGTTCCTATTTATATTTTCATCAAAGCAAAAACATTCTAAAACTAACAATACTAATTTGAAACTTCTAATCCAGTTCTCAAAAACATTTTGGCAAAAATTCAAAAATCTTTTGAACTTGCACAGATGAAAATAATTAATTCAATTTCACTAGGCCTAGAGTGTAGATTTGCATTCTGCAGGTAAGATTATTGAAAATATCTTGAGTGGGCTTTTCTTGTAGTCTTTGGTCTGGGCTAACACAGTAGTCCTAATAGGCCAGTGAAAAAGTGACTGATAATATGATAGGCCTACTCAAAATCAAACACAGGCCTACTCAAAATCAAACACTTTCTTAACCATACAAAGTTATTTTTGAAATAAAATTTTGTTTGTCACTAAAAAAAAAAAAAAACTTTATATGCATGCCATCAAATTAATATACCATAGAATAGAAAACTCGGTCATTTTATTCACGAGAAAGAAACATGAAATGTAAAATAAAAATAGGCCTAAGCCGCTAAGCTATTAATCTAATGGTTGCAAATGACATTGACAGTTTGCGAGTATTTTAAACCATACCTTTACACGGTCCGATCTAATGACGATTTCCCCTTCATCACCAGTTATTTCCAAACAAAATTGCACGCTCTTATTCACTATTTACGGAATTATTAGACTTCTTAATTGGCTAAAAATTGTTCGAAACGTCATTAGACATTACGTTATCGAGAGCGCCATTTCTGTAGTTGTCACCGGAAGTAGATTTTCACGCGAAATCTCGTCTCGTTTTTTGCGAGACTTACGGGCCCTATTAAGCCAGAAAATAATATGTGATGTCATTTAGGAGTTAAAATGTGGAATCATTAAATTAAAAATTTCAGTATATCAGTATAATCAAAGGTTAATGCATTACTTAGAAAAGTTTTTCATAGTATCAGGATTGTATTCATTTAATCCTCTAGGCCAAAGTGTATCAAGTTTATGAATCCACATGGATTCAGCAAGGTCTAATTTTCTTTTATCATTATTGAAAATTTTCTGTAGAACAGTGGTTTTGAAATAATGTCCAGGTATGTTGAAATGAGGTGCTACTCTAGGAGCTTTACCTGCTTTGTTTAGTTTTATGTTTACTGCATATTCTTTTAATACGTAGAGCCCCACTGTAAGGGATTGATTTAAAGATATGTTTTGGGTGGCAGCTTGTGGGTGGAAGATAACTATGACTGTCAGTAGGTTTACTATACAGATTGGTTTCAATTCTTTCTCCTTCTCTTATGACGTTGACATCTAAAAATGGAACTGATTTTTCATGTATATTCATAGTAAATTTAATAGTAGGATGTTGAAGGTTTAAGTTTTCAAGAAAATTGTTGCAGTTCTCAAGTGATGAGGAAGATAAAGCCCAAATGTCAACCAATAAAGCGAAAGTTAATATCAGGTTTATTAGGTAGAGGTTTCCAAAATTTGTTCATCCATGAGGTCATAAATATATTGGCATAGGTGACTGCAAATGGCGTGCCCATAGCTGTTCCTGAAATGTGGTCGTATATTGCCGTCGCCCCTGTCCGTCCGTCCGGCGGTCCGGCCGTCCGGCGGTCCGGCCGTCTGTCCACAATTGGCTTGTGAACGCAATAGAGACCACAGTTTTGGTTGGATTTGAATGAAATTTTGTATGTAGGATTATATTCATAAGATTTCGGACAAGTTCGAATTTCGGTTTGATTCGACTAAAATTCACGGAGTTTTACACCCAAAATATGTTAAAAATGGCTTGTGAACGCGATAGAGACCACAGTTTTGGTTGAATTTGAATGAAATTTTGTATGTAGGATTATATTCATAAGATCTCGGACAAGTTCGAATTTGGGTTTGATTCGACTAAAATGCACGGAGTTTTACACCCAAAATGTGTTAAAAATGGCTTGTGAACGCAATAGAGATCACAGGTTTGCTTGAATTTGAATACAATTTTATGTGTAGGATTATATTCAAAAGATCTCGGACAAGTTCGAATTTGGGTTTGATTTGACTAAAATTCACGGAGTTTTACACCCAAAATATGTTAAAAATGGCTTGTGAACGCGATAGAGACCACAGTTTTGGTTGGATTTGAATAAAATTTTGTATGTAGGATTATATTCATAAGATCTCGGACAAGTTCGAAATTGGGTTCGATTCGACAAAAATTCCACGGAGTTTAACACCCAAAATGTGTTAAAAATGGCTTGTGAACGCAATAGAGACCACAGTTTTGGTTTGATTTGAATAAAATTTTGTGTGTAGGATTATATCCATAAGATCTTGGACAAGTTCGAATTCCGGATCGATTCAACAAATATTTACGGAGTTTTACACCTAAAATGTGTTAAAAATGACTTGTGAACATGATAGAGACTACAGTTGTGGTAGGAATTTAATAAACTTATGTGTGTAGGATAATATCCATAAAATCTTGGACAAGTTTGTATTCCGGATCGATTCAACAAATATTTAAGATTTTTTTAGTTATGAAATTAGATGTTTTATATTAACAAGATATTGGATGAATTCAAATCTGAACACCATCCAACAAAAATTAAGATAGTAACATTCCTTGATATATTGACAATTTATGTAGTGTAAGTGGGCGTATATTGCTAGGCAACCACTTGTTCTTTAAATCGAAATTCAGAATCAGGGAATCATCAGATTTGAATAAAAATGTCTAGGGAATCTTCAATCGATTGCTAACAATCATGAATTTCGATTCAGATTTTTTTTATTTCCGGCTCATATCTTGTGACATTGACCTTGAGTGACCTTGTGACCTAAACAAAAGTTGTTGCCCTTGACGAGATCTATCCAATGACATAATCATTTTAGATGCCCAATGTTTACTTCCTGTTTTATGGCCGTCCGAAAATTTTAATTTTTAACATTAAAAAGCTCTGTCACTTGACCTAATTTACATACGACACAAATTATTTTTGATTGGTATTGTGCTTGATCTACACTTTCCAATGATATATGACAATATGTATTTTGAATTCCATTGTAACTGTTCGTGTTTCGTTTGTCTGTCTGCTGGTATTCCCGCATCCCTTTTAGTTAACCTGCCTGTATACTGGTAGTTCTGCACCCCTTTTATTTGGTCTGACTGCTTGTAGTTCTGCACCCCTTTTATTTAGTCTGTCTGCTGGTATCTTTGAATGCATTTTATCTGCCTTTTTATACGCCTGCATGAAAATATGGACGTATATTGCGGTCACCCCTGTCTGTCCGTCGGTCAACAGTTTCTTGTACACACAATAGCGATTAGAGTTTTTATCCAATTTGAATGAAGCTTGGTATGTGTATTTATCTTGATAATATCTCGGATGAGTTTGAAAATGGAGCGATTACAGTCGTTGGTTTGAGAGTTATTGCCCTTGACTTAGTAAGAAAAAAAACGTTGAAATTAACTTGTGTACGCAATAGAAGCTAGAGTTTTCATCCGATTTGAATGAAACTTGGTATGTGTCTTCATCTTGATACTATCTCGGATCAGTTCAAATTGGCGCTATTCCAGTCGTCGGTTTATGAGTTATTGCCCTTGACTTAGTGAAAAAACCCTAAAATTAACTTGTGTACGCGATAGAAGCCAGAGTTTTTATCCGATTTGAATGAAGCTTGGGATGTGTATTTATCTTGATAATATCTCGGATGAGTTCGGGTTAAAATTTCTAGGAGAGAAATGTATTTCCATTTAATGTAAACTTATAAAAATTATATTTTCTATCAAAGCAAAGACATTCTAAAACAAACAGTAGCATTGTCAGGTTGATATTCCAATTATCATAAAAATAATCGCAAAAATTTAAAAAGTTTTTAACTTGCACAGGCAGTGGAGTTTACATTCGATTTGATTCATCTTAATATCAGCTCAGATAAGTGCAATGTTGGTGTAATCAACTTGGAATTTTCAAATTTGCTGAAGTGGGAGTATGTTACCTTGCCTGGCAAGCTATATTTGTAGTTCTTCATCCCTTTTATTATTCCTGCAAACATATCTTGCAGTACACTCTCTACTGACACACATATGGAATTGAGTAAGTATTTTGACCCATGTGCTAGGAATTAGGAAAGTTATTGGAATGATTTATTTCACCTGCAAAACTCTTATTATTGATAATGAAATTCAACATTTAGTCCATGTATCAGGTAGAATGTTTACTTCAGGTTTTAAAGCCACCTGAAAATTATCCTTCTTTTTTTTAAAAAGGCCCTGTCACGTGACCTTATTTACATACAACACAAATTATTTCATACTCTTACTATGCTTGATCTACATTTTTGAATGATATATAACACAATATATTTGAATCAAAATTCTGCGTTTTATATATATGCCAAGTTATATTGTAACTGCGTGTTTCGTTTGTGTGTCTTCTGGTATTCCTGCATCCCTTTTTATTAACCTGCCTGTGTATTGGCAGTGCTGCACCCCTTTTATTTAGTTATAACTTTATTAACTTTAAAAAACTATGTCACATGACCTAATTTTCATACGACACAAATCATTTTTGATTCTAATTATGTTTCATCTACGCTTTCCAATGATATATAACACAAAGTATTTGAATCATAATTCCGCGTTTTTGAATTTGAAAATATTATGCCAAGTTCAATTGCAATTGTTTTTTTTTATTTTTTTTTTTTTTATTTGATCGTTACAGGTATAGTCAAACAGATGTTTCGTTGTCTGTCTTCTGGTATTCCCGTATCTCTTTTAGTTAATCTGCCTGTGTATTGGTAGTGCTTCACCCAGGGCTGTTGATTTATTTTTTTGCCAATCGGACATTTTTAACGATATATTGAGTGTGAATACAGACCACAATATTCAACAAAGAATTTGACAGTTTTCAAAGAGAATAAAAATCTAAGTTTAGGCCTATCTATATATCTTAGGCCTTAAGTTTCAACATATCTTGCATATTTAGCAAAGTTTATTTTACATCTAATTCACAGTAAAATACTATCCAAATACTGAATATTTTTTGTTTTACCTTTGAAATTAATCTGGGTCATTGTCCCCATCAATGAAAATTATTTAACAACTTGGATTTGGTCCTGGAATTCTTACCCATATTTTGTGTCTTTTCTGCTAAATGTATACATCTTTTAATAACAAGCAGCTTTTATGCCAAGGTTCCAGAGTATTTTAATCACATTGACAAAGAATGCCACATCATGAATAAGTCCTCAGTCCAAAGCAAAATTCGTTTTTTACAAGGAATAAATAAATCTGAAAACCTTCCATTAATGTTACTATAAATAGAATGTCCATGGTTGAATTCACTCTCTATAAATAACTCAGTGGGCTGGGTGTGTTCAGTGCTATATACTGCTATAGTTCCATACTGTATAGTAGGGCTGGGCAATATACCGGTATCGCGATATCGTTAGAAATATCGCCTCAAATAAAAATACCAAAATATCGCCATATCGTGATATATGTAATTATCATGATATATCGTCAAATTTTGGTCAAGATAAAGTCATATTAACAGTTTTAACACATAACTTAATACTTTAAGATATTTGAAAAAGATATGTTTTTTCATGCTATTAAAGATTTGGTTGTTTTTGACAGATATTTACTATTTTTCTTACATTTAAGATTTTATGATAGAACAAAACATGAACATTTTGTTTCAAAAACCAGTAAAGACCCTTCTTAAAAATATTTCGATATATACCCATATCGTGATATATTAATGATGAATATCATGATATCCACTTTAACCAACTCTATAGCTACATGGACTAGTTTCACAATGTTAGACAACAAGAAGGCACAATTGACAAATTCACTCAAGTGGAACTGCTTTGTTATTGTTTTATTCGTGGGTCATTCAGGATAATTAAACACTTAATTAACAGGTAATTAATGGGATTATTAGTTTATTGTCTTGACAACTATCACTGATTGAGTATGGTGTCTCATTGACTATAGTAATTAAATAACGGAACACAATTTTATGGTATACTACTCCTTAGTTTTATTACACACAACGTTTCAACAATCTACATTGTCATCTTCAGGTGAATTGGGGGAATTCTTTTTTTACCGTTACGTACACTTGATGTGTGATAAAGGTCATTTGTAAGCGGACATAATGGCAAAAGAATCGGTCATGTCCGGAATATACAGGCAAATCAACAACCCTGGCTTCACCCCTTTTATTTAGTCTGACTGCTGGTAGTTCTGCATTCCTTTTAGTCTGTCTGCCTGCTTGTAGTTCTACATCCATTTTATTATTCCTGCAAAAATATCTTGCAGTAAACTCTCTACTGACACAAAATGTAATGTATGAAATTGAGAAAGTATTTTTACACGTGTGCTAGGAAACTTGGAAAGTTATTGGAATGTTTTACTTCATCTGCCATTTATTGAAAAATGTGAATTTCATCCATGTATCAGGTAGGATGTTTACTTCCGGTTCTATAGCCGCCTGAATATTGCAATTTTAAACATAGGGGTCCTATAACGTACGTCACAAATTATTTTATACTCTTACTATGCTTGATCTACACAAGGCCTTCTCAATTAATTTTTGTAAAGGATTAATGCATTTATATAAATAAATATGAGAGTCAATTAGAGCTTAGCTAGTATAGCGAGCATAGCGTTTTAGCGGTATATGTCACTGTTGAGGGGGTATTTGGCCCACGGGCAACCATTTGTGAAGGCCTGATCTACACATTCCAATGATAAACAACACAATATATTTGAATCAAAATTCTGTGTTTTAGAATTTGAAAATATTATGTCAAGTTCCATTGTAACTGTGCGTGATTTTTTCAAATTTCATTTTGATCGTTACAGGTATAGGTAAACAGAGATGTTTCATTTGTCTGCTGGTATTCCCACTTCTTTTTTACTTAATCTTTCTGTATTATTTTATTAAGTCTGTCTGCTGGTATTTCTGAATCCATTTTATTAAGACTGGCTTCTTGTAGTTGTACATCCCTTTAATTATCCCTGCAAACATATCTAGCAGTGCACTCTCTACTGACACACATATAAAATTGAGTATTTTGACAAGTGCGCTTTTATCTGTAAAACTCTTATCATTGGTTGAAAAATGTGACATTTTATCCATGTATCAGGTGTGTTGCGCACTGCTCGGTACCGTCTTCACGGTTCTAGTTTTAATTGACTGCTAGTCTTAGGCCAATATTTAAGGTTTTTTATATGTACACATTATAATTATATTGTCATCACTCCTGTCTGTCTATAGGACTGTTACTCCATAATTGGCTTGTAAACGCTATAAAGACTACATACAGTTAAATTGATGATGATTTTTTTTATGAACATTTTTGGAGTTATTGCTCTTAGTTAAAACTTATTGCCCTTAAGTGTAATCATCTATACCATTGAGATCTTGGTCAAGTTAATATTTGTCGATTTTTCGATAAAATCATGAATAATCTTGGCTGGTAGACAGATAAGGTATTAATATTGTTTCTGTTTGATAGAACTTGTTTTGAATATTGTTAAATCATAATTATTATTAGCATGTTTCTTTCAAAATTGGTTCTGGCAAAATGATTAGGTTTATTCAGTTAATTCTCCGTATCTGAAATGTAATCTTCCCTTATGTATTCAGAATGACACAAACTGTCAATAAAGATGCAATCGTCGTTCTTAAAGTACATAAAGTGTTCTATATCATATGAAAAATTAGATAAAGCACACTAAGAATATTTGATAATTTGTGACTTATGTAAATTAGGTCACGTGACAGACCTATTTAAAGTTAAAAATCGCAAATGTCAAATGTATATAGAACCGTAAGAATCGGACAATTAAAATGGATATATCATTGGATAGATCTGGTCAAGACCAATAACCTTTCTTTGGGTCACAAGGTCAAAAAAGGTCAAGGTCACGAGTTAGATGTCTTTGCAATTTTGGCAATTACATAAATAAAATATACCGGAAATAACAAGAAAGCAAAATCGAATATCAGAAATCGAATTGCTTACTTTTTGGGGCAATCGACTGACCTGTTCAAAAATACTACAACCACGAAAATCGCATATAACCCTGAGGCCCCATTTTAAGTTTTACAAAAGTTGGCCTATCAATATAGCGGCAGATTTATTACATCCGGGTCAGATTTTATTAATTAATTAAATAGCATCACTTCTAATATATTGCAAACAAAATTTTGCGAATATCTTCAAAATTCCGGAAGTTAGATTTTAAATTTAAAATGTAAATAACGTAAAAACCGGAAGTGATATAGAATTTTTGAAAACAGATTTGAGTTTGTAATCAAAATGTCTATCTACTTGGAAGTTTTCAGAACGTTCAAAATAAAATTTGAAAAAAACGCGCACATTTACAATGAAACTTTGCTCAAAATTTTCAAATTTAAAATCGCGCAATTTTCTTAAATATATAAAGTGTTTTATATCATTGGAAAGAGTAGATCTGGCACATTAAGAATACATAAAAATTTGTAACGTATGTAAAATAGGTCACGTGACAGAGCTGTTTAAAATTCAAAAAACGCAAATTTCAAATGGCTCTAAAACCGGAAGTAAACATTGGTCAACAAAAATTGATATATCATTAGATAGATCTAGTCAAGGGCAATAACTTGTGTTCAGGTCACAAGGTCAAAAAAGGTCAAGGTCACGAGTCCTTGAAATTTTGGCAATCACATAAAACAAATATACCGGAAATAACAAAAAAGCAACATTAAATATCAAAAATCAATTTGCGTACTTTTTGGGGCAATCTACTGAGCTGTCTGAAAATATTAACATTACCAATTCCGCTCATAACCCTGAGGCCCCATTTTGAGTTTTACAAAAGTTGGTCATATCAATATGGCGGCTGATTTATTACTTTTGGGTAAAATTTTTTGATTCATTGTTTTTCAATTATCATTTCAATCATATTGCAGAAAAAAAAATTCAAATATCTTCAAAATTCCGGAAGTCAAAATTTCAACTTTACGAGCGAAAAACGTCAAAACTGGAAGTAATTACAGTACATTCGTCATCTTTAAAACAATGCATACTTCCTATAGTAATACTATAAGAACAATAATAAGACTAGAGCCGTACCAAAACGGCGCTGGGCAGTGCGTCATCCTGGAAATTTTTCATAAATCACAAGGCACTAAGCAAATGGTTATGAAAAAATTAAGATTAGAAAAGTTAGAAACATTTTTATACGCTCACATTACGCTCACATGAAATGTGGAGCGTATATTGCCGTCACCCATGTCCGTCGGTCCGTCCGTCGGTCTGTCCGTCCGTCCGTCCGTCCACATTTGCTTGTTAACACTCTACAAGTCACAATTCTTAACCGATTTTGACGAAACTTGCTGAAATTGTTTATTATCACCCAAGGATGAACCCTATTGAAAATCAAAAGAATCGAAAAATATTTACTATGAATTATTGCCCTTGTTCTTTAAAACGCGTTCTATTTTTAGATCGTTAACACTCTACAGGTCATAATTCTTTACAGATTTTGACGAAACTTGCTGAAATTGTTTATTATCACCCAAGGATGAACCCTATTGAAAATCAAAAGAATCAAAAAATATTTAATATGAATTATTGCCCTTGTTCTATAAAACGCGTTCGATTTTTAGCTTGTTAACACTCTACAAGTCACAATTCTTTATGGATTTTGATGAAACTTACTGAAATTGTTTATTATCATCCAAGGATGAACCCTATTGAAAATCAAAAGAATCGAAAAATATTTTATATGAATTATTGCCCTTGTTCCATAAAACGCGTTCGATTTTTAGCTTGTTAACACTCTACAAGTCACAATTCTTTATGGATTTTGATGAAACTTACTGAAATTGTTTATTATCACCAAAGGATGAACCCTATTGAAAATCAAAAGAATTAAAAACTATTTAATATGAATTATTGCCCTTGTTTTTTAAAACGCGTTCGATTTTTAGCTTGTTAACACTATACAAGTCACAATTCTTTACGAATTTTGACAAAACTTACTGAAATTGTTGATTATCACCCAAGGATGAACCCTATCAAAAATAAAAAGAATCGAAAAATATTTGATATGAATTATTGCCCTTGTTCTTTAAAACGGGTTTGATTTTTAGCTCGTTAACAGTCTACAAGTCACAATTCTTTACGGATTTTGATTTAACTTGCTGAAATTGTTTATTATCACCCAAGGATGAACCCTATTGAAAATCAACAGAATTGAAAAATATTTAATATGAATTATTGCCCTTGTTCTATAAAACGCGCTTGATTTTTAGCTTGTTAACACTCTACAAGTCACAATTCTTTATGGATTTTGATGAAACTTACTGAAATTGTTTATTATTACCCAAGGATGAACCCTATTGAAAATCAAAAGAATCTAAAAAAATATTTAATATGAATTATTGCCCTTGTTCTTTAAAACACATTGATTTTTAGGTTGTAAAAACTCTAGAAGGCACACTTCTTTTTCGATTAGATTTTAATGAAACCTATTGAAATAGTTTATTATCACACGATAAACCCTATCGAAAATCAAAAAAAATATTTGATATGACTTAATGCCCTTCTTGCTCAACATAGGTTTTAGTTTTTAGCTCATGAACAGAGACGGATTTTGAATAAACTTGATGAATGCTTAACCTTGGACGACACTTACTTTAAGTTCTGAATGAAATGTAGGCCTATGAATACAGGTTGAATATTCGATGGTTGCTGTTTTCTGCAAAATGTTCTATTTCAAACAAAGCTGCCAGTGGGCGTATATTACCTTGCCTGGCAAGCTATCTTTTCTAGTGTAGTTACAGCATGATAGCTTTAATAAAGATTTACAATAAAAATAGAAGTCGTAAATTGAAAAACGCTAAAATATGTTTTTGTGTATATTAAGTGACTGAAGGCCGTGGCTAACTCGGCTAGTAGCAAATATGGAAATTAATGGCAGATGGCTTGACTTATTTTTTAAAAACATTATTTCTATAATGTTTATCAAGTGACTGAAGGGCGTGGCTTACTCGGTTTTTTAGTGGCGGCCATATTTCTTCAACAAGTATGGCGACTGCTAGTAGTAAATATGAAAATTATTTTTAAAAAAAAACATGATTTCTAGTGTAGTTACAGCACGATAGCTTTAATAAAGATTAACAATAAAAATAGTAGTTCTCTCCCTTCAACTGTTTTAACGATAATTGTAAGTGTTTTGGCGATGTTTTTTTACTTCTTTGGCTTAGTATCGGCAAAACTAAAGTTATAGAACCGTGAGTAAGAATCGGACAATTAAAATGGATATATCATTGGATAGATCTGGTCAAGATCAATAACCTTTCTTTGGGTCACAAGGTCAAAAAAGGTCAAGGTCACGAGTTAGATATCTTTGCAATTTTGGCAATTACATAAAAAATATACCGGAAATAACAAGAAAGCAACATCAAATATCAAAAATCGAATTGCTTACTTTTTGGGAAAATCGCATATAACCCTGAGGCCCCATTTTAAGTTTTACAAAAGTTGGCCGTATCAATATGGCGGCTGATCTATTACATCAGGGTCAGGTTTTATTGAATAATTGTTTAAATAGCATCATTTCTAATATATTGCAAACAAAAATTTTCGAATATCTTCAAAATTCCGGAAGTTAGATTTTAAATTTAAAATGCGAATAACGTCAAAACCGGAAGTGATATGGAACTTTTGAAAACAGATTTGAGTTTGTAATCAAAATGTCTATCTACCTGGAAGTTTTCAGAACGTTCAAAATAAAATTTGAAAAAAACACGCACAGTTATAATGGAACTTAAATCGCGCAATTTTCATAAATACATAAAGTTTTATATATCATTGGAAAGAGTAGATCTGGCACACTAGGAATATATAAAAATTTGTGACGTATGTAAAATAGGTCACGTGACAGAGCTGTGTAAAGTTTAAAATCGCAAATTTCAAATGGCTCTAAAACCGGAAGTAAACATCGGTCAACAAAAATGGATATATCATTGGATAGATCTGGTCAAAGGCAATAACCTGTGTTCAGGTCACAAGGTCAGAAAATGTCAAGGTCACGAGTTACAAGTCTTTGAAATTTCGGCAATTACATAAAACAAATGTACAGGAAATAACAATAAAGCAACATTGAATATCAAAAATCGATTTGCGTACTTTTTGGGGCAATCTACTGAGCTGTCTAAAAATACTAAAATTACCTATTTTGCTAATAACCCTGAGGCCCCATTTTGAGTTTTACAAAAGTTGGGCATATCAATATGGCGGCTGATCTGTTACTTCCGGGTCAAATTTTTTTGATTCATTGATTTTTAATGATCATTTCAATCATATTGCAGAAAAAAAATTTCAAACGAGCGAATAACGTCAAAACCGGAAGTGATATTGAAAAATGCATTTTGTTAAGAATGAAAATGTCTATTTACTTGTATATTTTCAGATTAATCGAAATAAAATTGTAGATGTTGAGAACATTGTAAAATTAAAACTTAAAAAGTTAAAGACAAAAGTCAAAATTTGCAATTACTTGTTGAAGCCGAATTGTAGCCTTTAGTTCATAGAAGTTAACTGAAAAAATCTGATTAAAATTGGATCTAACATAGAGCTGTAAATAAGAAAACACTGAAATTTGACATTTTGACCTACGTCATTTCCCGTAGGTAAAATATGCATCAATTTATATTCATTACCATATTGACTACAATTCATCGTAAGAATTTGTATCAGAATACACGTAACATGCGTAGTTATGGCTGGGCGCTCTGGGAAGTATTCGAAGAAAAAAAAAAAAAAAAACATTTTGAAAACAAAGCAGTGCGAACGCACTGCAATAAGTGGTTTGGGGCAAACAATTTATTGCAAATATAATAACTAAAAGAAAGGTATGTTAACTACCATACTAATACAAATTATGTTAAGTTAATAGAAAATGCCAAACTAAACCCCAAATCATTTATCTATGATGAGAATATATTATTAATTGAACCCTGTAGAAAAAGAAATAGCAAGGTACATATAAAATACACTTAACACATTTTAAGCATAAGGGAAGTAACTTGTAATTGTTGTCTCAAGTTAGGTTTTATATACTGCTGATAAGCATTTGATCTCCTATTGCCATGAATTCGAATAGATTCTGTATCTACTCCAATTGAATGCGCAAACGTACAGCCACCTCTCCTAAAGCTATGTAGAGAATATAAATCTGGATTATAACCAAGTTTCTTAATCAACATCTTAAAATTTTTAAAACAACGTGATAAGTTAAAGGGAGTAAGCAGGCATTGCCACAAGGATAAACAAAAGCAGGGGAATCAGAATCTGCTGGGATTGTAGTAAACATCATATGTAAAACAGTAACTGGACATAAGATATTATTAGGCATGGCACTAAGTGGAATTGTAACAGGTTTTTCCTGAAAATTATCAGTCTTGGAGGAACGAATAACCAACAAGGCAGCATCCGGCAATAAAACTATAGCACCTCTTCTAAGGAAATGTGCCTTACCCTCCTTAGCATGCTTAATTGTGTTCGGAATAAGATTTGACTTTCGTATAAAGGAGAAAAATGCAACTAAAAACAGCATACAAAATAAAATGGGTTTGATAAATCTAATAAAGAATAGATTTGAGTTAAAATATCTACTGTAACAGGTAACTTCTGCAAAGATGCAATACAGACTGATCTATGCAGTCCATTGAGTATGGACTTGATTTGCAAAAATTGTGTTGGTTCAATATCAAAACCATAACACTGATGTAATAATTTAACACTACTGACAATGGATGACAAATATTGAAAAGAATGACATGATCTTGACATAAAACAAATAAAACAGGCTAAATCTTGTATATTAATAGGTATACTATTTAAATTGAAATAAGTACAGAATGATAAATAAGCCTTCCAATGAGCTCTAATATTCTGTAAAGTTCCAGGTGAATAAGCTTGTCTCTGAATAAGAACTGTTTCATGCTGCAACAATTGCCACTGAATCCTGGTTTGATCTGGAAGTAGAATTATCAAAATTCATCAATGCAAATTAACTACCAATCATGAGAAAAATCAAACCAGCAATCAGGACAGTGCTGCAAGATAAAAGAAGGGTTATCCTTTAATCTCTTAGCACTAAAACCTCTACTCAATTGATCAGCAATATAATTGCATTTTCCTGCAATATGCACAGCTCTGATATCAAAATGCTGCAATATACAAGAGTTCTGAGCACATCCAGTTAATATTTTGTTATGTGACCGACCAGTATTAATAACAATTGTGGAAGTCATATTATCACATTTCACAAGAATCCTAAGTCCTTACCATTTATGCCCCCACAGCTTTGCAGCCACTAATACTGTTAGTAACTCAAGAATGTTTATGCTCTAGTTCATATTTAATATATGAGCTGGAAATTGTTATGACCACAAGACAGTAAACAGGCGTCAGTTTGAAAAACTGCCCC
This sequence comes from Lottia scabra, assembly GCA_029955415.1. NCBI lineage: Eukaryota > Metazoa > Mollusca > Gastropoda > Lottiidae > Lottia > Lottia scabra. Next base: position 4,643,771 of record JARJEI010000002.1, on the reverse strand, counting down.
TGGTTCTGAAAATAAAATGTCTCCTAAAACAGAAATTCCATTATAAGATGCAAGAAATTTCTGCCACCAATTCAAATCCGCTTTAAAATCTGTATCCGAATACCAATTAGCTCTTGTAAAAGATTCCTTAATTGATTAAACGAATTAAGTGCTTCAAATTCTGTACTCTCAGCCGAGGCAAAATCATCCAAATAATTAACAAGCTCATGCTTCATCTGATTAAACATATATGAAATAGCATTTGTTGTGTGCTGACATGCCATTGCAGCTGATGCAAGACCAAAAGGCATTTTTGTATCAACATAAATACATAATATCTGTTTTTCCAATGGAATCCCAATACACAATAATCATATGGATCCACAGGTAATTGTCTATAAGCGCGACACAAATTAAGTTTATATATAAAACAACCCTGGCCTTTGGTAAGAATTAATTGAGCTAATGTGTCTACAGTTGGATAAGTTAATGCAAAAGGAATCCCTAGATAATTGTCTCTATCAATGCCAAAATTGATAGAATGTTCTGCAGGAAAACTGAGATCAATCACTTAACACGTCGTTTCTAAATATTTACACTATCCTTTCGAACTGTTTGTAGCGGGGAGGTAACTAGCCTACCATTAAATGGTCTATCAATAAATGGACCAACTATAGCATTGAGAGATAACTCTGTAGCAATGTAAGCATTGGCTGCATCACAAAAGTAATAAGCGGATGGGTGATTATCATAAACACCAGAAGGCAAATATTTATACGAATAGTTAACCGGCCACCCATAATTTAAAAATTCACACACCTGTTTGTCCGAATATTGAGCAAGTTTCTGTTGCCAAGCTGAGATGTTTAAATTTAAACATACAGGAATTCGAACTCCTTGATAATTATATAGTCGAGAATTAAACACATGCAAGTGAATATCAACAGCATTTAGATTCGTCTCAGAAAGAAGTGGCTTAATGTTCTTCATATTGCTTTAATCTAGCAAATTTTTCAGACAAAGACACCATAGAATCTGGTTGCATTAGAATATTGACAGCTCCTAATATAAATGCCTCTTGTGAAATAACTTGAGCTTTTCTGTTCTTGACAATATGAGCAATTTCACTAGTAAAAGCATGAAGCCAAAAAACAGTATTTAATATGTTTTCTTGGCTATCGAGTTCCATGCAAGATTTTTGCCTAGCCTTACCTGGAACAACAGCATCTTGTAGTATGCCTACACTATTATTATAAACTTCATCAATAGGCCTATCAGATAACCTTCTGTCTGCATTACCAATTATTGGCATTGAATCTAGTTGCGAAGCCACAGATGCTTTAACTTTTGGAATTTCCTATAGATTTTTCAATGTGGATCTAATCTCAGTGGCAGTATCTTCCATCATGTTTGCTGTGGCACTGGTAGTGTGCTTTGGTGTAGATTTGTTGCTTAGCCCCGGTAGAGTTGATGTCAACTTGGAACCTTGGTGTGAAAGTTCAAGTTTAGATAATCTTGTATCAATATTTTCTTGCAACTCTGCAATTTGCGCTATTAACTTAGCTTTCGTCATTTTGTTTACCGCCGCTGATCGAGATTTGGGAATGGCACTGGCAGCTGGGAGAAAAGGAGATTGTTGAATGTCATCTAAGCTATCCATTATGTATTTAAAATTAAAAATATACTTGGAAATATCTTGAGCACGTTTCGCTGCGGCGCCATTCAAACTAAAATGAACTTCAACGTTAGAGAGCGCCATTCCTTCAAATTCAATAATTACATATTTTATAAAATGAATTAATAAAATAACACGATATCGAAATTTTGAAAAATGCATTTTGTTAAGAATGAAAATGTCTATTTACTTGTATATTTTCAAATTGATTGAAATAAAATTGTAGATGTTGAAAAATTTGTAAAATTAAAACTTAAAAAGTGAAAGACAAAAGTCAAAATTTGCAATTACTTGTTGAAGCCGAATTGTAGCCTTTAGTTTAAAGAAGTTAACTGAAAAAATCCGATTACAAATTGAATCTTAAATAGAGCTGTTAATTAGAAAACACTGAAATTTGACATTTTGACCTACGTCATTTCCTGTAGGTAAAATATGCATCAATTTATATTTATTACCATATTGACTACAATTCATCATAGGAAATTGTATCATAATACACGTAACATGCGTAGTTATCGCTGGGCGCTCTGGGAAGTATTCGAAAAAAAAAAAAAACTAGAACCATGAATGGTACCATGCAGTGCGCATCCGGTTTCGTTCATTGGTGAAAAGTTACATCTTTCAATCCATGATGTCAGGTTTATAGAAGAAAGCTTGTTTTACATTAAAATGCAGAATGTACAAAATTTTAAAACGCACAATTTTGAATTCGGTAGTGAAAAGTAGAAAAAATCAGTTCACACACGGTAGTCAAAAGTGAAATAAACATTTCATGTTCGGTAGTGAAAAGTCATCTGATTAAAAAAGGCGTTATCACAGTTTGATATACATCAGTGGAAAACGCATATCACAAAATTTCTAAGATTTGTAAATAAGTTCTAAAGTGCAAGAAAGGACACATGAAAGAGCCAAATCTCAATTTAGAAACGGACTGCACAGTATTCATACTTCATTGTTTGAAATACAGATCGAATTTGATCAATACATATTTCATTCAAAGAAAATATATCTTAATGTTTCTTTTAAACAGTTACAATGTAAAAAAAGTACATTAATGATAACGTATCGCCCAAACGCAAGTTAATGGGAGAGGATGATCGCCCGAACGCAGCTTTATGTCAAAATGTAGTACTCTCCCTTCAACTGAAATTTGAATTTAATATTTTACAAGCAGATGGAATAACTAATTTTCAAAATTCAAAAGGCGCTATTTTGATTTTAAAATATTGTGTTGTATATAATTGAAAAAGTAGATTTAGCATAATTAGATTGTGAAAGAATTTGTGATGTACATGAATTTGGTCATGTGTCGGAGCTCTTTAAAGCTAAAAACTGCAATTTTCAAATGGATATAAAATCGGAAGTAAACATCGGAAAACCTAAATGAAAGTATCCGTGCATATGTAACATTAATGCCAATGAATCACATGGTCACCGAAGGTCAAGGTCACGAGATATAAGCCTTTAAAATTTTGACAATCACTGATTTATTTTAACCGGAAATTAAAATGAATCAGAATTGAAATTCAAAAATCGGCATCTCATGTTTTGGTAGCAATTGACTGTAGATTCCATAGACATCTTAATAATGCAAATTCTATAACACCATGAGGCCTCATTTTGCCTTTTATAAAAATATACCATTTCAAGATGACGACTGATCTGTTACATCCGGGTCAAATTTTATCATTTGCATACTTTTGTGTCTACATTACAAACATACTGCAAAAAGAATTTTTCGAATATCATCAAAATTCCGGAAGTTGAAATTTCGACTTTGAGAGCCAATAACTTCAAAACCGGAAGTGATATCAAAATTTTGAAAACATATTTTTGTTCGCCATCAAAATGTCTATCTACCTGTAAGTTTTCAGAACGATCAAAATAAAAATTGAAAAAAACACGCACAGTTTCAATGGAAATTGACACAAATTTTTATACGCCCACACATTAATGTGGGCGTTTATTGTAGTCGCCCCTGTCTGTCCGTCTGTCTGTCTGTCCGTCTGTCTGTCCGTCTGTCTGTCTGTCCACAATTGTTGTGGACACGATAGAGAGCTGGTTTCTTGATGGATTTTGATGAAACTTGCTGTGAATGTTTGTTATCACACAAGGATGAACCCTATTGAAAATCAGACTAATCGAAAAATATTTTATGGGTTATTGCCCTTGCTTTTGAAAATATGTTGTGGACACCATAGAGAGCTGGTTTCTTGATGGATTTTGATGAAACTTGGTATGAGTGTTTGTATTGACATTTGGATAAACCCTATTGAAAATCAGAAACATCGAGAAATATTTGATGAGTTATTGCCCTTGTTCTTTAAAACGCGTTAATTTTTCAGCCGTTAACAAAGTTGTGGACACGATAGAGAGCTGGTTTCTTGATGGAGTTTGATGAAACTTGCTGTGAGTTTTCATAAACACCCAAGGATGAACCCTATTGAAAATCAGACAAATCGAAAAATATTTCATGGGTTATTGCCCTTGCTTTTGAAAATATGTTGTGGACACGATAGAGAGCTGGTTTCTTGATGGATTTTGATGAAACTTGGCATGAGTGTTTGTATTGACCTTGGGTTAAACCCTATTGAAAATCAAAAACGTCGAGAAATATTTGATGAGTTATTGCCCTTGTTCTTTAAAACACGTTAATTTTTCAGCCGTTAACAAAGTTGTGGACACGATAGAGAGCTAGTTTCTTGATGGAGTTTGATGAAACTTGCTGTGAGTGTTCATAAACACCCAAGGATGAACCCTATTGAAAATCAGACAAATCGAAAAATATTTCATGGGTTATTGCCCTTGCTTTTGAAAATATGTTGTGGACACGATAGAGAGCTGGTTTCTTGATGGATTTTGATGAAATTTGGTATGAGTGTTTGTATTGACCTTGGGTTAAACCCTATTGAAAATCAAAAACATCGAAAGATATTTGATGAGTTATAGCCCTTGTTCTTTAAAACACGTTAATTTTTCAGCCGTTAACAAAGTTGTGGACACGATAGAGAGCTGGTTTCTTGATGGATTTTGATGAAACTTGCTGTGAGTGTTCATAAACACCCAAGTATGAACCCTATTAAAAATCAGACCAATCGAAAAATATTTCATGGGTTATTGCCCTTGCTCTTGAAAATATGTTGTGGACACGATAAAGAGCTGGTTTCTTGATGGATTTTGATGAAACTTGGTATGATTGTTTATATTAACCTTGGGATAAACCCTATTGAAAATCAGAAACGACAACAAAATATTTTATGACTTATAACCCTTGACTTATAAAACACATTAATTTTTCAGCCTGTTACACTCTCAAAGTTGTGGACACGATAGAGAGCTGGTTTCTTGGTAGATTTTTGTGAAACTTGCTGTGAGTGTTTATAATCACCCAAGGATGAACCCTATTGAAAATCTGACGAAGCGAAAAATATTTCATGGGTTTTTGCCCTTGCTTTTTGTAGATTATGTTGTGGACACAATAGAGAGCTTGTTTCTTGATGGATTTCAACGAAACTTGGTATGATTGTTCATAATCACCCAAGGATGAACCCTATTGAAAATTAGAAGAATTCAAAAATTGGGTTATTGTAGTTGTAAACACTAAAAAATCGTTCAATTTGTAAACATTCTTGATGGCATGGTTTTCGACAGATGTTTCATTTACTGATAGTTCTTGTCGACCTCCCGGACGACTTGGCTGCCATTACAAAAGTGGGCGTATTACGATGGGGCATCGCTATTTTTCAAACTTTAAAAGGCGGAATATTGATTCAAATATATTGTGTTGTATATCATTGGAAAGAGCAGACAGAGCATAGCACGACGGTGAAAGAAAACAAGACATATGTAAATTAGGTCACGTGGTAGAGCTGTTTAAAGTTAAAAATTGCAATTTTCAAACGGCTATAAAACCGGAAGTAACCATTGGGTATCTGAAAAAAATATGTCATTGGATACATCTTATCTAGGGCAATAACTTTTAAACAGGTCACTAAGTCACAAAAGGTCAAGGTCACAAAATACAGGCCTTGAAAGTTTCGACAATTACTGATTTATTTTTACCGGAAATTAGAAAAATTCAGAATTCAAATTCAAAAATCGGCTTCCCATGTTTTGGTCGCAGTCGACTGTTGATTATATAGACTTAAAAATTATGCAAATTCCATAGCACCCTGAGGCCCCATTTTGCGTTTTATAAAAATATACCATTTCAAGATGGCGACTGATCCGTTACATCCGGGTCAAATTTTATGATTTGTATACTTTTGTGTCTACATAACAAACATACTGCAAAAAGAATTTTTCGAATATCTTCAAAATTCCGGAAGTTGAAATTTCAACTTTGAGAGCGAATGACGTCAAAACCGGAAGTGTTATCGGAATTTTTAAAATTGCTTATTGTTTGCAATCAAAAGGTCTATGCATATGCGAGTTTTCAGATCGATCAAAATAAAATTAAATAAGTTGAAAAAATGGTCAAAAAAGGTGCTCCAAAAGTCAGCGACAAAGTTTTCAAAGTGGATGTTTTTAAACACCTATCTTGTGAACAATCGATTAGAGAATTTAACAAAGAAAGTCTGATAAAAATCAGTTGATAAACAATGGTGAAAATGGTAAAAAACTTAAAATGGGTTTTTCTGTCCTACGTGATTTTCGGATAACCAAAAAATCGCCATTTTACATTCGCGTAACACCGTGCAGTTAGATTGAGTGGGAAATAATCTGAGATATTGTGTGGTATGTTCCCTTCATACCGAATTTGCGTGACCAGAAGTAGACCAAAAAAAAAAAAAAGTCGAAGAATCGAACGGACTGCAAAAAACATTTGGAAAACAAAGCAGTCTTCAACTGATTTTGATGAAACTCGGTGTGATCACTGGAATTCAGTTAACTTTTTTTTATATTTTGATATGATTAGTTTGATATAATTATAGTTTTGATATAATATAATTGTTAAGATATCAATTCTGATAGCTGCCAGTGAGCATATGTTACCTTGCCTGACAAGCTCTGGTTTTGATATTTTTTTTATTAAAGAAGACTTTAATAAAGCTCTTGGTTTGAAAAGATTTTGAAGAAATTTGTCTTTAAGATTAAAATTTCAAAATAATATGCAAAAATTTGTATTGTTACCAAGGTCATATTATGTTACATTGCCAGGCTAGCTTTCTTGTCATACTGAAAAAGTTTTCCCTCTTTATAACATATATCATTTCCTGTAGTATTGCTAAAAACTAGGAAAATTTTTATCCATGGTTATCAATATCATGACCTTTGTGGTTTTTCTTTATACAAACAATTTGAAAAATGTCGATTAATAGTGAATGATTTCTGCACAAACCTCAAGTTTTTCTTCTTTTCTTCCAGGCACATTTCCCATTTTATGTATGATGTACCCTACCCTTCCCCGCAAAGACCTAGAATATTAGTACAGTTAAAAGATGATTCAATATCATTTTGTATGCCTGAAGATTCCCCACTTCCTCAAAGGTAAGTAACATTTCTTTTTACTCTTTTGATGAAGTACAGTAAAACCAGGGGCATCAGTGAAAAATTATTTTGATATCACGTATGCAAATTCCAACAAAAAATCTGAGTGTCGAGTCACACACTCTGAAAATTAAATAATTGCCAGACCCACCCCTTTGTTCAGCAAAATATATGGATACATGGAGATGTTTACATGTACATGTATTGTTGTTGCCCTGTAGACAAGACATAAACTGTATAGCAGTCCTCATTTTTGTAAAATTTTCGAAGCATTGTTATTTTCAAAATTCGATGTTTTACCTTTATATTTTTCATTATTTATAAAAAAAAAACACTTTAATTAGGACAAGATAAGCATTTTACAAAGTTAAAAGGGTTTATGGGTATATTTTTCTAAAGTAACATCATAATGTATTATAGTAAACCACGGCACCATTTTCATGAATCTATGACGTTGCTTAAGTGTAGCCTTTGAATTGTTTATGCTTTTAATATAAAGCATGGGGTTTCCTGAAAAATGATACATTTACTGGGCATATGATATTCTTTTTATTCAATTCATGTCTGTAATTAAAATGTTTTTGTTAAACAATCTATAAAATCAACAACAAGCCGACATTTGATCAACATCAGAAGAGTACATTATGTCATGCATTTACAGGATGTTAGTTCTACACCAAGTGAATTCTAACGATTGCTTAAGAATAATATAACTAGAACTGTACAATTAACAGTACTGGTGCAGGGTATCGGACATCAAAAATGAATACATCACGTTGAAGTCCTCATAAATAGTTATAAGATCTGTAAATATCAAGATGATCTGAGGTCAAGTTCTCGAGATAGAATTTTCTTAAATCATGCAATTCTGTTGAAAAATAAGAAAGTTGTTAATGTGCATGAGCACTACACAAATTCAATATGTCAATGAAATCTCGAATCTGATTATACACATACATGTCAATTTCGAAGAAATTCTAATGAGAGAGTTGACGATGCGCATGCGCACTACATAAATTTAATATGTCCATGATATTTCTCATCTTATTAGGCACACACATGTCAATTTTGAATGTATTCTGTTGAGAAATAACAAAGTTAGTGATGCGCATGCGCACAACACTAATTCAATATCTGATATTTCGATCTAATTATAAACATAAATGTCAATTTTGAAAAAAATTGGATAAGAAAGTTAGCATTGCGCATGCGCAGTACTCAAATTTAACATTTCCCCTAAATTCTGAATCCAATTATGCGTGTACATGCCAAGTTTCGTAAAAATCAGACAAGAAATAAAAAAGTTAGTATTGCGCATGAGCACAACACAAATTTTATATTTTCCTTCAAATCACTATATTTGATCATGAAGGTACAGTATAACTTGTATTAAGCAGTCAGTCAAGGGAATGCTTAAGCACATTATGCAACAGACCGCTTCCGGTTTAGCAAAAATTTACCGTTTTATATTTAAGCAAATATATAAGCTGATCAAACCAGAAATTCTATACCATTTTCAGTTTTCCCTACAGACAATGACCCGAATTTAGAAAAAAAAAATAGAACCATTAATGGTACCGAAGCATTGTGCATCAGGCATCTTCCATGGGTGAAAAGTGACATCTTTCAATCCATGTTGTGAGGTTTACAGAAGAAACCTTTTTATACGCCCACACGAAAATGTGTAAATTCCAAATAAAAGTGACAGTTGAACAAAACCAATCATGAAGGTGGTTAATGGTGATCTCAGTTGTAAAAAACTATGATGCTTTGACAGGATGAAGATATGAGGCTTTAAAAAATTAAATTTCTGTCAACATAAAACCATTTATTTCTCCAACGTTTCATGTGTATACAAACACACTTCCTCAGGGAACCAATACAATTAAAAGAAGCATGAGTTTTTATCCGATTTGAATGAAACTTGGTATGTGTATTCATCTTGATAATAATTGCCGTCACCCCTGTCCGTCCGTCAACAGTTTCTTGTGTACGCGATAGAGACCAGAGTTTTTATCCGATTCGAATGAAACTTGGTATGTGTATTTATCTTGATAATATCTCGGATGAGTTCGAAAAGGGCGCGATTCCAGTCGTCAGTTTATGAGTTAATGCCCTTGACTTAGTGAAAAAACGTTCAAATTAACTTGTGTACGCGATAGAAGCTAGAGTTTTTATCCGATTTGAATGAAACTTATTATATGTATTCATCTTGATAATATCTCGGATGAGTTCGAAAATGGCGTGATTCCAGTCATCAGTATATGAGTTATTGCCCTTGACTTAGTGAAAAAACGTTAAAATTAACTTGTGTATGCGATAAAAGCATGAGTTTTTATCCGATTTGAATGAATCTTGGTATGTGTATTCATCTTGATAATATCTCGGATGAGTTTGAAAATGGTGTGATTCTTGTCATCGGTTTATGAGTTATTGCCCTTGACTTGGTGTAAAACCGTTAAAATTAACTTGTGTACGCGAAAGAAGCTAGAGTTTTTATCCGATTTAAATGAAACTTGGTATGTGTATTCATCTTGATAATATCTTAGATGAGTTCGAAAATGGCGCAATTCCAGTTGTCAGTTTATGAGTTATCGCCCTTGACTTAGTGAAAAAACATTAAAATTAACTTGTGTACGCGAAAAGCTACAGTTTTTATCCGATTTGAATGAAATTTGGTATGTGTATTCATCTTGATAAAAACTCAGATAAAATTGAGAAACATGTGTTTCTAGTCATCGGTTTATGAGTTATCGCCCTTGACCTAGTGATAAAACGTTAAAATTAACTTGTGTACACGATAGAGGCTAGAGTTTTCATTCGAATTGATTCAGCAAAATATCAGCTCTAATAAGTGCAATGGTGCAATCAACTTTTTCAAATATTCAAATTTGCTGAAGTGGGCGTATGTTACCTTGCCTGGCAAGCTATCTTTTACATTCGTAAGTGAAAAGAAGAAGGTACAATATTTTCAAATTCTGTAAGGTATGGAAGGCGGAATGGCTTTTTATTGAATGTTCCTAATTGCTATATCTTATTTCTAAATTCATATTTTTTACTTCTTAATTCATATATCTTAATTCTTAATTCTTATTTCTTCTTCTTTATTTGCACGTTTGATTCAACATTTGTCATTGAAAATTGACATTCGTATACACAAATCATAATTTGTATTGAAAATGAACATTCTTCGATAAACATTCGGTTTTCCAATTCCAACATATCTTCAAAATCAAAACGTCAAACACAAAACTCTACCAACAAATGTTCAATAACAAATGTTCAATAACAAGTCTCGCTCAACAAATCTTGCGAAACATTTCTCCAAATACATTTCTTGAATATATTGGAAGGTCATAATTATGACGACAAGCGGCGCTGATGGTTGTTAGCCGGAGTCAAGCCAGCAGACATTATGTATCGGCCACAAACGTAAAAAAAACTTGGAAGACACTAGAAAAGTCGACGAAATTAGTCGGTCAAATCATAGCCGTAGGGGCCCACGACTCAACAGGGGGCAGACTGACTGTTTGCCCGAATTTTAATGATATTTTGCCCGATTTCGCGAATTTTTTACCCGAAAGCATAATATTTAGGGGGCAGCTAAGGCATTTGTCAATTATTGTATTGGAACATAGTTTTCTGTATTTAGGTAATCTGTTTTATAGTTATGCCACTAGGTTTGTCCCCTGGTCCCCTGGTGAATATATACTCCTATTGACCAAGTCTGAAATTTTTTTTTTATTCATTCTAAGACGGAGTATCGCTTTAAATAAGTCAAGTTAAACTATTCTAAACGTTCATTATTCAAAACAATAACAAGGTATATGCCTGACAAGTACTTCTGTAGGGAAAACCTCGAATCAATGGGAGTTTTTTAGGTAACAAACTCCCCCCCCCCCTGTAAATTTGGGGATCATTCAAACTCAATATGAGTAAATATTCATCAATGGTGTCAATATAGAATTTAAAAAAAACTTACATAAAATAAAGGTGATTACTATTGAAAACGCCGAAAATTATATGTAAGCTTTTTAAAAGAGAATATATATATAAGATAATTTTATGGATTTTTTTATAGGTTAGATATTGTATGTTTATGACACCAGATAAATTCCCAAATGAATGGTCAGGAATATTATCTTAAAACAAAGACTGTCCTTGATTCAGTTAAATGAATTAATGTATTTTGAAAATAACAATTGACATTTATAAAGATTGTAATTAGAAACCCCCAAGTGCCCCCCCCCCCCTTTTTTTTTGTCGTTATGGGTCTGACAAGGAAGGCAAAGCTTTTTTTAACCCCAGACAATGCAACTTTTAGACTGGGCTTAATATCAATATTGATATTACTGCTAGCTTGACTCCCGCTAACAACCATCAGCGCCGCTTGTCGTCATAATTATGACCTTCCAATATATTCAAGAAATGTATTTGGAGAAATGTTTCGCAAGATTTGTTGAGCGAGACTTGTTATTGAACATTTGTTATTGAACATTTGTTGGTAGAGTTTTGTGTTTGACGTTTTGATTTTGAAGATATGTTGGAATTGGAAAACCGAATGTTTATCGAAGAATGTTCATTTTCAATACAAATTATGCTTTTTGTATACGAATGTCAATTTTCAATGACAAATGTTGAATTAAGCGTGCAAATTAGGAATTAAGAATTAGGATATCAGAAGTAAAAAATATGAATTAAGAAATAAGAAATAGCAATTAAGAACATTGAATAAAAAGCTATTCCGCCTTCCATAGTAAGGCTCAATTTATTTTTAAATATATTGTGTTATATATCATTGGAAAGAGTAGATCAAGCATAGTAAGACTGAGAAAAATATTTTGAAGTATGTAAATTAGATCACTTTAGAGCTCTTTAAAAATAGAAACTGCAATTTTCAACCGGAAGTAAACATCTATGAATATATCGTTGCATAGATAACTTTTATTCACAAAATTTGAATGTCCTGAGAAATGAACATTAAGTTTTGGTTATTACTGAAAATATTTAACTGTAAATTACGAAAATTGTAGATTAAATTTAAAAAATCTGTTTCCCATTTTTTGTTAGCAATCGATTGGAGAATCCATAGACAAATTGTTATATGTGGGTGAAATTTGATCAATTATATATTTTTGTGCACATAACAAACATACTGCAAAAAGAATTTTTTGAAACATCTTGAAATTCCGGAAGTTGGAATTTCAATATTAAGAGCAAATGACGTCGCAACCAGAAATGATATCGAAATTTCGAAAACATATTTTTGTTTGCCTTTAAAATGTCTACCTACCTGTAAGTTTTCAGAACAATCGAAGTAAAATTTGAAGAAAAAAAACAAGCACAGTTTTAATGGAAGTTGGTACAGCTTTTTATGCATGCACGTGCAGGCTACTAAATATTCATGACATACTTAATATTCATATTACATCATATGCTCAGAACATTCATAGTGGTTTCTTTAAATTCTAAAAACCACCTTAAGTTACTAATATTAATGTGGGCGTATATTGTAGTCCCCTGTCTGTCCGTCTGTCTGTCCACAATTGTTGTAGACACAATTAGAGAGCTGGTTTCTTGATGGATTTTGATGAAACTTGCTGTGAGTGTTCATAAACACCCAAGGATGAACCCTATTGAAAATCAGACTAATCGAAAAATATTTCATGGGTTATTGCCCTTCTTTTGAAAATATGTTGTGGACACGATAGAGAGGTGGTTTCTTGATGAAACTTGGTATGAGTGTTTGTATTGACCTTGGGATAAACCCTATTGAAAATCAGAAACATCGAAAAATATTTGATGAGTTATTGCCCTTGTTCTTTAAAACGCGTTAATTTTCCAGATTTAAACAAAGTTGTGGACACGATAGAGAGCTGGTTTCTTGATCGATTTTGATGAAACTTGCTGTGAGTGTTCATAAGCACTCAAGGATGAACTCTATTGAAAATCAGACTAATCAAAAAATATTTCATGGGTTATTGCCCTTGATTTTGAAAATATGTTGTGGACACGATAGAGCTGGTTTCTTGATGGATTTGATGAAACTTGGTATGAGTGTTTGTATTGACCTTGGGTGAACCCTATTGAAAATCAGAAACATCGAAAAATATTTGATGAGTTATTGCCCTTGTTCTTTAAAACACGTTAATTTTTCAGCCGTTAACAAAGTTGTGGACACGATAGAGAGCTGGTTGATGGATTTTTATTAAACTTGCTGTGAGTGTTCATAAACACCCAAATATGAACCCTATTTAAAATCAGACTAATCGAAAAATATTTTATGGGTTATTGCCCTTGCTTTTAAAAATATGTTGTGGACACGATAGAGAGCTGGTTTCTTGATGGATTTTGATGAAACTTGGTATGAGTGTTTGTATTGACCTTGGGTTAAACCCTATTGAAAATCAGAAACATTGAAAAATATTTGATGAGTTATTGCCCTTGTTCTTTAAAACGCATTAATTTTTCAGCCGTTAACAATGTTGTGGACACGATAGAGAGCTGGTTTCTTGATGGATTTTGATGAAACTTGCTGTGTGTTCATAAACACCCAAGGATGAACCTTATTGAAAATCATACTAATCGAAAAATATTTCATGGGTTATTGCCCTTGCTTTTGAAAATATGTCGTGGACACGATAGAGAGCTGGTTTCTTGATGGATTTTTATGAAACTTGGTATGAGTGTTTGTATTGATCTTGGGATAAACCCTATTAAAATCAGTTATTGCCCTTGTTCTTTAAAACGCGTTAATTTTTCAGCCTTTAACAAAGTTATGGATACGATAGAGAGCTGGTTTCTTGATGGATTTTGATGAAACTTGCCGTGAGTGTTCATAAACAAAATGGTACCTGCTCTGTTCTATTTATTCTTGTACTGCAAGAACTGACAGCTAAATTCCCAAGTGTAATTCATATTTCTTAAAACTTTACGATCCTATCCTGATTTTTTAACTTGAACAGAATGAATGACGATCATTGCGTCGATGAAAACTCGCGAAGTTTTTAGCCGACATTGAAAGGCATATACTAACTACAGGTAGGCCTGTAAAGGCAGTCATGAGCTGAATGTTTACAGGCTACATTAAAAAATAAACTGATTTTATGAAACGAAATTACAGGTATATTAAATTTGTACTCCCAGTCGCATAATAATCTACCGATAATGGAAGGACATGCTAAATGATGTCTACAGACGTCATATTGATGATTGACTGTTATTTTAATAATATGAAAACTTAAAAAGGCTTCAAAATTTCGTTTGGTGTTAAAGATTAGGCTCCTGTATAATTTCGATTGTAAAAGTGAAAGTAGAAATACCCGGATGTGTTATAAACATTTGTCACGTGTTATGGTGTGCTTAAAATGCCAAGTGTCGTGTGAAAATAGATCAAATTATCATCTTAATTAGGGGATTAATTAATAAGACAATGATAATCTCGTTACATGATGAGATTAACACGTGTAATGGGCAATCAGAATTTAATAATGATTGATTTTTTATTGATTTATGGTAAAGAATTTGGACATTGAAAAACGGTAGGTCCCGTAAAAATTATGCTTTCGAAAAAATGAAAAAGCGGTAGATTTTGACCTCCCGTCGGTAGATCGGGAGATGGCATGCAAAAGCGGTAGAAACCCGACATTATCGGGAGATTACACATGTATGTGTATAAGAAGTGAACTAGATTTGAGCTAGACGCCCCAGACTTTGTCAATCAATCTGCAAGTTGTGACTGACTATCTGTCCACTCTATATTTTGAATTTCACCTTTTGACAACATGTCCCTGAGTAAACAGATATCAATCTTTAATCTTTTATCAGTAATATGTTTTTGTTGAGTATACTGTGTCACACAGGGACCTATTATCAACAACACAATGAATTGGTACAAATCTGGTTTCAAGACTTAAAATTTCACATATTACAACTCTTTAAAGACAACATGCCTCAGCAGCCTCTTATAAAGCTAAAGATTCAACTGTAATGGTGCTTTTAACTACACAATGTATTTTAACATAATTAAAGCTGCCTTCCCGATATTGCCTACTAAAAACACTAAATAACCTCCTTGGGAGCCCTTACCTTTCAAATTTGCAAAAGATGCATCACTATAAGCCAACAAACAAAGCTTAGGGGTATTGCCCAGATTTGGAAACTTAAGATGGAAACTTTCACACTTAAGTTTTCTGACACTTTTGTTTGCTCGAAGGAGAACTTCCAAAGTTCCATTATTTGTGATACACTTACTTCACAAGCATCAAAAGAAATATCTGGTCTAGTTTGATTTGCTGTCCAATTCAATTGGCCGACCAAACCACGCAATTGACAAGCCTCAACTGTATTTTTTTTTAAATAATTATTTAATACCCCAGAATAAATGACAATACCAGGGATGGGGCCCTGGCTAATTGTCTTACAAGAAACGTAGTATGTTTGTACATAAATAGAAAAACCAAAGGAAAAAGAAACTAGATCCATAGGCTTTGCATGGTTCTGAGCAGTGCGTAACAGTTTTGAAATTATTTAAAGACTGTTTTTAAAAGGGGATGTATTGGTATTATTTCTAGACAAAGAAAGCTACCACTACTTGCGAAACCTTGGATGTTACTTGTAATGTCAAAAATCGCAAATTTCAATTGCTTATAAAACCGGAAGTATACATCGGACAACAAACATGAATACATCATTGGATAGATCTCAACGAGGGCAACAACTTTTGTTCAGATACCAAGGTCATCAAAGGTCAAGGTCAAAAGATATTAGCCTTGAAAGTTTTAGTAATTGCATAAAAAAAATTAAAACGGAAAAAAAAAAAAAATTGAAATCAAAATGAAAAAATCGGCGTCTATACTTTGTTTAGCAATCGACTGAAATTTCCAAAAATACTAAAATTACGGATTCCACCCATAAGCCTGAGGCCCCATTTTTAATTTTATAAAAGTTACTTATATCAAAATGGCGGATGATCTGTTACTTCTGGGCCGGATTTGTTTATTTCGAATTTTTGCTATAACAAATTGTAACACATTGCAAAAAAAAAATTTCAAATATCTACAAAATTCCGGAAGTTGAAATTTCAAATTTACGAGCTAATTACGTCAAAACCGGAAGTGATATCGAAATTTTGAAAACAGAATTTTGTTCGCAATCAAAATATCATTCTTTCTGTAAATTTTCATATCGATTGAAATAAAATTTGAAAAAAACACGCACAGTTAAAATGGAAATTTGCAGAAAATTTTCAAATTTTAAATCGTGCAATTTTTATTTAAGGATTTATTGTCATACATCATTGGAAAGAGAAAATTATGCATAATATGATTGTTGAATCATTTTTGAAGTATATACACTAGGTCACGTGTCAGGACTGTTTTAAGTCAAAAATCACAAATTTCAATTGCCTATAAAACCGGAAGTATACATCGGATCACCAAAATGAATACATCATTGGATAGATTTCATCAAGGGCAATAACTTTTGTTCAGGTACCAAGGTCACCAAAGGTAAAGGTCAAAAGATATGAGCCTTGAAAGTTTTAGTAATTGCATAAAAAATCAAATTTAAACGAAAATAAAAAAAATATTGAAATCAAAATTCAAAAATCGGCGGCTAGACTTTTTTAGCAATCTATTGTAGTTTCCAAAAATACTGAAGTTACGGATGCCGCTCATAACCCTGAGGCCCCATTTTTAATTTTACAAAAGTTACTCATATCAAAATGGCGGATGATCTGTTACTTCCGGGTCGGATTTTTTTATTTCAAATTGTTGTTATAACAAATTATAACACAATGAAAAAAACAAATTTGAAATATCTTCAAATTTCCGGAAGTTGAAAATTTAAATTTACAAGCTAATTACGTAAAAACCGGAAGTGGTATCAAAATTTTGAAAACTTCATTTTGTTTAGAATCAAAATGTCTATACACCTGCAAATTTGCAGATTGAACGAAATGAAATTGTAGAAGTTGAAAAAAAACGCAAAAATTAAAATTAAGAAAATAGGCAACTAAAAGTCAAAATTTGAGAAGTTTAAAACCTTTATTTAGTAGCGTACAGTTATGGAAAACAGTTCAAAACAGTTTGATAAAAATCGGATCAAAAATAGAGACGTGAGATTCCAAAAACCAAAATTGTGTTTTTTGTTCTACCTCATTTCCGGTTTGTCAAAATGGCACATGAGTAATTTTTCTTTAAATCGAAATTCAGAATCAGGGAATCATCTGATTTGATTAAAAATGATGTCTAGGGAATCATCAATCGATTGCTAACAAAACATGGCGAGCCGATTTTTGAATTTCAATTCAGAATTTTTTTTATTTCCAGTTTAAAATTTTCAGTAATAGTCAAAACTTTTAAGGCTCATATCTTGTGACCTTGACCTTGAGTGACTTTGTGCCCTAAACAAAAGTTGTTGTCCTTGACAAGATCTATCCAATGGCATAATCATTTTAGATGGCCAATGTTTACTTCCGGTTTTATGGTCGTCAGAAAATTGCAATTTTTAACTTTAAACAGCTCTGTCACGTGAACTAATTTACATACGACACAAATTATTTTTGATTCGTATTGTGCTTGATCTACGCTTTCCAATGATATATGACAATATGTATTTGAATTATAATTCCGCGTTTTAGAATTTGAAAATATTGGTAGTATTGCTGGTATTCCCGCATCCCTTTTAGTTAACCTGCCTGTATACTGGTAGCCATGCGCCCCTTTTATTTGGTCTGACTCCTTGTAGTCCCGCACCCTTTTATTTAGTCTGTCTGCTGGTATTTTTGAATCCATTTTATCTGCCTTTTTATACGCCCACATGAAAGTATGGACGTATATTGCCATCACCACTGTCCGTCCGTCGGTCAACAGTTTCTTGTACACGCGGTAGAGACTCAAGTTTTTATCCGATTTGAATGAAGCTTGGTATGTGTATTTATCTTGATAATATCGTTGTCGGTTTGAGAGTTATTGCCCTTGACTTAGTAAAAAAAAACGTTAAAATTAACTTGTATACGCGATATAAGCTAGAGTTTTCATCCGATTTGAATGAAACTTGGTATGTGTCTTCATCATGATACTATCTCGGATCAGTTCAAAATTGGCACTATTCCAGTCGTCGGTTTATGAGTTATTGCCCTTGACTTAGTGAAAATGTTAAAATTAACTTGTGTATGTGATGAAGGCTGGAGTTTTTATCCGATTTGAATGAAGCTTGGGATGTGTATTCATCTTGATAATATCTCGGATGAGTTCGAAAAGTCGGGTTAAGCATTATTGCCATTAACTTGACCTTGACCTTTTTTTGTTGAAATTTCTAGGAGAGAAATGTATTTTATTTTCAAATTTTAATTCGATCGTTACAGGTATAGTCAAACAGATGTTTCGTTTGTCTGCCTGCTGGTATTCCCGCATCCCTTTTATTATCCCTGCAAACATATTTTCCATTGTACTCTATACTGAGTACTGACACATATAAAATTGAGTGAGTATTTTGACAAGTGCACTTTTATCTGTAAAACTCTTATCATTGGTTGAAAAATGTGGCATTTCATCCATGTATCAGGTGGGTTGCGCACTGCTCGGTACCGTCTTCATGGTTCTAGTTATGATTAATTCTATAATATAATTACAACATACCTTGAAAATGAATATGATAACATTGTAGGTAACATAGGCCATGCGTTGGTGACACTTCAGTCAGACATACAATATTTTGGAATTACAGGTTTTACTACCAATAGAAATACGACATTTCGCCCTATGACTATAAAATGAAATCTAATTGGCCGAGACTAACGAGATTTTGAGTCATGATAGTTAACATTGTGGTCTTAACTTACCTAAATAAGGAGTTACTTCCCCTGTATCCCTATAGTTAGATTATTAATGGTAGCAGAGCAATGGCAACGAGTTACAAAAATCCACCAAAATTTGGGGATGATCTTTCCTATGAAACTTGGAAAAATGAACTTGAAGTGTGGAGACTCATGAATGATGTTGATGTCAAGAAACAAGCACTGGCTGTAAAGCTAGGGAAAAGGCTATTGAAATAGCTGCAGCAGATCTTAATAAAGATGATGGAATGAAAACCCTTATTGATAAATTGGATGAATTGTTCAAAAAAGATGAAAAAGATGCTGCCTATGAGGCCCATTCTAATTTTAAAAACTTTAAGAAAACGGCAGAAAGTTCAATGAGTGAGTATGTTAATGAGTTTGAACAGAAATATCAGAAAGCTAAGAAGTATGATATGACTATATCAGATGCTGTGTTAGCATATAAACTTTTGGATAATGCTAATTTGTCAAATACTGAGAGAAAACTGGCCTTAACAGCCACTGGAGATGGTAAATTGAAGTCTATGAAGTCAGCACTGAAGAGAATTTTTACAGATTCACAAAGCAAGAATCTTGAAGAAAAAAGTACAGGAATTACAATCAAAGAAGAATCAGCTTTATACACAGGACCAAGGCATGAAATAAGCGTCCGGACACGGACATTGTCCGGTACAATTTCGGCTCATGTCCGGTACAATGTCATTTGAGTCGGACATTTTGTCCGATACAAAATTAACGAAAGTTAAATATTTTCTCTTTGGACGATCGTCAATTTTAGTCAATCTGATCGTTTTTAACAGACTATAGAAGTTTTATGTCCTTCAAACATGTTTATTTTCATCCATCGCATTGACTTCAAATCGTAAAAAGAACGGCATAGGAATGTCAGATAAAACGGCAACGAGTCAAAACGGTAACGAATTTTAAGAGTCAAAAGGGTAATAAAGTTATAACAGTAACAGATCTACTAAAGCGGTGACAATGCATTTGCCAAAACAATAAGTAAAGGTTAATAGATTAATGAAATTTCATATCTATATGTCACTGTAATTTATTTTAACATTGACTCAAGGTCGCACGCGTAAGAATCGAGATCGAAAAAAGGTCGAATAAGACTACAGGGAGCGTCTGGATAATCAAGTAAAATAACAATGGGGCGGTGTAGACCCAAATTAGTACAAATTTTTTCATGAATTTTGAAGTAGTTTTATTTCTATAATTACCATATAATATCAGAATAAGACACGGTAATCATTTGTTTAATATATTATGGCGAAATTCAATCACGTTTTTACTTATATTTCAAATATAAGGTAAGGATTTTATACATTGATGTACTCTGACTTCCGACCCGGATTTTTTTTAGAAGCATCGTGTTAAAGTGGCACCGCCGGATGTTGATAAACTCCGCCAGATTGTCAAAACCGAAAGTAGAAAAAATGAAAGGGCGAAATTCATTGGCTTCTATAAATAAGTTTCTCTTATTGTCCAATCAGATAATAGAAGACGTTCTGTTCTTCAATTTTTATCGGTACCGATTTCCTTTTTTACGGCTTGACCATTCTTTGAGAAGTAGCCTATCGGGAATATAAATAATGTCTTTTCCAGTGACATAAATTAATATTTGCTAGTTGGTAACCTATATGTACAGGTGAGAGAACGGCGAATTTCTGTCATATAACGCCGGTTTTGGCATACACTTTTATAAAGAAAAATGTCCGGTACAAATTATCCGATGTCCGGAACAAATTGATTTGTGCCGGACAAACTGTCCGGCCCGATTTGTAGAGTTATTTCATGCCTTGCACAGGACAAAAATATAAGAAGCAGCCTTTTCAAAGATCAAAGACAAATACCTCAAATATGCAAGGGGGTCATTGTCCATCTGGGACATCTACAACTGGATCCTTAAGAGGCACAAATCCTTTGCGTTTTGGAAAGAGAACTACCTGTGCAATTTGTAATTCAACATTTCACTGGGCGAAGGACTGCCCCCACAAACTTTCCGATGTTAATTATTCTGAATGTGAAGAAGAACAAGAATTGTGTAATATGACATTGTTTACAAAATCAAGTGAACTTTCCAAGAATGAAGTTTTCATGACTGAATGTTTCGGATGTGCCGTTTTGGATACAGCATGCTCAAAGACTGTGTGTGGCATAAAATGGATTGACAATTATATTGAAAGTTTACCAGCAAAAGAAAAAGGAAAAGTCAAAGAGAGGAATAGTAAAAAAGAATTTAAATTTGGAGATGGTGTTAGTAAACAATCTTTTAAATGTGTGAATATTCCTGTGAAAATTGCTGAAATTTACTGTAATATACAGTCTAATTAAAATCAGACCCTAATTTCGTTCGTTCGTTTTTTTTTAAATCCGGTTTTTTAACCACTACATTTGGGTCTGAGAACGTCGCGCTTTGCCAGCCGTTCAGGTTAACTTTGACCTAACCTTAATGACCTTTGTTTTAACCAATCAGATCTTTGCCCTCTCCCGCGCTGGGATTTTGTTCGCGAACAACAGGTGCATTCTAGGATTCCTAAGTGCTGTAGACTAGCTTATCAGGTCATGTTTATCAAGGTAAGGTCAAAGTTAACCTGAACGGCTGGCAAAGCGCGACGTTCTCAGACCCAAATGTAGTGGTTAAAAAACCGGATTTAACAAAAAACGAACGAACGAAATTAGGGTCTGATTTTAATTAGACTGCTGTAATATAGATACTGAAGTTGTGGAAGCAGACATTCCATTATTACTTAGTAAAGTATCACTCAAACGAGCTAATACTGTTCTTGATTTAGCCAATGACAAAGCCTCAATGTTTAAACGTCCAGTACAACTGCAGTTTACCTCAAGTGTATTGATTTAAGAGACAAAATGAAGACTGTATCTGATGAAACCCTTGAAGATGTTATGATTTTTGAAGAAAATTTGTCACAGAAAGAAAAAAGTAAGATGTTAGAAAAATTACATAAACAATTTGGACATGCTAATAGTGAAAGATTGAAGAAACTTATAGTGAGTGCTGGACATAACGATAAACAAATGTTTATGAACTTTTAGATGATATAGTTAAAAATTTCAAAGGCCTGAACATAAACCAGCTGTTGGTTTCCCTTTAGCGTCAGAATTCAACAAAACAGTTGCGGTAGATCTACATCAATTGGATAAAAATTTATGGTATCTTCATATGATTGATGAATTTTCCAGATTTAGTGCAGGAGCAATCAGGAAAAACAAATATCCAGAAACTTTTGTTAAACTTTTTTATAAAAATGTGGATTGGGATACATTGAGCACAAAAAAAGTTGTTTAGTAGTGACAATGGCGGAGAATTCAATACTGTAAGGCTACAAATTATTGCGAGATAGAAATTAATGCGTTAAATGCGACCTATCCGCGATTGCATTAATTTGTATCCGCATTTTAAAATACATATTTCCAAGTGAATTATATGGACAAAAGGTAATACAGTATAACTTGTATTAAGCAGCCAGTCAAGGGAATGCTTAAAAATGGCTGCTTACTAAGGGATGGTGCTTAATAGAGGTAGATGTATGGCACACCTAGTTTAGAAGGATAAGTTTGTTATTTGTAACTATATGTACATGCACTTGAGAAAAACAGCAATAACAATTTAAATAGCAATAGCAATGTCCTATATAAAAATATTATTTTAGACAAGTCTCTAATACACCTTTGAATATTTCATTACTTATTTTAATAATTATTTACAACATTAGGTCTAATTATATCAGTGTATGAGTAAAATTCAAGGATTATAGACAAAGTTTAATCTGTTTGGGAGTAATTAACTGTTAGTTTAATTAATGGGATTAACAAGGATTAAGGAAAATGACCGCTGATTGCAGGGTGACACATGTTTATTGTCAAGAAAAGGGTGACCGCTGGCCGCGTCAAGAGGGTGGTGTTGAATAGAGGTAAATTTGGTTGAAAATTGCATGGGATGTAACTTGGGTGGCCTTTCATTAAAGGGTGGTGCTGAATACAGGTGACCGTTGGACCAAGTTTAACTGTATAGGTCAAGTATTTAAATTGAGACCGGGCTGGATTAAGTAATTAGGTAATCTCTAAATTTGAAGCTGATAAGTAATCAAACTCGTTGATCATGGCTTGAGTTTTAATGAAAAAAAACCCTTAATTGATAAGATTAGAGGTGAATACAGCACTAGACATCATACTTCCATTTTCTTTTAATGATATTAAAAAATGCGACACCTATCGCGGATCGCATTAATTTGTACTCGCATTTTAGTCTGTATATACCATGTCGCATTAATTTGTTGACGCATTAATTTCTAGCCTTACAGTAATAGAACTATGCAGGATATGTGTGAGAACTTTAGTATTCAACTCATGACAACCGCTGCCTACTCTCCATGGAGTAATGGACTTTTAGAACGACACAACTATACATTAACAGAAATACTGAACAGAATTCAGAAAGATGATGCATGTGACTGGGAAACTGCATTATCTTGGGCATTGATGTCAAAGAACTGTTTAGCAAATGTACATGGGTACAGCTCGTATCAACTTGTTTATGGTAAAAACCCAAATCTTCCCAGTTTATTTAATGATCGTTTACCAGCTTTAGAGGGCACTACAACTAGTACTATAATAGGTGAACATATCAAAGCTTTATATTCAGCACGGAAAGCGTTCACAGAAGCAGAGTGCTCTGAGAGATTAAGAAAAGCTTTCAGGAAACAGACTCCTCCTACAACTGAACTCTGTCAGACTGGAGAGAAAGTGTACTATAAACGTCCTGATGGAACTGAATGGAAAGGCCCAGGAGCAGTAATTGGACAGGACGGGGTTATAGTTTTCATTAGACATGGCGGAATAGTTGTCAGAGTCCATAGATGCAGAATTAAAAAGTTACACGAGTCGGACAACAAAGAAAACATGAAGACTAAAAATGAACATAATGAAATTGATCAATGGAAACAAGTTGAAGAAGATATTATTGAAGAAGATGAAGAAAGTTTTGATAGAAACACAGAAAATACTGATGATGTGGGTCAAGCAGAGAAAGATGTGCAGTTGTGGCCAGGACAAGTCATTAAGTATATTAAGGACAATACAAGTAATGAAGAGTTTCAAGCTAAAGTTTTAAATAGAGCCGGTAAAGTCACTGGTATCCATAAAAATTGGTTTAATGTGGAATATCAAAGTCCGAATGAAATGATTGGAACAAAACAATCAGTTGTGTTTTCACAGATGTCAGATATTGAAATCTTGCCCAATGATAATCATGAGTCCGATGAAGAAAGTGTGATGATACTAGAAAATGTGTCCTTTGATGAAAGTAAATTAGCATAACTAGAATCTTGGAAAAATAATTCAGTTTATAAAGAGATAGAAGATAAAGGTCAAAATTGTATAAGCACAAGATGGGTTTGTACGTTAAAAGAGACGGTCAGTGGAATTAAACCTAAATCAAGACTTGTTGTTCGTGGATTTGAAGAGTTAGAAAATGAACAGATTCAAAAAGATTCTCCAACATGCGCTAAGGAATCACTCAGGGTCATTTTAAGTGTTTTAGCATAAAATAAATGGAAACCTTATTCGATGGACATAAAAACAGCTTTTCTTCAAGGAAAATCTATAGAAAGAGATATTTTTGTACGACCTCCTAAAGAAGCTCAATCTAATGGAAAGTTATGGCCTTTAAACAAGTGTGTATATGGTTTGGGCGATGCATCGCTATATTGGTACAATACTGTTAGGGATATAATGATTGATTTAGGAGCCAAAATATCTAAAATTGATCCTGCAGTTTTTATTTGGTCAAATGATGAAGGACAATTAAAGGGACTTTTAGCTTGCCATGTAGATGACTTTATTTGGGGTGGTGTGTCAGATTTTGAAGAAACGGTTATAAAGCAAATTCGTAACAAACTTTGTGTTGGTAAAGAGGAAAATACCAGTTTTAAATATGTTGGTATAGATTTGGAATATAAAGATGGTGATATTTTCTTGAATCAGTCTAACTATGCCAAAAGTATTATACCTATCAACATACCTTCATCAAGACTTCAACAGAAGGAATCCTCACTTAATGAAAAGGAAATACATAGTTTACGATCGCAAGTTGGACAAATTCTTTGGATAAGTCGACAAAGTCGTCCAGACCTAATATTTGATGCATCAAGTCTAGCTTCAAGAATTAAAGATGCCAAAGTTAAGGACTTAATTGATGCAAATAAACTAATCAAAAGAGTAAAGTCAGAAAACTTGACTCTCAAATTTCAAAAATTAGATGGTGATTTATCTCTAGTAGTGTATAGTGACTCTTCACTTGGTAATCGTGAAGATGGTGGAACCCAAGGTGGTCACTTGATACTTTTAAAAGGAGAGAAAGGGAAATTTTCTCCTATTTCATGGAACTCTAAAAGAATCAGACGTGTTGTAAGAAGTACATTATCTGGAGAAACTCTCGCTATGGCAGATGCGATTGACAGTGGTGTGTTTATTTCCACTTTGTATTCTGAACTTGTAACTGGTTGTGCAGATCCGACAAAATTACCTCTTGTTTGTGTTACTGACAATAAATCATTACTAGAGGATGTTAAATCTACAAAATGTGTAACAGAAAAACGTCTACAATTAGAAATAACTGGAATCAAAGAAATGATAAGAGACAATCAAGTGAAGGAAATTAAGTGGTCCGATACGAAAAGACAATTAGCTGATTGCTTGACCAAAAGAGGAGCCTCTTCATTGACATTAATGAAAACACTTGATGCCGCCATTTTGAAATTCCAAACAGTAGTTTTTGTTATAGGACAATCTTATACTTACCTCAAGTAGAGCGTTACTATTTCAGTTCTCATTTATGGTTGTAAAACTTTCAAAATTTTATTTAAAAGAGACACAGGGAGATTGATAACATTGTGGTCTTAACTTACCTAAATAAGGAGTTACTTCTCCTGTATATAAAACAATTACTTACCTTACTTCCTGTTTTGACTTCCTGTTGAGGAACCATGTGTTTTGAATAAATAATAGTTATAGACAAAGTGTTTTTAATTATATTGGACAGGGTCCCTATAGTTAGATTATTAATGATGGCCAGTTAAATTGTGCTGAAAATTAAAGAAAAAAGTGACATTTGCTGCGGTGGGTGGTGGTTGTAAAATTCCGAATTCCCGAACTGTCCAAATTGGCCGAATTGGGTCAGAAAAGACAAAAAAATCGAAACTAAATTTGCGCCAAAGGTCGTGCACAAATTCAAGATTTTAAACATTTTACACCAAAAAACAAATATTTTTAAAGAGTATTTCTTTGGTCAAATCACAATTTTTATGTTTCGTGTAGTTCAATGTTATTGAGCTGATTCATAATAATACTGTCTATCGATTATGATTTTATTTTTAATAAGTATACAATTGCTGTTAGTCAATGAACACTTTTGAACAAAACAAACAAGGGAGCCGCAGTGGCTCAGTGAGTTAGACGCTTGCACGCTAACCTGAAGGTTCAGGGTTCAATCCTGGCGTGGGTCGAGATGATACCTTCGGATTTTTCAACCCGGTTTCCCCCTGTCAGTGATGCAGGTCAGAAGGGCTGACATGGAAAAAGCATCTAGTCGTTCGGATAGGACAATACACCGAGGTCCCGTGTGCTATTGGCTGTGCACGTTAAAGGTCCCTCGACAGTTGGAAATCGATAATAAGAGAAGGCTAATGCCGCTGTCTGTCCTGGCAAAATTTTTCCTCATTGCACACTGCATGGCGTTTGCCCGTCCTCAGTTAGCCCATATAGGTGCAGAAAAGTAGGACGTAAAACTCCATTCATTTCATTTAAAAAAAAAAACAAGATAAAACAAACTCGGGACACTGTTTATAACACACTCCAACCACTTTTCATGACTCACACGGACACATTTTTACACGCCACATAATAATGTATAATGTGATTATTATTGTCCGTCCATCCACAATTAGCTTGAGAACGCTAGAGTCCACTAAAATTTGGTTTGATTCGACGAAGGATCATAGAGTTTTAACCCTAATGATACACAGAAATAATGTTAAATCTGGCATGTTAAAGTTTTTATACGCCCACACATTAATGTGTGTTCAATAAAGTAAAAGACACACAAAGCCTTTCACAAAGTGTTTTACTGGTCCATTTTTAGTTGATCCAAATAATGTGGATACTCTATAGCATAACACATGGGTAAACATTCATAAATATAATCAGCTACAGGACTTTAGGACTATTAGTTTTTCTGTAGCAGATTATTTTTATACGCCCACACATTAATGTGGGCGTATATTGTAGTCGCCCCTGTCTGTCTGTCTGTCCGCCTGAGTAGTTATAGTAGTTATAGATTGAACGCATGTTTCCCCCATTCCATTTTTCATTTCATGGGGGAAAAAACATGCGTTCAATCTATAACTACATGAGGAAAAAATGCAACCAAATTGAGCGTACCCAAAACAAAACCTCTACATTTCATAAAACACCCTACATTTTTCATAGAATTCTTACAACAAACACCTTCAATAAATTTCCTACATTCCATCAAAAAAAAACATATTAAAAATAGGATGAGTTTAATTTTAAAACATGAACAATACAGATTCGAAGATTATTCAGGCGACGGTATCTTTTCATCTATATTTTCTCTAGGTTCAAAAATAATTCCAAAAGTAGCTGGCTTTGTTTCAAACAACAAATCCCTAATTTCCTCCGGAGCTCAAGCAGTTGGGTCCGTGGCAAAAGCAGGCTTAAGAATAAACGACGCCGTGAAAAAATCCGACGAACTGAAAGAATTACAGCAAATAAGAGAACTACGAAACAAGAGAATAGAACAGCAGGTAAAAGAGGGAAAAGGGTTTAAAGTTATAGGATAAAAATGATAGTCGCTCACGCTCCAAAAACTTATTTTGGTTCCGATATTCAAAAATCATTAGGATATCTTCCTGGTTTTCCATGGGCTAAATACTCCGGTGAGAAACATCTTCCGGGTCATAATTATACTGGCCCAGGCACTAGGTTAGATCTACGACTAGACCAAAACGATAATCCCAAACCAGGTGAAGAACCTGTCAATAGAGTTGACGCTGCTGCACTTAAACATGATATTTTATACAGAAACAAAGACATAAACTTCAGACACGAAGCAGACAAACAAATGATAATCGAACTCGAAAATATTCCAAATCCAACATTCAAAGAGAAAATGCAAAGAGCGATAATCATAAAACTGTTAAAAGCAAAGATGAAATTGGGTATGGGATTGGCAGATGAAATTCATAAAGAATTTAGAAAAAACAAACATTATTTAAAAGTTAAAGTATTTGATAAAGATGAAATATGGTCAGCAGATTTAATTAATATGCCAGTTGAAAGGGGATATAAATATTGTTTAACAGTTATTGATTTATATACACGTTATGCTTGGGTTATTCCTCTCAAAAACAAAACTGGAATATCAGTCAAACACGCATTTGAAACCATAATGAAACAATCTGACAGACGGCCCCAAAAGTTATGGGTAGATAAAGGGAGCGAATTTTATAACAAAAATATGAAATCTGTTGGGTTTGAAATTTACAGTACTCACAACGAAGGTAAGGCTGTAGTTATTGAAAGATTCAACAGGACTCTAAAAAATAAACTATTCAAAAAGTTCACGGAATTAAAATCTCAAAAATGGCTAAAAATATTACCAGAGGTCGTACACGAATACAATAACAAAATACATTCATCTATAGGAGTGTCACCAGCACAAGCCTCAAAAAATCCAAATATTATAAGATCAATTAACGCGCAACATAACTACGAAAATGAGATAAACAATTTAAATATTAAACCCAAATTTAAAGTCGGAGATCGAGTTCGTATTTATAAATATAAAAGTAAATTCGAAAAAGGATATGTTGGTTATTGGACAAACGAAATATTTATCGTAGATAAAGTAAATAGCACATCCCCTCCAACATATGAATTAATCGATCAAGACAAAGAACAAATTATAGGTAGGTTTTATCAAAATGAACTTCAAAAAACCGACTTTTAAAAATGAATAAATTTCTCGATAAATATGGAACCGATACAACCACAAACTTCCAACTTATGAGATGGGCGAATGAGTTAAACATATCACCGTTTTATTATTGTATGAGAGATGAAATAAATAATCTCAAAAGTAAGAAAGGTAAATTCTACGCTATAACAAATATACACACTTCCGATCAAAAAGGTGTTCATCATTCTGCTTTGTACAAAGACTCTAACTTTTATTTTTTCGACTCTTTTGGATTAGATCCCACTGAAGAGATAATGAATATAACTAATCAACCAATTAAATCTTCTACATTTCAAATACAAAAGCCGGGTCAAAAGTTTTGTGGACAACTTTCACTTTGGGTTTTATATCAGTTGAGTTTAGGAAAACAGTTCGAAGAAATTGTGATAAATTTAACTCAATAAAAATGGCAAATAAATTTGGTTTAGGCGCTTTATCTTTAGATACTAAAAAACCAAACACTACATTTTCAATCAATAAAATCAAACCATATTTTGTGGATCAAATCGGAGACATTCTTCAGGGTGATATTGATATGAATAATTTTGGTATAACTAATTTAAAATCTCCGGAAAACGATAATGATGCCGTTCATAAGAAATATTTAATGGATCAAATAAATTTAATTGAAGTAGATAAAAACCATTTAAAAGATCGAATAGCTGATGTGAAAAGATTCTTCAAACGACAAATAAATAATAAAGATTTTATAAATGAATCTAAATTGAAAGAATTAGATTATATTGATGATAGTAAATTACAACAAGAAGTAACAAGTTTAAAAAGTTTTATTCAACAACAATTAGTCAATACAATAGATAAAACTCAATTACAAAATTTAAGGTCATTAATATCTAATTTAGATGACAAGATTACAAAGCAAAAAGTAGATCTTAAAAAACTAATATCCAATATTAATCCAGGCATAAGTGAAGACAAATTAACCGCATTAGAAAGTAAACTTAGTGATGATAGCGAAATACAAAAACAAATAGAATCTATTCAACAACAATTAGTCAATACAATAGATAAAACTCAATTACAAAATTTAAGGTCATTAATATCTAATTTAGATGATAAACTAACAAAGCAAAAAGTAGATCTTAAACAACTAATATCCAATATTAATCCAGGCATAAGTGAAGATAAATTAACCGCATTAGAAAGTAAACTTAGTGATGATAGCGAAATACAAAAACAAATAGAATCTATTCAACAACAATTAGTCAATACAATAGATAAAACTCAATTACAAAATTTAAGGTCATTAATATCTAATTTAGATGATAAACTAACAAAGCAAAAAGTAGATCTTAAAAAACTAATATCCAACATTAATCCAGGCATAAGTAAAGATAAATTACAACAAGAATTAACTGCTCTGGAAACTAAATTTAAAACTGAATTACAAAACGAACTAAAAACTATTGATGATAGTGAAATTAAAACTTATATTCAACAACAGATACAAAATATTGATGATAGTGAAATTAAAACTTATATTCAACAACAGATAGAAAATATTGATGATAGTGAAATTAAAACTTATATTCGACAACAGATAGAAAATATTGATGATAGTGAAATTAAAACTTATATTCAACAACAAATACAAAATATTGATGATAGTGAAATTAAAACTTATATTCAACAACAAATACAAAATATTGATTATAGTGAGATTCAACAACGGATAACTACTATTAATAATGAAGTTTTAAAACAGGAAAGAAATATAACCACATTACAAAATAATCTCAATGAACTAGAATATATTAAACCCTATTATATCTTTCTTCCATTGTCTAAATACAATAAAGATTATTTGGTGGAAGCAATCAGTGGAGAACTCATTTATAATTATAAATATGGGTTTAAAGTAAATATTAAAAAAGATAAAGATACTCATGGAAGCTTATCTGATATTATGACTTCTTTTGAGGGGAATGCTATAATTGACATATTTTTTCCTATGAAGGTAAAAGTCGATTTACCAATTTATTATCAATATATAGATTATAAGAAATCTATTGCATCTGTTCACTTTATCAAAAATGGTAACATCGTAGATACTAAAGTATTAAATCCTCTTCAGAACAATTTTAATATTTCGTCAAATCAGTTGTATATAGATAACCTTAGAATCTCAATCGAGCCGAGAGAACTTGGAAGCGAACTCGAGCTGGGAGTTGAAAGATTACCTTATGAATTTAAGTTATATGATATGATATTGGAAACGGAAACTTCACCATCAGTAAGCATAATTAGAAATCCAGAACCACGAGAAGAAGACACACAGATTTATGATTTTTTACGAACAACAGACTTTGAATATGTGAAACTATATTTTGTTCATAATGATCTTTACTTCTCTGTTGATGTTAATAAAAATCAACAATTTAAACATTTTCCAATATTATTAGCAGAAAGACTAGACATATCATATTTTTTCATAGAAATCTCTATTGAAAAAAAAACAAATTTTTTTGTTTATCGGGATAAGAAGAACAAGGAGTCAAAACAAGAAGCATTCTTAGTAGAGGTAAAAGTCAATATTGTACAAAACATTAATAGACAAAGAGCATTGTCGGAAATTCACTTAATTTAACGTTTAAAAATGGAACAAGAAAGTAGACAAAAATACCTGATAGACAAACAAAACGAACTAAAAGTAAAACTAGAACAATATAATAAATGTAAGAAAAGATGGAGTAGAATTGATTCTGCTTTCAAAGCACTAAGTGTAGTTTTAACAGTAGGAACAACAATTGCAACGGCAGTAACTGGCGGATTGATGGTGCCAATACTTATTCCAACTGTATTAGCCGCAATTACTGCTATTCAAACCTCATCTTGTGGATTGATTGCTATGGGTTTTACATCCAAACAGAAATCTTATTTTAAAAAGAAAACCGAAATTTTAAATGCATATCTTAATAAGTTGTATATTTTCTTCGAAAGATCAAGAGAAGATAAGATCATTAGCGTTGAAGAGTTGGAAGAATTTAATGAAATTTTGGATAAATTTAATATACAAATATCAGCAATAAAAGATAATAAAAAAGAACTCCAAAAATTAGGTAATTAAAAAAAAACATATAAAAAATATGAATAACATTGAAATTATAGACGATGAAACATTCATAGAAAACGTACTATTTACCGATCTTATCAGGGCTATTACTCATAAATTTTCAACATTTAAGGGTCAAATTGAAATAGATGGTAGGATAATCGAGAATGGAAATCACAAACAATTCATGAAACTTCTTGGTTTCAATGCCAAAACTTTTAAGACCATTTTGTCTAATATGGATGCAAAATCTGACTGCTCGGATTGGTATTTTACAGGGAAAATAATTTTACGTAGAGACAATTTTAAGGAAATAAGAAGATCAAACGCTGGTAGAGGAACTGAACTACTTAAAAAGATAAATGAATATAAAGGTAGAAATTGTTATATACCAACAGATGGTAACTGTTTTATCAAATGCGTAAATCATGTTTTGAAAAAAGATTTAACAAATAAATTTCAAACATTCATTAATACATTTCCAAAAGCGAATAGAAAAGGAGTAATGACAGCTGCTAGAATTAATAAATTCAATGAGAAATGTAATACTTCATTTCAAATTTACACTCCCGAAAATAGAAATGTACGCCCCACCCTCACAGACAAGGACAAGGCATTAGATTGGGTTTTATATTTACATAACTCACATTTCTGTCTTATAAGAAGAAATCAAAAAAGTTTAGGGATTAAAGAAATAGAAGATAATTATGAACAGGTATGGAAAACATGTAGAGATGATAATGCTGTAAAAGAAGTATCACCTTTGAAACTAAACGTATTTTCAAATATGAGTGATGATACTTTATTCGCTTGGGACTGTGAAACGTATTCAGATAGTGAAACGCGTAAAGCAATTCCTTATTCCTGTACGTTAATTAATTTAGAAAAGCTAAGAAAAAAGTTAGAGATGATACCTCCCACTGATAATATTCCAGAAGCATTTTATAACAAACTAATGAAAATAGTAGAAATATTTGTAGGCACAGATTGTATAGATCAAATGTTGAAATATTTAGGTAAATATGATAAAAAAAGATTAACATTGATTTCTCATAACGGTAGTGGTTTTGATAACTGGATCGTAATTAAAAACGTAAAGAAACTAACACAATGTCCACTAATAACACCCAGAGGAATTCTTTCTTTACCATTATCTAATCCATACACTGATGAAGATTTACAGAAAAGATGGAAACGACAGAAAGATATAAAAAGTAAATCCAATTATTTACAGCATATTAATTTCACATGTTCCTATCAACACGAAGCATCTAGTTTAGCAACATGGGGAAAGTCGTCTAATCTACCAATGAATTTGAGAAAGATCGTTGATGTAGATATTGCAAAATATACCAAAGATAACTGGGAAATTTTAAGACACGAATGGGAACCATATGCAAAGCGAGACACCCTATGTCTTGGAGCATGCTTGATAAAATATAACAAAGTTATGAAAGACGTTGTATTCCAGAGCGTTTCTAATAATCTAACGGCTCCATCTCTATCTTTAAAGGGGTGGTATTATTTGTATCATTACGATAAAGAAATGGTTGAAGAACCATATTACGAAAGTACAAGACTCGTACCAAAACATACTGAAAAACAAAATATAGAAAAGGTTTACTCACACACTAACCCTTTTATAAGACATTTTATAAGACGCTCTATTAAAGGAGGAAGGGTTTCTGCAAATCGAAAAATATTTACAACTGATAAAATCAATGAAATTTGTGATGTATTAAAGGAATATACACAAACAAATGACGACAACATAATTGATTTATTTAAAGAATATAGTAAAAGTGATAAAGATAAAACAGAGGTTAATTCAAAACTTAAAAATATAACATGTTCTAGACTGATGGCATTTGATGCTAACGGTTTGTATGCTTCTGCTATGTCAGATTTAGATAGTGAATATCCCAAAGCAGAAAGTGGTAGACCGTTTTTACCAGAAGAAAATAGAAAATTTGTCAAGCTCTTCAATGAACAAAACTTTAGACCCAAAACTGCTATTTTAACAGTTTGGTTTGAGTATCCCAAAAACATGTTCTTCCAACCGATACCAGCTAAAGATAAAATTAGTTTTACGAACAAAGAAGGAAAAAAGGAAACTGGCACTAAAATCAGATTCAGAAATGGTTTCTGTTATGACGTTTTAACATCGGTC
Organism: Lottia scabra; assembly: GCA_029955415.1. NCBI lineage: Eukaryota > Metazoa > Mollusca > Gastropoda > Lottiidae > Lottia > Lottia scabra. The sequence goes on along the minus strand of JARJEI010000002.1, from coordinate 4,609,479 downwards.
GATATTCAAGAAATAGTAAAAGCTGGTGGACGAATTATTAGAATATTAGATGGCATAGTATACGAAGAAAACTTTAGAACTCCTCCCTATAGAGACTACATTTTAATTTTGAGAGATCTAAGAAATCAATTCAAAAGGGATGGCAATATCGTTGGTAGTAATTGCATGAAATTATTAGGTAATGCCCTGTATGGGAAATCTATTCAGAAGGATATATCTTCATCAAAACATCTTTGGAGTGACGTAACTTTAAAGGCTAACTTTGATTCACATGTTAAACACTATGAAAAAATAAATGAGACTCAATACATTGTTGATATAGAAAAAGAAGAAAAAGAAATTGACGATGTAAATAGTAAATCTACACGACTTACACCCAGTCATTTGGGATCATTCGTATTATCGCACAGTAAGAAAATAATGAACAATTTTATTCACGTAATAGATGGGTTTTATCAACCGGAAATATACTATACCGATACTGATAGTTTATACATTTCATCTAGCAATTGGAATAAATTAAATGAAGCTGGATTAGTATCCGAAAATGAATACTGTAAAGGAAAGAATGATTACGGTGATGGTGGAATTATATTCGGTTTATATTTAGCGCCGAAAGTCAAATACAATATCATACTAACTTCAGATGGTGTTTTAAAAGAAAAGAAAACATTTAAAGGTTATTCTAATGATAAGATAACTGTAGACGATTATATTCGGTTGGCTAGTGGATATGATATATCAAATGAATTTAAGAGAAATTGGGAAAAAAGTTTCACAAATGGAGTAGTTATTCCAAGGGATGATGATAAACAAAAGAAAGTTTTTAGAAGTTATTTAAATCTTGTAAAGAGAAAGGCTCCAAATAGTGAAGGAATCATGTATCCTTATTGTAATAAAGATGAATTGAGTTTGGATGAAAACTATGAATTTGATGATTTCGATTATCTAACTATTCAAGAAGAGAATGAAGAGTTACTTAATTCTTTTTAAATGAAGTTGAATAACAATTTCTTCGTTTCCAAAGTCTATAAACCTATTTTTACCATCTTTGATTTCCAGATTTATATCTTTGATCATAAAGGAATTAAGTGGTAAATATGTTGTTTGAAATGGTTTTTCTATAATTCTATATCCAATCGGAACAGTGAATGTTGGAAGACTGTAAATAATCTGACGTTTGTATTTATTGAAAAATCCACCGTTTATTAAATTGCAATGTATATTGATCACATCGACATCATTCTCGATATTAGCTTTATGTGGTGCTATAGTAGATTGGGTGTATACTCGTTTATCAAATCCTAGTAACGTATTCAATGAATTTTCTACGTTGAAATCAACTTGACTATTATTTCTTAATATCAATTTCATTTTGTTCAAATTTAAATTACCTTCGAATTCAATATTGTTTTTACCATTGACACTTCCTGCGTATTCAGATAGGTATTCGTTAATGGCTATGTATTCGTAACTTCCTGGTAGTAAACTTATGGTTTTGAATGTTGCTCCATTATCTGTTGATATTTTTATTTTGTTATTATCTTCGTTGATATTTCTAATGGAATTGTAAACAGAGAAATACTTTAATCCCAATTCATATTCTTGATTTCGATCGAGTTCATACTCATAATCTAGAGATAATTTAATGTCTGATTTATTTGAGGTGATGACGAATAGTTGACTCATTTTTAATAACACTTTTATAATCATTTTTATCTATGATACCTTTTTGTAGGAGTCTTTTTAATATACAATTTAATTCATTATATTGTCTGTGTGATTGATGTCCTTCCTTCATTGCTGCTAATATTATTTGTAATCTATTAAGCAATTCTTCGTTGTTGTCGGATAAAAAAATTACACCATCTCCTGTATGTCCCAAAAAGTCATCGATTTCTTCTATAATATCATCAGTGTAGTTATCATCACTAGCATCGGTGTTATCATCTAATTCTTTTTCCAGTCTTCTTAATCTTAAAGTTTTTGGTCCTCCTGTTCTTGTCGATGTAAGAATGTCCACGTATGAATTTAAATCTTTGAAATTATAATCTTTATCATACCCATTCAAAAGATTAATCATACCGGGTGTTAAATCATATACAGCGTCTATTCTGTCAATCTTAAATGTTGGGTAGAGTTGATTGAAACGTATCCTAAAACCGTTAAGAATCAATCCATCCTGATCAATTGTTGGCTTTATTGTTTTAGCTAGGGTTGGATTTGGATTTGAAAAATAACGTTTTATATCATCTAATGTCCTGATTACGATTCCATCATCTTCAATGGGATATTCTATTTGTGGAGGAGATTGTTGAATTTGTTGTTTAGGAGCTTCTAATTTATTCTTGATATCCTCTTGACTTTTTAATATTGGTTTAAATAAAGTTTGTAGATTTTCTGTTAATCCAAGTTGTTGTAATCTGTTATTTTCAACTTGGGTCTTTATTTTATTCTTAGCTTTGATATATTCTCTATTTCTTTTTAAAATATTATTCCATTCCATTTTTAAAAAAATAAATTAACATATGTTGATCATTACTCTTTCACCCGCAGGTTTTCTGGTATTAACGAATACATATCCATGTTCCTCTGGATTTCTCCATTGAGCTTTACAAACCTTTTTAAACGAATCTCTGTCCATTCCGTGATTTATCGACTGTATGATTTGAGATAAATCTTTATCGTTTAATTCAAATAATAAAAAACAATTAGCATTTTTTCTAATGAACATAGCATCCATCCCGTAAAAAGATTGGGCTTGGTATAAGCAGTGACAGTTGTGATGTCTTCCCTTCGTGAAGAAGTCTTGTTGAACAGTTTGATTTTTTTGCGCTACGCAGTCGTCAAACAATATTAAGTTCTTTCGTTTGCTATCAATATTAGACAAGTCCAGATCATTTACATTTTTTGTCAGAAACACTTTTATGTCAGTTGGATTGAAAGATGGATTCTTTTCTTTTATGAAGGTATCTAAGATATCTTTTATTTCCATTTCTCCTTTATCGTAATATTGAAATAATTCTTGAACATATTTCTTTGGTAAATATTCTAAAGCTTTGAGAAATTGATAATACGATTGTTCTGGTGTTGTTGTGTAGATATATAGAGAATCGAAATCTAAAAGGTTGGGTGTTGTCAACATGTTAAAAGTGAGATGAGTTTTCCCAGAACCTGAACTACCGCATATACACATGAGCATTGGATTATTAGGAAATATTTCTGAATGATTAAATTTCTTTCCCATTTTTATGTACCAAAAATTACACCTTCTCCTTTATACTTTGAAAGATATATTCCTTCTCCACTGTGTATATTTTTAAAAAATATTCCATTACCCTTATGTTTGACTTTGATTTCCCCTGTGTCAATACTATCCACTAATTTAGTTAATCCTTGTTTGACAGTTTTCTTAGTTTCTTCACTAAATCGATTTCCAAATTCTTTAACTGTACCTAATATGTCTGCTACTCCCGACCCTTTTGCTAACTTTTCCATTTCCAAATTATGTCTACGTTTTTCACTTTTTTCAGCTTCGGCTGCTTTCTTGGCATTGACGGCTTGAACTATTCCTGCCGTTCCGCCGGCCGTGGCACCGGCTGCGGCCAAACCTGCAAAGATCAAGGGTAGGAAAGGTAAAAATCCACCTGCCTTTATGTTCTTGTCAATTCTTTCCAAATCTATATCATCTCGTACTTTACAGTGTTTATATGTATCAATAAGTTTTTTAGTTATGCTGATTCTTTTACCATTGTAAGAAATTGTAGTTGGCTTTTCTGTTTCGATAGCATCTATTATTCTTTTTACTAAAGTTTCGGGTTTCATTTTTAAGGGATTAATTTATTCTATTCGAATCATCCGTCTGTCGGATATTTTTATTATATGTTTTGCTTCTTCCAATAATAAACAATAACCGGTTACATCTCCTTGTGTTTTTTCGATATGAATATTTATGTTTACTCCAGTTTTGAAAAGATCTTCTTGATGAGCTGATAGATCAAAACAGAAGATTGGGTGATTAATTGCAAAATCTACATATCCAAACTGAGGTGGATTTCCAAATAATTCACACATATTTTTATAATTTCTATACAATTCATTATAATCCTTTGTGGATGGATTAATAGTTAAAGGTTGGTTAGGATAATTATCGTTGTTTAATCTTACTTGAACTTTACGGATTATAGGATCTTGAGTTTGGTTCATTGCCACTCTAAAGATATTGTTGTTATTTGTCTGAGAATCTGGTAAGTTCTTGAAACCAACTATTAAATATCTTGCTGGTTTAATGCTGTTAGTGATTGGCCATGTTGTGGATTCTCCAGTTAAAGTCATGCTCCCTACAGTGTTGCGACGAAGAAAAGCTATTTCAATGTCTTTAGTTAACGAGTTGAATATTCTCGTTTCTACTTCAATTGATGGTGTTATTACGGGTATGAAAAGTTGGAGATTTGTTATTTCTAATTTTGCATTTGAATTAGCTTCTCCAAAGAATATCTTATCGTCATTAATTTCTCTTTGTAAATGAATTTTAAATGGTAAACCTATAGAAACTTTTCGATGTTCTAAAAGACCGAATAAAGGATATAATTTCCAATTGACGTAATTACCCCATCTATTATCCTCAACAACATTATTGTACTGATTTACTCGTTTGTCAAACCCCTGGTTTACTGCTCTACCGATTCTCTCGATGCTATTTCTGGCAATGACTCTCATTCTAGCGATATCAGCATCGTTAGCTACAGTTTTTACTGGTTCTTTTAAAACGGTCCCATCACCAACATCGGGTATCCAACCCGAGACTGAATCGTAGTTTTTGGGGTAAAGGACTGTTTTCAACATTGTGTCAAATTCTCCAGGGTGTTTGATGGTTTCTATGGGGTTTGATCCCGCTTCCAAAACCATTTCGCTAAATAAAGAAGGAAAGAAATTATTTTCTAATGTTGTATTAGTCTGTGGGACTCTATTTTCATTTGCTGTTCCGTCCTTGATTTTGAAATCGCATCTGAAATAGGCATCGGAAAGTAATAACCAATTTGACAGACTATTGATCTCGAAAGTGACCCTCCCACCATCATTCAATTGTGATTTAGATCCAACACTCGGAGAAATAATTATGAAATCTTCTTTTTTTTTATTAAATGAATAAAGAATTGGATCGTATAATCTAAAAATTGGATCAAGAATTTTATTTGCCATTTTTAGAGGAATTATTTTGTTAAAATACAATACATTTACTATATGCATATATAATGTTTAATAGAACAAAATAACAACATATAAATAAGTTCAACAATGTTTAGTAACAACTTTTTACTGTATTAATCAACCCCTTGACTACGGATAAACACTGGTAACCAAGAGGTGATCATACAGACTCGCTTCAAGTATTATATAAATAAATTCAACAATGTGTAAAGGGAGGTACAACTTTTACTGTATCACTCACAATGTTAATACCGGTCCTACAAGGCCGGTTATCGTGACATTACACACATCTATTTTTAGTTAATGTCCCTAGCAACTCACAATGTTAATACCGGTCCTACAAGGCCGGTTATTGTGACATTACACACATCTATTTTTAGTTAATGTCCCTAGCAACTCACAATGTTAAGACCGGTCCTACAAGGCCGGTTATCGTGACATTACACACATCTATTTTTAGTTAATGTCCCTAGCAACTCACAAATAACACGTGGTATATGTCTACTTAAGACCGGTCATGATGACATTACACACTATAAATCTACTGAAGACAAAACTATCGATTGCGTGAAGCTTGAGTTATTTTTTAGAGCGGTCCTACAGGACCGGTCATGATGACATTACACGCTTATTTTTTAGAGCGGTCCTACAGGACCGGTCATGATGACATTACACGCTATAACACTATACTATATAAATACACCATAACAAAGATATCCGCGTTATAAGCCGTGACAAACTATGAATTAAATAAACACTTTAAATCGACAAAAACTCATTACCCTGTTGAATGCCAAACTTAAATGATATTAAACTAGAAACACATAAAAAATCATTTCCAAAATATTTGCTCCTGAGGATTGGTTTCTAAACTTCGATTGATTTTCGCAATGTTTGAAACTAATTCGGAAATTGGCATGGATAAATTTCTAAATTTTGTGTAGCGTTTACACAGATTTGCTAGAGATCTCAATTTTCTAGCCCAACGCACCGAAATTGACAATTTGTCTGCCACAAAAGTGTCGAAGTTCCCACCATTCAATTTGAATAGTTTTTGTAGCCAACATCCAAATGTTACGTAATGTTCCTTTATTAAAATCAATTTTTTTTGGTGTTTTGGACAGAGTTTTGAAAGTCGATTTGTGGTAATCGGCTGCACATTGAACACTCTGTTTTTCAAGTTTTTCTTGTAATGTTTTATAATATTGTAAATATTCCTCATGGTATCTGATATGGCTTGTTATCGCTTTAGAAATATCCAAATCACTTATATCAAAATCCATGTCTTCTAATCCATCGGCTTTTTCACTTTCTTGACCTGAAAAAAAAATATAATACATATATAATATACTCTTTGATAAATGTTTTATATTTTTTAACATGTTTATAGAAAGATTTATATTACATACTTGACAGATTCATGGATGTCAGATTTAAACTGCCAGTTGAACTTTCTGTAGTTAGTGATTGGTTTATCAGTTGGTCATCATCAGTTAGATCCATTGTTTTATCGGTTCCTTTATCATCCATGATCAACAGTTATGTGTGTTAGTATCGTCTGCTGTTTCCCCTGTAGATGTGTCTGTCTCAAACAAAGAACGCAAACTGAATAGAAACAGCTTGTTCCCATAGTAATCAATATATTAACGTCATATTGACCTAAGGGAGAACTAATGTCTCACATACAGTGCAATAACCTCAATATTGATTTATAATAAAACCTGATGTCTCTCATACAGTTCAATAAACTCAATATTGATTTATAATAAAAACCTGATGTCTCACATACAGTGCAATAACCGCAATATTATCACGTAATGTATTTGATTAGAAATAGTTTATTGATCAGTTCACCATGAATACAGTTAGCTCATAGTAATCAAATAATGACGTTTATACGATGATAATGCAACATGATTAAAGGGAACTAAATCTGTCAATCTTAATAAAACCAGACCACAATGGATTTCAAAGATAAATAAATCATTTTCAAATAGTGGGATAATATGTAATTTGAGGTATTTTATGCTAGGTAGGGACTTGATGGAATGTAGGAAATTTATTGAAGGTGTTTGTTGTAAGAATTCTATGAAAAATGTAGGGTGTTTTATGAGGTTTTGTTTTGGGTACGCTCAATTTGGTTGCATTTTTTCCTCATGTAGTTATAGATTGAACGCATGTTTTTTCCCCCATGAAATGAAAAATGGAATGGGGGAAACATGCGTTCAATCTATAACTACTATAACTACTCGCCTGTCTGTCCACAATTGTTGTGGACACGATAGAGAGCTGGTTTCTTGATGGATTTTGATGAAACTTGCTGTGAGTGTTTGTTATCACCCAAGGATGAACCCTATTGAAAATCAGACGAATCAAAAAATATTTCATGGGTTATTGCCCTTGCTTTTGAAAATATCTTGTGGACACCATAGAGAGCTGGTTTCTTGATCGATTTTGATGAAACTTGGTATGAGTGTTTGAATGGACATTAGGATAAACCCTATTGAATATCAGAAACATCGAAAAAATATTTTATGAGTTATTGCCCTTGTTCTTTAAAACATGTTAATTTTTCAGCCGTTACACTCTCAAAGTTGTGGACTCATTAGAGAGCTGGTATCTTGGTGGATTTTTATGAAACTTGCTGTGAGTGTTTGTAATCACCCAAGGATGAACCCTATTGAAAATCAGACTAATCGAAAAATATTTCCTGGGTTATTGCCCTTGCTTTTGAAAATTTGTTGTGGACACCATATAGAGCTGGTTTCTTGATGGATTTTGATGAAACTTGGTATGAGTGTTTGTATTGACATTGGGATAAACCCTATTGAATATCAGAAACATCGAAAAAATATTTTATGAGTTATTGCCCTTGTTCTTTAAAACACGTTAATTTTTCAGCCGTTACACTCTCAAAGTTGTGGACACGATAGAGAGCTGGTTTCTTGATGGATTTTGATGAAACTTGCAGTGAGTGTTTGTAATCACCCAAGGATGAACCCTATTGAAAATCAGACGAATCGAAAAATATTTCCTGGGTTATTGCCCTTGCTTTTGAAAATAAGTTGTGGACACCATAGAGAGCTGGTTTCTTGATGGATTTTGTTGAAACTTGGTATGAGTGTTTGTATTGACATTAGTATAAACCCTATTGAATATCAAAAATATTTTATGAGTTATTGCCCTTGTTCTTTAAAACACGTTAATTTTTCAGCCGTTACACTCTCAAAGTTGTGGACACGATAGAGAGCTGGCTTCTTGATTGATTTTAATGAAACTTGTTGTGAGGATGAAACATATTGAAAATCAGACAAATCTTAATATATTTAATTGGTTATTGCCCTTGTTTTTGTAAATGTGTTGTGGAAACAATAGAGAGCTTGTTTCTTGGTGGTTTTTCATGAAACTTGGTATGGGTGTTTGTATTAACCTTGGGATAAACCCTATTGAAAATCAAAACATAAAAAATATTTGATGAGTTATTGCCCTTGTTCTTTAAAACACCTTAATTTTTCAGCCCTGAACACAGTTGTGGATACGATAGAGAGCTTGTTTCTTGATGAGTGTATGTATTGACCTTGGGATACAACTTATTGAAAATCAGAAACATCATCAACTATGTGACTGCTCTTAATCATTTTAGGATGGAACCTAAACGTTGGTTGCCCTTGTTTTATGCATATTTCAGTGACATATTTGTTTTTTCCAGGAAACTTTAACCTGACGTGGTTTTACTCTTGTAAAAAGAGAAAATGTCATTCTCAGAGCTGGTTTCTTGATGGATTTTCATGAAACTTGGTATGGGTGTTTGTATTAACCTTGGGATAAACCCTATTGAAAATCAAAACATAAAAAATATTTGATGAGTTATTGCCCTTGTTCTTTAAAACACCTTAATTTTTCAGCCCTGAACACAGTTGTGGATACGATAGAGAGCTTGTTTCTTGATGGATTTTGACGAAACTTGGTATGATTGTTCATAATCACCCAAGGATGAACCCTATTGAAAATGAGAAGAATTGAAAAATATTTCATGGGTTATTGCCCTTGTTAACTTGTAGTTGTAAACACTCAAAAATCGTTCAATTTTGTAAACATTCTTGATGGCACGGTTTTCGACATGTTTCATTTACTGATAGTTCTTGTCGACCTCCCGGACGACTTGGCTGCCATTACAAAAGTGGGCGTATTATGATGGGGCATAGCTATTTTTATCCAATCTTTGTAAAATCTTTGTGTAGGTTGATATCCATAAGATTTTAAACAAGATAGCGGACAAGTTCAAATTTGGGATTGTTTCGACAAAAGATCGCAGAGTTTTAAGCCATGATTCACTGCAATTATGATAAAAATGTGAATTAGAGGCCAAATTTCATCTACTATGAAAGTTTTGGATGCGATTTTGATTAACGGAATTGTTTTGCTTGTACGGATTTTTATTAATATCCATAATATTTTAAACAAGTTCGACAAAGGATCACAGATGTGGCTTGTGAATGTGATACAAGCCATATTAGTTTTTTTCGGATTTATATAAAAAATTAATTTGGGAAAGATTTAACAAATGATTGCGCAATTTTAATTCTTGATACGAATTGACATATTTTGATGACAACTCTTAAATACTGATAATGAATTGGTGTTTATAAACACGGAAAGAAAATGGTAAGTGAAGAAAAGTGGTCTGAGTTTGTGCAAAAAATATTAAGTTAAAACTTGCTCCGAGTCTCTGAAAAAGAGGTCAGAGTTTGTGATCATCATAGCAATTGATAAAAGTTTAAAATGTTATGTTAAAACTTGGTCCACCGAGTTTGTCAAGTGATCGAGTGTGTTTTGGTCCGAGTTGTCTTGTATTCATTGAAAGACACACCCGATCACAAACAACAACAACTGTTTATTGACTATTTATTAGCGAATCATAGTCGATAGACAGCATTATTATGAATAAGCTTATGAATTGATTTACATCGAAAAAATATAAATTTTGATTTGTTCACGACTTTTGGCGCAAATTTTATTTTTAGTCTTTTCTGACCCAATTCGGGAATTCGGAATTTTACACCCACCGCTACCGATGCTATTTAGAATGGATTTAATTCTTTTGGACTTGTAAATTCATATATTACATTTAGATATTTTTAGTGTCATTATTGCATACTAAAAAAAAAAACACGCACACAGTTACTAATGACAAATTTTAAAAGGAGCAATTTTGATTCAAATGTATTGTGTTATATCAGGTGGGCCTAAAGTAATGTCCCAACTTTTGACCTTCATTATTATCCAAAGCATTTACTCAAATGGACTGAAATTTTGCATATGATTAGATTATGATATTAACTACCTCTGGTGCGAGTTTGAATGAGAGCATCATTAACCGTCAAATGGCATACAAAACTAAATCAGAGGCCAAAAAATGCAATGCCGGAGTCTCCTGAAATTATCCCTGCATGTGCATGGTGCCACATTTTTTCAGCTGACCATATCATTTAGAAAAGTAATGTTACCCATCAACTGTCTCTATCATAATAACATCATCATAAAGGTATTTGTATTTGTAGATTTTTATTATTGATAAAAATCTAAACTTTCATGTGGTCCATATTACCCCAAGGACAGAGGGCAATTTGATCCATCTTTGTTGGAATGACATTTCTAAAATAGATTTGGAAAACTTACCAGAATGGCTGTTTTACATGTACATTTGACAGAACATGTTCTTGGTACATTGTAACCAAAATAATAGGTTTTGTTGTTGATTTCTGAGTTAGTTTATTTTTTAGTAGATTCAAGGTTAAAAAAAAAGTGCTTTTTCAATTTAGGAGATTAATCATTTAACTTAACGTAAATTAAAACCGTCCAAATTAATTAGAAATGTGAGTCCAGTCAGCGTGCGTTCGGTTCTCCCTGGTGTGTTTGGAGCTGGTAAGACAGCTTCAACTTGATCTTTTTCGACAAAGTAGCAGTCTTGTTGTATGGGTTTTACAAATTTTCTCCCCTGGTAACGGTAAAAATCACATTTTACATCCATATTCTGGATAGCTACGATTTCACCAACATAATGGACTGCTGTCCTTTTACCATTAAACAATACCACAACAAAAGCACCAACCTCAAGCTTCAGCTCCTCTGGTTCTACTCAATCGCTGAATTCTTCAGAATCAGTCAGTACGGGAGATAAATCAGACTTGGAATCAGTATCTGCTTTGGAATTAATCTGATTTTCCTTTGTGGGAGTAGTGGTTAACATAGTTAAACTATACGTCTTCGTTTAATAGTGTTTTGACGTGGAGCTGCTTTTGGAAGAGGTGGTAATGGTGAAGCAGTTTCAATATTAAGATCCTCGATACAGACCCACAATGATTTGATGTTTAAGGTATTGGTGTATCAATCAGGTTGACAGGGTTATAGTTATCGGTGGCATTGGTCTATCTAATGGATGTATTCCAATACTTGAAAATCCCTTGATGATGTTTTCTGGAAGCGTTGCCTTCAGGAAAGCTTTTCCGCTTAGCTCAGCTAAATTATATATATTGACTGTACGTTCTGTATGATTGAGCATCCAGTCATTCAGATAACTGTTATAATATGCTTTGAAGGGTCCATAGACACTGACATCAAGTGGTTGTAGCTTGTGGCTACAGTGTGGTGGAAAGGTTAACAGAACAACATTATTCTCTTTTGCCAAATGGATGGTGTCCGTTGAAACATGACTTCCATGGTTGTCAAGCAGCAAAAGTACTTTTCTCTCTTTTGATGGAGACGTGTGTTATGAAATGTTTTGGAAATAGCTCGCTTGTCATCCATCCAGATTTTGAGGCAAAACCAGTACTTCCTGGAACAGAACCATTTAACACGTGTTCTTTAAAGTGGACACGAGGGAAAATATATGCTGGTGGAATGCTTTGTCCAGTCGAGTTAATACAACAACATAGTGTCACAAGTACACCTCTCTCAGCAGACACCACTTGGCCAAGCTGTTTGATTCCTTTTTGAGCAAGCACCTTTGGGGGTTTTTGTACTGTGGTGATACCTGTCTCGTCAAGATTGTAAATGCAGTCAGGTGTGAATTTATTTTCATCCATTACCTTTGATAAGTTATCAAAGAGCTCCTTTACTGTTGTTTTGTTGAAGGCTGTAGCTCGACTCAAACTAGTTGCCTCCGGTGAACGCAACGATAGAGTTTTGTTTCGCTTGCGGAACCCTTCCTGCCAATCTCTTCCAGCCAGTTCTTTGATACTCCACTCATCAGGTATGTTTTTTCCAAGATTCTTTGCGTACAAGTATGCCAATTCTCGGGTTTGTACTATACTCAGACCGTGAAACATTTTAGAACATGTAATAATGTAGTCTGTTAATTCCCTTTCTTCTTGTGCTGAAAAAATACTTTTGCATCCAAGTTTCTTCTTTGTTGGTTCTTCACTGGCCAGATATCTCATAACAGTTGTGCGACTCAAACCCAAATCCTTTGAAACTTTTCTTATAGACCTGCCATCCTTAATCTGCCAAATAGCTTCATTTATTTGTTCTTGAATAAAGTTTCCTCTCATTAACTGCATTCGTTTATAGTTGCGAGGCATTTTGTGGTCCGTTTTCTGTAAATGAAAGTAAAAAGAAATGATTAATACATATATGAAGTCCACATGGTCCACATAACCCCATTGAACATGGCCCATATTCCCCCATGACCATGTGGTGATTAGTTAGATCAAAAACATATTTCAATGAATAGAGTTGTCTTTCCATGAATGAGCAGACGCTTTTTCAATGGTTTGGTCTTAAAATTTCATGACCCGCAAATTATTTCAGTTGACCACATTTTCTAAAATCACTAAACACTTATCTATGTAAAAATAACATAAGATGGAATGAAATACAAAAGCACTTACCGTTTTTGGTCAAAAAGGTCTTTAGATGTCAAGCAACATTAACATGTGCTGGTACAGGATGTAGTGTAAGAGGAGAGTACCAATTACATGAAACACCAAATAGTTGAGAAAATAACACATTGGCCCATATCACCCGCTGGCCCATATTCCCCCCTTTTCCCCTACTTAAAAATTTTTAATACAACCAGAAATGAAAAAAATTCAGAATCAAAATTAAAAAATCTGCTTCCCCTGTTTTATAAACACTCGATTAAAGATTCTATAGACATCATATTAATTCAAATCGGACAATACCCTGTTTCTGAAAAAAAATGGTCAATCCAAGATGGCAACTGATCTGAAACAGCCAGGTCAGATTTTATCAATTCATGTATGACCATTAAAAATAAATTCTAAAAATATTTTTCAGATATCTTGAGTATTCCGGAAGTTTAAAAGCAAATGACGTCAAAACCTGAATTGATAACGAATTTTTGAAAACAGATTTTTGTTTGTCATCAAAATGTCTATGTATCTGTATGTTTTCAATGCGATCGAAATAAATTTTGAAATAAACCTGCACAGTTACTATGTAACTTGACACAAAATTTTCAAATTCTAAAATGCGGAATTATGATTCAAATAGGCTTACATTGTGTCATACATGTATATCATTAGAAAGAGTAGATTGAGCATAGTAACACTGAAAACAAATTTGACCTACCGGTATGTGAATTAGGTCACGTGACAGAGCTGTTTAAAGTTAAAAAATGCTATTTTCTGATGGTCATAAAACTGGAAATAAACATTGGGCATCTAAAATGTTATGTCTAATTATGTCATTGGATAGATGTTGTCAAGGGCAACAACTTTTGTTCAGGTCACTCAAGGTCAAGGTCACAAGATATGAGCCTTAAAAGTTTTGACTATTAGGGAAAAATGTAACTGGAAATAAAGAAATTCTGAATCGAATCTTAAGATTTGTCAGCAATCAAAGAATCCATAGGCATCATTTTTATACGCCCACATTGAAATGTGTAAATTCCAAATAAAAGTGACAGTTGAACAAAACCAATCATGAAGATAATTAATGGTGATCTCAGTTGTAAAAAACTATGATGCTTTGACAGGATGAAGATATGAGGCTTTAAAAAATTAAATTTCTGTCAACATAAAACCATTTATTTCTCCAACGTTTCATGTGTATATAAACACACTTCCTCAGGGAACCAATACAATTAAAAAAACTAAATGACTGTTACAAAAATGACGTCATAAGAAATATGACATCTTGGTTACTCAAACAACTATCTACAAAGTGAAGTCATAAGTGTATGATGTAAAAAGTTAAAGCATGACGTCATTAAGCAAGAAAAATGTGATGTCATTAAGGAGTTAAAATGTGGAATCATTAAATTAAAAATCTCAGTATATAAGTATACTCAAAGGTTCATTACTTAGAAAAGTTTTTCATAGTATCAGGATTGTATTCATTTAATCCTCTAGGCCAAAGTGTATCAAGTTTATGAATCCACATGGATTCAGCAAGGTCTAATTTTCTTTTATCATTATTGAAAATTTTCTGTAGAACAGTGGTTTTAAAATAATGTCCAGGTATGTTAAAATGAGGTGCTACTCTAGGAGCTTTACCTGCTTTATTTAGTTTTGTGTTTGACCTGTGCATGTTAAGTCTAATGCTGATGGGGGTGATAGTTTGTCCAACATATTGCATATTACAGCAAGAACAGGTCAAACAATAAACAACAAATGAAGAATCACATGAAACATTGTCTTTGATGAAAAATTTCTTAGAGTCTTTGTTTTTATACGCCCTCATCTCTCTATGAGGACGTATATTGTAGTCACCCCTGTCCGTCCGTCCGTCTGTTCGTCGGTCCGTCCGTCGGTCCGTCCGTCCGTCAACATTTGCTCGTAAACGTTCTAAAAACTAGAGTTTTTGACGGAATCAAATGAAATTTGATATGTGTATACATATTCATAAAACGAAGATCAAGTTCGAATTTGAGCTATTTTCGATCGTTAGAAGCAGAGTTATTGCCCTTGCCCCAAATCCGTCGGTCCGACCATCAACATTTGCTTGTAAACGCTCTAAAAACTAGAGTTTTTGACGGAATCAAATGAAATTTGATATGTGTATACATATTCATAAAACGAAGATCAAGTTCGAATTTGAGCTTTTTTCGATCGTTAGAAGCAGAGTTATTGCCCTTGCCCCAAATCCGTTGGTCCGTCCATCAACATTTGCTTGTAAACGCTCTAAAAACTAGAGTTTTAGACGGAATCAAATGAAATTTGATATGTGTATATATGATCAGAAAACGAAGATCAAGTTCGAATTTGAGCTATTTTCGATTGTTACAAGCAGAGTTATTGCCCTTGCCCCAAATCTTAAATATGCTATTACTCTCTTAGTTTTCAACCGATTTTGATGAAACTTAAAATGGATGTTATTGGAGCTAAATCGAAAGGTTTGAGAAAGTTTTGTTTTCTCCTGATTAAATTTTTTCCTTTTTCGTTAGGCGTATATGGCCGTGGTCCACTATCTTTTATGAAATTAGTTGTTTCTATAGTGTCACATGCTTTGCAAGGTGGTCTTTTTCTGTTGCAAGGTTTACATCCCCAGGTTTGTTGGTCTCTGTCTTGGATAGTTCTTATCTTGTTCATTGAAATGTGGTCGTATATTGCCGTCGCCCCTGTCGGTCCGTCCACAATTGGCTACAGTTTTGGTTTGATTTGTATAAAATTTTGTGTGTAGGATTATGTAAATAAGATCTTGGACAAGTTCAAATTTCAGTTTGATTCGACAAAAATTCACTGAGTTTTACACCCAAACTATGTTAAAAATGGCTTGTGAACGCGATAGAGGCAACAGGTTGGGTCAAATTAGAATAAAATTTTGTGTGTAGGTTAATATCAATAAGATCTTGGACAAGTTCAAATTTGGATTCGATTCCACAAATATTCACGGAGATTTAACCCTTGCTACACCAAAAATACGTTAAAAATGGCTTGTGAAGGCGATAGTCGCCATAGTTTTGGTCAAATTGAATAAAATTTTGTGTAAAATTTGACAAATTTTAAAGGAGATTTAATTCTTGATACACCAAAAATATGTTAAAAATGGCTTGTGAACGCGATAGAGGCCTTAATTAGTAAGTGGGCGTATCTTGCTAGGCAACCACTTGTTATTCAAATCTGGACTCTTGCGCCACCGCCATTAGCCGCCGCCGATTTCTTTAGAGCCATAATCTGCCAGTTCTGAAAACAAAGTGCCGCCGGTTTTAAGTCAGCCGTTTTCTGCCACTTTGTAAATGAATTCAAGACGATCGTCACTTAGACCCACCATGCTGAACATGATAACTTTCATCCATGATAATTTAAAACTATTGCAGTTTGATTAAAATTTTGAATTGTGAGTTGATTATTCAGAAACTTGATGACAAACACCAGTTGTTTATGATGCCTGCAGTGTATAATGTATGTTCCGTCAATATAACTCAAATGGTTAATGGAGGAAATCCGTTTAAGCCGCCGATTTTTTTTGCTAGCCAATTCAGCCAGTTCAAAACGGCTAGCCAGCCGGTTTCATCTGCTAGCCAGTCACATTTTACAAAATAAATCGGCGCAAGGGTCTAATCAAATCTGATGATTCCTTGATTCTGAATTTCGATTTAAAGAAAAACCAGAGCCGTACCAAAACGGCGTTGAGCAGTGCATCATTCTGAAAATATTTCATAAATCGTAAGTCACTAACCAAATGGTTATAAAAAATATGAACATAATAAGAAAAGTTCAATCTAGGGATATTTCCTTATTTATACTTCCTTACGCTTTATTGTGGGTTGATGGCGGCCATATCTCTTTATCAAGTATTGCGAATGCTAGAAGTAAATATGCCGACTAATGGTTGGATGGCTTGAGTTTTAAAAAAAAACTAGACCTGTTCGACACAGATCTGTTAGCTTCCAAGCAGTTTTTGTATGAAACATTTATTTTGCGTAAAAGATAAACACGATCTCAGGATTGAATACAGATGATTTCCCTTTTTGGCAAAACCATTCTTTGTCAAATTTGAAATTTTCTGAATATGTTCATTATATTTTTCAGATTATGACAAAATATTTGCTTCGGAAACATGACATTAATTTTCCTGACACAGGTCTTCCCATTTTGGAGCAGTGAATAATTTGTCATGTATGTGTTAAGGAATAATTGAACTTATGTTGATTGACATAAATGGTCACAAAATGTTGTTCTTTATGAACATAGAAATGCACTATTTTATGGAATGCGATTACTATCTTTATTACAAGCAATGTTTTAACTGCGTTTCACTAGTCTTCATCAGGCAATGATACAGATATCCAAAGGGTTACATATATCGGGTGGGCCTAAAGTAATGTCCCAACTTTTGACCTTCACTATTTACTCAAATGGACTGAAATTTTGCATATGATTAGTTTATGATATTATCTACCTCTGGTGCGAGTTTGAATGATATAGCATCATTAACCTTTAAATGGCATACAAAACTAAATCAGAGGCCGAAAAATAAAATGCCGGAGTCTTCTGAAATTTTCCCTGCATGTGCATGGTGCCATGGTGTCACCTGACATTCATAGTGTCATATGGGATGTTCGTGGGTTTGAGGTGCCAAAATGTCTAGACAGAGGTCCTAGATGATGTTAAAACTTAAACTGCCCAGTTACATTTTTTATACCCCTTGCTAACAACATGGTTTACAGTAGTGCTGATCGGGATTTTATTAAAACATGTTTTGTTGAGAAAGAATGGAGAGAAAGACGCATAGTAAGAGAATTTCCTGGAAAACACTGGTGTTATCGTTCAGTTTTTGGCACCTCAAACCCACGAACATCCCATATGACACTTGATTGTCAGGTGACACTATGGCACCGTGCACATGCAAGGATGATTTCAGAAGACTCCGGCATTTTATTTTTCGGCCTCTGATTTAGTTTTGTATGCCATTTAAAGGTTAATGATGCTATATCACTCAAACTTGCACCACAGGTAGATAATATCATAAACTAATCATATGCAAAATTTCAGTCTATTTGAGTAAATACTTTGGAAAATAGTGAAGGTCAAAAGTTGGGACATTACTTTAGGCCCACCCGATATATACTAAATGGTTAACACTAACAACAATCTATATAAACATGCAGGGTATAAAATTATAAGAATTAATCTACCATTAAATGGCACCTCCAGTTACAAGATCCAACTGCTTGTAAAACTGATGTGACATTCACCTCCAACCAAACATTGAAGACTATACTTCAAGCAAAAGGCAGACCAGAGCCATCCGAAAAGCAGGCAACAATCAGCCATGCTTCAAATAACCGTCAAAATAGAATACATTGGAATTCAGTGAAAACGTTGACCACCAATAAAGACAACAAAAAATAAATGAATCATTAGAAGCCATCAACTTAAAGATAGTGGATCACAGCCATATACGCCCAACGTAAAAACCTTAAATTTAATCAGGAGTAGACTAAACTTTCTCAAACCTTTCGATTTAGGTCAAATAACATCCATTTTAAGTTTCATCAAAATAGGTTGAAAAGTAAGAGAGTAATAGCATACCGTATAATTCCTAATATAATGCGCACCCATGTATAATGTTATATATTTATACATGTATGTTAAATAATTAAAAATGTAGTTATAGAAATTATTAACCTTTTAAAGGAATACAACCTCTTAGAATAAACAAAAAATTTAAATTTTCAACTTTGGTCAATAGGTGTTTATATTCATCAAGGGACTTGCCTGGTGTCATAACTATACAGATTACCTAAATAATCTGATAAATTCAGAAAACTATATACAATAATTGAAAAACCCTTAATCGAATTTAAGACATTTTTCAATTATAAACTGTTATCATATGGAAATTTACATAATTTTATGGGTTTTTTGCATTCTGTTTGTATACTTTGGACATCGTTGATGAATATATACTCCAATTGACCAAGTTTGAGAACTTAATTTTTTGTTCATTCTAAGAGGTTGTATCGCTTTAAATTTGATTCCGTTTAAAAAGAAAATGTTGTATTAATATCGTCAAAAGATAAAGCGTTGAAGCGTAAAAATTCTAATCGGAATGTCTTCTATAAATATGGCAAGAACACAGGCACTCGTTTTTTTATCAATGACAGGTCTATTTACCCTATATATTGTAGTGGAAAATTCCATGGATATAAAACAAGTGCCTTTGACTCCAGTAGTGTACAAGCCTGGCCTAATTCTACTTCCACTGATCACGTGGACAGCAGGTGTTCACAATATTCTTTGATCTTTCTTTGATCTCAATGGTCTTGATTTCATTTCTAAATGTACTCATCAAATTAATCAGTGGTGTCACAAATTAACGGGATCTTATTGTTTTTAGTCACCTAATCTTATAATACGTTTATTCAAGTAGATTAAGTTTATTGTTAACAAAAGATTTACAGAAGTATTCAAGATTTTGGGGCAAGGGCAACAACTCTGCTCCGAATTTGTTTGAACTTGATCTTCGTTTTATGAATATGTATACACATACCAAATTTCATTTGATTTCATCTAGCACTCTAGTTTTTACAGCATTTACGAGCTAATGTTGACGGACGGACGGACCAATCATTCAATTGAAGATCTTCTTGTTATGCCTACAGAAAAAGTATATGTCTCCAATTCAATCAAGGGAGCCGCGGTGGCTCAGTGAGTTAGACGCTTGCTCGCTAACCTGGAGGTCCAGGGTTCAATCCCGGCATGGGTCGAGATGATACCTTCGGATTTTTCAACCCGGTTTCCCCCTGTCAGTGATGCAGGTCGGAGGGGCTGACATGGAAAAGCGTCTAGTCGTTCGGATGGGACAATAAACCGAGGCCCCGTGTGCTATTGGCTGTGCACGTTAAAGATCCCTCGACAGTTGGAAATCGAAAATAAGAGCAGGCTAATGCCGCTGTCCTGGCAAAATTTCCCTCATTGCACACTGCATGGCGTTTGCCCGTCCTCAATTAGCCCATATAGGTGCAGAAAGTAGGACGTAAAACTCCATTCATTTCATTTCATTTCATTTCCAATTCAATCAAACCAAAAACCAAGCGATTGCAAAGTGAGAGCTTCTGGATAGACTAACTACGAACAGTCATATCTAACCGTCTAAATATCCAGCATGCCTTTCATTAATAGGCCTTGTGTCTTGTTTCAGACCTAGGTCTGTGCTTTTTATGATATCAATCTCATTTTACTCTAACTCCTATAACTAATTAATGTCCTTCAAAGACTAAACCCTGAAGATCTTCAGTGACCACGCCTACAGTCAGCCTGATTGGTTGAAAAACTCCAATGACAGTTCTTTTTTTGTGTTTAACCCAAAATTTATTACCTCCAAGTTTATGACAATCAAGTGACTTACTGACTTGTTAACATTAAGTTGATCCTTTTAACACCTTGTAAAATCATAATCTTGTCTAATTGGAGTATATTTTATTTTAAAAATTTTGTTGAATTTCGTTGATGCATAATGATTTATATATTGTTTTAAAGCTGTGAATTTGTACATTAAAAATCTGTTTGAATTTTTTCTGTAAGTTTTATATAACTCGAATAAAAAAGATTATGAATATTAAAATCGCGTATCTTCAAATTTTTAAATTGTTCATTTTCAAAACCCAATAAAATATTTGACCAAAATAATAAATGTTGGTATCAAATGAAAGCGTATTCAAAGACGATTTTTGTAGCAGAAAATTAAAGGTTGAAGAAATTCAAGGTTAAGAGTGATCAGCCTTGATATTAAAGGCCCATCACAAAAAACTTTGAATGAAGGTTGTGCAAAGACAAATTCAAATTAAAACTAGAGCTGTGAACAGCACTGAGCGTGGCCCGTGATACTTTGCCTGATAGCTGTAAGACTTTTT
Source organism: Lottia scabra (assembly GCA_029955415.1). Taxonomy (NCBI): domain Eukaryota; kingdom Metazoa; phylum Mollusca; class Gastropoda; family Lottiidae; genus Lottia; species Lottia scabra. The sequence continues at coordinate 4,588,445 of JARJEI010000002.1, read as the reverse complement.
GAACTTTAAACGCCTAAAATCTGGTATCCAAAATGGTCCCTGATAAATGGTCAAAATGGTCCTTCCAAAAAGTCAAAATGGTCTCAAAATAATATTTTTATTAATGATGTTACAAATTAACAAAACATAAAGTGCTACATAATATATTTTTTGTATAATCTTTTTGAGAACTGGAACTTCAAACTATATTGTAAGTCTTAGAATGTCTTGGACTTTTTTTTTTTTTTGGCCATTTTAAAAAATAGGGTCCATGGTGACTGGCCATTTTGACCAAATTCAACTTTATGGCCATTTTGACTTTGGCAAGATTAAACATTTACTTTTTATTGCAACGGATTAGCGCAGACGCTAATGGCCCCTCGTTTGGTCAAAATGGTCCCTGATAAATTGTCAAAATGGTCCTCAAAAAAGATTAAAATGGTCTTTCCAAAAAGTCAAAATGGTTTCAAAATAATATTTTTATTACATAATACATAATATATTTTTTGTATAATCTTTTTGAGAACTGGAACTTCAAATTAATATTGTAAGTCTTAGAATGTCTTTGCTTTGATGAAAATATAAATAGGAACACAATTTATGTCTTCAAAATTTGTTGTTACAGAGTACAATTTTCAGTCAAAATTAGTGACCTTTTTAGGGTTAAAATAGCTTCCAATTATTCCTTTGATTATGATCATATAAGCTACAATTTATAAAAAAAAAAAATCTGGGGCCATTTTGACCAAAGAATTGGTTGAAATCAAAGAATAAATACAGAGTCCATTTTGACCAAAATAGGGGCCATGGTGACCAGTTCATTTTGACCAAAATAGGGGCCATGGTGAATGGCCATTTTGACCAAATTTAACTGTTATGGCCATTTTGACTAGGGCCATTTTGTATAGGGGATATACCCCCTTCCCCAACATTCGAACTGTGTAAACGTCAATATGTTCCTTTAATGTTGAGTTGAAATACTGTCTTTTGTTTCAATGGATTGGAGCAGTCAGTAGCCAGTTGAATTGATGTATGTTAGTCAATTATGTGCCGTGGGTAAGAATCGCCCTCAAAAATAAGGAAAAATCTGATATTATATCAAATATAGATAACACTACACTCGAAAAAACATGTTAATTTGTATAAAGTTAAAACAATGTGTAATGAGATTAATTTATTTTTGACCTATAATAATCTTAGTAGACGATAAGAAACAGTTTGAGCACTTACTTTTTATTGCAACGGATTAGCTCAGACGCGTAAACAGTTTTAATTGCTGTCTGCTAGAGTCCAGCCCCAGAGTTAAAAGATTATGTAGTCTGACTAATTTGTTTATGACCTTTAATAACCTTAGCAGACGACAAAAAGAAAATTGGTGTGTATCTTGTAGAAAGAGTTCTGTCAATGGTAGATAAAAAATTTGAACAAGTTAATGTATCAAAAATTCACTGCTCTAAATGATTGTATGTAAAATTAATGTAAGTGAAAATTTTGCAAAAAAAATGAATAAATTTTTTATACGTTTTAGAGTGTTAAAAGATTACATAATCAGATTAATCTGTTTATGACCTAAAATACTTCACACCTCCATGTGAAAAGTTCATGTCGATAGTTTTATTACTATATTATATAACCTGCTATAACCCTTGTCAATCATTTTAATCCTCTCTAATTATATTCTTTCTCAGAAAAGGGGTATTCAATGCCTATCTTCACTTTAATTGATTTTGTATTAAACTGGTCATGTCATATGTCGTTGAAAAGAGAAAATTGTGCACATACTGAATATACACACCATATTGCTATTAGATAATTGCATTGTAAGTTAGAACCTTCAGAAGAAAAAAAAGCAAAATGTTGAAAACATATTTTAATGGGTTATTGTCATATATCGTTTAAAAGATAATCAAATCGGCATTACAAAATTGAAAAATTTAATTCTCTGTGTTGATTAGAGAATGCGATATAGAAGTCCAAAGTTGACAAAATGTCAATTTTTAAATGTTCATAAAACCAGAAGTTAATATTTTTCAATTTATATCAGCATACCTATGGATAGCTGAGGTCAAGGACATCCTTCATTGGAATTTTCAAGGTCATCAAAGGTCAAGGTCACATAATATGGCCTTTTGAATTTTCAAAAAATTCAAACGAACATAAAAAAAATTCAAATTCGAAATTCAAAATTCTGTTCCAACAAACTGTAGACAAGGTTACAAGGTTTTGATAGATACCAAAATCATAAAAATCGGATAACAAATAGAGGACTTATTGATTTTTTGCTGAAATGTGTCAGTCTGTGACGGCAGCTTATGCATCACTTCCGGTTTGGATTTTTTTATGCTAAGTGCATTCTAATTATGACTGACAGACAATATATATAGTTTTTGTCAATATCTGAAATTTATACCGGAAGTGAGGCTGCTAGGCGTGATTTTGAAAAACCGGAAGTTCTCACGTCAAAACCGGAAGTGATCGAAAAATTTTGATTGATTAATTTTATTTCTATGAACATTCTGTACATGTCCCATGAATTTCAGGTCAATCGGATAATTAGCGGCTGAGTTAGAAATTTTGAGCTTTTTTGACAATTTTGGTTTCAATTTTTTTGTACAAAAATATTTAAAAATTGAAATTTTTGTAACCGCACTTGATACTTCTTATGTCAATGAATATATTGAAGAAAATTTCAGCCAAATCGGTTCATAAATAAACCTTACAGACTAGGTGCAAAATAATTGCATATTATGCAATAGCCCACTCCTGGTTCAGCAAAAATTGAGTTTTAGATATTCATTTTTGATTCCAGGTCATTTAATAATGTTTGGTGGATACAATTATGCTACACCATTTTCGATTTTCTCTAAAAAGTTTCCCAAAAAAAAAAATAAAAAAATAAAAAAAAAAAAAAATAAAAAAAAAAAAAAAATAAACATAACGAAAACAAAGCGTGACAAATCAAAAGATTTGCCACGCAAAAAGGGCGACTAGAGGGCTTAGATATTTGTCAAAATTACAATTTAAAACAAGTTTGAAAAAAAGCAGATTACTAGAGCTGTGAACAGCACTGAGCGTGGCCCGTGATACTTTGCCTGATAGCTGTTAGACTTTTTGGACTTCAAACCCTTAGAGCCCGGTGTTCAGTCGCTCATTTTTAGTAAAAAGTTTTGTGGTAGATTCAATCTTGTATCAATATTACTTATCTATGGTAATTTTTATAGCTTCATGGTAGCTATAATATACAGGTATGTGTGAAATGTGAACAGTATGTGACGGAATTCCTTTACTGATATAAACATGATCTATAAGTGTCCCACCTTCAGTAGTGTAATGCTGAACAAGTTGTTGAAAACCAAATTTTGGAAAACAATTTAGTATATAGACAAATGACCCTCCAAGATATTTTGATTGAAATCTCCCATAATAACATTCTTGTAACATTCTTGGCGTAAAGACAGAAACCGCTTAACTTTAGTTTTGTTGGAGTTATTGAATTATTTAGCCCTGTTTCTGTTAAACAAATTATATCAACTTCTAGCATTTTCCTGTGTTTCTGTAGATCTTGTATATGAATAGATAAACCCTGAACATTGCGTAAAATTATATTAGTATCAGTTGATATGGTCCTATTTTCGGGTTGTAAAAAAGTATCCATTGCTCCTAATGCTGATTCAATTTGCTCATCACAATATATGTTTTTTCCGTAAAATCATGTACTGTAAGACCCACTTAAAAAAAAAAACAGCCCTCGGTACGGCCTCGGTACCATCACAAATACATTCAACAATTTCTTACAAATAAATTGAGGCCTCGGTACACATATTATACATCCAACTACATTCACAAATACATCCATGTAGGCTTACACAGGAATATTATATTCAACTATTACTTAAAAACGAAGCATCGGTACACTCACGCATACAGCCAAACATTTAATTTGTCCTAGAATATTATATGTTAAAAATTACTCAATTAATTATTCAAGATAAAACGAGGCCCCGATACACACAGAAATTACTCACAAATACATCCAACAACTACGAGTTTCAAAATAAAAGGGCAATATTGGCTTTTGATTTTCATAATAAGCATAAGTTTTCGATATTTACCAGAGAGAAGGCCAGATTGTAGCTTTAACCCCATAACTCTTAAAACCAAAACTATTGTTCGTAGTTTGCAATTTATCTTTGACCTATAATAAGCTTAGCAGACGATAAAAAACAGATTAAACACTTACTTTTTTATTGAAACGGATTAGCACAGAAGCGTAGCCAGTTAAATAATTTATTGCTGTCTGCTTAATAGTCCAGCACTCAAGATTATGTACTCTGACTAATTTGTTTATGACCTATAATAAGCTTAGCAGACGAAAAAAACAAAACAGGTTAATGTACCAAAAATTCACTGCTCTAAATGATTGTATGTTAAATTAATGTAAGTGAAAATTTTGCAAAAGAAATGAATAATAATATGCTGAGTTGAAACACTGTCTTTTATTTCAATGGATTTGCACAGGCGGTAGCAAGTTGAATTGCTGTCAGATTAGGTGCTGCAGGATAGTCAGACGAAGTAAGGAGAGTATATATTAATAATTAACCTTACAAGTAGTGAATTGTTCTTCGTTCTGAAGCACATGTATAAGCTTCAATTTATTATTTCAATATTCAACACAAAAGCTTTAAATTATTAAGTTCCTTTGATAATCATGATATAAGCTACAATTTATATAAAAAAAACACCTGTCAACAACTTTAAATCTGCAGTCTTTATGACAAAGATGAGGCATTCGTAGTTTGAGCTCTAATTAAGATATCAAAAAAAATATAAATTAACTATAAATTAAATTGCAAAATCACTTCTTTAATTCTAGGTATGTTAAAAATTAGTACGTAAATGTTTTGCAAAATAAATAAATAAATTTTTTGAGGGTTAAAAAATTGCATAATCAGATTAATGTCTTCTCTGGCACAATGCCAAGGTTAAAAGTTCATGTCAATAGTTTTATTATCAATGTAGTATAACTCCTTTTATAACACCTGTCAATCATTTTAATCCTCTCTATATATTTTTTTTTTCTCAGAAAGGGGTATTCTATGCCTATTATCACAAACTGATTTTTGTATTAAACTACTCATGTCACATATCGTTGAAAAGACAAAAATGAGTACTTCCTGATTAAATCATTTTTAAAAAATGTTGAATTTTGTCAATGCACAATGATTTATATATTATTTTAAAGCTGTTATTTTGTACATTATAAATCTGCTCGAATTTTTCTGTAAGTTAAATAAAATTCAGATGAACAAAATTATGGATATCAAAATCGTATATCTTGAAATTGAATAATTTAAAGTAAATAAAAAATTTTTCATTTTCAAAACCCCATAAAATTTTTATTCAGGTCATAAGGTCACTTAAGGTCAAGGTTACAAGATATGAGCCTTACAAAATTTGACTATTACTGAAAATTGTTAACTGGAAATAAAAAAAAATCTGAATCGAAATTAAAGATATCAAGGGGGTCCCGTTGGCTTAGTGAGTCAGACGCTTGCTCGCCAACCTGAACGTCCAGGGATGAATCCCGTCAGTGATACAGGTCGCAGGGGTGTTCAATCGTGGGTGTAAATAAACTGATGTGCTAATTGGCTGTGCATGTTAAAGATCCCTCGACAAATGGAAATTGATAATAATATCAGGCTAATGCAAAATTTTCCTCATTGCGCACTGCATGGCGTTTGCCCGTCCTCAATATAGGTGCAGAAAAGCAGGACATAAAATTCATTTCTTTCCATTTTTCAAAAATTGGAAATTTTTATAATACTTCCACTGTAATATATTTTTTCCGGGTCGCATTACATTATTTTTTTTTTTTATGATGACCATTTTTAATATAATGCGAACAAATATTTTCAATTATCTCCAAAACTGAGGAAGTTAAAATTTCAAGATTACAAGCAAATGAAGTCAAAACCGGAAGTGATATAATGATTCTAGAAATATTTTTTTGTTCAGAATCAAATTGTCTATCTACCTGTAAGTTTTTAGATCGATCGAAAAAATTTAAAAAAAACACACACAGTTTCAATGGAATTTGACACAAAATTTGCAAGTTTTAAAAAGCGCAATTTTGATTCAAATATATTGTGTTATATATCATTTGAAAGAGCAGATTCAGCATAGTAAAAATGAAATAGAATTTGTGACGTATGTAAATTAGGTCACGTGACAGAGCTCTTTAAAGTTAAAAATTGCAATTTTCAAATGGCGATAAAACCGGAAGTAAACATCAGAAATCGGAAATGAATATATCATCTGATATATCTCGTCAAGGGCAATACTTTTTGTACAGGTTAAGAGGTCATCAAAGGTCAAGGTCACTAGATATGAGCCTTGAAAGTTTCGGTCATTACTGAAATTCTTGTTCCGGAAATATAAAGAAATTGAAATCGAAATTCAAAAATCGACAACCTACATTTTTTTTGCAATCGATTGCAGAAGTCGTAGATTTCAAAATTAAAAAAATCCGATTAACCCTCGGTTCTGAATTAAAATTTTAAGAAACATAGGTCAGTTCAAGATGGCGGCTGATCCCTTACACCTGGATAAAATTTCATCATTTAATTTTTTATGTATGACCAAATCTATGATAACACAAAACATTTTTTTCAAATATCTTTAATATTCCGGAAGTTGAAATTGAAAGTTTAGAAGCAAATGACGTCAAAACCGGAAGTGATATCGAAACTTTGAAAATTGATTTTCTTTTGAAATTCATATGTCTATGTTATTGAAAGGTTTCAGATCGATCAAAATAAAATTGCAAAAGTTAAAAAAAAATCCTTTAAAAAGTGCTCCAAAAGTCAGCTACAAAAGTCAAAATATGAATTTTTCAAAAATTGCAATTTGTAGCTATTGGGTTAAACAAATGAACCAAAAAAAGACCGATCACAATCTGTTGGAAAAATGAGTTGAAAATGGAAAAACCCTGAAATACGACTTTTTAAGATACAGTCAAACTTGGTCCAACGGTCACCTGTATTCAGCACCACCCTGTAATGAAAGGCCACCCTTTTCTTGACAGTGAACATGTGTCACCCTGCAATCAGCGGTCATTTTCCTTAATCCTTGTTAATCCCATTAATTAAACTAACAGTTAATTACTGCCAAACAGATTAACCTTTGTCTATAATCCTTGAATTTTACTCATACATTGATATAATTAAGCCTAATGTTGTAAATGATTATTAAAATAAGTAATGAAATATTCAAAAGTGTACAAGAGACTTGTCTAAAATAATATTGTTATTATAGGACATCGCTAATGCTATTTAATTTAAATTGACATTGTTGTTTTTCTTTAGTGCATGTACAGATAGTTACAAATTACAAACTTATCATTCTAAACTAGGTTTGCCGTACATGTACCTCTATTAAGCACCACCCCTTAGTAAGCAACCACTTTTAAGCATTCCCTTGACTGGCTGCTTAATGCAAGTTATACTGTACGTCATTTCCGGTTAGGCAAGCAACACCGAGCAGTTAATCATGGCAGGAAATGATGTCCAGTTATGTGTGGTATGTGCAGTTTTGGCTGGGGGACAAATCGAACGCACTGCAATTAAAATACTTTTAAAAATCGCTTTTTTGTACATTGTATACATGTAACTGTTCACCCGTTTAAAGTTTTTATAAGAAATGTCAAGACATATATTCTTGTAACAGCATCGGACGTAATACAAATATAGGAGCTAAAACTGATTGTGAGTGACTATCACTCTAAACAAATAAACTAAGAGCGATTACCAAAAGAGTCTAAACCCAAGGGACTTTTCACTACCGAACAATCACTAGCTATTCGACTTTTTACTACCAAATGCATATAATTAAGTCATAGGACTGTTTAATTCATTTGTTAAACTCTCACCATAGAAAATGCCACGTTTCAGCTATGTGTCAAGTAGGATGCGCACTGCTCGGTACCGTCATCGCGGTTCTAGTTTTATAATTAAAACTAAAAAAAGTTAGCGACAAAAGTCAAAATTTGGAATTTCTTCAAGAAGCCGTATTCAGGCCTAAAAATTCGTCCGAATCAAGGAGAATCCTGAAGGATTCTCGCAAAAACAATCTGCGAGAGTCCTCCGAATACTGTAGGGTTTCCTAATGTAACGCACCAAAACCGGGCGCCAGTTGTTCTGTTAATTTATCACATGGAAATCCTCTTTATTCGATCTTCACCATTAGTATTGCCATAAGAAATTTAAACGTAAACGCCAACAGGACAAGTTTTTTTTTATTATCTAATGCTTCATAAATAATATATCTAAAATATTTCAATTCATCTATAAATGATGGGGAAATCAAATGGCACAGTTATCGCTTTGCAATTGTCACCCGATAATTGTGTAACACTACGGCTACTGTAATTTCGGTCAATTGCGTAAATTGAAAATATTTTCCACATCGCATCGGTAGCCTACCGGTAACCTACTAATTTTCACTAGGTCATTTTCTTGTAATCTTAATGTCAGTTGTGTAGTTAACACCGCTGGTCAAGTAATCATTGTTATCTATTGTGATCTGTCAACCGAAAAAGGTCGGGTGATCGGCATTGTCAGACATTTATTTGTTTGTTTACAATTTTTTTTTATTGGATGTAGTGTAAGCAGCGCGTTTCCGGGTTTGTTCGATTTCTCGTTCCATACACCTCTAATATGATTTCAATAATAGAACACGACACGGGTGAACTGAAAGCAACGTGAATCGAACACATCCCGCAATGATTTGCGATTTTCGAAAATGAAAGTTGAAATCATTTTGACAAGTCGGCAAAAAAATAACCTCACTTCTAATAGAAAATAAACAATGAACCGGCGGCTAAGTAGAACTTTCACTCGTATGGGATCGGACAAGCACCTTTTTATTAATTATTTTGCGCGAATCCAAAAAGACTCGGGTAATCGATGCTTACGCGAGTCTTGGCGCGAATGAGATTCGGAGACTCGCGTGAATTTTTAGGCCTGCGTATTGTAGACATAAGTTTAAAGTAGTAAACTAAAAAAAATCCGAGTAAAATCAGATGAAAAATAGAGCCGTGAAATGGAAAATTCTAAAATACATTTTTGTGTCCTACGTTAGTTCCGGTTAGACAAAAATGCATCAAATTACATTTAAAAAATTTGGATTTTTTGGGTACAATAAGGAAATCGCATCAGTGCATATTTGGCATTTATAGTTTTGGCTGGGCTCTTGGACCAGAATTTGAAAACATTCTGAAAACAAAGCAGTGCAAGAGTATGTTTTGAAACTTTTATCTGAAAGAAAATCGATTCATGAAAAAAAAAAAAAAAAAATCCCACCAAAATCAGTTAAAATGAAGAGGCGATAATGGCAAAAACCTTAAAACACATTCGTTTTCATACGTCATATCCAGTTATGTGAAAATGCATCATTTTACATTCATCCACTAACGAGCACATATTTATCGTGGGAAATCATGTCAGATTTGTTGTGGCATGTGCAGTTTTGGCTGGGGATCGTGACCAGAATTAAAAAAAAAATAATCATAGCAAAAACAAATTCTATTTGCCACACAATAAACCATGAAAATCAGCAAAATAGAAAAATATTTACTATCAATTAATGTCCTTGAAAATGCCATCACTATTTAGCCTGTGAACACCCTAGAATGCACATTTCTAGACTGATTTTGACAAACTTATTCAGTATCCCAAAATTCAAAAGGTGTATGATTGAGGTTGAAATTGAATATGAATTATTGCCAAAACCTATTTGATTTTTGGCTAGTAAACACTTGCTACATGGCAAAATTCTTTGATGGATTTTGACGAAATTTGCTGAAATTGTTTGATATCACCAAAGGATGAACACTATTGAAAATTAAAAAAATTGAAAAAATATTTGATATTAATTGTTGCCCTTGTTCTTCGATTTCTGGCTCTTTAATAATCTACAGGGCACAGATCTTGACAGATTTTGACTGGCTGAAATCGTTTATTTCTATTAAAGAGTGAACCCTATTAAATTTTTATTTATTAAAATCTAATTTGAATTGTTGCCTTTTTCTTCAAAACAAGTTTAATTTTTGGCTTGTAAACACTCTACAGTGTCAAAATTGTGTATTATTACCCAAGAAAAAAACCCTATTGAAAATCAGAAAAATAAAAGAATATTAAATGTGAATTATTGCCAGTTTTCTTTAAAACACATTTGATTTTTGGCTCTAAATCTTGATGGATTTTGACAAAGCATACTGAAATTTTGCATTAGTACCGGTACCAAAAGATGAACCCTATTGAAAAGCAAAAAACTAGAAAAATGTTTGATATAAATTATTGCCCTTGTTCTCAGTAACACGTTCAAATTTTTTACTTGTAAACACTCTACAGGGCACAATTCTTCTATTCCTGAAATTTGTTTATTATCACTAAACCCTGAAAATAATTTATATCAGTTTTTGCCCTTTATCTTCATATTGCGTTTGAAATTTGGCTCATAAACACCCAAACGTAGGCACAGATTTTGAAGTAACTTCTTCTTCAAACGAAGCTGCCAGTGGGCGTGTATTACCTTGCCTGGGAAGCTATCTTCTTTATTATCAATGAGATAAAATAGAAAATTCTATTCAAAGCACACAGGTTTTTTTTAACACGATGCCTTTTTTTTTTCAGTGGAGCATCATACATTTCACTGCTGAAAAATCTTGGCCCAGAAAATTGTATGAATATGATGTTGTATCTCTTGTTAGAAAATAAAATACTAATTCATTCTCTCCGTCCTGCTGTATTGACTGGTGTTGCTGAAGCTGTTTCTAATGTAAGTCTGCCCTTTCTTTACATCTCTAATTTGCCAACTTGGTGTTAGTGTTTGAATAGGGAAAAACCCTATTGATAATATATCACAGTTATAGATTACATTAATTTGGGCACACCCTGTATTCACAGAGCAAGAGCTTATGGAAAGCTTATAGTATCATTTTCAATTTAGAACTCGCTGGGTGTCATTTAATTTCATTTTTGGAGGTGGGACTACTGTTATGGTCAGACAGGCCTTTAAAGATGTCGGCAACTCTTGCTTTGCAGTTCTTACGTAGCATGATGCAACAACGTAATTTATCTAATTTGGACGCGCTGTTAATTTGGGCATGACGTTTACGGTTGTAACTAGCATGTAATCTAAAGGCCTGTATATATACAATACATATATTATAAGTTATTTTATTATCAAGTATAACGTATATTATATATATCGGGTGTCCCAAAAAAAAGTCCCCAACTTTGACGAAAAGTATCTCAGCTGCTAATGAGCCGATCTCTTTGAAAATTCTCACAGATTTACTTCAACATGTCCTTGGCAGACCCTGAAAATATGAAAATCATCGAACAAAAATTGTACAAGTACTGCCTCGAACAAAATAGCATGTCAAAAAATTCAATATCAGAGCAAACTACATATTTGAATTTGCGTTCATTGTGCTTTCACCACATCAACCACCAATAACAAACATTTTCCATCCTGATAAACTTTCACGGATCTCATCTAAAGGTACCACTCGAGAAGCGACCATCCTGCATTTGAGTTCCTGTTTAATCAGAGTGTTCCTCTAACCTAAGTGCAGTACACCTGTTTCTTAAGAGAATCCCTTACTGCCCAGAGTCATTACCATCACCAGTGGAACAAACTGGATGAACAGGAACTGAAAAGTTGCATTTTTGTGAGAAAATATCTTAAGATGAAATCGGTGAGAGCGTTTCGTTATGGAAAATGAATGGTATTGGTGGTCGATGTGGTGAAAGCACAATAGACACAGGTTGAGATGTGTAGTTTGCTCCGATATTGAATTTTTTTACATGCTATTTTGTTCGAGGCAGTACTTGTACAATTTTTATTTGATGACTTTCATATTTTCAGGGTCTGACAAGGACATGTTGAAGTAAATCTGAGAGAATTTTGAAAGAGATGGGTTGACCAACAGCTGAGATACTTACTGTCAAACTTGGGGACGTTTTTATTGGGACACCCGATATATAAGTAAAGTAGAATGTTTCTGATGCACAGTAGTATATAAATTAAGTAATAATTAAATATACTTAATTTATATATATATATATACAGTGAAACCTCTGATAAAATCGTTCAGTTAAAGGAATTTCCGAATAGTTGAAATATGCATTGTTATAAATAGAGTTACGTCCCTTCTGGTTTGTTTGGACACCTGACAAATGTCACATATACAACACATGATATATATATAATGCACATTTTCAGTATGGTGCCATAATGATTACGAGGAACTTGTTTGGAACTCCCTTGTTATTAATCATATTTTGACTTTAACGTTTGATATATAAAGTAAACAAATAAGATTTGAGAATAGGGAATATGACTGAGGCCATACAACAATGATTTGATTTGGGGTGGGTTTGTTTTGCCGCATTGCCCAACTTGCCGCATTGTGCCCAACTTCACAAAACCGACTTGTAAAACGAAACAAAAGTTTTCTGAAGTCTTGAAACTACTTCCTGGGAAACTGCCAGGTAAGTTAATGTATTTTGTATTATGGTTCAGATTGTATAAACTAGGCTTTTTATTTTAATCCAGATTTTATCATAAAACTATAGTTTTAGTTCCCCAAACAGGTCCAAATTATAAATGAAAAGAAAATCGATTCCGAACAACAGATTAAATTATTTTATGTCCATACCGGATTTTATCAGAAACCTTTTATTTCTATTTACTAGTCGTTTTTGTGCAGTTGGGCACGATGTGGCGAGTTGGGCAATGCGGCAAAACGAACCCACCGTTTAATTTGTGCGTTCTGTAATGCCTTTGAGTATGGGGTGATTGAAGCAAAACCTGTGGCCTTATTCTCGAAAACTTAACTTAGATAAAAGTCGAATTTTAAGAAATACAGTAATCTGATTGGATAATATAACTAAATTTAAAATCGATTTTAGTGATTAACCAATGAGATGACTAGAATACAAAATTAAGTTTTCAAGAATAAAGCCCCAGGGCTGTTGATTTAATTTTTTTGCCAACCGGACAACTATATTTGGAATTCAACAAAGTTCATCATTCTTACTGATATTTTGTGCACTCTACAGGTCACAATTCCCGATGGATTTGATGAAACTTTGTGCGAGGGATTTTTATCAACCAAGGATTAACCCTATTGAAAATAAGCTAAAACAAAAAATATTTACTAAAAATTATTGCGCTTGTTCTTGAAAACGAGTTAAATTTTTTTTAGCTTGTGAACAGACAGCATGGCTCAACCTCAGGACAGTTAAAAGCCGACCAACAGCCGACTAAAATTTGGCTCTAACGACAACCGTTCAGACATTTACGAATGTCGTAATGACATTTCCAACTGCTGTTACAACATTAACGAATTAGACTAAACCAAATTTGTTACGACTGTCCTAAAGACAAATCCAACTGTTACCGAATGCTCTAACGACATATACGAATGCCCTTACGACACATACGAATGTCCTTACAATTGATCCGAATGCCCTTACAACTTAACCGAATTTATTCTGGTCATGTATATATATGGAGTCGACTTTTTCGACATAATCATTCTTCGAACACTGCGCATCTATCTCCATATCCATGATGGGTGACGACGGATACCGACGACTTCAACTTGTTGGGGCTACCCTACTGCTGGATGACGATATGAACGAGGTTATCGATGATCTTTGGGCTGTTCAACAGCATATTCAAGATGATGTTCCTCGTAAAAGAAGACACAAGAGGCCAAACACCCTTACGACTGTTCAGACTATGCTTATGAACGTTCAGAATGCTATTACGACCACAAAAAAGCCCTTCAGACCAATAGCCGACTAATAGCCGACTTGCTTCCGACTGATTCTTAATTCAGACGTGTCGGAAGCTTCTTACAACTGTTTTGAACATTTCAAAACTGTTTTGAACATTTCAAAACAGTTGTAAGAAGCTTCCGACACGTCCGAATTTCTTCCGAATTTTTGCCTCATCTTCCAAACTTCCCGACCTCTTACGAAAATCGTCCGGCTAACAAAATTCGTAAGAAATTCGTCTATGTGAAACCGGGGCATTACATAGTAAAATGGTTGAAAGTTAAAGCCTGAAATATTAAAGGGATTGTAAAGAGGTTTTCTTAAACTAACATAGATGTTGCATAGATATCAATATAAAAAATAAATAGACGAATCGACTTGTAATATAGGAAAAAATAAATACACGAGAACGTGCAAAAAGTAGGTAAAAAGTCGATATAATGAGAGTAAATGTAGCTACGTTTCGGGACTAATCCCTTTATCAAGCAAAAAAAATTTAATCTGGAAGCCTTCATAAGTGCTATTTCACTAGCCCATAGTGCATTAAAATTTACTTATAATATTTCCGATGTTTCAGCTACATTCCTTGATATTAAAATCAGTATTTCCGGAAATATATTATCTACTACTATCTTCTATAAAGACACTGACTCCCACTCATATCTCGATTATGCCTCCTCACATCAAACGTCTCTTAAAAATAGCATACCTTATTCTCAGTTTCTCCGTTTCTACGTATCTGTAGCGACGACGATGATTTCCAAATACAACTTGAGGAAATGGCATCATTCTTTTCTGTACAAGGATATCCTGGTTCAGTTATTCAAACAGCACTTCAGAGGGTCGTTGGTCTGACTAGGAGGGATGCCCTTACGCCTGCGTTCAGGGTTGAAGCTGCTGAAAGAGTCCCACTGGTCCTTACTTACCATCCTCACAACCAACAACTCCGTAATATTTTGATTAATAACTTTCATCTTATTCGTTCAGATCCTAGTCTCACACCTATTTTCAAACATTTACCTATAACTGCTTTTCGTAAAGATAAAAGTCTTTCCAATCATTTAGTTAGAAGCCGCATAATATCTGCTAACACATCACCTCTAGGTACATCTAGTTGTGGTCGTCGTATCTGTCATACATGCAATCATGTCTTCCAAACCGATGTTATTCATGGCCCTATATCCACTTACCATATTCGCCACTCTTTCACCTGTATGTCACATAATATTGTATATGCCATTATCTGCTCCTTATGTAATATGATCTATATAGGCGAAACACGATGTCAGTTATCTGAACGTTTTTCAGCCCACCTTCGTAGTATCAAACAAAACAATATTATACCCGTTGCAGCTCATTTTAACTTGCCGGGTCATTCTACAGGACACGTGAAAGTTACTGGTGTCGCCCAGCTCTACGGAGGAGAGTCTAACCGAAAACGTTGCGAGATGAATATTATACATCGCCTTGGAACCTTAGCACCTGCAGGGATGAACAAACAGTTCTCCTATTTAAATTAATCTACCCTTGACATTCATTTCGCATTTCCTTGACCTATATTTTTTCTTTCTTTTCTTTTTTATACCGATTATCTCCCTTGAAATATTTTTTTTTATTACCTAACCAGTTAAGTTTCCTATTTTTGTCAGATTAGTGTTGTTTCTCTTAGGGAAAGGACCTATCTCGCCTTTTAATATTTTTTATTTAAATTTTTTTTGCTTGATAAAGGGATTAGTCCCGAAACGTAGCTACATTTACTCTCATTATATCGACTTTTTACCTACTTTTTGCACGTTCTCGTGTATTTATTTTTTCCTATAGATATCAATAGTAGGTCCCCTCAAGTGACATCATAAAATGTGCAGGTTTGAGTCGAATTGTATTGATAAAAAATGAAAATTGGAGAAGGGTAAATTGATCAGTGTCCCTGATGCACATTAAAAGTATAGAAAAACTCTATACAATCTCTTTAGGGCTGTAATTTTTGTCTGTCTTTTTTATCATGAAAGTACGCTACAATCCTGAAAACGGGCGATCACATCGACCTACAGTACTGTGCAATATATATTCGTTCATAGAAATAGGTTGCATTTTTAGTCTCGGGTGTATACTATGTACCCCCTTCGTTGTACATGCTTCTTAAAACTTGTTAAATTTTTTTCGTCACTAACACTTCCGAAATCAGATGAGATGTACGCATACGCGGGTCACTAGAATCAGTTCGCAGCTTGGGTCTAGCGAGACAAGACGTGTTTTGTCTTGCTTCGAACTTTTTACCGGCCTCAGGGTCAACGTTAGTTGTCCATCTTCAAGGTTTTGATAACATCTCTTTGTTGTGTATTACGAATAAATATAATTCGAGGCCTTTCCAATTAACTCGACGCGGTTGAGTTCTTACTATTTAGAAAAGCCGAAAACGGGCCTCCAAAGATATTTTGGTGACAGCTAACAACAACAAAATTGGTGAGGCCGCTGGTGTTTCGAGTGATTCTCATAGTCATGTAAATAAACAAACTGCCGGTGTCAGTGAACCGACGATGTCGGATATTATAAAAATCAGGCTGAGCAGAATGCTAAAATTTCAGATATAATGAATAAAGTGGATGAAAGCAGATTGTGATGATAATATTTTGAATGAATCTGGAGAGCCTGTGGTGAATAATGAATATGATTAATAATAATAATAATATTTATTGATTAAAGCGATCTACACTTCGTTTCAGAGCGCTGTACAAATATAAATAAGGCAGTTTACACATTTAAAAACAAATTAAAACAATCGACTGACTAGATTATAAATTGAAATTGTTTTTTAAAATAAAATGTTTTAAGTCCGGATTTAAAAGTCGCTAGATTTGGTGATTGGCGCACACTGCGTGGAAGCTCGTTCCACAAGAACGGGGCAACCACAGAGAACGCTCTCCAGCCGTATCTCTTGATGGTAGTCCGTGGATTGTCCTTCGTCCTCTTGTGTTTATCCGTTCTGACAAGTGTTACATTGTCCGAGTCACCAGATCGCAAACTGCGATTTCCTGGAACATAGCGCTCAATCAGTGAACTGAGATAATGAGGAGCATGACCACTTATAATTTTAAACACAAATAACATAATTTTGAAATTTATACGGAATTCAACTTTCAACCAATGTAGATCGTACAGAATCGGTGAGACTTCATCGTACTTTCGTGATCTAGAGATCAACTTTGCCGCAGCGTTCTGGACAGACTGTAATTTAGACAACTGATTCTGAGGGAGACCAACTAGCAAACTATTACAGTAGTCTAATTTTGATGAAACAAAAGCGTGAATCAGTTTTTCAGTCGTAGCACGGTCGAGAAGATTCCTAATCTTACTGATTCGAAATAGAGCAAAATAAGCGGACTTGGAAAGTGCATTCACTTGTGATGTCATTAGACCGTCATCGTCAAACACGACACTTAAGTTTCTAACAGACTGTGAAGGAATGATATCACAACTGCCGATTCGGAGGCTGTCCAATTTTACTGCATCTGGTTTTAGGACTGAGGTAAAATGAACCAGTTCTGTCTTGTCCTCGTTCAAGATCAGCAGATGCGATTTCATCCAGTCGCGAACCTCATCAATACAAGCTTCGAGAGAACCAATATCGTCTTGTAATTTCTCCGACACAATATAGAGCTGTGAATCGTCAGCGTAGAGCATAGCATTTACACCATGTTTACTGAAAATGTCTTCAAGTGGACTAGTATATAAAGTAAACAGGATCGGTCCCAATACCGATCCTTGCGGAACACCAAATTCAAGGTTGAACTCGCGGGAAGCTGGCAAGGAATCAATAGAAACTCGAAAATGGCGATTCGATAAATATGAATGGAACCATCTCAGCACAGTGTCAGTAAATCCAAAACGTTCTTGAAGAATATGAAGTAAGACCGTATGATCAAGCGTATCAAACGCAGCTGACAAATCAAGCATGACAAGAACTACATCCTTCCGATCGTTCAATGCACAAAGTACATCATTCTGCACCCGCAGAAGTGCGGTCTCGGTACTGTGGTAAGCTCTGTATGCTGACTGATATTTCATGTACAAATCGTTTTCACTTAGGTAATTGGTAATTTGAGTCACAACGATTTTTTCCAAATATTTCGACAAAACAGAAAGGTTAGAAAGAGGACGGAATTTTTTCAGAATGTTAACGTCTAAACCTGATTATGACTATGATGAAGACACAGTTATTGATGATGATCGCAGTCTCAGCCACTCCATAAGAAATCTAAAACTACAGACCAATTGTCTTTATTTACAAATATGAAACATAATAAGTACAAGGTTACTGAGAAACTAGACAACAACACAAATGAAGGACTGGCTGACATAGTCAACTCTGTCTTCAGCACAGGTATGGCTGATGATGGATATTTTGGTCGTATGATTAAGGAAATTCATAGGCCAGAAAATTGTGAATTCCTAGTGCTAACTGGAACAGGCTATCACCCGAGACACAAACTAGAGATGCGAAGTTACAGACCATTCAGAATTGTGTGATTAAAGCTTCATGTGTATTAACTAAACTAGCAGATACAATTCATACACACGTCACTCAGTCTGACATTCTGAAAACTATGCTGGAGCAAGCTTCTGATGCCTTAGCTTTGTTAGGGCAATCTAACCGAATGTTTAATTTACGCCGGAAAGAAATTCATAAACCGGATGTTGTTTCTGACTATGCTCATTTGACTTCTCCGTCTTTGCCTTATTCATCATGATTGTAAGGTGATAATGTATCTCAAATAGTTAAAGAGATACAAGACATAAATCGCATTGGTAAGCGAATAAGCAGAGCTCCAACTTATCCAAAACAGAGAGGTGGTAATAATTTGGGCCACAGAGGGCGAAATCCTCGGCAAACCAGAGTTCGTGGTCGAGGAACTTAATATAGTTATGGTAATTCAAATTGGTCCAGGTGGCGTACCAATTCTTCTAACCAAGAGAAATCTGACTCGAGTGTTGCAAAAAACACCAGAGGGGAGCCCAGCAAGAAGTAAAGGTATGTCCTTATAATACTATACACACAAGTTGTCAATTTCAGGCAGGTAGATTGAAATTATTTCGATCACAATGGGAGTTGCTCACTTCCGATATGAATATTTTAGACATTGCATCTCTTTGTCATTTGGAATTTGAAAGTCCTGTTCCTAAACAATCAAAAGTGGTGATTTCACCCATATATAAAGATTCTGAAATGTCGATGACAATGAGATAAAACAAATGTTGTCTATGGGAGTGTTGATTAAAGTGAAACCATATTAAGGTCAATTTACCTCTCCTATTTTCACTAGGCCTAAAACAAATGGTGAACGCAGAATGATCTTACATCTCAAGGAGGTCAATAAGTATATCTTATATAGGCATTTCAAAATGGATACTTTTGAATCAGCGTTAAAGCTTTAAACCCTAATTCCTATTTGGCCTCTGTGGATTTAAGACATGCTTACTATTTTGTTCCCATAGCAATAGAAGATCAAAAATATCTTAAGTTTTTCTGGGAAAATAATTTATTTCAGTATACCTGCTTGCCAAATGGCATTGCCTGTGCTCCCCGATATATTACCAAATTATTAAAACCTGTGTATTCAACTTTACAAAGGTTTGGTCATACAAATGTAGGTTACATTGATGACTCTTTATTAATAAGCAACAATGCTGAACAGTGTGCTAAGAATATAGAGGATTCTATTAATCTTTATACTAGCCTCGGTTTTCAAGTCCATGATAAAAAGTCAGTTCTGGTCCCAACCCAAAGACTCACATTCTTGGGGTTTATTATTGACACAGTTCAAATGAGAGTTTTTTTACCAGAGCATAAAGTAGACAAGTTAATTCTTGCTTGTCAGAAACTTATTGACAAATCTAGCATTACAATTAAACACTTAGCAGAAGTCATAGTAAGGCTTGATAGTCTCCACTTTCTCAGCTGTAGATCATGGTTCACTGTTCTATCGCAATTTAGAGAATGCAAAAATTTAAGCTCTTAAACTTAATCGTGGACAGTTTGACGGTATTTTAAGTGTAACTTCTATTATGAAAGATTATCTCAGAAGGTGGATAGATAATCTGAGTACACAAAGTCGAACAATAATAAAAGATAATCCCATCTGGTTATCACATCTGATGCTTCTCTAGCTGGGTGGGGTGCATGTTGTGGTACTGTTAGTATAGGCGGTAGATGGCGTGATAATGAAATGAACAACCACATCAATTTTTATATGCCCTCATCTCTCTATAAGGGCGTATATTGTCGGCACCCCTGTCCGTCCGTCAACATTTGCTTGTAAACGCTCTAAAAACTAGAGTTTTTGACGGAATCAAATGAAATTTGATATGTGTGTACATATTCATAAAGCGAAGATCAAGTTCGAATTTGTGCGATTTTCGATCGTTAGAAGCAGAGTTATTGCCCTTGCCCCAAATCTTAAATATTCTATTACTCTCTTAGTTTTCAACCGATTTTGATGAAACTTAAAATGGATGTTATTGGACCTAAATCGAAAGGTTTGAGAAATTTTAGTTTACTCCTGATTAAAATTAAAGCTTTTTCAAGATTTAGGCCTCTTTCATCAGTTTTGAGGAGTTTTCGCCCTCTAACCTCTATACAGTAAGTGTATCTATCAAAATTGTAAACGCTCTAAAAACTAGAATTTTTGATGGAATCAATTTATGAAATTCTGGATGTATTTAGTAGCAGAGTTATTGCCCTTGCCCCAAAGTCATGAATATGCTATTACATATCTTAGTTTTCAACCAATTTTGTTGAAATTTAAACGGATGTTATTGGACATAAATCGAAAGGTTTGAGAAAGTTTAGTTTTATCCTGATTAAATTAAAGGCTTTTTCGTTAGGCGTATATGGCCGTGGTCCACTATCTTTTAGAATTGTTCACTGTTTATCATGCATTAAGAGCTTTTTGTGTGGGCAAGTCCAACTTACATGTCAAACTCATTGAAGATAACACAACAGCTATGGCCTATATAAATAACATTGGTGGAACACAGTCCAAAGCTTTGAATCGATTGGCCAAAGACGTCTGGATCTGGAGCATATGGCTGTCATCTGATCTGGTCAAAAGTATAGATAATATTGCTGATGTCCATTCCAGGAAATTTAGAGACCAGATAGAATGGAAATTACATTTCGCTGTGTTCCGTGAAATCACAGAGCACTTTGGAATTCCCCAAATTGACTTGTTTGCTACTCGTCTCAATACACAATTAGAAGTCTTTGCGTCATACAAGCAAGATAGATGACTTACGCTCACGGTTTGCCGAAATTCCACTGCACAGTTCATATTTGGATCGAGGTCATCGTTTCCAAGGTTTCCAAGAAGTTTCTTGTGATTTTATTAAAGACCTATTGGTTTCGATGAATTCAAAGACATGTGAATTAGACCCATTGTCGACAGAACTTTTAAAGAAATGTTCCGGGGACATAACTCCATTTCTGACTAGACTAGTCAATGAGTCGCTGACGTCTGGATTTTTCCCAGAGTCAGGGAGAAGTTTGCCGTGGTAAGTCCTTTGTTGAAAAAGGTCGGACTAAATGCTGAGGAACTAAAGAACTATAGGCCAGTTAGTAATATCTCTGTGCTAGGGAAAGTTATTGAGAAAACTGTTGTCGATCAACTGGACTCGTATATGTCAACTAACTCACTTTATTGTAAATTCCAAAGTGCATATCGCAAATTCCATTCTACAGAAACCGCTTTACTGAAAGTATTTAACGATGTACTGTTAGCGCTTGATAATCATCGCAAAGTGATCTTGGCCATGCTTGACCTTTCTGCCGCCTTCGACACCATCGATCATGGTATTCTCTTAGAAAGACTCGAAAAGCGGTTTGGTTTCACCAGTTCAGCGCTCTGTTGGTTCAAGTCCTATCTAGTTGGTAGAAAACAATCTGTCAAAATTGGATCTTCTAAGTCTAATCCAACTGTGTTAAACTATGGCGTGCCTCAAGGTAGTGTCCTGGGTCCAATTTTATTCAGTCTGTACTGTGCACCTCTCGAGGACATTTTTCTAAAATACGGTCTAGATTTTATGGTCTATGCCGATGACACACAGATCTACTGTGAGTGTAACTTTCAGGAATTGAAAACAGATCTTGTAGAATCGTGTATTGACGAGGTTAGGACGTGGATGTCTGCCAATCGATTGGTGTTAAACGATAGCAAAACAGAAGTAGTACATTTCCATTCAAAGTACCGTGAATTTTCTAACCTTCCTTCCATTCGCATTGGTGATGACTCTGTCGTTCCCGTTGATTGTGTTAGGAATCTTGGATTATATCTCGATTCAGTCTGCTCTCTTTCTTCCCATGTAGCATCTTTTTGTAAATCAGCATCCTTTGCTCTGTATCGTATTGGGCGTATTAGACGCTTTTTAGATCGTAACAGCACCGAAAGACTTGTACACGCTTTTATCACTTCACGCATTGACTATTGTAACAGCCTATTTCTACACACTCCTGACTATCTTCTCAATCGTCTTCAATCTATTCAAAATTCAGCAGCACGTCTAATCTGTCGCACAAAGAAATTTTCACACATCACACCTATTCTGATTGACTTGCACTGGCTCCCTGTTGAACAACGAGTTATCTTCAAAACACTGGTCATAGTTTTTAAAATTCTGCACTCACAAGCACCTTTATATCTCTCTGATCTCATTTCACGCCATATTCCACAGCGAGTTACCCGTTCATCCAATGCGCTTTTACTCAATGAACCAACCTGGAAACAGAAGACGTATGGTTGGCGGGCTTTCTCGGTTATGGCTCCCCTTTCTATCCGTGACACACCAAAACTTGAATGTTTTAAATCACGATTAAAAACGCACCTGTTCCGCATGGCCTATCAAATTCTATAAATGCACCACACAGCACGAACATCAATTTTATGGATTTTATTAGTAGTTTTTATTGTTTTTAATAGTCATTTTAAATTATCTCCTCTAGTTTTAATGTCATATTTGTTTTATCTTTGTTCAGCCCTTTGAGATCGTTTTTAGATGTAAATGGCTTTAATCAATAAAATTATTATTATTATTATTATTATGGAAACCAGATCCGGATGCATCTTATATTAATGCTTTCTCTTTTTGTTGGTCCGATATGTACTCATATGCTTTTCCTCCTTTCAGCCTAATTGGAAGAACCTTACAGAAAGTTCGGGCAGATCAGTCACAAAATTTAATGGTAGTGCCACTTTGGCCGACACAGTCCTGGTTTCCTGTCATCCTGGAGATGTTAACTGCACCGCCTCGAATATTGCCAAAGAAAGCAAATCTATTGGGGATGCCAGTGCTACGGACAAATTACATCCGTTACACAAGAAACTGACTTTAGTAGTGTGTCGAGTATTTTGGATGTCGTCAGATTGCGAAACTTTTCGTCAAGGGCTACCAGAATTCTCATGGAATCTTGGAGGCCTAGAACTCACAAACAGTATGGAGTTTTTATCAGAAAGTTGGTTTCCTACTGTCGTGAAAGGAAGGTTGTTACGCTTCACGCATTATAGAATCTGTATTAGACTTCCTTGCAGAACTTTTTGATTCTGGCATTGGCTATAGTGCTATTAATACGGCACGCTCATCATTGAGTTCTTATGGAATTATAATAAATGGCTTTTGTGCCGGCAGTCATCCTTTGGTGATTCGTTTTTTGAAAGGTGTGTTTAATTTAAAACCTTCTATGTCATTGCCGAAAGTAGTTTGGGATGTTAACTGTGTACTAACATTTATCAAGAAGTGGTCACCTGTCAAAGAACTAACTCTAAGACAGCTATCTTTGAAACTAGTGATGTAGGTCTCAAACTTTACATTTATTGAACATTCAAGGGCTGATTAAATGTTTAGAAGGTTATATATTGCGACTAACTGGGTTGTTAAAACAAGCTCGACCCGGTGTAAATCAACAAAGTGTCTTGTTGAAAGCGTATCCTCCAGATCGCAGGTTATGTGTCTTGACGGTACTAAAAAAATACTTAAAAAGAACTTGTCTATTAAGAGGCAAAGAAACTGCCTTATTGATTAGCTTTATTAAGCCACACAAAAAAGTGACTACTGACACCATTAGTGGATAGTCTGTTTTATCACTATCAGGAATAGATGTCACAACCTACAAAGGTCATTCGACAAGGAGTGCAGCCACATCTAAAGCAAGATTAAATAAAGTGTCTGTGAAGGAAATAATGAACACGGCTGGCGGGTCTAACTCTAAGACATTCAGGAACTTTTATAACAAAAAGATAGTGACTAATAAAAGTTTTCAAAATAGTGTATTAAAAATGTAGGTTATAAAAATGTAGCATTTTTGCCAGTGGCTTTAAAATCACATCTGATCCCGGAAGTGTTAGTGACAAAATAAAATTTAAAAAATAAACGAACCCTACCTTGGTTAAGGTGAAGTTTGTTTATAATTTTATGAGTCACTTAAACGCGTAGGGATCAGATGCCCTCCTCTTGCTGTAAACTGGGTAAGAAGATTTACCCTCCCTTGCAGTATTGATCCCTTCAGATTACACTGTCAAAATGGCTGCTGTAAACACTGATTCTAGTGACCAACGCATGCATACATCTTATCTCATCTGGTTCGTTTATTTTTTAAATTATACTCCTGGACAAATCCAACGTTTCTGATACATAGATGATGGTTTTTCCCCTTTGTAATAATTTCCAAGTGATGTCCAAGTACAAGTATGGAGGGTCGTAGAGAGAATGTAACCACACCCCCATTTTGTACGAATATTTATTGCACGGTACTGTATATGACTTCGCAAGTCAGTCAAAAGACAACGTTTTCCCAAAAATATAGAGTTTTTTGTATTGTTGACTGAAAACAGCTCATGAAATTTTTTAATTATAACTCAAGGACAATGCAATTTGTAATGGGTGGATGTTTTTGGGAGCGATTGTAACTAAATTGGACAGAATGCAATGAAAATATAATTACCGGTGTTTGATTATCCGCCATATTGTCGAAAAGAAAGCTGACATGCGCACAGTCGCCGGACTTCTTCAAACATTATTTACTTGAAATATTACGAAAAGAAATACACTTAGATTTTGCAATCGTCACCAAAAAAAATAGGACAGACTGAATTTTAATGTTACGTTCGCAAACGTAATCTGTATTTGTACGATTTCAGACTACATCATTGATTGATCTAATCAGAGTAAATAGTTTATAAGCTATAGTAATTTTAAAACCAGAACCTTCTTTGGTAAAATTTGCGAAGAATGTATTCGACTTTTGTATAGAATAAGAAGAAAAAAAACAACCAGCAATGTTTGTACCCGTATATTTAATGATCACATTTATATTTACCGATATAAATAAAAACTCTAAATATGAGTGGGATAATTTTCTGTCTTAATTTAGAAATGGAAATATTTTATTATTCTTTTTCCCTCATATTTATAGGATTATGTACAGATGTAATCATTCTAATTTGAATGAATGCAAGCAAACCTTTGATAATTTTACAGTAGTCAGAATATCTGCAAGTGAAACTAAGACATTGATCTGCCACCAGGTTAAGGCTACTGTTGAAATGACAATAATTAAATAAATAACATAAACAAAGTAACACATTTACTGGGTTTGTGCATATCGTATCACAAATTATAACTTCTTAATACTTGTACTTCAAAGTTCCATACAGTCAACTTCACATCCAGTGCAGTATAACCTGGATTCTTTACACCTAATTGAATTGCATTTGTGGTGCATCCACACTTAATCAGTTCCATATAGGATGCAGGGACAGGTGGAAGAGATGAAAGGACTGGTGGCATCTGACCATCCTTCGATTCCCACTCCATGGTAGAGGCAGTTGAAACATTTGATTTTGATTGTGTTGCTTCAAACCACACAAAGGTCTGAAGGTGTGCTCTCTCTTCATGTGATATGTCAAGGCATCTCTAGTAGAGAAAACAATTAAGGTCGCAGTGTTTTCTTGAAAAGAGTGACCCTAGCCTTGTCAAGAGAGGTCACTTCAGGAACATTATATATTCTACATACAAGTTGCTCAACATTCCTAATTGTATCATCTGTTTTGTTAGTGAACCATGATCTGTGCCATGTTGGAAGTTCTTAGCACACAGGAATTAAACAGCATTAAATGAATGATAGGACTAGGGGTAAGTATTGTCTGAGCCTAGCAGTATCCTATACAACAAAATGCAAGTTTATAGGGGTAAAAGGATAATCTCTCGGGCTATAAAACAATTAGATTAAAGTATGAAGCAATATATGTATATTAATATATCTGTTAATAAATTTGATAATGTGTAGTGATAAACCAGATGAATATTTTGCATATTATTGTTCTTGATATTTTGGTGGTATATATTGAAATATAATTTTGTTTTGCGTAGGGTTCGTTATATCTACTAGTATTTTTTATCCTAGTACATAGAAATGGATTTCATTTCAAGCCTCAAAAGACCGTTGAGTGATTCACTATCAATGTGTATTATTTGTATGTATGTTAATTACGACAGCCCAAAAGAGGAGATTTTTAGGTAATTTATCAATTGAGCTTAATAATCAGTTAATTGAGCAAGTTGATAATTTTAGGTGTTATTGTAAATCAAAATCTCTCTTGGACTCCTCATATTCAAACCATTGCAAAAATTTTAAATTCCAAGTTATTTCAATTGCGCCAATTAAGAAATGTCTTACCTGAAAAGTTTAGGGCTATTTTTTATAAATGTCACTTTCAACCTTATCTTGAATATTGTTCTACTATTTGGGATTCGCACGATATTGAAGCCGCCGACGTATTACATAGACAACAAAAAATTGCTTTCAAATTGATTCTAGGTTTCAGATACAATACTGATTTGGCACTTAACCTTAAAAGGCTTAACATTGTAGACATTAAAACAAGACATAACTTTAATGCGTATAAATTTATTTATAAAACTCTTAACAATATGTCTCCATCCTACCTTTCAAATCTTTTTAGCTATAAACAAACCCCATATTCCAGTATACAGTATAACTTGTATTAAGCAGCCAGTCAAGGGAATGCTTAAAAGTGGCTGCTTACTAAGGGGTGGTGCTTAATAGAGGTACATGTATGGCAAACCTAGTTTAGAATGATAAGTAATTTGTAACTATATGTACATGCACTAAAGAAAAACAGTAATAGCAATTTAGATAGCATTAGCGATGTCCTATATAAAAATATTATTTTAGACAAGTCTCTTATTCACTTTTGAATATTTCATTACTTATTTTAATAATCATTTACAACATATAGGCCTCATTATATCAGTGTATGAGTAAAATTCAAGGATTATAGACAAAGTTTAATCTGTTTGGCAGTAATTAACTGTTAGTTTAATTAATTGGATTAACAAGGATTAAAGAAAATGACCGCTGATTGCAGGGTGACTGTCAAGAAAAGGGTGACCGCTGGCCGCGTCAAGAGGGTGGTGTTGAATAGAGGTAAATTTGGTTGAAAATTGCATGGGATGTAATTTGGGTGGCCTTTCATTAAAGGGTGGTGCTGAATACAGGTCACCGTTGGACCAAGTTTGACTGTAAACTCAAAACTTATTGTACAAAAACCACGAATTAATATGATTAAACAGAGTATTAAATATAAAGGACCAATTCTATGGAATGGACTAGGGGATAATATCAAGTCAGCTCCCGATTTTAAAACTTTCCGGAAAATGATTCTTGATAAGCTTTCAAAAGTATGAGAATTATGCCACTTTCGTATCTCTTTTGGTTGTAGGTCAAGTGTCAGCTCTGGTTATATTTATTTGATTCTTCTATGATTTAACTGTAGATGCTGTGCCTGCGAGCCGTGTCTTCTAGACCGGGGCCTTGTTCTCGAAAATTTAACTTAAGATGATTTAAGTATTCTGCATCTTATTGTTAATCACTAAAATCGATTTTATATTGAGTTCTCTTATACAATCAGATTGCCGTACTGAATTCTGAATTTATCTGGATTAAGTTTTCGAGAATGAGACTCCTAATTAAACCCCCCTCTAAAATAAGATTTTACTTCCATTATTAATTAGTAGATGCTGTGCCTTTGAGCCGTGTCTTTCAGACCTGGATCCTTATCCTCGAAGACTTAACTTAAGTTGATTTTAGTATTCTATGTCTTCTGATTGGTTAATCACTAAAATCGATGCTATATTGAGTTCTGTTATCAAAGCAGATTGCCGTACATCTTAACATTCTGAATTAATTTCAGTTAGGTTTTCGAGAATGAGACTCCTGATTAAATCCCCCTCTAAAATGAGATTTTACTGTCGCTATTAATTTGATTGTTTTTGTGGTTTTATCTTATGAGTAGATGCTGTGCCTTAGAACCGTGTCTTTCAGACCTGGGTCCTTATCCTCGAAGACTTGACTTAAGATGATTTTAGTATTCTACGTCTTCTGATTGGTTAATCACTAAAATTGATATTATATTGAGTTCTATTATCAAATCAGATTGCCATACATCTTAAAATTCTAAATTTATCTGGGTAAGGTTTTCGAAAGTGAGACTCCTGATTAAATCCCCTTCTAAAATAAGATTTTACTGTCGTTAATAATTCGATTGTTCTCTGATTGAACTTATTAGTTTGTAGATGCTGTGCCTTTGAGCCGTTTCTTTCAGACCTGGATCATTATCCTGTAAGACTTAACTTCAGATGATTTTAGTATTCTATTTAATCCCCCTCTAAATTAAGATTTTATTGCCGTTGTTAACTTGATAGTTTCCCTGATTTAACTTCTGAGTTTGAATTTGTAGATGGTTTGCCTTTGAGTCGTATCTATTAGACATTCTTCTATACCCTCTAAAATCTGATAACTGCCGTGTTAATTTGACTGTTTCTCGGATTTAACTTACCAGTTTGTAGATGCCTTGCCTTTGGGTCGTTTCTTTATACCCTGATTCTGTGCCCCATGGAACTTGCTGCCGTGGTTACTTTGATTGTTTCTGTTCAGGAGATGTGGGCTTTCTTCACTACACTACCCTCCAAAATTCGATAACTGCCGTGGTTAATTTACTGTTTCTCTGATTTAACTTACTAGTTGTAATAGCTTGCCTTTGGGTCGTTTCTTTAAACCCTGATTCTGTGCCCCATTGAACTTGTTTCTGTGGTTAAATTGATTGTTTATGATCAGGAGGTGAACACTGTTTCCTTTACTTTCTTTACTAAACTCATTGAATTTACTGCAGTGGTTAATTTGATTGTTTATGATCAGGAGGTGAGGGCTTTCTTCGCTACACTGAATCCTTTACTTTCTATACTAAACTCATTGAATTTACTGGCGTTGTTAAATTGATTGTTTAAGATCAGGAGGTGAGGGCTTTCTTCGCTACACTGTACCATTTACTTTCTATACTAAACTCATTACATTAGAATTTATTGCCGTTGTTAAAATGAATGTTTATGATCAGGAGGTGAGGGCTTTCTTCGCTACACTGTATCCTTTACTTTCTATAATAAACTCTTTAAATTAGAATTTACTGTCGTGGGTAACTTGATCGTTTCTCTGATTTAAGTAATGGGTTTGTAGATGCTGTGCCTTTGAGCCGTTTCTTTCAGACCTGGTTCTATGCCCTTTAAAATTAGATTTTACAGCCGTGGTTTTATTGATCTTGTTTACAGTTGTATTTGTAAATTTTCTTCTTACAGTTGTGGTGACTCTACTTTTGAATTCCAGTAGAGATCTCAACGAAAATATTTATTAATAGTTTTCTTTACTCTCAGAGCTATAGTGCATGTCTAGTTGAAGCAGTGCAGTGCTTCTTCTGTTCTGGTATCTTTACTTTTAGATTGCAGTAGACTTTTCATCAACAATATTTAATAATAGTTATCTTGCCTCTTGCATTCAATTTAAGTAGTTCTATTCATAGCGTTGCATGGAATATCTGCTTATAAATACTTACTAATGGTTTACCTGTCTCTTGCAGTTGTGGTGTCTTTACTTTTTAGACTGCTGAAGACTTCTCATCGTCAATATTTAATAAGAGTTATCTTGCCTTTTACAGTTGAAGTAGTTCTACTCAGAGTTGCAGAGGATATCGGAACTAAAATACTAACTAACGGTTAACTTTCTTCTTTCAGTTATAGTGTAGGTGGAATAGATGTCTGGACGAAGTACTTACTTATAGTCCTGTCTCTTGCAATTGTATTTTGGCTGTTTCATCTCTTACAGATATATTACAGTTTGACATAACATAATTTAATTTTTTCCCTTCCAGGTTTTCTATTTGGCATTATCATTTTTGGCAAACAATTCACACTTTTGGCAAATCTAAATTCATAACACACTGTCAGGGGATGAGTAAACATCCTTCAAGCTGGTCTAGAGCATGGATAAATCCTACCTCCCCCTCCAATTTAGAAAAAGAACATTAATGGAGTAGGGTTGGGTAGCCCGCTCGCAGCACTTGGACTGACCTTTGGCTTCACAAATTTAATGAATTTTTTTTTTTTTTCTTTTTTTTTTTTTTTTTTTTTTTTTACACAATTTGTCGCAATGTACTTAATCGCTTGAATGTAATATGTCCATTTAATACACATGTACTTGTGTATATTGCTATATTGTATATCTTAAAAAAATATCCAGTTGTCTGTGGTCATGTACTTAATCGCTTGATGATAATATGTCCATTTAATACACATGTACTTGTGTATATTGCTATATTGTATATCTTAATCTGTGGTCATGTACTTGATCTCTAAATCATCAAACTCTGTACATTAATTTTTTTTTTTTCTTTTTTTTTCTATTGTATCTATGTTTGTCCCCATGGGCTGGGTGTGAGACAGGACCGTTACCACTCGTGGTATTGGGCCTAATTCTGACCCATGTAAAATAAAGAGTTTATTATTATTATTTTGTCAAGACAATCAGAATTAATTGTTGAAGGTGGAACACAAGGAGTTCAACAAATAGTAGAATGTGCCAACCAGAGATACAAGATAATAGGAACAGAGAAATAATAGACAGGTGATCAATGTGTCAGCATTACAAGAACTTCCAACATGGCACAGATTATGATACTCATGGTTCATTTACAAAACTACTTGAGAGTTGTCATGAGGAGTCAGATATACCAGGATAGTGCTTCAGTGTATGAATGCATGTACGTACACCATTGTTGTAAATACCTGTGATACTGACAGGCTATTACTGCTTATAGCACCACCATAATGTGCAAGCAACTTTGGATGAAAGCTGGGACGCATAAGAAACCCAAGTTCACCCCAGTAAATGAGGATACCCATAGAATAGGCTTTGACATATCAGCTTTAAAGCTCCTTCTACCATTTCACACGCTGACAGGTTCCGATACAACATCCTTCCTATCTGGACATAGCAAGAAGACAGCACTCAAAGTATTCTTCCAGCACAAAGAGCTTCTTGTTGAACTTGGGAAAGAACCACTAACAGAGGATACAATTGGGAATGTTGAGCAATTTGTATGTAGAATATATAATGTTCCTGAAGTGACCTCTGTTGACAAAAATAGGGTCACTCATTTCAAGAAGGCACTGCAACCTTAATTGTTGCCCCAAACAAGAGATGCTTTGACATAACACATGAGGAGAGAGAGCACACCTTCAGACCTTAGTGTGGCTTAAAGCAACACAATCAAAGCCAAATGTTTCAACTGCCTCTACCATGGGGAGTAAAGGTTGTAACTTTGTACTAATGACAAAGTTACGAAAGCACAGGCACAGGACGTATAAGTTTAATGTTCTTTTTAAGAAAATGTGTTAGCAATATATTAAGTGATTTGGTTGATTAAAAAGAAACAAGTTAGTATTCAATGGAAGGTACAGGGTTAAAGTTTGATAAAGGTTAATAATTGTGATGCTAATATGCATTGAACTGAAAATCTTTAAAAAAAACTTGGACCTAAAAGAGATTCACATAATCTATATTTACGGAAATAACTAAAAATCATTACTGAAAATACAAAGTCATAAATATTACAACAGCTTCAAATTTTCTAAAATAAAGAGATACAATTAATTGCTACAGGTAAAGAAAACAATTGTTTCATACTATCATATATAATACAGTTAATAAAAAAGAGAAGATAAAATTAAAATTTCACTCTATGTCATCGGTGATGAGAGAAAATTCCTTGTTTAGAGTTGTTTTGTTCAGAAGTAAATCTATGATGGTCAGATGTCACCAGTCCTTT
This sequence comes from Lottia scabra, assembly GCA_029955415.1. Classification (NCBI taxonomy): domain Eukaryota; kingdom Metazoa; phylum Mollusca; class Gastropoda; family Lottiidae; genus Lottia; species Lottia scabra. The sequence goes on along the minus strand of JARJEI010000002.1, from coordinate 4,556,395 downwards.
CATCTCTCTCTTCCACCTTAAGTTATAATTAAGGCATTAGGTTCCAAGAAAATTTGAAAAGAATAAAAAGATATAAGATTAAAAATATTACGATGTATGGCAACAATTTAGGAAACGGTAGCCATTTTAGATTTGAAAGTGGCAGTAATGAATTCCTAGGGTCAAACTACCCTATAATCCATATATTACAAGATTCTCTGTGTCAACCGACAAGAAAATTGTTATATTTTGGTAAAAAAAAATTGGCGGCCATTTTGTTTTTTCCTGATTTGAAAATCAACAGCAATTTTTGGATTCAGCAGGTCCAAATTACCTTAAAAACACTTGTTGCCTAAAAACACTTGTTGCCAAAACTAAACAGTAAATGCCTTTACATTTCTTATTTTCTGAAAATGGGTCCAGACTATAGTTGATTTTTATCATGAGAAGAATGTTGCAATGTTACTTTACTACTACCAAGGAAATTGACACTGAATTTCAAATGAAATTCATTTGTAAACGTCACAAGGGGGGAACCTTACCCTACCAATTTATTTGAAAAATAAAGCATCATTATTAGGCCATAGCTTTTAAGTACGGTAGCTTTTTCATACAATCAAAACCAACCCATAAAGCTACATTAAAGCTACTTAGAAGTTACATAAAAGCTACAGTATCATAGTATCATCAATATGAGAAAAGTTACATTAAAGCTACATGTTTGGAATCTTATTTAAAGCTATATAAAAGCTACATATAAAAAAAGTTACATAAAAACTTCATTTAAATAATTGGACCCATAACTTTTTGTAACTTTTGTATAACTTAATTGTAGCTTTTACGTTTTATCAGTAGCTTTTATGTAACTTCAGGTGTAGCTTTTATTTGTTAAATTTAGTAGCTTTTAAAATAGCTTTATTGTAGCTTATTCATAGCTTCATGAGGGTAAGGGTGTTTGCAATCTAATTAAAACTAGAGCCGTACCAAAACGGCGCTGGGCAGTGCGTCATCCTGGAAATATTTCATAAATCATAAGGCACAAAGCAAATGGTTATGAAAATATTAATATTAAAAAAGTTAGAAACATTTTTTAGTGTAGTTACGGCACGATATCTTTAATAAAGATTAACAATAAAAATAGAAGTCGTAAATTGAAAAACGCTACAATTTGTTTTTGTTTATATCAAGTGACTGAAGGTCGTGGCTAACTGGGCTAGTAGCAAATATGGAAATTAATGGCAGATGGCTTGACTTATTTTTTAAGAACACTATTTCTATAATGTTTATCAAGTGACTGAAGGGCGTGGCTTACTCGGCTTTATAGTGGCGGCCATATTTCAACAAGTATGGCAACTGCTAGTAGCAAATATGGAAATTATTTTAAAAAAATAAACCCATGATTTCCAATGTAGTTACAGCATGATAGCTTTAATAATGATTAACAATAAAGATAGTAGTTCTCTCCCTTCAACTGTTTTGACAATAATAATTGTTAGCATTTTTTGCGATGTTTTTTACTTCTTTGGCTCAAGGTAATTTACATGTTAAAGGGAGGGCACTAGATCATGTTTCCATTTAGACAACAAACTTTTATTTTAGCTAATTATTAAAAAGCCAATAACTTCAAAACCGCAACATGCTTAGCTACCCACAAGTTTTCAGAACATTCAAATAAAATTTTAAAACACACGCACAGTGACAATGGAACTTTGCACAAAATTTCCAAATATTAAATCGTGGAATTTTCTTTAAAACATAAAGTGTTAGATATCATTGAAAAGAGTAGATTAGACACAATAAGTATATTTAAGAATTTATGAAGTATGTAAGTTAGGTCACGTGACAGAGTTATTTAAAGTTAAAAATCGCAAATTTCAAATGGTTATAGAACCGGAAGTCAACATCTGACAACTACATTGGACTCACCATTGGATAGATTTGGTCAAGGGCAATAACTTTTGTTCAGGTCACAAGGTTAAAAAAGTTCAAGGTCACGAGTTACAAGTCTTTAAAATTTTGGCAATTACATAAGGAAAATATACCGGAAATAACAAGAAAGCAACATCGAATATCAAAAATGTAATTATGTACTTTTCCGGGAAATCGACTGAGCTATCCAAAAATACTACAATCCCGAAAATCGATCATAACCCACAGGCCCCATTTTGAGTTTTACAAAAGTTGGTCATATCATTATGGTGGTTGATCTATTACATCTGGGTCACATTTCATTGATTGGTGGCTTATATAGCAACATTTCAAATATAATGCAAACAAAAAATTTCAAATATCTTCAAAATTCCGGAAGTTGAAATCTAAAAATTTAAAGGCCATTTTCGTCAAAACCGGAAGTGATATCGAAATTTTGATATTAGCATTATGTTCACAATCGAATTGCCTATATGCAGTTTTATTTTCAGATTCATCGAATTAAAATTGTAGAATTTGAAAAAAATTTATAATTAAAACTAAAAAAAGTTATCGACAAAAGTAAAATTTTAAATTGCTTGAAGAAGCCGTATTGTAGACATTAGTTTAAAGAAATAACCGGAGTCAAATCGGATGAAAAATAGAGCCGTGAAATGAAAAATTCTAAAATACGCCTTTTTGTCCTACGTCATTTCCGGTTAGACAAAAATGCATCAAATAACATTTAAAAAATTTAGTTTTTCGAGAAAAGTAGGCAAGTCGCATCAGTGCATATGTGACATTAGCAGTTTTTGCTGGGCGCTCTGACCAGTATTTGAAGAAAATAAAAAAAAAAAAAAAAAAAAAAAACATTTTGAAAACAAAGCAGTGCGTTCGAAATCGAACGCACTGCAATTAGATTACATTTCGTTTCGGTTATTTTTTGATTGTCAACTCCATGTAATCTAAAGACTTGTATAAGAAGGTCATCTTCTGGTTACGAATAAGCTATATATAGCACGTGCCGCCCCTCTGCCAATCAGAACACCGTTTATATTTGAATTTTTTGTATTGCGTCATAATTTTCCCACAATGGAAATCAATGCATAGACCCGCGATCTTGAAGGTAGTTTTTGATTGGCTGAAATTTTCCTCACCAGAAGATGACCTCCTTATACAAGTCTTTAGATTACGTGGAGTCGACAATCAAAAAATAACCGAAACGAAATGTAATCTAATTTTAATTAGATTGGGGTGTTTGGTACTACTGTACTGTACAAAAAAAGTGCATATATTGTCTTGACTATCACTGCTGTGTACATAACATTTGCATATTTCCACTATCTGAAATTTCATTAAAATTAATGCATAATTTTATAAGGGAACAGGGTCACATTGTATTATACGTGTTAAGTTATGACACTGTTGAAAATTGACTTTAGTTTAGTATCACAAACTAATATCTTGTGAAATGATTATGCATCCAAGCCCTGATAGGAAGCCCAATTGGACTATTGTTTGTCTAATAAATGATTATTTCTTGATTTTTATAGATGATGTTTCCATTCCATTGGCAATGTCCATATATTCCTTTGTGTCCATTAGGACTATCAGATGTTTTAAATGCTCCATGTCCATTTATAGTTGGTGAGTTTTTGTTCAAATTAATTATACATGTAGGCCTAAATGGTAAAATATTGAAATGATCGGTATTCCACATTGTCTATTATGGCATATGGAATTTTTTGACAAAATATCTTGTCAAAGTGTTCCAATTAAAGACCAAAGCGCTCAGATGACGTCACAAAAATGTCAATATCTATTGTGTCCACCATTAGCCTGTAACACAGTACTCTTCTCAGCATAGCAGGGCATGAAATAAGTGTCCGGACACGGACATTGTCCGGTACAATGTCATTTAAGCGGGACATTTTGTCCGTTACAAAATTAACGAAAGTTATATATTTTCTTTTTGGATGATCGTCAATTTTTGTCAGTAGAAGTTTTATGTCCTTCAAACATGTTTATTTTCATCCATTGCATTGACTTCGGAGCGTAAAAGAACGGCATAGGAATGCCAGATAAAACGGCAACGAGTCAAAACGGTAACGAATTTTAAGAGTCAAAACAGTAATAAATTTTAATAGTCAAACCGGTAACAGATCTACTAAAGCAGTAACAATATATTTGCCAACACAATAAGTAAAGGTTGATAGATTAATGAAATTTCATATTTGTATGTCATTGTAATTTCATTTTCACATTTTAACATTGACTCAAGGTCGCACGCGTAGGAATCGAGATCGGAAAAAGGTCAAATAAGTCTACAAGGAGCGTCTGGATAATCAAGTATAAAAAACAATGGGGCGGTGTAGACCCAAATTAGTACAAAATTTTTCGCGAATTTTGAAGTAGTTTTATTTCTATAATTACCATATAATATCAGAATAAGATACGGTAATCATTTGTATAAAATATAATCAATCACGTGTTTAGGCTATTTCAAATATAAAGTAAGAATTTTATACATTGATGTACTCTGACTTCCGACCCGAATTTTTTTTAGAAGTATCATGTTAAAGTGGCACCGCCGGATGTTTTGATGAACTCTGCCAGAATGTCAAAACCGAAAGTAGAAAAAATGGAAGGGAGAAATTCATTGGTTTCTATAAATAAGTTTCTCTTATTGTCCGATCAGATAATAGAAGACTTTCTGTTTTATCAGTACCGATTTCCTTTTTTACGGCTTGACCATTCTTTGAGAAGTATCAGGAATATAAATAATGTCTTTTCCAGTGACATAAATTAATATTTGCTAGTTGGTAACCTATATTTGTAGGTGAGAGAACGGCGAATTTTTGTCATAAAATGTCGGTTTTGACATACAATTTTATAAAGAAAATATGTCCGGTACAATTTTATATAGAAAATATGTCCGGTACAAAATATCCTATGTCCCGAACAAGTTATTTCATGCCTTGCAGCAAAGACATGATCAATCGATGAATTCTGTCTTGTGGGATTCTCCGCCATTCTTGCACAAGAGCCTGCTATAGCTTCTGCAGAGATTGTGGCGCTGGATGACGCCTGCGCACACGTCGATCCAATTCATCCCACGAAATGTTCTATTGGGTTCAAATCTTGTGATTTTGATGGCCAAGGGAGCACTGTGACATTCTGGTTATTTAAAAAATCAACAGTAGCCCAAGCTGTATGCGGGCGAGCGTTGTTGTGCTGCAAGGCATGAAATAACTGTATGAATCGGGTCCTCTCTATGAGGACGTATATTGTCGGCACCCCTGTCCGTCTGTCCGTCCGTCAACATTTGCTCGTAAACGCTCTAAAAACTAGAGTTTTTGACGGAATCAAATGAAATTTGATATGTGTATACATATTCATAAAACGAAGATCAAGTTCGAATTTGAGCTATTTACGATCGTTAGAAGCAGAGTTATTGCCCTTGCCCCAAATCCGTCGGTCCCTCCGTAAACATTTGCTCGTAAACGTTCTATAAACTAGAGTTTTTGACGGAATGAGATGAAATTTGATATGTGTATACATGCTCATAAAACGAAGATCAAGTTCAAATTTGAGCTATTTTCGATCGTTAGAAGCAGAGTTATTGCCCTTCCCCAAATCTTGAATGTGCTATTACTCTCTTAGTTTTCAACCGATTTTGATGAAACTTAAAATGGATGTTATCGGACCTAAATCGAAAGGTTTGAGAAAGTTTAGTCTACTCCTGATTAAAATTTAAGCTTTTTCAAGATTTAGGCCTCTTTCATCAGTTTTGAGGAGTTATCACCCTTTAATCTCTATACAGTAAGTACTTCTATCAACATCAATTGCTTGTAAACGCTCTAAAAACTAGAATTTTTGATGGAATCAAATGAAATTTGGTATGTATATACATATTCAGAAAACAAAGATCAAGTTCGAATTTGGGCTATATTCGACCGTTAGTAGCAGAGTTATTGCCCTTGCCCCAAAGTCTTGAATATGCTATTACTATCTTAGTTTTCAACCAATTTTGTTGAAACTTAAAATGGATGTTATTGGACCTAAATCGAAAGGTTTGAGAAAGTTAAGTTTTATCCTGATTAAATTTAAGACTTTTTCGTAAGGCGTATATGGCCTTGGTCCACTATCTTTTACTTGATTATCCAGACGCTCCTTGAAGTCTTATTAAACCTTTTTTCAATCTCGATTCCTACTCGTACGTGCGACCTTGAGTCAATGTTAATATGGGAAGATGAAATTACAATGACATACCAATATGAAATTTCATTAATTTATCAACCATAACTTATTATATTATGTGTTACCGTTTTGGCAAATATCTTGTTACCATTTTAGTAGATCTGCTATTGTTTGTCTATTAATGGTTGTTACTATTTTGACTCTTAAAATTTGTTACCGTTTTCATTTGTTGCCGTTTTAACTTGTTGCCGGTTTTTCTGGCATTCCTATGCCGTTCTTTTTACGTTCTGAAATCCACGCGTTGGGTGAAAATAAAAATGTTTAAAGGACACAAAACCTCTACTTTCTGTTGAGAATGATCAGAAGTGACTAAAATTGACGATCAACCAAAAAGGAAAATAGAACTTTCATACATTTTGTAACGGACATAATGTCCGTCTCAAATGACATTGTACCGGACATGAGCCGAAATTGTGTCCGGACGCTTATTTCATGCCCTGTCGTGTTGAAAGATTTCCCTCTGGAGATTCATTGCGGGCAGCATGTGTGGTGTCAAATTCTCATCTCTGTATCGAGCGGCGTTAAGGTTGCTGGGAATGTGCACCAGATGAGTTTTTCGGGCGTAGTATATGGCAGCCCACATCATAACATTTCCTCTGCCGAAATGGTCGACCTCAAGAACGCAGTTCCTTGTAAACCTGTCATTCCTTCGTCTGTAGACTCGTATACGACCATCTCTTTTCTGCGGCATAAATCATAAGCCGTTTTCACAGAGACGGTTTCTGACAGTCTGTGCAGATATTTTTTGGAGATGTGGGAAATTTGATGTTGTTGCTGTTATCGTTAGATTTCTCAGATGCAGTAACCGGATGTAGCGACCTTGTGCTGCAGATGTGATCCTAGGTCGGCCAGAACGTGGACGGTCAGCTGTTGAACCGGATTGCTGGTACCGGTGCCAGTCTGGAAAAGATGCTCTGGTGAACATTATAATGTCTATAGCAACTGAATTTTGAGATTCAACGGCCTGGAGACGACCAATGGCGATGTTCCGGGTAGCTATGTCAAGTCTCGGCATATCGAGACTGAAACGATGTACTGACTTAATTCAATTAGGCGGTTAGGTGCCTTTTGTACCCATCAAAACCCACTTGCGGATATGACATGATTCGCATGTGCAAGTGCCCTACTCATTCCTCTACCCTTAACCCCGAACCGTGTTACTCGGGTTGACCAGAACAGGTCACAGGTGATCAACAGCCACTATGAAAAGTTTAAATTCAATTATCGGTTAACTAAATTTGGGGATAATCAGGTTTCCTGGTCTCAATCTCGCAAATTGTTGAGAAAATTCAAATTTGGAAAAAAAAATTGAATGTTGCGTTTCTTTTTTGGGAGAGTATATGTATAGTTTACCAAAGTTTCTATTACTAGTAATATACACAAGTACATGTGTATGAAATGCAGAGATTATGTTGTACACGTTGTGCTCATGTTCAATTGAAAATGATAATAAGATTTGAAATATCGTGGACATGCGCATTGCCAACTTTCTCAATTCTTATCCAATTTTTTTCAGATTAGAAATATCATGGACATAATTATTGAATTTGTGTAGTGTGCATGCGCGTCGCCAACTTTCTTATTTCTCATCCGAATTTCATGAAACTTAGTATGCATATATTCAGATTTGAAATATCACAGAGATATTGAATTTGTGTTGTGCGCATGCACATCGCTGACTTTGTTATACATGTATATGAACCGAATTAATTTAAAATTGTCATGTATGTGTATAGTAGGATTCGAAATATCGAAGTAGTGCGCATACGCATCGCCAGACTTTTTATTTCTCATCAGAATTTTTTCGTAATCGGCATGCATATGTGTATAACTGAGTTAGAAATTTCGAATATTGAATTTGTGTAGTGCTCATTAACAGCTTTCTTATTTCTCAACCGAATTGCATGAAACTTGGTATGCATACGTACAATCTAATTAAAATTAGATTACATTTCGTTTTGGTTATTTTTTGAGTGTCGACTCCATGTCATCTAACCAATTATATAAGGCGAGCATGACGAAAATTTCAGCCAATCAAAAACTACTTTCAAGATCGCTGGTCTATGCATTGATATGCATTGTGGGAAGACGAATCAGAAAGTAAAGCAACACAGCTGTCCTAATTATGACGTAATACAAAATATTCAAATATAAACGTTGTTCTGATTGGCAGAGGGGTGGCACGTGCTATAAATAGATTATCCGTCACCAGAAGATGCTCGCCTTATATAAGTGGTTAGATTACATGGAGTCGACAATCAAAAAATAACCGAAACGAAATGTAATCAAATTTTAATTAGCTTGGCATACGTATAGACTGATTCGGGATTTCATGGAAATAAAGAATTTGTGCAGTGCACATTGCCAACTTTCTTATTTCTTGTCAAAATATCTTCAAACTTGGTATGTATGTCTATAATCATAGTCTCAATTGCATCATCATGTTGAAATTTATTTTTATTTATATATTTTATATTTTGAATTATCAGTAGAGTGCATGTGCAATCGAAATATTGCAGAACCGTCGTACCTGTATGTCGTAACACGCCCTGCACCAGTACTGTTAACTGTACAGTTCTAGTTATAGTTAATTGTTAGTCCTATAAATTGAGATTTCAAAGCCAATTAATTTTATCAAAGGTTCACTGTACACGTGACAATAAAATGTAAATATTATATATAATCCATTTATATTTAGGTATTGATTCAAGATATTTTGATCTTTATGATCCACCTCCTGATATAATATGTGTGGATTTAGATACAAATAGAATTTGGATGTAAGTACTTTTTAGTTTAACTTTTTGTCTTACAGTACTTAGTTATTGCAGTGCGTTCTAGCGAACGCACTGCTTTGTTTTCATAATGACTGGTTTTTTTTGGTTTTTTTTGTCTACTTCTGGTCACGCTAATTAGGTATGAAGGGAGCATGCCACACATTATCTCACATGTTTTCCTACGATAACTAACTGCTCGGTGTTGCGTGAATGTAAAATGGCGGTTTTTTGTCTAACCGGAAATGACATATGACAGAAAAACCCATTTTATGTTTTTTACTATATTTACCTCTGTTTTTCAACTGGTTTTGTTGAAACTTTTTTTGTTTATTTCATTATTCTAATGTCTACATAATAGCTTTCAAAATAAATGCACTTTTAGACATTCGTTGCTGACTTTTTGGTTTTTTAACTTTTGCAATTTTATTTCGATCAATTTGAAAACTTACAGGTGTATAAACATTTTGATTTCTAAATAAATGGTATTTTCATAAATTTTTATATCGCTTCCGGTTTTGACGTCATTCGCTTGTAAAGTGGAATAATTAAGATATTCGAAAAAATCTTTTTGCAATGTGCTAGAAATAACCATTGCCTTAATATGAAATGGTAATGTCTGACCTAGATATTTCATATCAGCCGCCATCTTGAAATGAGTAATTTTTCAGGAAATCATCCGATTTGAATAAAAATGATGTCTAGGGAATCTTCAATCGATTGCTAACAAAATATGGCGAGCCGATTTTTGAATTTCGATTCAGAATTTTTTTTATTTCCGGTTTAAATTTTTCAGTAATAGTCAAAACTTTTAAGGCTCATATCTTGTGACCTTGACCTTGAGTCACCTTGTGGCCTAAACAAAAGTTGTTGTACTTGACGAGATCTATCCAAAGGCATAATCGTTTGAGATGCCCAATGTTTACTTCCGGTTTTATGGCCGTCTGAAAATTGCAATTTTTAACTTTAAACAGCTCTGTCACGTGACCTAATTTGCATACAACACAAAATCTTTCTCATGCTTGATATGCTCGGTCTACTCTTTCCAATGAAAATAACACAATAAAATGCTTTTTTAAAAAATACGCTTTATAAGGTTGTATATAAACGTTGACCAGAGAAAAGTTTTCATAAGAAACATGAGGGTATATATTCTTATTACACTCTGTGTAGTTGTATGATTAAAGAAGTAAGATGACACCTTTTAAGAGTGACTAAAGTAATTTATTTTACGAGCTTTCGTCGTCGTCGAGACGACTTCATCAGGTGAAATGATTTGAAAAATAGCGACGTAAAAACAGACATTAAAACATCATAGCCCAATGACGTTACGGGTTACCAACAACGTTATTCTAAACATTCCCTACTGCATGCATGAACAATACATTTATAATTCAATGATAAAAAACATCAAAATTTATCAATATTCACAATGCAATGATGCACTTTCCTATGTTTGTGGAGACAAAACAATATCTAGATCAACGATAATGAGAAACAAAATTATAGTCATTATTGAGGCCTTGTCTGACAGAGTCAGGTCTTTGATTATTTTTCGGAGTCTCAGGTTGCGGTTGTTGTAGGTAGTGACTAATGGTACTCTGTTATCGCGGGTTTCTTCTTCATTTTTATACTGTAAAAGCGTGCTCCTTGTTTTTTTGCAGGCACGTGCAATCTCTTGCTTGACCATAAATTTATCATAATGAAGGGATTTGAAAGCTCCAGATAATGTTTCTAGTTTTCTATCTCGATCTTCTGAATGGGAACAAATACGCTGGTATCTTAATGCTTGGCTATATACAATAGATTTAGTGGTATTCGGAGGGTGGTACGAAGAAGCATGGAGAAAATTAAAGGAGTCCGTGGGTTTTCTATAAACAGAAGTCTGGATCTGGCCATTAGCTAATCTTACTGTGGTGTCTATAAAAAGTTTACCTTTTCGGAGGAATACTCACTAGTAAATTTGATGGATGGGTGGAATGCGTTGAATGCATCTAAAAATCTTTGCAGGGAGGCTTCCCCATGCGTCCAAATCAAAAATATATCATCGATGAATCTGAGGTACAGTTTAGGTTTTGCAGTCTGAGTATCAAGAAATGATTGTTCTATATTAGCCATAAAGATGTTAGCATATTAAGGGGCCATCTTAGTTCCCATAGCGGTTCCATTTTTCTGTAGGAAAATATCATTATCAAAAGTGAAACAGTTGTGAGTGAGAACGAATTTAGCAAGCTCACCTAAATAATGCAAATCCGGGGAATCTCGAACAGTTTCTCGTACAGCGTCGATCCCATCTTGATGCGGTATATTGGTCAGTAAGGTGTCTTGTGGTAGTTGCGGCAAGTCCTTCAATTTTCGGAGAAAGTCTGTCGTGTCTTGAATGTAGCTGGGAATTTCTTTTACAAACGGATTTAGTTCTTCGTCAATATGTCCAGAAATCTTCTCTGTGAGCGTTCCAATACTTGAAACAATCGGGCGACCAGGGTTGCCTTCTTTATGGATTTTCGGTAGGGCGTAAAAAATTCCCGGCTTGGGAGTCACAGGTATGAGCTTAGTTAGTTCACTTTGAAGATTTGAGGGTAGTGTATTCAGCAGACGTTTCAGCTCTTTTCTATAGTCATCAGTTGGATCTTCGTTCAGCTTTTCATAAACTTGTTCATTGTTCAATTGTCGATGGACTTCATTAACATAGTCACCTCTGTTAAGTAGAACAATAGCTCCGCCCTTGTCTGCAGGTTTTATGACTAAATTTTTATTTGTTTTGAGCGAATGAATAGCTCTCTGCTGTGCGCCCGATAAATTGCATTTGACTCTCTGTGACTTGTTGATAATTTCACATTTGACTCTTCTTCTAAGTATATCTATCATATTAATTCGACATCTATGTCAGTTAAAGACTGGGTATATATTCTTGTAACAATATTAATAATTTAAAGAAGGTGAGAATTGCTGTTCAAACTGCAAGTGCAGTGCAATCGCTCCTGTTGAACATAGTGTACGTATTTTGACATGTGAGCTAGGAACTGACTGAAATATGATCAATTGTCTTTTCACTACTGAACATGAACCTGTTATCGCACTCTTCACAACCGACTGAATATAAACAAGTTATTTGATTGTTTTATTTCATCAATCTATCATTGATTTAAAGGGATTATTCGACCAAAAAAATGTTAGTCTCAGAATCTGTAATTTTTTAGCTTATCTAATCCGTAATATTGTTGGCAACTCTCCTACAAAATTTAAGCCTTCAAACACACGTGCAACCATAAATATCGGCGTTTGAAAGTCAATATTACGACTCGCCGTTTAGTAAGACTATGCGTTAAATAGAAAACACGCACAGAAAATGAATGATAATTGTTAAGGTATGGATAAAATTGAAGGAATTATATGATTTTCGTGCATTAGTAGTACGTCTGAAGGCTATTTCCATATATTCAAGGCCCAAATCGAACCTAAAAAATGATGAACATTCCCCTTTAAAATGTGACGTTTCATCCATAGGATGCGCACATCTCGGTACCGTCATCACGGTTCTAGTTATCTTTTGTGTTTGATGATATGAAAAGTGTAGTTTTGTTGGATTTAAGTTTCTGTCTTATTAGAATGAGACCTAACTTATGTTCTGTTTTTTATAAAAAAAACATTTTTATTCGACTTCTCAAGTAATGAATTGTAGGTTGTAACATCACAATGTAGCAATGTTACGAAGGCACAGGCACAGTCATGCAGGCATAACCTCTAGTGAGATGAGTTGTTTGAGAGGTATATATACATTGGGTGAGGTCAAATTCTGTGTTAGTGTTAACACTGGTGTTAATACAGAATTTGGACTGGGTCAAATGCAAATATTACCTTATTTGATTGATATTGAAACACTTAATTATGTGAAAGATATACTGGTTTCGCATGTTCACTCCAAAAAAGAACTATATTAACACGAAAAATGAGTTTAAATGTTGTGTTTAATTCATGTGAACACTAACACGGAACACTAACTGTCATTTCCGACATCTGAGTACTATGACATTCTGCGTAATTCGACATCTATGTCAGTTAAAAAGTATGTCATCAGGTCTAAGCTTACACATCTCAATAAATCTTCCTTATTTGAAGTTTTAACCCCTAATGTCATTCAAAATTATACTCAATAGACTTTTAAAATGCATGCAAATTAATGTTCTGCTTGTTGTTTTTTTTTACATATTATATACATGAAATTTTTGTAAAACGCAGTTTACGTCTTTTTACTACATGAACAACCTAATTTTTATACGCCTGCATGAAATGTGGAGCGTATATTGCCGTCACCCATGTCCGTCCATCCGTCCGTCCACAATTGCTTGTTAACACTCTACAGGCCACATTTTTTTTATGGATTTTGACGAAACTTGCTGACATTGTTTATTATCACCCAAGGATGAACCCTATTTAAAATCAAAAGAATCGTAAAATGTATAATATGAATTATTGCCATTGTTCTTTAAAATGCGTTCGATTTTTTGCTCGTTAACACTCTACAAGTCACAATTCTTTACGGATTTTGACGAAACTTACTGAAATTGTTTATTATCACCCAAGGATGAACCCTATTTAAAATCAAAAGAATCGTAAAATGTTTAATATGAATTTGCCCTTGTTCTCTAAAACGCGTTTGATTTTTAGCTCGTTAACACTCTACAAGTGACAATTCTTTATGGATTTTGACAAAACTTACTGAAATTGTTTATAACCACCCAAGGATGAACCTTATTTAAAATCCATAATAATTTGAAAATATTAAATATGAATTATTGCCCTTGTTCTTTAAAACATGTTTGATATTTAGCTTTATAGAAGGCACAATTCTTGATAGATTTTAAAGAAACCTATTGAAATAGTTTATTATCACTCAATAAACCCTATCGCAAATCAAAAAAATATTTGATATGAGTTATTGGCATTCTTCTTCGAAATACGTTTTAGTTTTTAGTTCTTATACACTCTATAAGGCAGAAGGATTTTGACTAACCTTGATGAATGCTGAACCCTTGATGAAATCGAGAAAAAAAATATTTGGACGACACTTAATTTAAGTTCTGAACAAAATGTAGGCCTATGACTACAGGTTGAATATTTGATGGTTGCTGTTTTCTGCCAAATGTTTTTTTTTAAACTAAGTTGCCAGTGGGCGTATATTACCTTGCCTGGCAAGCTATCTTTGTTTTAAGGCGTTAATTAAAAAAAAAATGGTTCAAACGAATTGGGCATCCAAATTTTGATATTTTTTAGTTGAAGTTTTCAGAAAAAATAGCTTACTAAAAACCCAAAGATAATAGTTGTTCATCACCAGCCAAAAACAACAATTTTTAAAATGTTTACGTAAAATCAAAAAAAAGTTTTGGTGATTTAGCACACATTTCTCATTTTTTTTGGTCCATAGTTTTATTTTGTTCGAGAAAATAAATCCTCATTCCAAATTTGTTGGTAATGGCCGCCAAGTGGTAATAAAACTTAGGACTGTATTCCGGCAATCTGTGTATTCCGAATTACGACACTATTAATTGGTCCCGACAGGCAGAAAACATTGCATAATCCAACATCTAGTCACCTTGATCAATTACCGCCAATTAGATAAGCTCTCATGTTAACAATAATCTGACACCAGTTAACATGAAAGCAATAGATCGCTGATCTCATTTCTGCGGACTAATCACCGCTAGGTAATTGCCTTTAGAACTATTGGCTTGGGTAATGATTTGAGTTATTCGTGTAAATCATTACCACTAAAGATATGCTTTTCGTTTAATATTCTGCTAGATCTAGAAGATTGTTCAAGTGAGCAACTGTCAGGTTCGAAATGTTCCAAATATTTTATTATACGCCCACATGAATATGTGTTCAATAAAGTAAAAGACACACAAACCATTTCACAAAGTTTTTTACTGGTCCATTTTTAGTTGATCCAAATAATGTGGATACTCTATAGCATAACACATGAATATGTGGTCGTATATTGTTGTCACCCCTGTCCGTCGGTCCGTCAAAATTTCTTGTCAGCACTATAGAGACTACAGTTTTCATCTGATTTTAATGAAACTTGGTATGATCCCTAAGATTGATAAGATCTCAGTCAAGTTCAAATTTGACATATTTGCGATGAACTGTTTTTGAGTTATAGCTCTTGACTTGGTAAAAGATAGCTTGCCAGGCAAGGTAACATACGCCCACTTCAGCAAATTTGAATATTTGAAAAAGTTGATTGCACCATCGCACTTATTTGAGCTGATATTTAGATGAATCAATTCGAATGAAAACTCTATCGAGGGCAATAACTCATAAACCGTCGACTGGAATTGCACCATTTTCGAACTCATCCGAGATATTATCAAGATGAATACACATACCAAGTTTCATTCAAATCGGATAAAAACTCTAGCTTCTATCGCGTACACAAGTTAATTTTAACGTTTTTTCAATAAGTCAAGGGCAATAACTCATAAACCGACAACAACAATAGCGCCATTTCCGAACTCATCCGAGATATTATCAAGATGAATACACATACCAAGTTTCATGCGAATCTGATAAAACCTCTGGTGTCTATCGCGTACACAAGAAATTGTTTACGGACCGACGGACGGATAGGGGTGACGGCAATATACGTCCACATTTTCATGTGGCCGTTTAAAAAGCGTCAAATTTAGTTTGTGAGCACTGTAGAGACTACAGTTGTCATCTGATTTTGATAAATTTTGATAAAAATCGCGTCAAATTTAGTTCGTGAGCACTCTAGAGATAACATTTTTCATCTGATTTGATGAAACTTGGTATGCTCCTTTAGATTGATAAGATCTCAGTAAAATTTGAATTTGACATATTTTTGATGAACAGGTTTTGAGTTATTGCCCTTGACTTGGATAAAATGCGTCAAAAATTTTTCATTAACACATTAGAATTAGCCAATTATATTAAAACTTGTTGTGACAATTGGAATTGATGAGATCTCGGACAAGTTCTAACTTGACACATTTTTGATGAATAGTTTTTGAGGTATTGCCCTTGACTTTGTCAAAATGTGTAAAAAAAAATTTGTGCAGAATAGAAGCTACAATTTTTAACTGATTCTGATTAAACTTGGTGTGATCATTGCAATTGGTAAGATCCTGAAAAAGTCCTAACTTGATTTTCGATGAACAGTTTTTGAGTTATTGCCCTTGACTTTTTATTCTTTTAATATAATTGAATTTGTATTATCGTTAATTGAAATATGATCACTTCCGACAGCTACCAGTGGGTGTATGTTACCTTGCCTGGCAAGCCCTGGTTTTTATTGTTCACGTGAATCTGCGAGATGTGTGCGTTCCAGACACTTTTAATAGGATTTCAATGATTCATAGAGCACGAAACAGATACAGCACTATGAATTGGACACTACCCGCAATTCCCCGGATGTCGAAAATGATAAACAAACAAGTTGATATTTTTCACGAGACTGGTCAATCGAGGAAATTTTGAAGGAACTAAATAATTCGCAGAGAAGACGAAACGAAAGTAATTGATTATTATTAATGCTCATTATACACCCTCATCTCTCTATGAGGCTTTAAAAAATTAAACCATTTATTTCTCCAACGTTTCGTGTGTATATGAACACACTTCCTCAGGGAACCAATACAATTAAAAAAACAAAATGACTGTTACAAAAATGATGTCATAAGAAATATGACGTCTTGGTTACTCAAACAACTATCTACAAAGTGAAGTCATAAATGTATGATGTAAAAAGGTAAAGTATGACGTCATTAAGCAAGAAAAATGAGATGTCATTTAGGAGTTAAAATGTGGAATTTTATGAATCCACATGGATTCAGCAAGGTCTAATTTTCTTTTATCATTATTGAAAATTTTCTGTAGAACAGTGGTTTTGAAATAATGTCCAGGTATGTTAAAATGAGGTGCTACTCTAGGAGCTTTACCTGATTTGTTTAGTTTTATGTTTGACCTGTGCTTGTTAAGTCTAATGTTGAAAGGGGTGATAGTTTGTCCCAGGGCTGTTGATTTGCCTGTATATTCCGGACATGACCGATTCTTTTGCCATTATGTCCGCCTACAAATGACCTCTATCGGACATCAAGTGTACGTAACGGTAAAGAAATATTCCCCCAAAAATTCCAACTTCATTCTGTATACAATTACTATAGTCAATGAGACACCATACTCAATCAGTGATAGTTGTCAAGACAATAAACTAATAATCCCATTAATTACCTGTTAATTAAGTGTTTAATTATCCTGAATGACCCACGAATAAAACAATAACAAAGCAGTTCCACTTGAGTGAATTTGTCAATTGCGCCTTCTTGATGTCTACCATAGTGAAACTAGTCATGTAGCTATAGAGTATGGAACTATAGCAGTACATAGCACTGAACACACCCAGCCCACTGAGTTATTTATAGAGAGTGAATTCAACCATGGAAATTCTATTTATAGTAACATTAATGGAAGGTTGTCAGATTTATTTATTCCTTGTAAAAAACGAATTTTGCTTTGAACTGAGGACTTATTCATGATGTGCCATTCTTTGTCAATGTTATTAAAATATTCTGGAAACTTTGCATAAAAGCTGCTTGTTATCAAAGATGTATAAATTTAGCAGAAAAGACACAAAATATGGGTAAGAATTCCAGGACCAAATCTAAGTTGTTGAATAATTTTCATTGACGGGGACAATGACCCAGATTAATTTCAAAGGTAAAACAAAAAATATTTTGTATTTGGATAGTATTTTACTCTGAATTAGATGTAAAATAAACTTTGCAAATATGCAAGATATGTTGAAACTAGAAGTAGACCAAAACTTAGATTTTTATTCTCTTTGAAAACTGGCAAATTCTTTGTTGAATATTGTGGTCTGTAGGCCCTATTCACACACAATATATCGTTAAAAATGTCCGATTGGCAAAAAAATAAATCAACAGCCCTGGTTTGTCCAACATATTACGATATTTGTTTTACAGGACATCACCAACGGTCAAAAGGAGAGGGTTTCTTAGCTCTTACTGAACAAAAGTTGCTCGAACATTCATCAACACGGTAACCACTGAAGAAGATAACATTTAGTTCCCATTGTGCAGACTGCTGCACCGCTTTGTGTCGACGCTAGGAAGTCTGTCATATATAATTTTTAGTTTTTGATCTGTTTTTGTTGTTATTTTGGAGCGATTTAAACATCCAGCTCCATAGGGGGATATTTAGGTAAAATATCAAGATTTTAATCCCGGGGAAATTCTGTATAAAGTCTGTCCAGGGATTTTATGAGATTTAAAATCCCGCTAGAACAATGGGATCATGTCACTAGAGCTATATAATAACTGTAATAGCGTTAAACACAGAATTATTCATTACTTTGGGATGAATAAAACCTACTATAATCATTACAAAAAAATTAATAAACCAACAAGCAAAAATACACACAAACAAATACACTCTCATAATTACCGACGACTGTTATGTTCTTAAAAAATGTACTAATGCAATGTGAAGCGTCTAACAATGCCATCAAATAATGCACTGAAAGGATGAAAAACACCTAATTGCCAATTGAGGTTCACTAATATAATTTTTTCATCACAGTACAAAGATATGCATGCAATTTAAACTTTAAGATATGTGTAAATCCATACGCGCTTAACTTTATTAGTTTTGATTTCCTATTTAACTGCAAACAGTACTGTTTCGGCCTACTGGGCCTCATCAGTGCAGTACTGATACTGGAGTTGAGGTTTGGCTATATAGCCACCTCAGATGATCCCACATTATGTGATATCGTTCCATGCCAGAGTGCTCAAACTAGCAAGCTAGTAAATACTTTCCTATTTATAATTTTTAAGCAACATCATTTAAATAAAATACTATAAGCTTTCAAACTTTTCTCCCTTGATTTAACCCATGTAAATATGTAAACCACTGATTAATGTTCATATTTACATCGTTTTGTGTTCGTTTGGTGTTTGATAATTCTATGGTTATAAATCAATCAAAAACTTGGATCAATTTATCAATTAAAAATTACAGAAAATGATCTCTTAATAAAAATTTTGAATACTCAAATTGAAAATGTCACAGAATTTAAACTATTGCTAAATGTTACCCACTCCAAAATATCAAAAGACGAAATTTAGCAAGCGACTTCGCTATATAGAAACCAAAACCGAAAGTGAAGGCAAGAATGAAAACCTTGTCACATGTTCAATTCGGTTTTTAACTTTGAAACGATGAGCTTAACAGAACATATTTGGTCGCATGGGAGTCCTCATGCACAGGGGTAAAAAAACTTTTACTTTTATTTCCAAATTAAACGCTAGATAATTCATCAGAATACTCCAAATTTTCAAGGACAAATTATAAAATACTCCTCACCAGATGTAGTATTACTGAACGAAACACAGTAAAATCAAACCTATCTTTGAAATGTTTGTTTTTTTTCAATAATAACAAAATTAAATTATGAAAATTATTTTTAATTGTTCTAAATTTTTCAAATGTTTGATTCAATTTTATAAAATGTAATGAAAAGAATTTAAATTACCTACTTTTCTGTACATTTTTTAGTTTATTTGAAAGGAAAAACACTACGCAGTATGCAATTAGAGGAATTTTGTCAGAATGGCAACGACTTACTTTGTCTGTGTCTGGCGGAGACGTCGCCGCGAATTGCACGACTGATTAGTGCACTGAAAGGCAATTTCTCATACAGAGTTGTTGTTCCATGGGCGGCGATCCTGGGGGGGACATGTTTTCTGACTGTTTTTGTTCCCGTGACCTATATTCTCTTTTATATTTTTACTTTATTACTTCCCTTGAAAAAAAAAATCTTCATCCTACCAAGCTCAACGTGCTAATTTTGTCAGATTAGTGCAGTTCTTCGTAGGACAAGCACCATTCTAGAATAGGCTACTATTTATTATTGTGTGTTTTACATATTTTTTCGCTTGATAAAGGGATTAGTCCCGAAACGTATATTCATTTTTCCTACTTTTTGCATGTTATCGTGTGATTTATATTTCATTAAATATCGTCGTCTTTTTTATTTTGTTTTATAATATTTATAACCATAAAGTGACACAATGTCGTTGTTGGTCAGCATCCCTCGTGTCTGATGTGACGTCGTACCCAACAATACGTCAAGTTTAACCGATTTCCGCTCAATTTCACCGTTAGTTTGCTTAGCTTTCTTAAATCGCTTGTAGTTGGTTGGTGAAAAAATGTCCCAGAAGAAGCTGAAAGACTTCTTCCAGATATCCGAACAGGATAATGTGGGTGAAGTAATTCGCTCTATGGCAAGTAAGCCAAGTGTGAGTGCAACATCTTCGCCATTGCAATTATCAGATTCTTTGCAGCCTTCGAAATCTTCAATGACATCAGTCTCTTGAACGTCTGATGCCCTAGTCGCGGCGAGTAATATGCCTGAAGTGGGAGATACAGCAAACCAGCCGACAGAAACAAGTTTCATGCTGAAACAACAGCTGCCAAACAGAGTGCTCACGTTCAAAGTTGAGTGGTATAGAAAATCTTCGTGGATACATAATTGTAATATCCAGAGTGGTAAAGTGTTTTGCTACCCATGCATCACTGCTGTGAATAAGAATCTTATTGATGTGAAGAATTATCGGCAGGAGGAAATATTTCGTGAAGATGGTTTTTGTAATTGGAAGAAAGCAATGGAGAAATTCAAAGCTCATGGAGATTCGCAAATGCATCGTGATGCTTGCGAGAAATTATGGAATATAACTAAAACTGACATTGTTACTTAATTAGGTCAACAGGCAAATCGCGAACAAATCGTTGCCCAAAAGGCACTAGTCAGAATTATAACGTTGCGATATCTTTTGACGGAAGGAATGCCTTTGCGCGGTAAATGTGATAACGAAGGGAAGTTAAAAAATCTGCTTAAAGCCACATTGCGGGATTCGTTTGTTTACAAAATGAAAAAAACAGGATTTCGGTACGAAAGGCATTCTAGCTTAATCTCTGATGTTTAATTAAGTCAAAAAACTAAAATTCACGGCTTTGGGTACTCAGATGGCTTCGATGCCGCTGGATTTAAAGTCGGGATCTAATAAAATGATTTCCATTAAAACATGCTAATGAGGTCAAGCAGGGGGCGTGTTAGTTAAATGACGTCATACACCAATCTTCAGTAGCGCGTGCTAGTAGTTGGCAGAGCTTGTGAGTTATTGACGTTTGGAATGTAAACAATCAAAATTTCGTTCAAATGGCTGTAGAATTGGAACCACGAAAGGGAATCGAAAATTTTTTTTTTCAATATTCATTTTTAAGTGCTTACTTTAAAAAAAAACGATGAGAAGACTTTTTCTCAATGTCAAAGTCTGGACTTATGTGGCTTTAAATAGAGAGCTGAAGATGACGAAAATTTTACTACATGGTTGCGTAGGACGACCGATTACACCTCAAAGGATATTGTGAATGAAATGGCAAGAGTCATGAGTCACGAAATTTCATACTCCATTACCAATGCAGGGGCCGCGGAGTGGCCCGCCCCCCCCCCCATTTTGACCCTAAAATATTTTTTTTTATTTATAAAAATATTTTTGTCAATTTTTTAATTATTTTTTGTATAATTTCCGGAATCTGAAAGTGAAGTGGCCGAAATCCGAGGAGTTTTGGTGGTGGGGGTGGGGGTGAGAGTTGGATTTTGAAAATTTTCATTCAAGGGCCACCCCACTTCCAAAAACGCTTCGCGGCCCCTGCAATGAGATAAGATCCGACAGCATTCAATTTGGTATTATTGTGGATGGCACACAGGATACGAGCGGGAAGGAGCAAGAATCAATTTGTATACGCTACGTAACTCATAATTTCGAAGTTAAAGAAGAATTTATTGGTTTGTATGAATCATCGGAGACGACTGGTGTTGCTCTTGCTTCGATGGTAAATGACGCACTCTTACGTTTGAATCTGGATATAAACAATTTAAGAGCTCAGACTTACAATGGTGCGGCTAACATGGCAGGGGAGTATAACGGGTGTCAAGCCAAAATTAAAACGGTTCAACCGTTGGCATGCTATACCCATTGTGGTGCACACGTGTCGCATCTTATTGTGTCTAATTCTATCTGCGAGGCGCTATTCGTTCGTGATGCATTAGACTCTGTGCATCAGTTAGGGAAACTGTTTAATAGGTCGGGCAAATTCAAGAACCTCTACTTAAACGTGTTCTCGGACAATATGGATGTACAATCTCCCACTTCGCTCAAACCTATATGTCCAACCCGCTAGCTAACTCGGAAACCTGCAGTAGAGGCAGTGATAAATAATTACGCCGCCATACTAGTCGCTTTGCAACAGACAGCGACGATATTTGGAACAGATGTAGCGGCCCAAGCTACCGGCCTTTTAACCAGCTTCATGAATCCAAAGATGATGTTGGGTTTACGAGCTTCTTTGCCTATTTTACGGTGCTTGGAAAGTTTCAATCGCACCTTGCAGGGAAAGGATCAGTCTGTTTCTGGAATGCAGAACTGATATAAAAAAAACTTTTGAACTTGCGGGATGAGGAAAAGTTTGCGCAAATAGTATCAATGGTAAATACTGATATAACAGATCTTGATTTGAACGAATTTGCCCTTCCAAGAAACCGCAAAGTTCCTATGCGTCTCGGTGGAGGAGATGTCAACCCTATGGCATCAGCGTCATCAGTCAGTGGTGTATACCGCCCTGATTATTTCACAATAATAGATGCTGCTGTGCAAAACTTGGACAAATATTTCACTTCCACTGATCTTGAAAGATATGGTGAATCGTGTTCGGTGCTGATAACGGGGTCTGACCCCACCAATATCACCAAAAAATATCCAGAACTATCAGATAATTTGAAGGAGGAACTTAGTTTTTTTCATCGGCAGTTTTCCGTGGGAAATCTCGAATCCGCTCGTGAAGTATTTGTTGAAATGGTTCATGATGTACGAAAAATGTTCCTCAATGTAGAACGACTCGTTAGGATTTTGCTGACAAGTCCCGCTAGTTCATGCACTGCCGAACGTGAGGAGAATTAAAACCTATTTACAGAGTACCATGAATAAGGATCGTCTAAATTACGTCATGGTGACAGAAATTCACAAAGAACTGCTCATGGCTATTGATCCTGTCAAAATTGCAAAGAAATTTGTTGAAAGGAATACAGATACCAGAAAGCGAGTATTTGGAGACTATGCATGTAGTTCGTAAATCTATACATGTATATGTGTAATTATATTGCATAATCTCTAGCATTATTTATAATTAATTAAAGAATAAGTCCATCGTAACATTCAAATTCATTGTTTATTAATGCTTATGCGTCAGGGAAGAATAAATAATGTTTATTTCATTTTAATTGTTTCAATCTTCAAAATGCTCCCTTGTCGCCTTGTCCTACAAACTGATCCAAAATATATCTGCTATACCACCCCCCTTCCACCGTTTCGACCAGTACCTATTATAAGATATGTCCCCCCCCCCCCCTCCCCCCTCCTCCCCCCCCCCCCGTACGCAAAACGGATCGCCGCCCCTGTGTTTGTAATGTGACGGCAAGGAACGACAACTCTGTATGGGAGATTGAAACAGAGAATGAAGGTATTTCGATGAAACCAGCAAGTGCATGATCTTCTACAGGGTCATGCAACATGGCAGAGACGTCGCTCCAACGTCATTGTTAGTCTCTAACAGGTTTTGTAGTTTCATTAGTAGTATTTTTTTAAGGGAAGTTGTTCGCTAAATGTGGTCTCTCAGTATAAGAGTACCTTTGTTTTGACTTTGCTAAATTACTTTCTTACAAGAATTCTGCCAGTTTATTAGCCAACGTATTCGCTAAGATTGTCAAAGTTACAGATAGGAGTGTTGTTTTTTAGTGAAGACGTTCGCTAAATGTATAAGACTGCCTTTATATAGCGAACGACTTTGCTAAATTACTTCCTTACAAGAATGCTGCCAGTTTATTAGCCAACGTATTCGCTAAGATTGTCAAAGGTACAGATAGGAGTGTTGTTTTTTAGTGAAGACGTTCGCTAAATGTATAAGACTGCCTTTATATAGCGAACGACTTTGCTAAATTACTTCCTTACAAGAATGCTGCCAGTTTATTAGCCAACGTATTCGCTAAGATTGTCAAAGGTACAGATAGGAGTGTTGTTTTTTAGTGAAGACGTTCGCTAAATGTATAAGACTGCCTTTATATAGCGAACGATTTTGCTAAATTACTTCCTTACAAGAATGCTGCCAGTTTATTAGCCAACGTCTTCGCTAAGATTGTCAAAGTTACAGATAGGAGTGTTGTTTTTTAGCAAAGACGTTCGCTAAATTTGGTTTCTCATTATGTAAGACTGCCTTTATTTAGCAAACAACTTTGCTAAATTACTTTCTTACAAGAATGCTGCCAGATTATTAGCCAACGTCTTCGTTAAGATTGTGTCAAAGCAACAGTATATACAGTAAATGAAATTCGCTACAGGAGTAAAATTTAGCTAACTTAGCTTACGTGCTACCCCCGATTTCAACCCTAATAAAGATATTATTATCAACATTATACAACATGAATATATTATACTTTGCATACACCATGTGCTTAGTAGTGTACTTAAATTTGGCAATAAAATTAAATGTCTGCTCGCATGCTTCGGTGTTTATATCTTTAAATTGATCATCAGTACCGGAATAAGGATTATTAGCATTTCTTCTGCACCACTTATCAATGTGATTAACAAAATGTATTTTGTCAACAACCATTCTTATTGTGGCCATATGCAACAATTTGGAATATTCATTTTTTTCTGCCCTTATCCGGTTATTAACAAATTTCTTCAAATGGCAGGCATCATCATAAGCAAGTAAATGCGGAAAAAATCTCCTTTGCTAACCAAACCATACAAGAAACACGTAAACTTGAGATAAGGATTCACATCGAAATCGGACAACAATTTTGTAGACATATGCGGCTTATTTGTTTGAATGCATACATTTATACTTTCTATACTGTTGGTTGTGTTTATAAACATAAGGGTGTCTTTTTAATATAAAAGATCAGTCTTCGAAATTGCTAATTCAAACTTTTTTGATAACATAATTAAATAATTTGTAGCATCGATAATCGATTATTTCAATTATTAGACCCAGCCGTATCGGACAGTAGACAGGAAATGGGACGATGTTGACAATGTTGCGAACAGGTATAAGATCATGAACGAAATTGACAATATCGGCAATATCGTCACTACATGCATGCACTGGACATGCTTCCTCTTCTAAACTTTTCATTATGAAATATTTCTTCATTTATTGATATACATCCGCATATAAAACGTTAATTAGCAGCTACCGATGTATTGCCAAAATGATGTAATTGATTACGAGAATCTTAACTGTATATTTTAGGCTTCTGTATGCTTCTCATATGCTGAGTTGTATACAAACATGTAGCCTACTTAATATGGCAGCTATTCTGAATTTAAAGGTGCTGGAATCAGTTAAAAACAAGGAATAGAATCCTCGGTATCCTCCTGTGTATTGACACCATTTCTACTCTTTACATTACTCAAATGTTTAGATATAGGTCAAAACATAATTAAGATTTTGAAATTAAAGATGGCAGCCGAACCAAATTAGTCACAAGTAAGGCATAGAATCTTAGGTATCATTAAAAATTTGCATTTCTACTCTCCTTCATTGCTTAGACTTTGATATATATGCCAACATATGAAAATGGTGGCCATTTTGAAATTAAAGATGGTAGCCAAACCAAATTAGTTACAAGTAACATAAAATAACAGATATTGTAACCATTTACTCTTCTACATTGCTAACAAAATTGAGTTGTAGACCCACCCATAAAGAAAATGGTGACTGTTTTGAAATGGTACCTAACTTTTGAAATCAGCTCCCAAAAATTAACCAATAAGCTTATAATTAATAAAATCCATTTTGGCATTTAAATCCAGCTGGACCCTTTAAAAGGGTATCTATTTTAGAATACTATTTTAATTTGTTTTTTTGCTTTTAAAGGCCAGAAGATAAGAAAAATGTCAATTATAAACAATTGCCAAAGGTAAGTTAAAATTTATATTTCCATAATGGTGGTTTGTATAGGATAATGACAATTTCAGATAATTTGTGAAAGGAATGTAAGGATAAGGTATTTGGCATGTGCTTTCTTAACTCAATAATAACGAATATGAGGTCAGTATCCAGTATATTTTGTTCCCTCTAAGAAACATCCCCAAATTCCACGGGAAGTATATCAGCTGTTTATAGACTTCAAGATATATGAATATGAAAGTCATCAAATAAAAAGTATACAAGTACTACTCTGAACAAAATAGCATGTCCATCCAATTGTTTTATTAAATGGCAATCGGTGTATTCGCTTTATCATCAAATTTAGCAAAGGATGTCGAATCACTTCATCTTCAAGTGACGCCATATGAATTTTTGTGGGACTTTGCTACCGCAAAGTCCCAGTTTGTTTTCGAAATGTCTATTCTTTTTTTTTTTTTTTTTTTTTTTTTTTTTTTTTCGATTTTTCCACAGGGCACACAGCTCAGGATTCAACTGCTTTAGAAACATTTCTACCTATGTTGACCTTCTCCTGTGGCGACCTCGTTAATAAATATAAATTGAAACAGTTTTGCAAAAGTGTAATTTGCACATTGCAACATTAGCAAAAACAGGTTTTTCGACTCTGGAAGCTACATTTTTGGGCCGATTTTGCTCGGGTTTTCATTTTTGGAATCTGTGACTAAATTCCAATGCCATATGAGTTAAAAAAAATATCAAATTTCGAAAATTCGTAGCATACTTTTTTGGCCGATTTTCGAAATTTTCGGATTTTTTTCAGTTTTTTTCGGATTAATCTGAAATTTTAATAAAAGATGCATGTCACTAATGTTAACAATTTGACGTATTCAAAATTTGTGCGTCACTTCCGGTTAAAGTGGAAAATCGACGTTCACTTCCGGTTGAATAACTTCCGGTGAAATTGAAATATTTCATCGAAATTATGTTTATCGTAATTAATCGTAATTCTACAGACGATTTAAAAAAAAAAATTAGTCCGAAAAAAATACTTTTTCCGCCACATTGATTTGATAAATTTTTATAAAACGAAAAATGGGGCCTTGGGGTTAAGTGTGATATGTGTAATGTTTGTATTTTTGGAAACTATGGTCGATTGCGACCAATCTCTAGGCAGCAGATTTTTGAATTTCAATTTTCCTTTTTTGTAACTTCCGGTTGAATTTTTTTCAATTTTTGAAGGCTTGTATCTTGTGACCTTGACCTTTGATGACCTTGACCTTAAGTAGGTCAAAGGTCATTGACCTTGGCTACCTGATGATACTTTAATATTTGACCTCCGATATCAACTTCCGGTTTTATAGCTGTCCGAAAATAGCCAAATTCGCAACTTTGTACTGCTCCTACAGGTGACCTAATTAACCTAGAGAGTTTGTTTTTGCATATTCTGAATGGGCTTTCTGAGCTCTTTCGAACGATATATCACAATGTATTGTAATGCAAATTTTTTTTTGTCTTAAATTTTTCAATTTTTGAAAACCTTAACCCGATTTTTGAATTTTTTGACTTTAATATATGCATAGTTTATGATCTGTTAAGTTTAGAACCTTTAAAATTGGTACATAATGGAACAGACCCCATATAAATGTATCCAGCAAAAAAAAATTAAAATGGGCGTGACACATCCGGGTTAAATTTTAATTTTGTTTACATTTTGTTGTCTGGAAAAAATCCATATAGACTACATTTTTTTGAAAAATGCTTCTGCACACACTTACCTCATTACTTTACCTCAATTATGTCCTAATTTAAGCTATTTCGGCTGTATAGTTAAAAAAAGGGAACAAGGTTTATTAATTTCAAAATTTCCAATTATAGATTTTGACCTTTTTTGACATTTATGAATGCATATCTCGTGAACCAATGGATGTAAAGGCTTGATAATTTAGCCATAGTAAGATATTATCAATATAAATAAAGTCACATCAAAAAATCTGACGTGGGCGTGGCACATCCTGGTAAAATTTCGTTTCTGTCAAAATTTCGTTTATCAAAAAAAAGGTAAAGTTTAATTTTTTTTCAAAAAATTACCTTGCATACAGTTACAACATTGTTTTATTCAGCATATGTTAAAGGTTTATAGATTTCGGCTTTGTAGTTTAAAAAATGGAACAGGGTTAAAAAAAAATTTTTTTCGTTTTTTGACCTTGATCTTTGACCTTTCTAGGATCAAAGGTCATTGACTTTGGCTTTTTATTTATACTTTCATATTTGATGTCCAGAGTCAACTTCCGGTGTTATTAATGTATGCATTTCCAAATTTTAAAGACTTGTTTCTCGTGAATTTGACCTTGAGTGACATTGACCTTCAGTAGGTTGAAGGTTACTGGTAAAGGTTTTCGGCTGGTAAGTTCAAATGTTAGGTCTGGTGACTATTTCCGGTTTCACAACCTTTTCAAAAAATCAAAAATTTTAAAAGTTGTCGACTTCTTTGACACTTTGGATCTACGTTCAGGGCAGATTTTTTTTGGTGATTTGCACATTTGCAAAGTCCCACTCTGTGCCACGTGTGGCTCTAGTTTTTATTTACTGTTGTCCTCTGACGTATTTAACGTATGACGTAACATATCTTTGACGTTTGCAAAATCAGTTTTGATTGGTGGAAGGTTTAATCTTCATCCAATCAAAATAGCAGATCTAATTTTCGGCAAAAAAATAAGTAAGGAGGTGAATATAAAATTGATTTACCTCTTGTGCATAATTGCGTGGTGAATATGATGTTCTATCGATGGAAGCGGTGCACTCTCGCGACCAATGAAAAGAGAGATTTTCTAGCCATTTAATAAAACTTAATGTCGACAACAATGCTGTTAATGGATTTGATATTTACACAAATGTTCAATGGTTGGATTTTGTTGGCCATTCTTGCAAATTCCTGAAAAAATAATAATTGTTAAGTATTAATCAACACCAAAAACCAATTGTTTATCAAATTTGTTTTATAGAGACCATTGAGAGTTCTACAAGAAAAACTACACAGACTGTTTAATAGCTTATCTGAACAATGTGGTCAATCACACACAACAGATGAAATTAATTTAGAAATGGAGGCAGTAGATTTTAATTTTAGGCGCAAAAAAAAAGAGGTAAGGTTTCTGTAAAATTGATTCGGACCTAGAATATATGTTAAAAGTAATGTTAAAATGAAAATAGCGATGGCCATCGTAATACGCCCACTTTTATAATGGCAGCCAATTCGTCTGATGGGTTGACAAGAGTTGTCAGTAAAGGCCAAAGCAGACGAGGAACATTTCTGTCGACGAACAGAAACATCGAACAAATATTTTTGTTTTCCGTTATCCGCAGACGACGGAACTTTTAGCTCGGAACAATACTCCAGCGCCACGGGAAATTAACGCAGACGGCGGACAAAGAATTGTTTTGGAGGCGAACAATTTTGAATAATCAAACATGTTTGATTTCATGAACAATTCTCACGAACATTTATTGTTTGTGTTTCTGAAATTCGCAGACGAAAAAAAAGATAGCTTGCCAGGCAAGGTAATATACGCCCACTGGCAGCTTTGTTTGAAAAAGAACATTTGGAAGAAAACAGCAACCATCAAATATTCAACCTGTAGTCAACCTACATTTCATTCAGAACTTAAATTAAGTGTCTTCCAAACATTTTTATACGCCCACATGAAATGTGGAGCGTATATTGTCGTCACCCATGTCCGTCGGTCCGTCCGTCCGTTCGTCCGTCCGTCCGTTCGTCCGTCCGTCCGTCCGTTCGTCCGTCCGTCCGTCCGTCCGTCCACAATTGCTTGTTAACACTCTACAGGTCACAATTCTTTACGGATTTTAACGAAACTTGCTGAAATTGTTTATTATCACCCAAGGATGAACCCTATTGAAAATCAAAAGAATCGCAAAATATTTGATATGAATTATTGCCCTTGTTCTTTAAAACGCGTTCGATTTTGAGCTTGTTAACACTCTACAGGTCACAATTCTTTATGGATTTTGACGAAACTAACTGAAATTGTTTAATATCACACAAGGATGAACCCTATTGAAAATCGAAAAGATCGAAAAATATTTAATATGAATTATTGCCCTTGTTCTTCCAAACGCGTCGATTTTTAGCTCGTTAACACTCTACAAGTCACAATTCTTTACTGATTTTGATTAAACTTGCTGAAATTCTTTATTATCACTCAAGGATGAACCCTATTGAAAATCAAAAGAATCGAAAAATATTTTACATGAATTATTGCCCTTGTTCTTCAAAACGCGTTCGATTCTTAGCTTGTTAACACTCTACAAGTCACAATTCTTTATGGATTTTGATGAAACTTGCTGAAATTGTTTATTATCACCCAAGGATGAACCCTATCGAAAATCAAAAGAATCGAAAAATATTTTATATTTATTATTGCCCTTGTTCTTTAAAACGTGTTCGATTTTTAGCTCGTTAACACTCTACAAGTCACAATTCTTTACGGATTTTGATGAAACTTGCTGAAATTGTTTATTATCACCCAAGGATGAACCCTATCGAAAATCAAAAGAATCAAAAAATATTTAACATGAATTATTGCCCTTGTTCTTCAAAACGCGTTTGATTTTAAGCTCGTTAACACTCTACAAGTCACAATTCTTTACTGATTTTGATTAAACTTGCTGAAATTCTTTATTATCACTCAAGGATGAACCCTATTGAAAATCAAAAGAATCGAAAAATATTTTACATGAATTATTGCCCTTGTTCTTCAAAACACTTTCGATTCTTAGCTTGTTAACACTCTACAAGTCACAATTCTTTACAGATTTTGATGAAACTTACTGAAATTTCTTATTATCACCCAAGGATGAACCCTATTGAAAATCAAAAGAATCAAAAAATATTTAATATAAATTATTGCCCTTGTTCTTTAAAACGCGTTGATTTTTAGTTTGTAAATACTCTAGAAGGCACAATTCTTTTTCTATTGGATTTTAATGAAACCTATTGAAATAGTTTATTATCACACAATAAACCCTATCGAAAATCAAAAAAATATTTGATATGACTTATTGCCCTTCTTGTTCAAAATAGGTTTTAGTTTTTAGCTCATAAACAGAGACGGATTTTGACTAAACTTTTGAGAAAAAAATGTTTGGACGACACTTAATTTAAGTTCTGAATGAAATGTAGGCCTATGACTACAGGTTGAATATTTGATGGTTGCTATTTTCTGCCAAATGTTCTTTTTCAAACAAAGCTGCCAGTGGGCGTATATTACCTTGCCTGGCAAGCTATCTTTTTTCTCGATTTCATCAAGGGTTAAGCAAAGTTTAGTCAAAATCCTGTTTATGAGCTTCAAACTAAAACCTATTTTGAACAAGAAGGGCAATATTAATAAGTCATATCAAATATTTTTTGATTTTCGATAGGGTTTATCGTGTGATAATAAACTATTTCAATAGAAAAGAATTGTGCCTTCTAGTACAACCTAAAAATCAACGTGTTTTAAAGAACAAGGGCAATAATTCATATCAAATATTTTTCGTTTCTTTTAATTTTCGATAGGGTTCATTCTTGGGTGATAATCAACAATTTCAATAAGTTTTGTCAAAATCCGTAAAGAATTGTGACTTGTAGAGTGTTAACAAGCTAAAAATCGAACGTGTTTTAAAGAACAAGGGCAGTAATTCATATTAAATATTTTTCGATTCTTTTGATTTTCAATAGGGTTCATCCTTGGGTGAAAATAAACAATTTCAGCAAGTTTCGTCAAAATCCGTAAAGAATTGTGACTTGTGGAGTGTTAACAAGCTAAAAATCGAACACGTTTAAAAGAACAAGGGCAGTAATTCATTTAAATATTTTTCGATTCTTTTGATTTTCAATAGGGTTCATCCTTGGGTCATAATAAGCAATTTCAGTAAGTTTCATCAAAATCTGTAAAGAATTGTGACTTGTAGAGAGTTAACAAGCTAAAAATCAAAAGCGTTTTAAAGAACAAGGGCAATAATTCATATTAAATATTTTTCGATTCTTTTGATTTTCAATAGGGTTCATCCTTGGGTCATAATAAGCAATTTCAGTAAGTTTCATCAAAATCTGTAAAGAATTGTGACTTGTAGAGAGTTAACAAGCTAAAAATCAAAAGCGTTTTAAAGAACAAGGGCAATAATTCATATTAAATATTTTTCGATTCTTTTGATTTTCAATAGGGTTCATCCTTGGGTCATAATAAGCAATTTCAGTAAGTTTCATCAAAATCTGTAAAGAATTGTGACTTGTAGAGAGTTAACAAGCTAAAAATCAAAAGCGTTTTAAAGAACAAGGGCAATAATTCATATTAAATATTTTTCGATTCTTTTGATTTTCATTAGGGTTCATCCTTGGGTCATAATAAGCAATTTCAGTAAGTTTCATCAAAATCTGTAAAGAATTGTGACTTGTAGAGAGTTAACAAGCTAAAAATCAAAAGCGTTTTAAAGAACAAGGGCAATAATTCATATTAAATATTTTTCGATTCTTTTGATTTTCAATAGGGTTCATCCTTGGGTCATAATAAGCAATTTCAGTAAGTTTCATCAAAATCTGTAAAGAATTGTGACTTGTAGAGAGTTAACAAGCTAAAAATCAAAAGCGTTTTAAAGAACAAGGGCAATAATTCATATTAAATATTTTTCGATTCTTTTGATTTTTAATAGGGTTCATCCTTGGGTCATAATAAGCAATTTCAGTAAGTTTCATCAAAATCTGTAAAGAATTGTGACTTGTAGAGAGTTAACAAGCTAAAAATCAAAATCGTTTTAAAGAACAAGGGCAATAATTCATATTAAATATTTTTCGATTCTTTTGATTTTCAATAGGGTTCATCCTTGGGTGATAATAAACAATTTTAGCAAGTTTCATCAAAATCTGTAAAGAATTGTGACTTGTAGAGTGTGAACAAGCTAAAAATCGAACGCGTTTTAAAGAACAAGGGCAATAATTCATATTAAATATTTTTCGATTCTTTTGATTTTCAATAGGCTTCCTCCTTGGGTGATAGTAAACAATTTCAGCAAGTTTCGTCAAAACCCGTAAAGAATTGTGACTTGTAGAGTGTTAACAAGCAATTGTGGACGGACGGACCGACGGACATGGGTGACAGCAATATACGCTCCACATTTCATGTGGGCATATAAAAATGATCGAAACAATTTTTTTACGATTGTTTGCCTTAAATGTTCCTTGTCTGCGTTGAAAAATTTGGAGAATGACATTTTCTTATTACAGGAGTTCTGTTAAACCTCTTAGGTCAATGCTCGACTATAGTCAGGCTAAAAAAATGGCGTCGAGCTGGTATATATATTTCCCTTGCGAAATCCCGCGAAAATAACTAGGAAATTTGTTCAAAATAATGTTTACCACCTGAATTAACTTTTTAACATAATAACCATAACATTTTTTCTGAACACTACTTCAACCCTGCGCCAGTGCCTTCTGTTGAATAGTAACTTGTTGCTTTCAACCCCTCTAACCTATAATAATGTTCAAGCAAAGATTTATTTCATCAATAATTTTTCATGCTTCGAGAAATATGATAGTATTGAAGAGCTCATAGAATTAACGATTTGACTGTTTTATTTAAATTGATGACGTCATAAGGCTATTGTGAAAACAAATCTGTTTTCCATTCATTGGTGCCATAATAAAAAGAGTTATTTTGAAGCAGAAAATAGAGAATTAGTTTTTTTTTCGCCTTCTGGTCAGAGCGCCCAGCCAAAACTACACATGCCACACATAATCTGTCAAGATTTCCCACGATAATCTACTGCTCGGTATTGTTTAAATGTAAAATGGCGCATGCCCTACCAACCGGAAATGAGGTATGTGAACAAATGGGTTTTAATGTTTTGGCCATTATCTCCTTTATTTTTCCACCGATTTCGATCGGACTGACTTTGCTTATTTCTTTAATCGATTGTCCACGAGACAAAAGTTTAACAATATCATTTTGAGAAAAATCTTGCTGATTTTTGGAGCACCTTTTCTTGACCACTTTTTTAACTTTTGTAATTTTATATTGATCAACCTGAAAACTTACATATTTATAGACATTTTGATTGCGAACAATTAGCAATTTTCAAAATTTCGATATCACTTCCGGTTTTGTCAAAAGTTTTTAATCTACCTCCCTGTTTGTCTATATTTACGTCTAAGACGAAGTTGAAGTCTCCTGCAATAATTAATGGTAACTCTCTGTTTTCTAAAATAATATTAAATATGGATTTAAAAAAAAGTGGATCATCTTTGTTCGGTGCATATAAGTTGCATATTAACAATGATTGATAATCAAAATTGAGTTTTAAAATTAACCCTTAAAGCGCCAAATTGTTTTTATGACATCATGTTATAACGCCAAATTGTTTTGCTAAAATTTGACATTATTAGTATGTTAAACGTAGCGTTAAAATACTTGCATAAATATTGTTTATTCATTCAAACAATGTATATAAAAAATGTTTGAGATTACTTTGACTTTCAGTTTCTAAACTTTGTTTTGTAATCTAATAGTGCAAATCAACCGTGTGTGGGCCAAAACAAAAAACTTCATCCAAAAAGTGACAAATTTACTTCATAATGATTGAATGACATACAAATAAATGAATTATTCACACACAAATTACAAAGTCAAGTCTTATATTCTTCTAAACTTATACAGTTCTTGTCCATTTATTCCGCAAGGGCTGCCTGACCGGCTTTCCTCAGACAGACATTTCGACCAGCCCTTTTGTACTCCTGAATTGTATGATATATACGGTAACATTCTGGCCAGCACATTGGCTTTTTACATTCATTACAGCCATCAGAAGTCTGAACCCTCTTTATATGCCTAAAAGAGCATACACTGCAGTCAGGTTTGTACCCTTTTGTAGGGGTCCATCCGAAATGCCGTTCAGAAAGTCGAAGGTCCTGATCTGCTGAGATGCTTTCGAGTGGAGGGGACATCTTCACTAGGCCCTTGATAACCTCCTCCCTGAACTTTCTATGACTCATTTTCTCCTGTTGATTGACTTTACCATACAAGATGTAGCCATTTATCAAAGCAACTTCACGGACACGAGGGCATATACCACTTATTGCTGCGATGAGGGTACTCATAGTACTACAGTAACTGATCCATAAGATCTACGCCCCCCATATACTTGTTGTATTCCGATATGGTATTAGGCTTATGTACCACCCTGAGACCATTTTCAACCTTTCTATCTCTGACTTCACGCCTTGTCACTTCAATGCCATGAATTGAAGAAAGAACATTTGACTCGTTTTTATTGTCCATCCAGGTGCAAGCTGTGAGGTGGTCGGATTGTTTGAAGAGGGGGGCTGCCCCGCGCTCAAGTCTTATATTAGCAAAGTTCTTAGGAAGACCAATGCGATTTGCCCTTACAGTACCACAGCTCCCAATTGAATGGTCCATTAGATCAAGGCTGAGTCCAGGTGAGGAGTAAAAATTGTCATAGTAAATATGGTGACCAAAACCTCTGAAATTAGTCGTCAGCTTTGTCACAACATCATGCCCAAGTCCCAATCCTTAACATTTTGCTTGCCAGTATAGGGATACCAATCCAAACAATAACTACTGGAACTTTCACACAGCGCCCAAACTTTTACACCCCATTTTTATATGTGGAGCGTATATTGCCGTCACACATGTCCGTCGGTCCCTCGGTCGGTCCGTTCACAATTGCTTGTTAACACTCTACAAGTCACAATTCTTTACGGATTTTGATGAAACTTGCTGAAATTGTTTATTATCACTCAAGGATGAACCCTATTTAAAATCAAAAGAATCGAAAAATATTTAACATGAATTATTGCCCTTGTTCTTTAAAATGCGTTCGATTTTTAGCTTGTTAACACTCTACAAGTCACAATTCTTTACGGATTTTGACAAAACTTACTGAAATTGTTTATTATCACCCAAGAATGAACCCTATTGAAAATCAAAAGAATCGAAAAAATTTTAATATGAATTATTGCCCTTGTTCTTTAAAACGCGTTCGATTTTTAGCTCGTTAACACTCTACAAGTCAAAATTCTTTACGGATTTTGATGAAACTTGCTGAAATTGTTTAGTATCCTATATTAACCCTATTTAAAATCAAAAGAATCGAAAAATATTTAACATGAATTATTGCCCTTGTTCTTTAAAATGCGTTCGATTTTTAGCTTGTTAACACTCTACAAGTCACAATTCTTTACAGATTTTGACAAAACTTATTGAAATTGTTTATTATCACCCAAGGATGAACCCTATTGAAAATCTAAAGAATCGAAAAATATTTAATATGAATTATTGCCCTTGTTCTTTAAAACGTGTTCGATTTTTAGCTCGTTAACACTATACAAGTCACATTTCTTTACGGATTTTGATGAAACTTGCTGAAATTGTTTATTATCACTCAAGGATGAACCCTATTTAAAATCAAAAGAATCGAAAAATATTTAACATGAATTATTGCCCTTGTTCTTTAAAACGCGTTCGATTTTTAGCTTGTTAACACTCTACAAGTAACAATTCTTTACGGATTTTGACGAAACTTATTGAAATTGTTTATTATCACCCAAGGATGAACCCTATTGAAAATCTAAAGAATCGACAAATATTTAATATGAATTATTGCCCTTGTTCTTTAAAACGTGTTTGATTTTTAGCTCGTTAACACTCTACAAGTCACATTTCTTTACGGATTTTGATGAAACTTGCTGAAATTGTTTATTATCACTCAAGGATGAACCCTATTTAAAATCAAAAGAATCGAAAAATATTTAACATGAATTATTGCCCTTGTTCTTTAAAACGCGTTTGATTTTTAGTTTGTTAACACTCTACAAGTCACAATTCTTTACAGATTTTGATGAAACTTACTGAAATTGCTTATTATCACCCAAGGATGAACCCTATTGAAAATCAAAAGAATTGAAAAATATTTAATATGAATTATTGCCCTTGTTCTTTAAAACGCGTTTGATTTTTAGTTTGTTAACACTCTACAAGTTACAATTCTTTACAGATTTTGACGAAACTTACTGAAATTGTTTATTATCACCCAATAATGAACCCTATTGAAAATCAAAAGAATTGAAAAATATTTAATATGAATTATTGTCCTTGTTCTTTAAAACGTGTTGATTTTTAGGTTGTAAATACTCTAGAAGGCACAATTCTTTTTTGATTAGATTTTAATGAAACCTTTTGAAATAGTTTATTATCACACGATAAACCCTATCGAAAATCAAAAAATATTTGATATGACTTATTGCCCTTCTTGTTCAAAATAGGTTTTAGTTTTTAGCTCATAAACAGCAAGAGAAGGATTTTGACTAAACTTAACTAAACTAAACTACCTGCACTATTGAAAAAAATTAGAATTAGTTACGAAATCAGTATTTGTTGTCCGTTTGTATTTTCATTGGCACTTTGGGAAAAATTTCATAACAAATAATTTACTTTCGATTTCATTTCTAGAATATTTGTAGATCTATCATCATTCATATTATGAATTGATTTAGCCTTTTTTCGTTTATTATTGGCGTGATATCGTCTGCTTGTTTCTATTTCAATCAGCGTTCAACTATCATTAGTTTAGTACTATTAGCATTATAAATTGTCCAACCCACCTGTATAGAAATGGCAAAAGGATATTCCTATTGTTAATTTTCCATTCATGTGCAAGGGGTCGAATATTAACCGTGAAATTACTTAAACAGGGTTACTTGACACAAACTTAAAATTTCTTTTAGAAAATTTTATGGTCGTTATGGAGAACTCCTTGTCAAATACGACAAATCTGTCACTTGCATTTTGGCGGATTTGTTTAGTCAGGCATGAATTGATATCGTTGCACCTCATGATTTTGACTTTTATATTAGTGGCGGGTGTCGCGCGCGAAGCAGACCAGACCATGCTTACTCTTTTCGAAACACCTGATGGTACTTCTCGTATGGGAAGTCCACTACTATATAATTATTGCACCCGATTTTGTCATGCTTTGGACGAGATTTTTGATTAACGGAATTGTTTTGCTTGTACAGATTTTTATTATTCTGAGGAAGAAATTAGAGAAATCTTTGCTAATTTGGATTCTGATGATTCGGATTCGGAGGACGGTTTAGATGCCGATGGTGCAGAAGCAGATTGTGGTTCTAGAGCTGATGCTGTTCAGGAAGATAATATGGATGGAAGCAACGGAAGTGACGAAAGCTATCACACAAGTATTGGTTTTCCTTTTGCTGGAAGGGGTAGAGGATTGGGCAGGGCCGGCGGAGCTGGGGGGTTTGGGGGGTGTTTGCACCCCCTAAAATTTACTCGGAAAGTGCCCTTTTTGAATTTAAAAAAAAAATAAATGTGAAGAATAAAATGAAAAAAAAAACTGTACAGTCGTCTATGAGTTAAATACCGCCACAGTTTCCCTAGATGACGTCGCGCAAAAAACGCGTTACCCATCATGCCACTCCTCGCACAGTCCCACTTTGTCTACGCCCGCTCCGACGAAAGAGGGCCTACCCTACATTACATTTCAATTTCGATCAAATCTACTGGACACGAATCTGTTTGGTTGTAACATCCAACATGAAGCAAAAGTAGAGACATGAATTCGGAATCTTTGGATTCTAGCACTACTAGACTCGAAAAAGCGATACATTTCAACATAATAAGAATATCTATATCTTATATAAACTTCAAGTCCTGATTTGGAATGATGTAACAACAAAATGTTTTTGTGAGAGTTGAGATTTTGAATCTTTCGTAAAAATAAAGGCAGTTCGAAATAATTATACTTAATTATGGTAGGTCTAACTGGCAAAGAAAAATCATCAGAGGCTTGAATAGGGTCAGCATGTTTCGGACTAGGGAGTATCTACAATGGCTAGCCACCCCCTTACCTGTGTTGACGTGATTACGTTATTACCAATCTATATATCATTTGATTAAAATGTTGAAAATTCTTTGGAGATTTAGAGATGTATATTTGAACTATAAACTATGTGAACCTAAAAAAAATTGCCGCTCGCGCCTTCGGCGCTCGCGGGTTTAAAACACATTTTTCATTATCCACCCATTTTTATACGCCCACATGAAATGTGGAGCGTATATTGCCGTCACCCATGTCCGTCGGTCCGTCCGTCCGTCGGTCTGTCCGTCCGTCCGTCCGTCGGTCCGTCCACAATTGCTCGTTAACACTCTACAAGTCACAATTCTTTACAGATTTTGACGAAACTTGCTGAAGTTGTTTATTATCACCCAAGGATGAACCCTATTTAAAATCAAAAGAATCGGAAAATATTTAATATGAATTATTGCCCTTGTTCTTTAAAACGCGTTCGATTTTTAGCTCGTTAACACTCTACAAGTCACAATTCTGTACGGATTTTGGCGAAACTTGCTTAAATTGTTTATTATGACCCAAGAATGAACCCTATTTAAAATCAAAAGAATCGAACAATATTTAATATGAATTATTGCCCTTGTTCTTTAAAACGCGTTCGATTTTTAGCTCGTTAACACTCTACAAGTCACAATTATTTATGGATTTTGATGAAACTTGCTGAAATTGTTTATTATCACCCAAGGATGAACCCTATTTAAAATCAAAAGAATCGGAAAATATTTAATATGAATTATTGCCCTTGTTCTTTGAAACGCGTTCGATTTTTAGCTCGTTAACACTCTACAAGTCACAATTCTTTACGGATTTTGATGAAACTTGCTGAAATTGTTTATTATGACCCAAGGATGAACCCTATTTAAAATCAAAATCATCGGAAAATATTTAATATGAATTATTGCCTTTGTTCTTTAAAACGCGTTCGATTTTTAGCTCGTTAACACTCTACAAGTTCGATTTTTAGCTTGTTAACACTCTACAAGTTCGATTTTTAGCTTGTTAACACTCTACAAGTCACAGTTCTTTATGGATTTTGATGAAACTTGCTGAAATTGTTTATTATCACCTAAGGATGAACCCTATTTAGAATCAAAAGAATCGAAAAATATTTAATATGGATTATTGCCCATGTTCTTAAAAACATTTTTGATTTTCAGCTCGTTAACACTCTACAAGTCAGAAGGATTTTGACAAAACTTGAAAAAATATTTGGCCAACACTTAATTTAAGTTCTGAACAAAATATAGGCCATGACTACAGGTTGAATATTTCATGGTTGTGATGGTCGCTGTTTTCAGCCAAATGTTCTTTTCAAACAAAGCTGTCAGTGGGCGTATATTACCTTGCCTGGCAAGCTATCTTTATGAAATTCCTAAACCCGCCACTGCTACATGTACACTGACTCTTTTACTCAGGCATTATTAAAGTTGAATTCACGGGAAATTACATCTAAATGTTGAAATTACACATCGCTGCCATGATTGGTTATGTGCCCTTTTGATGTCTGTACCCCCTAAAAATATATTGGCGCGCCGGCCCTGTTGGGAGCTCTGGGTATAATGAGAGCTAGGAGAGGAACAGCTACAAGAGTAAGTCTTGCAAATGAATGGTATGAAACACCAGTCACAGAAATGAAGGCGTTCATTGATTTGTTAATTTTGATGGGGTTGAATCGTTCATCTACTTATAAAACCCACTGGAACACTGGTCCGCTTCTTGATCGTCCTGGATTCCGTGCTATGATGAGCAGGAATAGATTCCTTACCATCCTTAGATTCATCTTGCTGACAACTCAAACCAGGAAGGTCAACCTGATAGGACCTACAAAATATGCATGATTCTGGAAATGCTGATCGGTCATGGAATGCTGCATTTTACATGGTTGCCTTCAAGGGTCGTGTTTCCAATTTACAATACATGAAGTCTAAGCTGACAAAGTGCCGGTTCTAAATCAGGATATGTCCACTGTACACTGGAAAAGAACCAGGGGCCGATCAAACTTTGAACTTAGGATATAGAGTTGTAATGATTTGACAGAAAATATCAAGGAAGGACAAATAGTATTTTGTGATAATTCTTTCACTAGTTACAAACTTTTTACAGATCTTCAAATCAGAGGTATTGGTGGCTGTGGAACAGTGAGACCCAACCGAAATGGTAACCCCCCTCTTATTTCTACATTCAAGAAAGGAATTGAAAGGAGTTTTGCAAGAAAATTCACCCTGCATTGTTATACAATTTACTTCATTATATTTTAGCTGTTGGCTGGTATGACAAGAGACCAGTGTGCCTTTTATCTACCTTAGATACAGGTGGATCAAGCATCAAACGCATAAGGTCGAAAGATGGCGTGGATGGGCTCTGAGCTTTGATTTTGAACAGACTTTGTTTAGTTCGAGGCTTAGTTAGTGCTTACAGCCATCCATCTGTTTCAACCAAGGGTCGTCCTTCGAATGCAGCCGAGCCACCTCAAAGACTGAACAAACTTATGCATTTTCATGGAAGTAACAGAAGGCAAACTGGACTGCCATGTTTGCACTATTAGAACGACTACAGAAACCAAGAAGTACATCCACAGAAAACAGACCAGAAGACAGTTCAAGACATGCACTCCCAAGATCCCATTGTACAATGTACCCTGTTTTAAAATTTATCATACAATTGTAGATTACAAATCCTATTAGCAAAAACATAAGAACTGAATTATTTAAAATACGATTTAGTAATAGTACTTAAAAGTGTGGCATCTGTAATAAGTAATTTATTATGAAATATAGATATAATAATACCCCCCTTTCTGTGATTTTGTAGTAGTACTAAAAAGTGTGTGACATCTGTAATAAGTAATTTATTATGAAATATAGATATAATAATACCCCCCTTTCTGAGATTTTGTAGTAGTACTAAAAAGTGTGTGACATCTGTAATAAGTAATTTATTATGAAATATAGATATAATAATACCCCCCTTTCTGAGATTTTGTAGTAGTACTAAAAAGTGTGTGACATCTGTAATAAGTAATTTATTATGAAATATAGATATAATAATACCCCCCTTTCTGAGATTTTGTAGTAGTACTAAAAAGTGTGTGACATCTGTAATAAGTAATTTATTATGAAATATAGATATAATAATACCCCCCTTTCTGAGATTTTGTAGTAGTACTAAAAAGTGTGTGACATCTGTGATAAGTAATATATTAACCTTTTGATTTAGGTCCAATAACATCCATTTTAAGCTTCATCAAAATTAGGATATTTTTAAAAATATATAGGACATTAGGATAAACCCTATTGAATATCAGAAACATCGAAAAAATATTTTATGAGTTATTGCCCCTTATTCTTTAAAACACGTTAATTTTTCAGCCCGTTACACTCTCAAAGTTGTGGACACGATATAGAGCTGGTTTCTTGGTGGATTTTTATGAAACTTGCTGTGAGTTTTTGTAATCACCCCTATTGAAAATCAGACAAATCGAAATATATTTGATGGGTTATTGCCCTTTTGAAAATATATTGCGGAAACAATTGACAGTTGTTTTTTAGATTTTGAGGTGTGACTGTTCTTTATCATTTTAGGATGGAACCTTGTATTGACGTATTGCCCTTGTTTTTTGCATATTTCAGTGACATTAT
Source organism: Lottia scabra (assembly GCA_029955415.1). NCBI lineage: Eukaryota > Metazoa > Mollusca > Gastropoda > Lottiidae > Lottia > Lottia scabra. Next base: position 4,513,845 of record JARJEI010000002.1, on the reverse strand, counting down.
AAAAGTGGGCGTATTATGATGGCCATCGCTATTTTTTTCATAATGCCGTCAATGAACAATTTCAGAAATAGGCTCGATAGAGTAACCATTTTTTTTCTCCATAATTTAGGGCTTGAAAGTAAAATATTCGTTTAATTTCTTAATCCTCAAAACATTGTTTTGCTTAAGAATTAAGACGTCATTTGCCGATGACGTCGTAATCCGTGCATGACAACCATTCATGGTTGATATTTTTTGATTATTTCTTTTAACTTATGAATGAACCTAGAGTTTTTATAATAAATTAACAACAAGAATATGAGACGATTGCCGATTGAAGGAATGAAATATCGACCGCCCATATAAAGGACTTAAAATGAATAATTGTTGACAAATGTTGGTTTAAAAATCGTTTTGAAAAATCGACACCCCGCCAATGACGTTTTTCAAAGATGAAAATCGTAACTAAGGGCTAAGGTTAATTAATAAAGTATCTGTGAATGAAATCATGAGCACTGCTGGCTGGTTGAACTCAAAGACATTCAGAAATTTTTATAACAAAAATATAGTTTTCAGAATGGTGTATTAAAAATATTAGTGTTTATAGATGTATAACCCAACTAATCCAGATTTAAAAATTTTAATTCAGATAATCTGCTGGGAAAGTGAGAACACTCTGTTACAAGTACTTTACTATTACTATAATGACAATGCAACCACGCATTCTTATTACACACCCTATAAATGGAAAATCGACTCTCTTGTAATGTTACAATGAATCAGATCAAACGAAATAACCCATGCATACAAGAAATGGAAAAGCATTCCAATATGTTATGAGACTGCTTTGCTGACAATAATATAAATGTCCAAACACAATAATATGAAATTACTATCTGATGTCCTTGCTTGTACTAAACACAATATGAAAATCAGTTTGCACTACAATACATAACAGGATATCGTACCAAAATATAACAATATGGACAATGATATCTCTTTATTATCAGGTCATAATATTATGTATGGTCTTTGGATATTCAAAGCTTGAAATATTGTATTTTTATGTTACAGATGTCAACAGAATTGGAAATACAAGAAGCTTTTTTACATTTTATGTCGTGTATTTTAAAGGGTTATAGAAATTTTTTAAATCCTATTTCATCTAGTCAACTTAATCTAAAAGCTACAAATGCTGCCAGTTTATTTGACATGCAAGGTATTATATTATCTTACTTATTTCGTATTGTTAATTTTAAGAGTTTCTTTTTTAATTTTCTCTGTTGCTTATAAACCTATTTGAGGGATAAATTCTTGAAGAAACTTTCTGAAATTGTTTATGATCATTAAAGGATGTAACCTTACTCTAATTTTTTTTCTAGGTAAAATAAGTTATTGCCCTTATTCTTCGCAGGTTTGAATTTTCGCTCAAAGAAGGTGCAATGAAACATGAAATTATCTATTGGCTTTTGAATTTGAAAATGCATTTGCTTTTTAGCTCATAAACACTTTAAAAGGCCTTTAATATTAAATATATTACCTTGCCTGTCAAGCTATTTTTATGCTCATGCTCACTCCACTGCTCCACAGGCTACAATTCTCCATGGATTCATTTGATCTTTTGTATGTGTGTCAATATTATTATGAAGATGTGCACTATTGAATTTTGTGATGATGCGATGATTTTTATGGCATAAAACATGATTTTTATGGCATAAAACGGTTACTGTTTACACTACAATTAACTGACCACTTGAGTTAACTGTAATGTAAATAGTCACATTTTATCTGGGCCTGATCTGGACTGAGAGCAGCCTGATATGAAAGGGTATATGAAGATATGAAGACTACTATAGACCACATTAAGGCTTATTACTACTATAATTTTTTGTAGGATTTGTAAAGAGTCGAGATAAGGCTTATGCTAAATTTTTCAACCAAATATTACAAACACAGATGTTTATAAGATTTGTAGAAGAAAGATCATTTGTATCTGACAATGATGCTAGTCTAGCATTCTTTGATGAATGTGCAGGAAAAGTTGATGATCTTAAAGATGAACCAAGGTTGATTGAAATTGACAGCACACATACAAGGTAAGTTATGTTTTGCATTGTCAACCTCTAGCATGGCATTAAGGGATACTACCTCAAATGATCAACTTTTCTGGTGTCATAAACATACAACAGGTTACCTGTATAATCTGATAAATCCATAAAACTATCTTAAATATTTTAAGCATTTTTCAATAATAACCTATAACTAGAGCCGTACCAAAACGGCGGTGAGCAGTGCATCATCCTGGAAATTTTTCATAAATCATAAGGCACTAACCAAATGGTCATGAAAATATGAACATTAGAAAAGTTAAATCTAATGAGATTTCCTTCTTTATAAGAATTGTAACTGTTTATAGTCTGAATGCTTATAAGACTAACAATTGGTTAGTTTTTGACAATAGCAAAAAATTTTGTTCACTAGTTCGCTAGTTTCATGTTTGTTTTTTTCATGGTGAGCGCTTATTATTGATGTTGACAGTCCGATGTGCGTAAATCAAAAGGGCATGGCTTACTCGGCTTTAATGTAGTGCGACTGCTAGTAGTAAATATGGCAAAACTCAAGCCAATTACAAGTTGAAGGGAGAGCATTTAACCATTAAGACAACAAATACTTGATTTTAGTTATTATTTTACAAGTAAATAACTTAAAAACTAAAATTGATATCAAATTTTTTAAAATAGATTTGAGTTTGCAATCAAAATGTTTATCTACCTACAAGTTTTCAGAACATTAAAAAATAATTGAAAAAACATGCACAGTTAAAATGGAACTTTGCACAAAATTTTCAAATTTTAAATTGCGCAATTTTCTTTAAAACATAAAGTGTTATATATCATTGGAAAGAGCAGATTCGGCAAGCTAAGAATATATAAGAATTTGTGACGTATATAAATTAGGCTTGTGACAGAGCTATTTAAAATTTCAAATGGCTATGGAATCGGAAATAAGCATTGGACAACTAAAATGCATATATCATTTTGATAGATCTGTTCAAGGGCAATAACCTTTGTTCAGGTCACAAGGTCAAGGTCACGAGTTACAAGTCTTTGAAATTTTGGCAATTACATAAAAAAAAATGTAACAGAAGTAACAAGTAAGCAACATCGAATATCAAAAAGCGAATTGCATACTTTTTGGGGCAATCGACTGAACTGTCTAAAATTACTATCACAAAAATTGCTCATAACCTTGAGGCCCCATTTTGAGTTTTACAAAAGGTGGTCATATCAATATGGTGGCTGATCTATTACATCCGGGTCAGATTTTATTGATTAATTGTTAATGTAGCATTATTTCTAATATCTTGCATACAAAAAATTATAAATAACTTCAAAATTCCAGAAGTTAGAATTTTAATTTAAAAAGCGAATAACATCAAAACCGGAAGTGATATCGAAATTTTGTAAACAGATTTGAATTTGCAATCACAACGTCTATCTACCAGTAAGTTTTCAGAACGCTCAAAATAAAATTTGAAAAAAACATCCACAGTCACAATGGAACATTGTACAAAATTTACAAATTTTAAATCACGCAATTTTCATGAATACATAAAGTGTTATATATCATTGGAAAGAGAAGATACGGCAAACTAAGAATATATAAGAATGTGTGACGTATGTAAATTTAGGTCACGTAACAGAGCTGTTTAAAGTTATAACTCTCAAATTTCAAATGGCTATTATAAAACCAGAAGTAAACATGGATATATCATTGGATAGATCTAGTCAATTCCGTTCATAACCCCGAGGCCCCATTTACAAAAGTTGATCATATCAATATGGCGGATGATCTATTACTTCCGGGTCAAATTTTTAAAATTCATTCTTTTTGAATTATCATTTAAATCATATTGCAGTCTTTAAAAAAAAAATCCGATTAAAATTGGATAAGCTTATAAAATAGAGCTGTAAATTAGAAAACACTGACATTTGACTTTTTTCCCTACTTTATTTCCTGTAGGTAAAAAATGCTTCAATTTATATTCATTACCATATTGTTCACACTTCATCGTAGGAAATTGTATCAGAATACATGTAACATAGGTAGATATGGCTGGGCGCTCTAAGAAGTATTCGAAAAAAAAAAATTGAAATCGAATGCACTGCAATTAGTGGATTCTGTTCGTATACTTTATACACAGTTGTTGATGACTATATTATCTTATTGACCAAGTTTGAGAACTTATGTACTATAGATACCAGGGCTGTTGAATTGTCGGACATGACCCCCTGATCTGATCAAATGTCTGTCTGTGGTAAGGGTCAATTGGACATCAAATGTAGGTTACCCACTACATGTTTTTCCATGTCAGTCAAAATTCCAGATTTGATGACAATAAACACCATAGATTGCACAATTTTTGATGGATTTGACATAACATTATAAATTGGTTCATTATTATTCCAAAAAGATTTAAAAAGATAACTGAAGGTTGAACATTTTTCTGTAACTGTCTAATATTTTTGTTTAAAATCAAAGACAACCTGGAAAAGCTATTTTTTTATCAGTTACTTCCCTTAAAGTTAAATTCATATAATTGATATCACAAAGAGGTGACCATGTATTTATGGATTATTGATCTGTGTAGGAGGTTTCAATATGTGTAGTGCTTATGCAGCGGATACACTAGGCAAATTTATTTGCTGGTACTTTGGCTGAACTATTCGCCGCCGAATTCATTCGGCCGACGGAGTGGTACACACTGGGCCAATATTTGTGTTGATAATTTGCCAGAGAATTAAATTACACATGCGTAGGGGGGGACTAAATCACATGATCACAAAATGGCAGTTTCCAAAAAGAAGCGGAAAGTGGCACTTGAACTTGGTTTTACGTTGAATGCGAAAAAGAAGAACGTTGGGCTTAGACTCTCATATGATTAATTCCTCGTCTTTTTCTTGACTCCACATCGTATTGCTGGAGGTCGCCATTTTGTTTGTCATGTGACGCTTCAACGTCTGTGATTGGTTGAGTTATAGGAAAGTTCCTCTTAAACTTCGCCCGAGTGGACACAAGTACCGAACGAGTCGATGTCGATTAATATTTGGCCGAATATTATCAAACATGCTTGATGTCGGCAAATGGCTTCGGCCGACGCTCGGAGCACTGGACACACTAGGAGACTCAAGGCGAATTTTACTGTAGACCGACTCGCCCTAACCATTTGCCGTGAAAAAAGTGTGTCCACTGCATTACACGAATAGTTGAATATCAAAATAATACTGTTAATTGATTAGCTGTTATAAATAGCTATCTTTATTGTCCAATCAGATTAAGGAACGTTCGATGATCTTTTTTCTGTGTTTATTTGTTTCATTACGATATGATTTTAATTGAAAAATTTAGTGGATTAATCATTGACAATTATGGCTCAAATGCTACAAAAATGTAAATAATCTCTTAAAAAAACGCCAATTATTATCCACATCGAGTTGTTTACAGTTATAAGTCCATATAGCAGCTGATAATACGACGAATTTCAGTTGTAAATAGACGTTTTTTCAATGCAACTTTTTAATGCAAAATATTGTCGAATATTCAAATGCAAATCAAATGATACTGTCGAATAGTCGATTGGTGAGCACTAAATATGTGACATTGTGACAAATCTTCTTGAAAATATTCCAATTCAAAATCAGTGATGATAGTCATCAGGAAAAGCAATAAATTAAAGGGTATCTAAAGGCAGGGGTGAATAAATGTTGTCCAAGCAAAAATAGTTAGCATGGAACTAGAAGGTGAACAAATTTTCAATACTAAATTAACAGGACCCAGTTTTCCAAAGATCCGTCAATCTACTTTTAAATGTAGAAGTTACGACCATTGTAAATTTACGTTTGTGTCTACGAGCGAACGGTTTCCCGAAAGTACTTGTAAGAAAAGTGTAATCTACGCTCAACTCATTCATGTAGCAGATCGACACGTCATTCAAAGTATGACGTTGTAAAGAATCCAACCAAGCAAATCGTCGCCTGGAAATACAGGTGGTCAGTCTGTCATCACGCCAGCATTTCCTTGTCCTTCATCAAAATAAAGAGTCTAGTTTAAATGACAAATAATATTGCATTGGAATAATATCGAGATATTAATTCGCCGTCTGCATCTAACGCATTATTTCGATCTTTTAGGACTTGTTATCTGTCAGTTTGCGGCCATAATCAATGAAATAGTTGCAGGCAGACGTCACCTTAAGTGTGGCGATGACCATGCGTAAATTTACGACTGATTTCAGACGTAAACTTAATTAACGTTTTATTAAATTGTAATGTGGTCGTATATTGTCGTCGCCCCTGTCCGCCAGTCCGTCCATTCGTCCGTCCACAATTGGCTTGTTTTCACCCAGTTTTCACCCGATTTGAATGAAATTTGGTGTGAACATTTGTATTCATGAGATCTCGGACAAGTTCGAATTTCAGCTATTTTTTGAATAATGGTTTTTGATTTATTGCCCTTGAAATTGGCTTGTAAACGTGATGGACCACATTTTTTATCTGATTTGAATAAAATTTAATGAGATCATTTGTATTCATGAGATCTTGGATGAGTTTGAATTTAATGATTTTTCGTTGAATGGTTTTTGAGTTAATGCTCTTGACTAAGTCAAAAAGCATCAAAATTGGCTTGTGAACAGGATATATATGTGAATGCAATAGAGACAACAGTTTTAATCTGATTTGATTGAAATTTGGTGTGATCTTTTACATTGATGAAACCTTGAAGAAGTTTGAATTTGACAATTTTACGATGAACAGATTTTGAATTAGTCAGAATACTTAGAGATTGACAGATTATGTCAGAGTTTTATTTCATTTTGTGATCATAAGATATTAACAATTTGTGAGAGGCTATATGTTTGATACGATTTGACGTAAATTGGCGACTGCTTATGATATACTACAAATTTATCAGGGAAGTGGGCGTGTCTTGCTAGGCAACCACTTGTTGAAAAACAGATGGCATGCGTAGATTTACTAGATTTACGTTTACTTCTGAAATCAGACGTAAATATCTTTGTAAAACAGGGTACAGGCTCGTAGGAACAGTACTGATTTTGACATTAATGACTGAAGCCATTAAAACAAATTTTGTTTAACATAAAACAAGAAATTACTGGTATGATTATATAGGCAGCCTTGAATTCACCACCCTTGAGAATGAGTTTTTACACAATTTGAAATTTTAGATACAAAGGTTCTTCTTGATTACTTTGGAAGGTTATTATTGAAAAATGCTTAATAAAACGCTTAATATTGTAGTAATTATGATTTATCAGATTATACGGGTAAAGTTATGACACCAGACAAGTTGCCTAATGAATATAAACTCTTATTCACCAAGTTCAAGAATTTTGCTTGTTTGATCATTTTAAGAGGTAGTATTTATTTAATTATGATGGTTGACATTTGATATCCATACGGATAAGAGATGCATTTTGAAGTTTTGAAAACTGCCTAACAATTTTTAAGCCATAATTTTAGTATACTACAGACATTTGAATTTAACACATGTAATATATGTAATATTAATGGACTTTCAGTGATCGTACAGTGTTTATTATGCCACCAGAACCAGTTGGTTTACCTGCTGGCGCAAGCTATAGTTATAATGGATTTCCTGAGTTAAAAAGTGAATTATTCTTGGTAAAAACACCATCTAACTTATCATTACCAACTAAATCAGTTTGTCCTAACAGTCCATTTGCTAGACGTACAAAACAAGAGATACGATCTGCTCATAAGGTAAGATTAATGTATATACAAAAGTTATGGAGACTTCACATTAAAAGAGAACAGTCAGAAATTTTGGGGGTTGATTCGGCTATTGATTGTTCACACTACAATTGGTCATTAACACACTTAAGGTACAATTCTTCAGATAGTTTGATGAAACTTACTGAAATTATTTGATATTACCCAAAGATAAATTGAAGAAATCTAAAAATAGATATACTTACTGAAATATTATCCCTCAATGATGAATCTTTTGTTTTTTTATACACCCACATTGTAATGTACACAATCAAACTAATACCGGTAATAATAGTTGAACATCCAAACCAGTCATGAATTAGATAATGGTGATCATAGTTTAAAAAAATAGCGATGGCCATCGTAATTCGCCCACTTTTGTATTGGCAGCTAATTTGTCCGGGAGGTTAACAAGTGTTAACAGTATTGGAGGAGCAGGAAGTTGCAAATACTTCGTTTATAAAAACATAGTCGTAATGGATGCTAAATCAGTAGTGCATTAATTGTCAATAAAAAAGCAAACTGTAAGGTTACCCTTGTAACTAATACAGTTGTTTGACTTCTTACTATCAATTCATTCAATAAAAAAGCATGTAAGGTTACCCTTATAGCTGCCAGGGGGTTTGATACCCAACTCAATTAACTCAATAAAATAGCTTGTAAGGTTACATTTATAGCTAACTTAGTATATATTATATTTTAACCAGGGGTTTGATTACCTATTATTAATTAACTCAATAAAATAACATGTAAAGTTACCCTTATAGCTGACTAAGTATTATATTTTAACCAGGGGTTTGATTACCTATTATTAATTAACTCAATAAAATAGCATGTAAGGTTACCCTTATAGCTAACTAAGTATTATATTTTAACCAGGGGTTTGATACCCTAAATCAACTCAATAAAATAGCGCCTAAGGTTACCCTTATAGCTAACTTAGTATTATATTTTAACAAGGGGTTTGATTACCTATTATTAATTAACTCAATAAAATAACATGTAAAGTTACCCTTATAGCTGACTAAGTATTATATTTTAACCAGGGGTTTGATTAGCTATTATTAATTAACTCAATAAAATAGCATGTAAGGTTACCCTTATAGCTAACTAAGTATTATATTTTAACCAGGGGTTTGATTAGCTATTATTAATTAACTCAATAAAATAACATGTAAGGTTACCCTTATAGCTGACTAAGTATTATATTTTAACCAGGGGTTTGATTAGCTAGTATTAATTAACTCAATAAAATAGCATGTAAGGTTACCCTTATAGCTAACTTAGTATTATATTTTAACCAGGGGTTTGATTAGCTAGTATTGATTAACTCAATAAAATAACATGTAAGGTTACCCTTATAGCTAACTTAGTATTATATTTTAACCAGGGGTTTGATTACCTATTATTAATTAACTCAATAAAATAACATGTAAGGTTACCCTTATAGCTGACTAAGTATTATATTTTAACCAGGGGTTTGATTAGCTATTATTAATTAACTCAATAAAATAACATGTAAGGTTACCCTTATAGCTGACTAAGTATTATATTTTAACCAGGGGTTTGATTATCTATTATTAATTAACTCAATAAAATAACATGTAAGGTTACCCTTATAGCTAACTTAGTATTATATTTTAATCAGGGGTTTGATACCCCAAATCAACTCAATAAAATAGCGCCTAAGGTTACCCTTATAGCTAACTTAGTATTATATTTTAACCAGGGCTTTGATACCCTAAATCAACTCAATAAAATAGCGCGTAAGGTTACCCTTATAGCTAACTTAGTATTATGTTTTAACCAGGGCTTTGATACCCTAAATCAACTCAATAAAATAGCGCGTAAGGTTACCCTTATAGCTAACTTAGTATTATGTTTTAACCAGGGCTTTGATTAGCTATTTTTAATTAACTCAATAAAATAATATGTAAGGTTACCCTTATAGCTAACTTAGTATTATATTTTAACCGGGGGTTTGATACCCTAAATTAACTCAATAAAATAGCTTGTAAGGTTACCCTTATAGCTAACTTAGCATTATATTTTAACCAGGGCTTTGATTAGCTATTATTAATTAACTCAATAAAATAAGATGTAAGGTTACCCTTATAGCTAACTTAGTATTATATTTTAACCAGGGGTTTGATTAGCTATTATTAATTAACTCAATAAAATAGCATGTAAGGTTACCCTTATAGCTAACTTAGTATTATATTTTAACCAGGGGTTTGATTAGCTATTATTAATTAACTCAATAAAATAACATGTAAGGTTACCCTTATAGCTGACTAAGTATTATATTTTAACCAGGGGTTTGATTACCTATTATTAATTAACTCAATAAAATAACATGTAAGGTTACCCTTATAGCTGACTAAGTATTATATTTTAATATTCTGTGATAAAAGAACATAAATATAGTATAAACCTATAACATGAATATAAATAACAAAGTGTGCGTGTTTCATGTATCAAAAGATAAATTTGCGTGATCTATACTATAGAGTTGTTAATGAAAGAGTTGACAGCAAAAAGAGTAAGAAATAGAAATAGATGCCCGGTATAGGAAAGATAAAAGGAAAGTTGTATGTCACACCGTCTTGTACTTCACGTGGTTCATAATTATTATATATTTAAAGTTCTAGTAAAGTTTTGGATAGAATGTCCCAAATTGCCTTTTTATACGCCCACATGAAAATGTGGCTTTTAAAAAATTAAACTTCTGTCAACATAAAACCATTTATTTCTCCAACGTTTCATGTGTATATAAACACACTTCCTCAGGGAACCAATACAATTAAAAAAACAAAATGACTGTCATTTTGTTTTTTTAATTGTATTGGTTCCCTGAGGAAGTGTGTTTATATACACATGAAACGAGTCATTTTGTTTTTTTAATTGTATTGGTTCCCTGAGGAAGTGTGTTTATATACACATGAAACGTTGGAGAAATAAATGGTTTTATGTTGACAGAAGTTTAATTTTTTAAAAGCCTCATATCTTCATCCTGTCAAAGCATCATAGTTTTTTACAACTGAGATCACCATTAACCACCTTCATGATTGGTTTTGTTCAACTGTCACTTTTATTTGGAATTTACACACATGAAAATGTGGACGTATATTGCCGTCACCCCTATCTGTCCGTCGGTCTGTCCTTCCGTCCGTCAGTCCGTCCATCCGTCAACAATTTCTTGTGTACGCAATAGAGACCAGAGTTTTTATCCGATTTGAATGAAACTTGGTATGGGTGTATTCATCTTGATATTATCTTGAATGAGTTCGAAAATGGTGCGATTCTAGTTGTCAGTTTATGAATTATTGCCCTTGAAAAAACGTTAAAATTAACTTGTGTACGCGATAGAAGCTAGAATTTTCATCCGATTTGAATGAAACTTGGTATGTGTATTCATCTTGATAATATCTCGGATCAGTTCGAATCAGTTCAGCAGAACACAATAGAGGCTAAAGTTTTCATCTAAATATCAGCTCAGATAAGTGCGATGATGGTGCCATCAACTTTTTCAAATATTTAAATTTGTTGAAGTGGGCGTATGTTACCTTGCCTGGCAACCTTTCTTAAAATTTCGTTATTGATTTTCATTTGGAGATAGCTTCGTTCGACTGCAATATTGTCCTTAAGATAGTTTAGTAAGGCTGAGAAATTTGATGTTATTTTATAATATCTTGATCTATAAATAAAAAACTTAGGAATTTGAGCCAAACATAATATAATCTAAAGTTAAAACATCCATATGGAAAATTGTATTTCTTTTAATGATATTTGTAATTGTATCCAGAGTATTTTAATATATGAATTTTCAAAGAAGAGATGTTCTAAAGTTTCAGGTTGGAAATGGCAAAAAGTGCATAAATCTGACGAAATAATTTTGATTTTATGAAGAAAATGATTTATAGGTAGTATCGGTGTAAAATACGATATTGAAACCAGTTAATCTTTGAATCTTTTGAAATGTTAAAATGAAGCATATAGCATTGTCTCCAGTCGCACACATTGTATCCTAACGACTTGTATTTAGCTTTTATTTGTTTCTAGACTAGGATATATATATTGAAAATCGTCAAAATTTTAAAAATCTCCATTTTCATTCCAAAGATCAGAGATAAAAATAATATTATTGTTAAAGTATCTGGGATAAAACATAGATTTGTTATGGAGTTTTATACAATTATTTTGCCAGATTGCTATTTTACTAAAAACTTGCTTTATCTTTTGGCTTATTTTTTTCAGTAACTCGAATCCAACATTTTAAAACATCTTTCCAGAAATGATTTTTAATAGTATCCACATTCGGTTCTATATACGAATTACCAAATGTTGTTAAAAAATCACGCTTAAGACCGGTATTGCATTCAAATAATTGTACCCACTTACTCTCTGACGTTATAAGTCATTTTACCCAAGTTGATTTTAATGAAATTATAAATTTATCTAAATCTACCATATTTAAACCGCCTTCTTCGTAAGATTGTTTAATTGATTTTCTACTAATTTTATCCGGTTTGCCATTCCAGATGAATTTGAAAAATTTTGTATTGAGTGATTTTATGAAAGATGTGTCTGGATCTGGAAGTGAAATAAATAAATGAGTTAATTTTAGGATAATCAAAGACTTAAGAACAGTAACAGTAACAGAGTTAAATAACGGATTGACCATTGGTTTATTAGCGATATTTATAGAATCTAATTTTTAATCGTAATTAATAGCTGGTAATCCATGTAATTCTGTAGTAAATTTAAAACCTAAAAAATCGAAATTGTCAGATCCCCATGAAAGTTTCCATTTATCGTGGTGGTAGACCTCTTGTGAATATTTCTTTTTTCCAATCCATACTGCCTTTGCTTTGGAATAAGTCAAGGGCAATAACTCAAAAAACGTTCATTGAAAAATAGCCAAATTCAAAGGTTCAAACCAAATTTCTTTCAAATCAGGTGAAAACTGTAGTCTCTATCGCGTTCACAAGACAAGGGCAATAACTCAATCTCTACTGCGTTCACAAGTCAATATCAACGCGTTTTGACTAAGTCAAGGGCAATAACTCAAAATCCGTTCAATGAAAAATCATCAAATTCGAACTTGTCCAAGATCTTATGAATACAAATGTTCACACCAAATTTCATTCCAATCAGGTGAAAAGTGCAGTCTCTATCGCATTCACAAGTAAATTTCGATGCGTTTTGACTAAGTCAAGGGCAATAACTCAAAAACTATTCATCGAAAAGTCGTCAAATTCGAACTTATCCGAGATCTCATGAATACAAATTTACTTTAATCAGGTGAAAACTGTAGTTTCTATCGCGTTCACAAGCCATTTTTAACGTATTTTGGGTGTAAAACTCAGTGAATTTTTGGCAAATCAAACTGAAATTCGTACTTGTCCAAGATCTTATGAATATAATCCTACACACAAAATTTAATACAGATCAAACCAAAATTGTAGTCTCAATCGCATTCAGAAGCCATTTTTAACACATTTTGGGTGTAAAACTTTTAGTCGAATCAAACCCAAATTCGAACTTGTCCGAGATCTTATGAATATAATCCTACATACAAAATTTTATTCAAATCCAACCAAAACTGTGGACTCTATCGTGTTCACAAGCCATTTTTAACGTATTTTGGGTGTAAAACTCCGTGAATTTTTGTCGAATTGAACCCAAATTCGAATTTGTCCGAGATCTTTTGAATATAATCCTACACAAATCCTATTCAAATCCAACCAAAACTGTGGTCTCTATTGCGTTCACAAGCCAATTGTGGACAGACGGACTGGGGCGACGGCAATATATAAAAATATATGGTGATAGTGGGTCTCCTTGTCTGCATCCTCTCTCCAGGAGGAAAGATTCAGATAAAAAAACATTCTGAAGAATACGCGAGCACGATTTTGTGTACAAGATAGTTATCCAGTCTGTAATATAAGATTAGAAATTGAAAATGTTTAGAATGGAGCCAATAAAATCCCATGAAATAGAATCAAAAGCTTTTTCAAAATCAATAAGTAACAAAAGGGCGGGAATATCATGATATTCTGTATGTTGCATTATGTCATATATTATTCTAATATTTTCTCCTAAAAAAACCTCTTTATAAAACCTGTCTGATCTCTGTCAATCTAAAACTGTCTAATCTATTTGCGATACAACCAGCGGCTAATTTATATGTACAATTTAATAAACTAATAGGCCTCTAAGTCTTAAGAAAACGTTTCTCTTTGTCTTTCTTAGGGATGCACGTGATTAAGCCTAATCGCTGAGTTACAGATAACTCTTTTTTCAAAAATCCACAAAGTAGAGATCTAAATATAAAATTTCCTTTATCAACCAAAAAAACTTAAAAAATTCAAACCAGAAACCATCTGATCCGGGACTCTTATCATTATACGCCCACACGATAGTATGGGCGTATATTGTGGTTACCCCTGTCGGTCCGTCGGTCCGTCGGTCCGTTCACATTTACCTCGTGCTCACTCTACAGACTACAATTCTTCATGGATCCTTTTGATATTTTGTATGTGTGTCAATATTATTATGAAGATGTGCACTATTGAATTTGGTGACGATTCAATGATTTTCTTCCGATATATCGCGTAAAACTCTGATATCACATTCGTTTTTTTGCTCGTGCTCACTCTACAGGCAACAATTCTTCATGGATCCTTTTGATACTTTGTATGTGTGTCAATATTATTATGAAGATGTGCACTATTGAATTTGGTGATGATTTGATGATTTTCTTCCGAGATATCGCGTAAAACTCTGATATCGCGTTCGTTTTTTTGCTCGTGCTCACTCTACAGGCTAGAATTCTTCATGGATCCTTTTGATATTTTGTATGTGTGTCAATATCATTATGAAGATGTGCACTATTGAATTTGGTGATGATTTGATGATTTTCTTCCGAGATATCGCGTAAAACTCTGATATCGCGTTCGTTTTTTTGCTCGTGCTCACTCTACAGGCTAGAATTCTTCATGGATCCTTTTGATATTTTGTATGTGTGTCAATATCATTATGAAGATGTGCACTATTGAATTTGGTGACGATTCAATAATTTTCTTCCGATATATCGCGTAAAACTCTGATATCGCGTTCGTTTTTTTGCTCGTGCTCACTCTACAGGCAACAATTCTTCATGGATCCTTTTGATATTTTGTATGTGTGTCAATATTATTATAAAAATGTGCACTATTGAATTTGGTGACGATTCAATGATTTTCTTCCGATATATCGCGTAAAACTCTGATATCGCGTTCTTTTTTTTTGCTCGTGCTCACTCTACAGGCAACAATTCTTCATGGATCCTTTTGATATTTTGTATGTGTGTCAATATTATTATGAAGATGTGCACTATTGAATTTGGTGATGATTTGATGATTTTCCTCCGAGATATCGCGTAAAACTCTGATATCGCGTTCGTTTTTTTGCTCGTGCTCACTCTACAGGCTAGAATTCTTCATGGATCCTTTTGATATTTTGTATGTGTGTCAATATCATTATGAAGATGTGCACTATTGAATTTGGTGACGATTCAATGATTTTCTTCCGATATATCGCGTAAAACTCTGATATCGCGTTTGTTTTTTTGCTCGTGCTCACTCTACAGGCAACAATTCTTCATGGATCCTTTTGATATTTTGTATGTGTGTCAATATTATTATGAAGATGTGCACTATTGAATTTGGTGACGATTCAATGATTTTCTTCCGATATATCGCGTAAAACTCTGATATCGCGTTCTTTTTTTTGCTCGTGCTCACTCTACAGGCAACAATTCTTCATGGATCCTTTTGATATTTTGTATGTGTGTCAATATTATTATGAAGATGTGCACTATTGAATTTGGTGATGATTTGATGATTTTCTTCCGAGATATCGCGTAAAACTCTGATATCGCGTTCGTTTTTTTGCTCGTGCTCACTCTACAGGCTAGAATTCTTCATGGATCCTTTTGATATTTTGTATGTGTGTCAATATCATTATGAAGATGTGCACTATTGAATTTGGTGATGATTCGATAATTTTCTTCCGAGATATCGCGTAAAACTCTGATATTGCGTTCGTTTTTTTTTTCGTGTTCACTCTACAGGCTTTAATTCTTCATGGATCCTTTTGATATTTTTTATGTGTGTCAATATTATTATGAAGATGTGCACTATTGAATTCAGTGATGATTCGATGATTTTTATCGCATAAAACTTGTTTTGCTGATCACATTTACCTCTTTATCAAGCTGCTGGTGGGCGTATACGCTTGCGAGACTTGCCGCAAGCCTATGTTTTTTTGTTTGTTTTAAGAAATTTAAAAGTTCATTTTCTGAAATATTGGAGTTCAATTCCTCTGCCTCTGTATCAGTTAGGCTTTTAATTTTTAGAAATTTTAATTTATCACTTATATCATCACTGCTCAAGAAATGTTTTCTTGACAGTCTAATTAAAATCAGACCCTAATTTCGTTCGTTCGTTTTTTTTTTTAATCCAGTTTTTACCACTACATTAGGGTCTGAGAACCAGGCGCGATAACAAACGTTCACGTTAACTTTGACCTAACCTTAATGACCTTTGTTTTAACCAATCAGATCTCAATGACGTCATATGGAACAGCCAATAAAAAAACGTGTTTTGACCGAGTTCGGCACAGTACGAGAAAACGAGACTACGGCATTTCGGAATACACATATTGTTCGCGTCACAAAATCCCAGCGCTGGAGAGGGCAGAGATCTGATTGGTCAAAACAAAGGTCATTAAGGTTAGGTCAAAGTTAACGTGAACGTTTGTTATCGCGCCTGGTTTTCAGACCCTCATGTAGTGGTTAAAAAACCGGATTTAAAAAAAAACGAACAAACGAAATTAGGGTCTGATTTTAATTAGACTGGTTTTCTTGAGTAAAACTTTTTATAAAATTTTCTGGTTTCTTTTAAAATGTCATCTATTTTATCCCCACTCTCATTTTCCAGTTCGCTTATGTGCTTATTTATGAAATTTCTCAGATTCAAGACTGCAAAAATATTTAGATGGTTTTTCCCCTCTTCTATCCATTTTGCACGCGCTCTAATAAAGTGGCCTTTTAATTTTTCATTCCTAATTTCAATTAATTCTTGTTTTAAAGATTCAAGTTTGTCTGCTTCAGAGTTGGTTATACAATCTTCTAATACTAGTATTTCTTTTGCAATTTTATTTTTTCTCTCTCTCTTCTACATTTATTTTTTATGCCGAAAAAGAAATTGTTTTAGATCTTATTTCCATTTATAACACTTCAAGAAAATCTTGACCATTTATGGTAAAAAATAAATTGTTATTTGGTATTAGTTCTATATTGGCCATATTGTATACAGGCAAAGCATATTGAATTTTTATACGCCCTCATCTCTCTATGAGGACGTATATTGTCGGCAACCCTGTCCGTCCGTCCATCAACATTTGCTCGTAAATGCTCTAAAAACTAGAGTTTTTGACGGAATCAAATGAAATTTGATATGTGTATACATATTCATAAAATAGCGATGGCCATCGTAATACGCCCACTTACAAGAGTAAAATCATGGGTTCAAGTTTCCTGGAAAAAACAAATATGCCACTGAAATATGCATAAAACAAGGGCAACCAACATTTAGGTTCCATCTTAAAATGATTAAGAGCATTCACATAGTTGATGATGTTTCTGATTTTCAATAAGGTGTATCCGAAGGTCAATACAAACACTCATACCAAGTTTCATCAAAATCCATCAATAAACCAGCTCTCTATGGTGTCCACAACATATTTTCAAAAGCAAGGGCAATAACCCTGGAAATATTTTTCGATTCGTCTGATTTTTAATAGGGTTCATCCTTGGGTGATTACAAACACTCACAGCAAGTTTCATAAAAATCCACCAAGAAACCAGCTCTCTATCGTGTCCACAACTTTGAGAGTGTAACGGCTGAAAAATTAACGTGTTTTAAAGAACAAGGGCAATAACTCATAAAATATTTTTTCGATGTTTCTGATATTCAATAGGGTTTATCCTAATGTCAGTACAAACTCTCATACCAAGTTTCATCAAAATCCATCAAGAAACCAGCTCTCTATGGTGTCCACAACATATTTTCAAAAGCAAGGGCAATAACCCATGAAATATTTTTCGATTCGTCTGATTTTCAATAGGGTTCATCCTTGGGTGATTTCAGACACTCACAGCAAGTTTCATAAAAATCCACCAAGAAACCAGCTCTCTATCGTGTCCACAATTTTGAGAGTGTAACGGCTGAAAAATTAACGCGTTTTAAAGAACAAGGGCAATAACTCATAATTTTTTTTTTTATGTTTCTGATATTCAATAGGGTTTATCCCAATGTCAATACAAACACTCATACCAAGTTTCATCAAAATCCATCAAGAAACCAGCTCTCTTTATGGTGTCCACAACATATTTTCAAAAGCAAGGGCAATAACCCAGGAAATATTTTTCGATTCGTCTGATTTTCAATAGAGTTCATTCATGGGTGATTACAAACACTCACAGCAAGTTTCATAAAAATCCACCAAGAAACCAGCTCTCTATCGTGTCCACAACTTTGAGAGTGTAACAGCTGAAAAATTAACGCGTTTTAAAGAACAAGGGCAATAACTCATATAATATGTTTTTGATGTTTCTGATATTCAATAGGGTTTATCCCAATGTCAATACAAACACTCATACCAAGTTTCATCAAAATCCATCAAGAAACCAGCTCCCTATGGTGTCCACAACATATTTTCAAAAGCAAGGGCAATAACCCATGAAATATTTTTCGATTCGTCTGATTTTCAATAGGGTTCATCCTTGGGTGATAACAAACACTCACAGCAAGTTTCATCAACATCCATCAAGAAACCAGCTCTCTATCGTGTCCACAACAATTGTGGACAGGCGGACAGGCGGACAGACAGACAGGGGCGACTACAATATACGCCCACATTAATGTGTGGGCGTATAAAAATGAAGATCAAATTTGAATTTGAGCTATTTTCGATCGCTAGAAACAGAGTTATTGCCCTTGCCCCAAA